>OZ001257.1:34408392-35025563 GCA_963924015.1 Macrophya annulata | reverse complement strand
GGGCATCCTATATTTCTTCCGTTCAAGTAGACGGCGCTTTAGGCCATGTTCTTTCTGCTTATCCACGTTCACCTAATCTGTAGGTATATTAATATTATAGTAACACCGATTATTAATCTGAACGGAAATAACTGGCGTAAGAAAATGCGACGTATAGCTGTATGGTAGTTCTCGATTGACATTTGACATTTTTCAACTGATATGACGTGATAGCTTGAAAGGACGTAGGATATACGAGTAATACACGTATAATTCAGACCGTCGTCTGGTTCTTGGTATATAAACGGATTTCAAGAGCTATTTATTACCAAAGATTGAAAAGGTTTTGGCAAATGGTATCGAAGCATTCCGTCATGTGAACGACCATAACAAGCAAATAAAAATGATCGATAAAGCCTTGAGTATAGAACGAATGAAAGAACGTTTTACCAGTTGGTCAAATAATTCTCTTTTTCTATTCTTTTTTCCTTTATTTTTTTCCTTGTCCAAGTTTTTGCCTGTGGGAACAACCGACCCTGTAGTATTTCTGGATAACAATCCGCTTAGCTATATCAAGCAATGTTACTCTGAAGTTTTCAGTGTCGGTGACCGACTGGGTGACGCTTTGCAGAACTGGGGGCCAACTGAGGTCGCCCCTGGAATTCTCTCCGACTATAACCTGCGATCGATGGAAACCATGTCAACTGTCTACTATTAGTAGAATATACGGTGACTACCTCCTGCTGGTACCTTTTTATAGTTTTTTTTTTTTTTACGTCTATCTATGATTCACATGATATTGGTAAATCGACGAAGTCCAGCTGTATAGCATGTTTGCACTTTGTTACCAGAAATTTTACTCGCGTTGTATTATAGAATGAAGATTTGGAACAGCAGGGTATTTTATGTCTGCTAGATCGCATATCGCACATTTATTATTCTTTTTATCTTATACCTTGGAAAATATATTTTCCATGTAGGTAGGTACTTTTCATCTTGAATTCTGATATGAACAAATATCATTACTTAAAGAGTAGGAGATGCTGGGGTAAAATATAATCGTGAAAATATTTGGTAGATATATACGAGAAAAAATTTGCCGAATTGTGTTTCAATCGATGTTGATTTGAAATTACCTTGAAAGAAAAGGCTTGAATATGAACAATGAAATGTAGATGCAGTATCAGTTTTTATTCTGAGCAAAATCCAATCGGAAAAAATCGCGTAGAATTCAAATTATTAAATTTTTTTACCATTTGCTTCTTAGGTATCCCATTTCGGCCCAATGTACTCTGTATGAGTCTAAGTCAGAAAATGGATTTTGAAGTTACTCAATGCTTCTATGTTCTTGTGTTCATAAATTTAACGATCGTAGTGTGGTGAATTATAGCCGAGTTCAATATCCAGATCAGAAACATGTGTAATAAACCTCAAAGATTATTATCTTCAAGCAATTACATACGGTGCAAGACTGCATTTCATGTTTTAACATGCATGAGGTTGTGCAAAGCTAACTCAGCAGTTTTAATGCGATTTCGATCTACTGCATATAAAATTAACAATTCAATTTTTTAACTTCCCACAATGGAAATTGAAAATTTTCATAAAAAAGGCAAGTTATTGGTTTCGGCCCGATTTTCGGAAATCGAGTTTTCATCAGATCTCGACCTTTTGCTGTCCTAGGAAGTTATTCTGACTATTTTTAGATGGACGTCCGTATGTGTGTGTGTGTGTGTGTGTGTGTGTGTGTGTAAACCAATTTTTGTCGTACGATATCTTTAGAACGAATCGACCGATTGGAATGGTTCTGATGGCGATCGAAAGGGTTTATCAAGACTTAGATCTGATTAGATTTTCAAGCCGATCGGTCGAGTAGTTTCAAAGTTATTTGAGAAATAAAAATTAAAAAACAATTTTTTTCATATTTTTAGCGCATAACTCCTAAACTGTTCGTGCGATTAGTCTCGAAACTTAATCAGACTTAGGTCTTGGATAGCCCTTTCGATCGCCGCAAGATGCATCAAAATCAAATGATTGGTCTAAAAGATATTGCACGACAAAAATTTCTCTGTTTGTCGTACGCTACCTTTGGAACGAATTAACCGATTTGAATAATTCTTGCGGCGATCGAAAGGGTTCATCAAGACTCAGATCTGATTAGATTTTAGAATCGATCGGTCGAGTTGTTTCAAAGTTAGTCGAAGAATAGGAATTGAAGAAAAAAAGATTTGTATCCGGAAAACTAATTATACTTATAACCTTTTTTAATTTATTATAAACACAATAGTATCAATTAATTGTAACGTATTTAACACCGCGGGAAGTTTTCGGGTTGGCCCACAGGTCAACCGGTTTCCTGATTTTTTTTTTATAATCAGAGATCAGGATTTCGGTCAGGTTTCAAATCAATACATTAATTGATTAGGTATCTAGGTCGTTCTCGTATTCTATGGTACATTCATATTGTACAATATTTCAAGTTCCCAGTCTAGTCGAAGTTTCAGTAGTAAATGCTCGCGTGAAACCGCCTGAATCAACACACCAGCTGAGTGTGTCTGGTTATAAAAACGCATCTATACAATATTGTAATTTCAGTGATTAACGGAATGAAGTTTCAATGCTCTGCATGAATCGAGCAGTAATTAGTCTGCTTAATCCTCATGCCTTTTTTTTAATGGACAGACACACTCTGTTACGTTGATTTAGGCGGATTGACGAGTTATGACGTCCGCAGTAATGTTGATTTTATTGAAAGCCGTCCATGTATGCGAATAGTGGAATAATATTGTAATAAATGATTGAATTCTGATTGAGCTTAAATGTTATTTTTCGTTGAAATTAATTCAGGGAAAAAATAGAAAAGGGAGATAAATCGAAAATTCAAGTTTCGAAATAATCCGCCCAAACGTGGTAGCTGATTGTATCAAAAACTTTTTAGAATAAAATAAAACATTACAAATGACAAAATTGATTCAACGTCTTCAACGACTGGAGATCGCAAACTAAATCACAAACAAATCATATGCAGAATTCGGTGCTAGATTTCTTTTGAAATGGATCTTTTAACGAAAGAGAGAAACAAAAATAGATCGTGAGGAAGAGAAATATGCAAAGAACTGCAGCAGATACTCTGAGTGACATAACTCGTTTACGAATCTAAAAAAAGTAAAAGAAAATTAAAGTAAATACAACTAGAGAGGGCAGAGAGCAGGGAAAATTTGAAATAAAAATAGGATAAAGTAAGGTAAAAGCATACAGTAAAAAAACTACTAAAAGTAACGTAGAGTATTCGAGAACCAACTCGGTTTAGTCGCTATTTTTATTTATATGTATAGGTACTAGATGGCTTTCTGACTAAAAAAGATAAAAAATCGTCATCACATAACATTTTGACTTGAATATGCGTTAACTAATTTTTGGAAAAATCTACAGTAGAAGTTTGTTATGTTTTAGATTTTGGTTTCATTATCGTAACATGACTGTTGCAGTCCGTTGTACGTGACGGCTTTAATTACGAGGTTCAAGAGCTCGAGTTTTGTACGTTTTCCCTTAAAGATAAGGTAATCTGGATTAAAATTATCCATAACATTATAAAGCCCTGTCCAATGCTTAACGAGATTGACCTATAAGAGTGCAAGGCCATTTTTATACAAATTTAACCAACATATTGATTTTAAGTTTAACCTCAACAGCGCCGGAGCAAGTGTCTCATTATATGGGGTTGTTCAGATTCCGACTTTTCTCTTTACAATCAGTTTATGGTTATTTTATGGATTATCAGAACAATAAGAATAATAAAAAATTCATGCTATTAAATAAAGAAATACACTAGCTGTATTTCAGCCGATTTTTTCACAGTACAAGATCAATTATGTCACGAGATTGTCTCTTCTAATAGTTTCAAAAGTCTTACCGATTTTCACTAATTATTTTTAATCTCGTTGATAAACTTGATTCGAAAGATGAATGAATTTACATTTCGTAAAATATCAATAGCCGGATAAAATTCTTCGTTCCTTCGATTAAATATTTGATAAATCGGCAATAAAGTTTGCAATAGAAAAATTTTAGGCCAGAGAGTCTCGATCTGTGAGCCATTAACTTTAACGATGATTGACGATAACCTCGAAAGGCAAGGTAGTAGAAACGTGTCAATAACTTCAGAAAATATGTGACTGTTAAAAGCTGTATCAAAGGTGTATATAGATTGCTATTAAATATCATATACGCTATGCCGATTCTTCAATAAAAGTATCGTTATATAAGATAGCCAAAAACTGATAAGCCAGAACTATAATTTCTGTAATTGAGGTCTATTTGTACTTGTCAGACTCGATACCTGGCAACTCGATCACTGAAGTGTTAACAATCAGGAGGAATAAAGCCGGCTAGACCACCGGTACGATGAACAGCATGAGTGCATGTCCTCAACCTAATTCTCCCATTTAAGCAGACGCTTTTTACATTTTTTTATTGTTGTAAATATCGGAAAATAGCTGTCGCTGTGGAGTCTATTAAATGTGATCAAGTCTAGCAGACGATGAATCGGGATCCATAATCGATAAAATCGGGTTGCGTTCATTCGACGGGGGAGGGATCACTGAGTTTGTGTTAAGTTAACGAGCTTCTACAGTAAAAGGCCTTTAGATAGATAAGATAGATAAGACGAAGATCGAGGTCTAAAATTGGCTCCAAGCTTCGAGGTTTTTTCTTGACTAAATAACGAGATAATGTAATGACCGGGAATTAGTCGTTTCGAATGTTTTTTTTTTTTATAAGTTCCGATTGCTTATGAATTAACAGAATGAAAAATCTATATTTTCAAAAGTAAGCATGACTGTTTCAAATCGGTCTCCGTCTAGTTAGCTCTACTAGCGGTCAATAAAAAATCGCTAATCCAGTTATTGCCCGGTTGGGGGTTCTGATACAATCTCCACATGGAACGTTTTACCACGCCTCATAAAGTTTTATCACTCGAAAAAGCTCACCACAGGGAAAAAGCAAGCCAGTTCGTTTGGTTCGCAATTTATTTCTTCGTTTATTATATTTTTATTATCATCATTATTATTTTATTCAGTTTTTTTAATTTTTTTTTTTTTACACTCATGGTTTAGACATGTTCTGAGAGTTTTGAAAATTCAAATTCAATAAATAATCTTCAGGAATTATGAATTTATGGAACAAGAAACTCCATCAGTTACGTTACCAGTCATCTTAGGTCACACATTTTGCACAAGAATATTATTGAACATCAAGCACATGCTCGAGTAATTTAGTTTGAGCTTCTGGCAATCAGAACTCTGATTCAGAGGCTAGATATCAAACTATAATAAGCATAACCCGTACCTAACAGCACCGTGTATGATATTACTGCATATAATTTTGTTAGTATGAATTTGTCTTGTTAATAATTAGTGTATCACTTTAATTAACTATCATATCAACAACTGAAAGATTTATAAATCTGTTTTTTCAGAGAACTAAATTATGATTGGTAATAAAAAACAAAAAAAGAAACAAACCTCTCATGGGCCAATAGCTTGATAAATTCTATGCAAATTTATTACAATAATCAATATCTGTTTTGTATATTCCGCAGAGAGCCGAATATATTTCCAAATACAGAATCCAGGGGTGCTCACATGACCTGGACATCAGGGTAGAAAATAGTTGATATAATTTTCGTGTTATATATGTATTATAGTCGACGTAATAGAGCGAATCAAACAAGGTATTATTTAGATGTATAATTGTTCATCGATTTTCTTATACCCTTCAACTAAAAGGTAACTCACGCGAAATCTCAGGCATCACGTGCGATAATATTTATTACTGCGGCATAGACGATGAAATTACTTCGATAATACGAATTCCACAATTCGTTTTTTATATGCTCAGTTAACGGAATGCTCGTCGATATCTTATCAATTTATTTTAATGGGAAATAGGTTATAAAAAATTCCAGACTTGTACAGTAACATCATTTAATTAGTATTGCCAATAATTTTTAATTGTTATAAAATTTTGAAAAAGATAAGGTGTGATTTTTTTGCTGTCCAGTTCTGACTGTTTGATAAAAGATCGTCGAAGAAACGTGATAAAATAAAAACGTTTTTAAATTTGTTCTGGTGAATTTTTGGTCTGTATTTTCAACAGTCACGTGTACACACGTTACGTTCGAATAAAACAGTGGGAAAATATGTTTAAAAATATACATTTTAACTTCAAAGAAGCAGCTTCACAATGAGACAAAAAATAAAAAAAAGCTACAAAATTCTGTACCAAATCTCCAGTTGGAACCTGATGTGTGTGTTTTTCGCACGAGTTGAGAGTCGGGTCTTTCGTGCGTCAAATATTAAATGAGCTCGTGCTCTACTGCACTCTTTAAGTAATAGCTCGAGAACCGTTCAAGTTTTAGTTTTTTTTGTCTTTTAGCATAATTTTGGAACTGCCACTTTGAAGTTAACGTATGAATTTCTCATGCGTTTTACTAAAATTTATTTTAAATATAATGCCAATTAAAAGTGGAGAAGATTAGCCAATACGAGAACGGAAATAACCTTGCAATATTTATGCGATAACACTCAACACTAGTGGGATTGAAATTTTCCGCATGGACCTCATTCATTTTTTACAATTTTTTTTTTTCGGATGCTACTTTGGGGAGCTGTTAAGCTTAAATTACAGGGATAAATTTTAATGACAAATACGGTGAGTGGATCCATATTTCTGAACGGTACTGTACAACATTAATCTTATCATCCAATACCCTTCCGATATTCTCCTTTCAGTAAATGAATTTTGGCAATCTTGTCATTATAATTACATTAAGTTACAATAGCAGAAGATTACGACAAACAGAGATAATTAAATTTATAATTAAATTTGTCTATATATCCATATTTCAATTAGGTATAAAATTTGTTTGTCATCGAACATCCAATCATTCCTCTGATACTAAAGACGAACTGCAATTTTACAGACTTGGGTAGTATTTCCTCATAAACAATCAAAATATTCGAAGTTGTGTCATTCAGCAATTTAAGAATTTTCTATCTTCAGAAATGAAACAGAGCCTAATTCTGAAAATTCATAATATTCGTAATAATTTAATAACAATTTGATTTTCAAAAAAAAACAAAAAAATAGTATAACTTGTACCGTTTGACCTTATGCAGCCATATATATCCTGTGCAACTTCGAGTCTTCGTTTATGTCAACGTAATAGTATGAACTCTCCTGTGTCAACATGACAAAGTGTACCTGCCAGGAATAACGCGATACTGCAATAGCAAAATTGTAAACGTTAGCTGGATAATGGAAAAAGGTTTCAGACAGAACAAATTTCCTAGCACTTTGAAATAGAATATCTTTACTTGAAATTGTAACATGGAAACGTTATTTCGTTGTAAAATATAGATTTTTCACATTTTCAAAGTATAATTATTTCGAAAATATTTACGAAAACTGTTTAATGAATCATTGTTGGCAGACCACGGTTTATCACGGCAGTATCTACTAGTCGGTTCAGTATATTGGCGTGAGAGGGATTGGTTCCGGCCTGGTCATGAATTCATGCAGACTGAACGATCATAAATTTCGTATTCTTCCTTTCAGGTTCCGCAAAAATACATCGAAGAAACTCGCAAAAAATTCTGTCGTAAAAATGTAATGGCAATCTGTATGAACATACAAACGCGTTTTTTAGTCTAGCGAACTTTTTCGCGTAAAAAATAACAAATAAAAAAAACTTGACAAATATTCATAAAATCTCTAATTTATGAAGGAGCTACAACAAACCCTTTCGAGATACATAAAATCTGAAAATCATATACCTTTGATTTTTTACCAGCAAAGATATATGTACAAGTGGCTGAAACTGTGATACGACAGAAAATATGATACGAACGTAAAAGTGTACGAACAAACAGGAAAAAAAAATAAAAAAACATAAAAAATACGAAAAATAAAAAATATTAGAAGTATGCTCGACATTCGTTGGCTTATACATACATATATACTGTTTAAAATGCATCGCATATATACTGATATACATATGTGTGCACAGAGAAACGAAAGGGTAAAATAAAAAGCTCGAGGGTTGTCCTGTTTTAAACGCCTTTTTGAACATAATATACGCATGTGTAAACAATAAAAAAAAAAAAAAAAAATCAAAAAAGAAATATCCCCCTCGAATTTTCATAAGTATTATGATTATCCCTTTGTGTATAACGGCTCATTCGACAATGAAAGGTATTTTGGAAATTTTTTAACGCGATAAAACTGTTGCGTCATATTAAGATAAAAACCGAACAAATTCAATACATTTTTACCTCCATTCATCCGTTTAACGCGATTAGAACGTTATCATGGCAAGTGAGCATCAGAAAAGCGTGCACTCGATCATAATCATCGAATACTAGCTGAAATTTATGACAACTAATTTTTTTTCTACCGATTATTTATTTATTTTTTTTTTTCAAAAGATATGATAAATTTTTATTACATAAAAAAGGTAAACTTCTGATTAGATATATCCCCTAAAAGTCTGTATAATCATTCGACTAACCTATAGAATTAATCCTCCATTAATCCGGCGGAGAGTGAAAGTGTGAAAAACGACCATAAAAATGTTAAGGCAATTTTCCTATATACCTTTCATTTCATACAGTCTGACTGTCCCTATTACGCTGTAGTATTATTTCATGTACCTACCTCAAAAGCGAGCTGAGAAGACTAAACGATAAAGGATTTGAATCCCAGAGACCAGTAACTTAGCGTTTTGGAACAGAATTTTACAACATTTCAGTATACAATTGAAGTATATTTCATTCTGTTTCGTTTATAATTAAAGTCTTTCTATTTTTAACTCATGAAAATTTCTCATCGTATTATAAAAAACGGTATAAATATATGATAAAGTTCCCAGGTTCAGGATGTTTCCAGTAGATGAGCTCCAAAATACTTCAATAAGACCATTTGTGGTGGAAATATAATAATGATAATATAAGTACATCGGTCATTGCAATATCACAATAATCATATCCTGTTATTACAGGTACATACATTCAATTTCAATGTTGACCTATAGGCAATACTACTCTGACACCGATGCGACTAAACACGGTACAAAAATTTGGTACATTACAAGTATAACACTGCCACATTTCCTATTCAACTAAACAGCTGACAAGAAAATTACAGCAACCATATCCGGTCGGTTTTTTACTACAGTGTGAATACCAACATGGGCGAGGAAAAATTTATGTTAAACATGAGTATTTTCTGTCACATATATTTCGTTATTTTATCCAAAAATTTAAGTGTTTTTGTAAATCTAAAACGACTTGACACTTGCAATGAAGACGAAAAATTTTTTTTATTCATATTTTCATTGAAATTTTAATAAAAAAAAACAACGTAGAACAGTCAGTTATTACTAAAATATTATCTCAATTTCGTCATGAAACTCTACACAGCTCACCAAATTTTCTAGAGTGCAAAATCGTGCCAGTCCAAGTCACTAGAGTGAAATTTCATTCGTGGAAGGTGAAAATTTACTCAAAAATAATAGAAATTATGTCCCAAGTGGAGTGAAAACCATTTCAATCAAGACCAATAGAATTTGAAAACTGTCACTCCTGTAGAGAGTGAAAATTTACTCTTAGAAATTTAGAGTGGAATCGTTATAAATTTATATCAGACGCGGATTTCTTTATGTCGACGTAGTTTGAAAACTTGAATAAAAATTCTGATACTTTTAAAGCTTTTGGTTCAAAATCTGATTTTGATTTGTTGAGTGAAGACAACATTAAAATACTTTAATTTTTGTTCAATTGATTTCTGGAGGTAAATACGATAGTGAGAAGAAAAAAAAACTGCACAGATAAAAATGATCCCAATCAGCAATTAATCGGGTTAACAAAATCCTAATGTTGATCAATTTATGTAGCGGCACTGTGAATAAATTAAAGCATGACATTACATCCAATAAATGTATAGAGTTAGTGATGTTCGTTTCTGGATCGTTAAGCGTTTAAATAAAAAAATATATGAGTCCATTTTTTTTCCTTTTTTTTTCTTTTTCTTTTTCGGCGTGAATGGTGCTGTCGGTCTCGACGATCCCACAGAACGGATCGTGTTCATGTCATCCGCCGGACGGATGGAGGGTTAAATGACAGGGGTTGGCATTCGATTCGTTTGACCAGCTTAATTTTATTGATTTGACCTATCTAGCAGATTTCTTATACTTTTTCACATGTCGTTTCGATGTGGGTTCTATTTTTATCTCTATTCAGCATGTTGTTGCGTTTCAAAGTAAGTTTTTGTTACAGCAACCACTTTCCAAAGTTTTTTTCATGCTTTTTGCCTTCACATTTTTCATTTACAAACTTCAGCTAGCTCACCGTATGAATCGACGTATTGCTGCTGCGGTCTACGAGATTTTCTTTTTAATAAGTTTTCATAGTCTCAACTATTCTGAAAAATTTTCTCATAACTGGAATATGTATTCTCCACTAATTGCATACAGAATTTCATCTCACTCACGCATGTGTGAAAAAATGGTTTTACCTTAAATATACAAAAACGATATTGAAATCTATCTGTTACCTCAAATTTCACGGTCGAAACAGCAGTTTATAATTTTTTAAAAGATATTAGTATAAAGTTCTGTCAACCCCGTATCTCAAAATGCGAATTTAAAATTGACATGGCTTTTAATTTGGTTCCAGAAAACGGTCTTTCGGCTTTAAAGTTAAATCCAGCTTGTGCAGTTCTCAAGCAGAGTACCCTTTATCTGATTTGAAAGACAGATTTGCGTGTTCATTTTTGTTTGCTGTCAAACAAAGTTAACAAAATTTTTTTTTATTCTTTATTACGATATTCTAGTTATCCGGAATTATCAATGGGCAACGATTCGTGGCTTTGCAATGGTACAATATTACCAGAAAATAAAAAGAAAAACTTTTTTCACAGAGGATTGAGCTTAAGCAGAGGCCATTTGTCAAGGAAAAAAAGCCAATAGTCTTATCTGCAAACTTATTTCTAAACTTGTTCAATCGAACGAAACTGGTGGAATGAAAACCAGGCAAAACATCCGATTGACGAATTTCGCCAATAGTCTAACATTTATTTGCTGGTAAATATCGACATTTTTTTTTATGTATAAGCATAACAGTGCTCATTATCAGTTTCTTACATGAACGACTATCTCATCCACCATATCATGTGGAAAAGTGGGTTTCAATTAAAAAAAAAAATAAAAAATAAAAAATATCATAAAATACGAGGTCAGATTTGAAAACCACAATTTTTAATACCAATAGGCTTATTAATCGTTAGAAGTTTATCAAAACATTAATTTCAATTATTCGAACAAAATTTTTTCGATTTTCATAGTAATAATGTACCTAATTATTATTTTGATGGTCGAGGATCAATCTGCAGTACCGTATTAATGATTCTGAGGAATAATGCAACAGTTAACTGTAATAATAACTTAAATTAATTCAAAACGTTGCTAAAGCCGTTATAAAAGTCCGTATAATCTTAAGAATTGATACTAAATTGATTTTTTCACTCGAGCATTCAATGATTTATAAAAAAAAAAACATCGTGGCTTAATATAACGATATTTATTGGAATCGGGAATAATAAATCAGAGATAATTCAAAGCGATCAGAATAAATCGTAATTTTCACGTGAAATGAAGTATCATCGGAATTCATGTATTCTACAGTGCGTGTAGAATCACATTATCTACTTATACATCCTGAGCTTTATCTTCTCAAAGTTATGTATTCCGAATTTGCAATCCAAGTACCAGTCTTTAGACTCAAGAAAGAAATTTATATTCCTTTAAAATCAACTTTTCTACAAAATTCAATGAACGTCTCATTGCCACTTTCACGCTAATCTCTTCTACATAAATCATCAAATACAGTATCAAAAATCGATTCGATATCTACGTTAGGGACAACAACCCTAAAGACACATCGACTAAACGTATATCCCTAATTTTTGTACGGGGATAATGAATACAATTTATCACTTACAATTTTGCATATAAAAAAGTGTGAACTCTCCAAATATCATATCCATTTTAAGATCGGTTAATCTTCAAGCACCCCCCTCCCTCCCTCACCACGAAAAGAACATCATTTTTTGACGGAGAACTTTTTTTCTATCAGGTTCCGTAAAACTTGAAAAGATTTTTGACATTTTTATCGGCAAGTTGGGAACTTTTCTTTCATGACTGAACACCCGAGATTTTCGGAGGGTTGCGATGATCAATTCGTGCAAGAGCTATGCCCTATTTTTTAAGGGGCTGTAATCAGATTTTTTATTTTTAACTCATGGGAGCCCAAGTGAATGATTTGGAATAATTATGATTCGGTTTTAAAAAAGTGATAAATATTTGCTTGATATTTTTTAGGGAATTCAAAGAAATTTTCATTTATTATCTTGAAAGTAATAAGGGAAGAAAAAAATCCAAGAAAACGACAGTTTTAAAAATTCTTCTTGCGTCCAAGATATCAAGATTTATTTAGCAGTTAAAATTTTTTTCGGTTTAATTATGGATGTAATTTGAGTGCTTGAATATTATACGTAATGAAATATCTGGTGACGCACTTTATACTTCTGTATATATAATGAACAGACGTTTAGGCGGCTCGCGTAACAACCAGGTCTTCGAATGAGAACAATAGGCAACAGATCTTGCGGCTTAAGCAGCTGTTCGACTGAGTGACGAAGTAATTTAAGAAATATTATTTCGTTCATTATCAAAGAAGCGGTTTTGAAAAATAAAAAATCAATCTCAGAGCGAAAAATTACAAAAACCAGCCCCAAATGAAACGTTTCTCACAGTCTTTATTATAAAACACCCAATGCAGTATCAGATATTTTATTATCTAACAAAGATACTTTATTAAGGGGATGGGGTACTAAAATGAACAAAATTGCATGTAGGTAAATAATAAAAAATAAAAATATTGGTTTCTGAATTTGGGATTTTTTTTTTTGTTTCAAATTTCGCTCTGTATCTGCTTTAATTATTGTAACATTATTTTGGACAAGCTATTTGTAAGTTTAAAGCTCTTTGGTTAACTGTTGAAACGCAGAAGAGCCTTTCGAAGCCAATATCATAGGCTCTGGAGGATTATTTGATCGTTATAGAGTTTCCAGCATCATCGAAGGCTCAAAAGCTAATTAAACTAACTTGAGCCAGTATAATGATCTCAATTAAATAGAAAGATTTTATTCAAGCCTCTTAAAGTGCTATAATTTAATTTTTGAATTTTTATTTTTTTTTTATAACAATTTCATAAAATTTTATTTATTTCACTATACTTTGTCCCCAGAGAACAAAGAATTTAATTCTCTAAAATTAAATATAACTCTCGCGTGATCCTGTCGCCACACCCTTACTCTCTCAAAGTTTCAATGTTTTATAAAAAAAAAAAAAAAAGTTTCAAGCTTTCCGACAAACATATCAAAATTATAATTTACATATTTAGCAACCTCACCAAAATTTTTTTAATCATTAAAAATTGTATTTTACAGATGATCTGTTAATCCTAAAATGTAAAAGTGTATTATATTTTTTACATAAAAAATTTGTACCTTCATAATGTTTTTCAAAAGATATTGCGATAAAAATGCGAATACTGAATCTGCTCAAACTGTGAAAATTAATTGACGTACTTTTTTTTTTTTGTACACGATAAGCCCTGGAGGCTTAAAATTTAATATTGTACTCTCAAATCTTAGTGCACACTATAAAAAGAGATAAAAATAAGATACAAATCCCAGTGTCTCTGGAGCTTTTCTGATAATTTGTGAAATCGTGCGTACCTATATTTAAACTATTACGCGCGATATGATTTTGACGAAATCTCATCAAGGGCATCCTCAAAGTTTTTTTAATTTTTTTTGTACAATCGTACGATAACTTTTGCATTTATTTATAAGAACACGAAAATTATCACCAATTACATTATAAAAATTTACCAAATTTCATGTAGGATAATTTAAAATAATTATCTACATATTGCGTGCACGTGATAGGTCTCTATAATTGATGAAGGAAAAATTTTTGTAAAATATTTTCCATATAAAATCTGCCTTATTTATACAGTAGTAGATTTACAAAACCAAAACTTGAAATTTTCAGTCCATTTTCGGACTCCTCTAACGGTGATAGACAAACAATGAATTATAAAAACATATTATACCATCATTTTAAAGTCCTTACGTCACGATAACGATGTACTAATTGCGTAATGTACCAAATATGGGTTCATATATGGGTGATATACCTATTGTCTTCATTAATCGAAAAGCTTGAGTGTAATATGCCGTCATATTGCATCTAATTAAATTACTTCTATTGACGACTTATTTTCCTTCTTTTAAATGTCTCAATGACGCGAAGAGAATGACGAATACTGTCTTTTCACTTTTTATTTTAGTATATTCATTTAACAAAATTACAGACATTTTAAAATACTATAACAACATGTTTACCCAAGTAATATTACTTTGAAGATTTGTATCTGTCAAATGTTGTTATAAATAAAATTTGTCAAAAATTAAGATCCACCAACCAGACGATGTCCGAACATTTTTCGTGCCTTAACTTCGGAAAGAAATTTTCCTAAAGTTACTATTGACTCTAAGTACATTCTTATGAATCGAGATTCTTGACAAATTTGACAAAACCTCCGTTGTGAACTGTGACAAAAGAGTACCATTGAATGTTGACATTGAACTTTAAGAAGGCGATTCTCTGATACTTCAAACTATAATTTTTGACTCTTTCATTGAAGAGATGCCTTTCGACTTACCCCAGTAACTAGATCGACAATAAATCAGATCAACTAAAAATAATAATGACTTATGATTGATGAGGAAATCACAAGATCGTGTCGTGATTTCTTGCAGGACATCATATGCCCAATATTTGATAAAATTTTTCAACACAACAAAGAGAGTAATTGTGATTACGATAATCTCATTTTATTCAAACACATTACGTTCCTGATTAACTTCTAATTGTATTATACTAAAGTCTGAGCTTAGAAATGTACTGTCGATTGCTGGAATAACTGTATATCGTTTCGGAACTTATGCTGCAAATTAATTTATTAAGAGGTTTGTCCACATGAGAGTGAAACTTTTGAGGGTCGATCTAGGGAACAACTGTTCTTGAAATTGAACACGTTTCTTCCGTGAGAGTAACTCGTAGACAGTAACCTCAAAATTGCCGATAACAAACTCGCGTGAGCTAGATCTCTTATGTGGACATGCACGAACCCTCCTATCTGACACTAACTCGTAGTTATTCGAGGTAGGTTTATATCCTGGAAAGTCGTCTAATAGGATTTTCTGTTATATAGGAGTACCATATGAGATGCGCAAGTTAATTGAGACTGAAAAAATACTCAAACATCAGAAATAGGCAAAAAATAAATAAAATTTTTTGTTTTTTAAGACAACTTCGCGATCTCTAAAATACTATCGATGTATATTTTTGTCTGATGTTCAGACCAATTCCCATTATGATGCTAAAATATTTTCGAGATTACGATTGATTCTAATAAATATTTACCTCGTAAGTATTCCATCACAGATACCAGCTGTATGTATGTAACTCATGTGTACGCAGTATGAAACTCGTCCTAAACGGCTACTACTACTGCTTTCGATTTTACTCTTTCGAAGACTTGTTTATTACCGAGTAGCTGGCACTGTCATGAAAAAATAACTACATGACACTGATGCATGGTGGTGTAAGAAAGGAACACCTTTTAAGATACATTTTTAAACATCGAGTAAACCAGTAGCCCAGCATCTCAAAGTATTCCGAAAAATGTAACAGGATCATTTTGTGACTGAATGAAAAAGTATAAGTAGACCAAACGGTCTCTTGACAATTTTCAGTATATTGACCATACACAGAGCCAATAATTGAAGATTTGATAATTATTTATGAACACTAGCCGATATCGGGAACCAGTTTCTTAGTCATTTGCTGAGACACACTGACGAGCGAATATAATTTAGATATGGATCATCTCCGAAAAGTTCAATTTTTCATATCCAATCGAAGATGGATACGTGAACAGCTGCTTGTTGATGAAACCAACCGGACTAGAGATAGACTAATTCGCTATCCATGAATTAGTGGACTATAATTACTCGCAAATATGTTAATGGTCTAAAACATTTGAAAAAAAGCCGATACCGCTCGTTGGTATTTATGAGAAAGTGAAATTCCCTGGTCCAGGATATTTATGCCATACCTTTTTGACTCAGATTGATATTCTGTTTCGCATCAACGGACGCGTACCCTATAACATCAAACGATATTACACGTTTGAAATGTGTGCCAGAAATTTCCTAAATATCAATCCCGCATGAGATAACTTCATAAATTATTCGTCAGATTAGTGCAACGGTATGTAGATTTCGTTTAACGCGCTCGACGTTTTAATTGAAATATGTATCACATTGATCCTGCATCAGGTTGAAATTTTGCATGACGTGGATAAACCCTGTAGACTAAACCTGAGGCATACCAACAGCTGGCGTATGCCACGACTTACCTGCCCGTGTAATATTCATCTCGTTGCCAAGCAAAATACAATTACGAACAATTATTAGCGCTTCCGTTTCTCGTTTCAGTAGGGGCAGTTACTATATCCACTCTATAAATGATATGTATATATATACCTACGTGCTATACCTCTACTCAAAGCTCATAGGGAAAATTCCTTTTAAGCGCTCAACGGTAACGAATAGAAATTGAATAATTTCATTAAATCGTTCTGAGCTTTGAGTGAAAAATCGATCGTTTTCATTGACCATTGATCATCATGGTCATAAATTGAAAGACTCAGAAATTAGTGGAAACGATGTTTCACACGTAATGAAATTATTAGGAATCACACTACTGCTGCCTAATGGTCAAACTCTCTTCTATTGACTCTCGAATGGAAACACAATAATTAGGATTCGTTATTTTCAACGAATCAATCTAGTTTCCAGTAAAATTGAATTGAAATCGAATACCGTTCGTGATAAAAATTTGGAAACAAATTTTACCATTGGGTATAAAGATAAAAAAAAATTACTTACAAGAGATCAATCGAATTTTATTAAATAAACTGAAGATAAATTTGTCCGTTAAAAAGTGAAATAGATGTTAAATAATCATTTAGATTAATAATATTGTTAATATAGATGAACTGTGAATATAATCAAAGAAGTATTCACTGTCTCGAATCGTTATTTTTTTTTCATTTTTATCGTGTATTGTATTCTTAATATGATCCTAATGGCTTATACCATTATGGTAAGTCGAAATGGCCTTCTTATCTCCAATTCAAATGGGAAATCGAATGGAAATTTGAATGATAAATAACCATTGGCCAAAACTGCCTTTGGCAAGAGCCCATTTGTAATTTTCGAGAGGAAATTGTATGAGGATTTCTTTTATCTATGTGACTATCAATTCAAATGTTGATGAATAATTTTTTTTTTTTTTTTTACCTAAAAGAAAAAGAAATACTGATACCGTATGACAGCTGAGGATTAATATCTTGTTGTATTTGAAGATTGGATATATTGTAATCTATTTTTTTTTTTAATTATTTTTGTTGTTGTTTTTGTTTTTCCAATTGTGTGAAGTTAGCCCTTGAAAGATCCGTCTGCATTCACATACGTATGCAATTTGCAAGTCAGTCTGGTTATTCTTTAAAGTAACGTGAAGTCTAACCAACGTCGACAGACTTTGATGTATCAGGTCTCGTGTAGCTTATTCATTATTTATGACCATATGTTGAAAGTCGAGTGTATACATTAATATTTAAATTTCAAATTTCAGGTGCTTTTACGTGATAAATATTTTCAAAGATGTATTTTGATACGGCAGATCATATACATGTCATTCTCATCCGGGTTCATTTAACTTTTCCCATTCCGACTGTATTTAATTCTTTCAAAAAACCTAAAAAATAATCAATTCATAAATACGCTTTATTTGGAGTCTAAAATTTCAACAATTCCGGTTTTAATATACCCTCGATCATTCAAATCGCAAACTAAACAATAGATTTTTGAAAATGATTATCTCCTGAAGAGAAAAAAATTTTTTTTACGACTAATGAGAAGAATCTTTTCTTCGTCAATGGACTCAATCTTATACGGTAGACGAAGCGTTGATTGAACATCTGAAAGGACTTGCTGATAATCTAGAAATTAGGGTCTGAGAAATGTGTTCTCAACTCTATAAGAATTTTCGAATTTTGACCTGAATAGTTGAGTGACAGGGTAGTAGTAGTTTGTAAATCATCTTGAACGATGAAAATAGGTTCACATCAAGCTATCAGCATAGGTATAAACGTTCAGATGCGTATAGGTATATGCACTGGATTATAGGTATGCTGACAAATTGACTTGTGGCTTATCCTTGATACCTAAATACACGAAGTATTACATGTCACTTTGTGGTACGGGGTATTCCCTGTGACGTAGGTTAGTCACATTATTATGACAGATTTTTATTTTTATTTTTTATTTTTACTTCCAAATGTCGCCAATCCCCAACGAGTGAAATTTTTGTGCCAGAGAATTTCTCGTATTAGGTATATACGAACATACGTGTAGTCATTGTAATTATACGCAAAGCTTTAAGCTGGGGGGGGGGGGGGGGGATGTCTAAAAAATTATGTGAAAAAAATTTAATGAATTCAGGTAATTGTTATTAAATTTGGCGATATAATTTCATGTAAAATTATTCAATTACAATTCGATAAATTTATAACATTTTTTTTGTTTTGTTTATAATGTGGAAATATAATCGACCAAAAGTGCGATGCAATTTGTTTTTAATGATATAAATATCCTGACATTGGAATAAAATACTCGAGAGATTTTGAAAATCGATCGATTTTGCAACTGTGAAGTGCGTCATGCCGATGTGTCAAGTTTGGAACTCCATGATATTTCACAATCGAAAATTGGACAAACACACATATTTCGAAATGATTTATTAGCTGCAGGACACTTTTAAATATATTTAGTTCGTTTTTTTTTTCTGATATTTTTGAAATTTATCTCTAACCTCCGGAAGAATGTTTCAAAATCTTCAAAAAATTTTTTTCTAAAATAAACAATTTTGAAGTTTACTTTTTTGAAGGTTGCGTATTTTTGCTATTTTTATTTTTTTATTTTTTAAGTAAATCTGTAACATTTTCTAAGTAAAAATAAAAATAACTTTTTGACTAATAGATTTTGCTCTAATCTTAGAAAATTATTTTTCACAAATATTTTTTCACTACGAGGTAGGTAAATCTTTCGATAAGAAAATTCAACTCTGGGAAGAGTATCGGTATATGTATACGAAATGTAAAAAAAACATCTCTAAAGTGATCGATCGGTTTCACATGAAATATATTGTGTTTGGTTTGCAGCTTATGTGGTGTTCTTCTTTTTTGTCCATCTTCCTTTTTTTTTTCTTCTCGGTTAAATATATCGCAGAATTGAAAGCCACGTGACGAATTCACCAATGCCATTAGAATCAGCGTTGTCCCCTCGTTGTCAGTTGGAACCTGACAATGAATAGTAATTATTCATCGTCTCAATGTGCCAGACACTTTGTCTCAATTCGTCCGCCACGACCTCTCATTCTTATTCTCATTCTCATTCTCATTCCAAAGAAAGAACGAAAAATATTCTCTTGCGTAATATTCTCCTCGTTGGACAGGAAATTAAATTCACCCGTTATCTTGTTAACAATTTTTACTGCAACGCACGAAAATTACAATTCTTTTTTTTTTTTTTTTTTTCACTGGCCAAGGCTTCCTAAACAAATTCATGTGTAGTTAAATATGTATTTTAAGCCCACGTGAGGACGAACAGCCAGAATTTTATACCTAATGAAACGTATCAGTGAGTCAGATTTTCCAATTGTTTGCAAAGTGTAATTTTCCGATTAAAATTAGGCTTAAACAGTTCTTATAAAGCTTTATTTCAATCAATAAAGCATTAAATAGTATAATTCAGTTTTATAAAAATCGGGTGCTTCTTTTTTTAATATATTAAGCCCGTGTTCATTTTTGTAGTGATTGTGCATCGGAGCTATCGAGAATTATCTTCATAATATTTTGAATGGATTTCTCGAAGGGATAGTAATGATCGTGATCATCTCGTTGAATATAATATGAGAAAATATTATAGGACGTATCGATGATATGTTCAAATCAAACTCCACTATAACCCTGGAGTATTTAATTCGGATATTAAATCATCGTGAGTTTTTTTTTTTTTTGTCACTTTTATTTAAAAATGTTGTAAGCCTTGCTAAATTATTTAATACAATTACGTCAGGGTCAAATTCTGAATGATTTACCGGGTTGGAAAACGCGAAGAGCATCACGTAATGCGGCAACATTTACGCTAATGGTAAAAGAACGAGCAATATGTGATGTTATTTATGGACGTAGACTTATTTTAACAATCTGTAATAATAAAATGAGTATTAACGTTCGGATGAATATATATTCATGCTGTTCAAACATATTTTGATTGCATTTAATTCTCGTATTTTATCACGTGAATATTAGATCAGAATTTAATGTTTTAACTAGAAACATATTTCAAAATATTGTCTATTTTACGAGGTTTTTGTCACACGTAAAAACGATTTAAACTATGTTCAACGATGGATGTTAAATTCTTCTTATATCCATACATAAATATTTGAAGAAATTGATTTATTTGGATGTATTTTTGGCGTTATCAATTGCATCTCATTTACATTCTATACATAAAAAGAGTATAGGTTATTAAAATTCTATGCTTATTTCCATAAGAATGCAATAAGCCAAGAAATCTGAATGAACCAAATGATTTGAGTAAAAAAATATTAATTTAGAAAAATTATAATCATGAGCTTTTGAATTTTTGACCAATCCCACAAACAGAAGTATGTGAACCAGATTGCAGAGCCTGCACATCCATAATGCATACCTTTACTGCATAATGGTTTTCGGAATTACTGAGATTTGACGTCAGATAGTCTTTATTTCCACAATTCCTTGGGATTATTTTTTTCTTAAATAAATTGTGGCCCGTAGCTATAAGAATTATTTTCTTTTTTTTTTCTTTGATTTTTCTCTTTTTGTATGAAAGTAGACCTTTCGTGCACTCTTGAGAATGGTAATTGGCTGTTGACTTCCGTATATCAGAATCAAATTACAACATAAGATCCACGGAAGTTGGAGTAGAATTTTTTACTTCAAATTGTATTTTACTGAAGCCAAGTTGAAAGTCAAACGAAACTCGTTTTGAAACACGTCACACGCCACAGTCCACGATCCTTTTTCAACACTTCTTTTACCTCTGTTCCATATTTTTCTTTACGTAAAAAGACTCCCCGTTTTTATCATTTCTTGTGAAATGATATTTTCTGAAATCTTTGAAACGTTTTCGCGTCCCTATATTGGACATAAAATAACTAAATTTTGGACATCTGACTCGCGAAAATCCCTAAGTCATAGAACCTATTTGGTTCAATGAGATTCGTTCTTCATAGAATTTCACTTTTTTTTCGTACTGCGGATATAATTTATCATAAACATAGGTCTTATCATGGGGACCTATACATCGAGCGATAAAAAATTCCATTATACCTACAAGCTCCCGGAATTCTAAAAGTTTAAATAATCTAAATCCAACCCCTGACATCGCCACTCCATCTATAAGATTTATTGAAGGAAAATGTCTAAAAGCAGGTAAAGCAAAGGTCGACTTCAAGGAGAGATTACGACCATTGATTAATCTCAAATCGTTTCGGGATTGGAATTTTATCGGATGGTGTTAAGAACACTAATTGAGAAAAAAAGAAATCTCATTTTCTAGTAACGTGTCGTTAACTATACAATTCTTCCATAAGTTCATTCCACCAAGAGGTACAATCGATCTTAAAGAATTGTCAATTAATTCCCTGTATAAGGTTAATAAATAATTGAATCAGTCTTCCTCATAATTTTTTTAAAAAAGTTTCCTCATCTCACAAATTTCAAAACATTATTTTTCATTATATATTTTTTCATCATCATTTCCAATCTCAGAAATGAAAATGGTACTAGAGATTTTTAACCCAAGAAATAAAGTGTGATTCATTTTATTCTTAAATCTGGTATAATACAAAATTTTTTACCTGAACTTTATCCTAGCTAAGTCTCAACATTTAAAACAAAAATGTCGAGCCAACAAGTCTGCGTCTTGTTCAATTACTCGACCTAGGACGTAACAGTATACCTACGCTGGAAACTGGGCTAATTGTAAGTTTAGTGATATGGACCGGATGCGAGACTTAAGTCGGCCAAGCTCACGGGAATATAGGAGCTGTACTGTTATAGTTATTCTCCACTTCAGTAAGATAACGATTTATTTTTGTTAAAACGAAACTAGAATTCACGATGTTAATCAAAGTTTGCTAGATTAATTAAAGACCATAGCAAATACTGATGATGAAAATTTGACATACCCGCACTGTACTAACGACACAAACTATTATTAACAATTGTCTAAATTAATGAACGTACGAATAGCAACGATCTATAGATCGACGTATAGAGGCAGCGAGCTCTTAGCATATCTGAAAATTTTTCTACCTATCATTTGTCATATGTCATGACGAAGGTTTTTTTTTCTTTTTTTTTCTCGTTTTCACACGTATATCAAATCGAATTTCACGAAAGTCACTTTGATGGTATATATATATATTAATGTATGTCCTCGCACGAGTAACCGCTAATGGAATACCGTTCTATGAAATACATGACGATTATCTGTACTATTTCCGTGGTCGAATTTGTCAACCTCAAACCTCTTGTTATAGTTATTGAATACTAATCGATTTACGGACGACTGTGCTATTACTGTTTCTGTACCATAAACTATAATAACCGGTAGACACTTGAGAGTGAGTGGGCAGACAAATAACAATTCGCATAATCATTTGTAGAATAGTATTTGTTCAAATGTTGACAATCGCAAACTAATTCTCTCAAGTAAACGCGTAGGGAAACATCTCTAGAAGTCGTATTCCGTTCACCAGCTTTCCTATAATCATTTGGTGTACAAATTGTGGTTCACGGAAAGCCATTTGCTTCCCATTCTACAACTAAATTTTAGAATTTCCACTGTTCGCATATGCGTTCGCTTTCAAGTATGTATACCCAGTATTAACTCTCTACGCAACTTATTGTTAGATTAAACTCGTACAATTAGCACAACTGAATTAAACCATTGAGAACGAAGAGTTGCAATAATTGTACGAGTTTTTACAGTTGGTTTTAGTAATTGAAATTCTAAATTTAGCTTCGTGTATATGTATATACCGTGAAAAGAATTTAATTATCGCTAATATTTAACATCTATTTAATGATAAAAATAGCCAATGAAGCTGCAGTGTAATGTCTACGTACCTTTATGGGCATTAAATAACTCCATCAAGTGCGGATAACAGGATATAAAACTCCTGGATCATGAAAATTTGATGTTTATTTCTACGAGTAGGTATCGACTATTCATATCCAATAAAAAAAAATAAATAAAATAAAGTTGCATTACGATTTTGAAATATGCAAATATTCGTGGGAGTGTGTAAACATGAAATTTGTATCGTATACGCAAAACGTAATATCTCGTATTCAAAAATACGTTTACATTGATTCATTAGTCATATATTTCAAAATCATAAATCATTTTCAGTATTGTTTCGAAAAGTTCAAGTTATAGCTATACTATCTCAAATTTCAATCAAAGTTTACTATTGGTTTAAGGAAAATTCAATCTTGGTACGTATTGTACTTGGGTTCCCAAAGGGTTGAAGAAAAAGAATGAAGCAATTGTAGACAAAAAAAAAAAAAACGTACAAAACTTCAATAGGTCCAGACACGACTGAATTAAGCGCATAGACCAAAATGAAATGTCTGATAAACTTTAATCTAGACTCTGAACAGAGCAGATAATTTTTATATTATTTTAAGATGAAAATAAAAATAAAATTTGAGAGTTTTGAAAAATTCGAATAGTTTCACCAGTTCGATGTTAATCGTTAAATGTAATCTAAAAATAACAATGAAAAAAAGTTTAAAGCAAAGTTTTCACAGTTTAGAAACAATAATTTGATTCCAAGGTTTTTCTTACGAAATATATAATGTATATATACGTATATAATATGAACATGCGTAGGTACCCTAATCTAATGATTAATACTCAAACTTGACCTAACATACCGCAGAGTTAAAATAAATTAGTTCTTGGGCGAACTTCCAACTTCTACAAAATTACAACAACATTAGTTTGAATATTTGTTTACAGATACTTGGTCCGTGTTCTTAATATATTTGCTTATATATACATATATATTTTTCAATACGGATGCAAATGAATCAAGGAAATAAAAATTTTAGGGATCAGTTTGCAAACACAATGATATCTTGAATCGAGAAAACTTTAAATACCTGTAAGCTCACTCTGTGTTAATATTCACCTCTTCTCATCGAATTTTGAATAATTATAATTCGGAATATATTCCGACCATGCATCATTCCAAAAGTATTAATCGTTTATACAATTATATATTCTAATATTAAGCGTTATTCTATCAATTGTCTGTCAGGTTTTTAATATTTTTCTTAACCCCTGATAGATCTCAGACTCCAACATATTTGTACTTGTCACCGCGTATCTGAGATCTGTCTACAGGCACAGGTGCGTAGCCCCCTCGGCGCTTAAATTGTCATAATATATATTTCTTGAATCCGTAGCGATGCCAAGAAAAAGCGAAAAAAAAAAAAAACCACTCCACGCCTCTTGGCAGAAAAAAATTCTCAGGGACACATCAATCACTCGAACTGATGATAAATTACATCAATATGCATCTTTGTTTCATCAAAACCTTTAGCCAATGAAAATAGAGGTGATTTGCCTAAGCTGCGTGAAGATCCGATTTGTGAAACGTAAATTACTCTGGCCGTTGTCCTAACGATTATCGACGCACCTGTACAAGTATTATAGGCATGTATATGCATCGTTGTCAGCTAAGTTAATTAACATTTTCGATTCGAACGCTAGTAGCGTTTAATTAAAAATTAATACCCATTTATATTCAAGCTGCAATATTAGATCGTTACTGTCGAAAGTAAGTATATTCCGAACGGTATATGATCTTTCCTTTAAATACATTATTCACAAGTTTCTGCTGCGTATGTAGGTATAATGTACAATACATACATACATAGTTATATAGATACTGTACAGTATACACATTGCATATATACATATCCCATATCGCGGAATTCAATTCAAATGAAAATACAAACTTTTGACGTTCTCCCCGATATATACATATATATGTATATTATATACATTGTATATCTCTTACTTCGTAGCGGAGCAGCTATAACGCGAATATACCTACCGTTCTCCTTTGGCTATTTTAAAACCGACATGATTCTGTCAGATCTCGGGATATACCGTACATTTTCGTGGACATGCGGTATAAGAAACTGGTAAAACAATCGAAAGATCTACTTTTGTAACGTATATCGTGTGCCCATTGGCTACGTGGGAAACAAGTGCCGATTATTTGTTGTTTGAGTTGCCTGTATACAGGCGTTTGTTGCAAATCCACGAAAACTCACTGTATACATATATTGAACGCGATGGATGTTTGTCATCAGAAAGATCATTTTTAAATTTTTTCGGGTTATCAATTAACTTCTGCTCAAATACTTGCCAATCAGTATAATCTTATCTTTACATATTATCAGTTTATCAACGAACCGGTAGTCAATCTTTGCAATCTTTAATCAAGTCTCGATGAGTTTGTTTGTTAAATGATTAAAATCAAGGTTGCCATTATTTTGTCACCAGATTTTAAGTAGATAAACACGTAATGATATTTCATAACGTTTTAAACGCAGTTCCACCAAAAATTTATTTTATTATAGAAACATATTGCGAGTGTCATCCTTCACCGCGGGCATATGCTCTTGTGGCTAAAGGACGCTGTGTCATATTTTTACTTTTGTAACATCCATACGAGTATATCTCTTTATTAAATTACACATGCGAAAAAAGTTGAGGTTATAATTTTGATATTCAAAATTAAAACATTCAAGTTGTACATACAAGTGAGTTTAAAAAAATTTTGGCAAAACCACCAATTTCACAATTTTATTTAAAGATATATGTATGTATGTCATTTCCGAAAGATCAATTTCAATTTTAAGTAACCTTCAGAATAAATTTATATTTATTTTTTCTCATATTTTCTGTCAATTTTAATTTCGAATATACGTGAATTACAAATTTATTTACAGCAAGTATCAAGTACACTTCTATATTATACATAAATGTATGTTAAGGTAAGGCTGCTGTGTCTCAGAGCGTACGAGTCTGATGATACAACATATTTACACAATCCATCGTTTTTTCTTTCCTTTTTTTTCTATGTTCGATAAATTTATTCATACCACTTCCGCCAATGACAAATAACAAATGTTAAATAATAATTAATCATATTTTTAATTTCACGGATACGAAATTGTTAGAGTTGCGTATGTTAATTATCACCTGATTAGTTGTGGCAAGAACCTGACGTCATCAGGCGTGTGGTATATACGCTTGGTATAAGCCAGTTTCATAGCATATGAACAAACTACTAGTCTGTGTGTAGTCATGTACGTATACGAACGTCAGCGCCGTCTATCTGGGGTTTACAGCAAAACTGGGATGACAGTTACGTGAGTGTATGGAAAAACGTGAACTTGGTTATATGTCCGTTTGTGGGGGGTAAGCAATTGCGACTTTGCTGCAGTACCTGTCGCTATAATTTAGATACCATAAATTAGGAAATGGAGTATGAATAAGAAACTATTTTTCAATATACTCCAATCTAAATATGGTCAATGAGTATGGTAGATGTAATCGGTAAAACATTGCATAAACACAAACCGTTAATAATTAACGAAATTTTATTTGAACTGGTTCGTTACATAATATTTTTCAAATACTCTATTCAAAGCGAGGAATTAATTGGATATAAATTCGTTATAGTATAAACGAGTCAATGACTGTATATATTTTATAGAATACTCACACGAAATTTGAGATTTGAGAATCTTTTTAGCAACAATATTACTCTGTGCGAGAGGATAAAATGAAATTTATAAAATTTCGTGATTTTTATAGTACGAGTCTGATGATTTTTTAACGTAAAATAGTTTTCGTAAAATTTTAATATTATTTACTGACCCAGAATCAAATACTACGTACGGATGTATGTACATACATACGTACCTGTTAACGTAGGTAAATTGAAAAATAATATGCACGTGCTTTTTGTTTTTCGTAATAGTGTGAATTCAATTACCGTATGGTCAGAAGAAATAACTTCTGCCATTTATTAATAACGCTTGAAATTTATTCTCAACAAATACATATATACATATATATATACTATCGAGATACAAATCATTCTAGTTAAAATTATTTGTTTATTTAAAAATCTAGTTATAATGAAGATGGGCAGAAATTAAGTCGTATCGTTTACTTGACTTACCGTATTGTTTATTATTCTCTGTTTCCACGTTGAAAGACTTAAATCTTATACTTTTTCTTTCACGCGCTTGACTGATTGCAACATTCCAACATTTCAATTCTGTACAAATACCAAAGTTTCGCTGACGTAATAGAAACGAGAAACGCGACTGCAAGCTGCTTATTAAAGGGAGCTTATACGTACAACTTTATTAATATTGTAAAATAATTATTACTATGAGAAAACTACTAATTAACCAATTTAAAAAAGTCTACTTGGATCTCTTCAAATTGTATCCACAAATGAGATGAAAAAAAAATTTAAACTATAAAGCGTGAAATTTGTGAAGCTTGAAGCTTTTTAAAACTTTCATATTTGAAATATAGTCAAAACGCTCCGATTACATCACAGGTATTAAGATTTTTTCATTCAAATTCTTCTGGCTCACTTGTGGATATAATTTGAAGAGAATAACCCAGCCCTTTTTCAAACTCAGAAGCTTCATTTTAATAAAATAAATTAATTATTTTCCAATATTGGTGAAAATCTCATCTGTATATGCCCATTTAATTAACTTTATAAGCTCACACTTATGGGATGTTGTAGTTGATATGGTGGCCTTTGCTTCAAAATGTGCTTAATGTCCGTCTTTCAGGAGTTTTCATCTTCTTTGATATAAGTGGAAAGTAGTGTAAAAGAATATCTCGTCCTCTGGAGATTATATCGTACTTAATAAAGTTTAATAGATAGTTTTGGGACTCGGAACACTCCAAAGCGCTTTTCGAGCTTTGAAACTGAACTTCCTCGACTCAAAAGCGAATATCTTCCGCAGCCACTGCTTATTGTATAGTTCAATGCGATGTATGTACATACCTGATCATGAATACCTGAGTCATAACTAATATCTCGCCTACTCCTAGTCCTACTCTCTAATTACTCCGAAACAGTATTGTGTGGAAACTTAAATGGCTGACAAGTATTAGAATCTTATCGTAAAGATGGAACTAGGTATGGTCTATTGATCAATATCTTGAATATTGATTGTACTTTTAGACATAAAGAGCTGGGGAGTTCTCTCTCATTATCTATCTCTTCTATGTTTCCTTTCCATCTTTATAGTGTCAGTCATATCTCCTGTAGACTAAACAAAGACAGTTTTTTTGTTCTTTGTTTTTTTGTTCAAGGATTCACATCTAAGATGGTAATTGTAAAAATTATATTGTTTGCGGTAAAACTTACTGGTTAGCATGCTTGTGTTATATTCCACGGATATGGATAATCCCCATAAATATAGTGTGAAAATATTGATTTGTCTGTTATTTTTAAGTCGTATGTTGCGGATTATATGCGATTTAAAAATTTATCTCGCTTTAATTGAAGCATATTTATTGTTTAGATTTTTTTATCATCATTTTTGTGTATAAGTTGAGGGAAAGGAACGAAGTTCTACTTATTCATTTATGTAAAATAAAAACTGTCCGAAATTTACAATAACGAAAAATAAAAAACACTAAAAAAACCGTTGGTGACAAACAAAGAGAGAAATAATGTGACAAAAAAATTTTTTCAGCGAATTTTTTTGTATTTTTTAAATTTTGAAATTTTTATCGAAAAGTTTGAAACTTTTCACGTCAAACCTGATACTTTACGGATGGTATGGCGCGCGCGGGGATAGGACGGTGCAACGGGAGCTATATTTAATATTATAAAAGTTTGTGAATTAAATTATTCTCTTTTTGACTTGCGGAATATTATCAGTTCCTCAAATTGTCTTGCTACCGTTTATATCAGATAATAAAACAACAACTGGCAATGCAATTTCTACTATACCAACATATCGTAAAGATTGGGTACCTTATTTAGCGTGAACCGAAAAATCGTGGTTCTAAAATTTTTTAGTATTTTTCGCATTCCTTTGAATGGCAATAAACGTAATTATAACATTTTTTGAATTACCGGATACGGTTCTTTAGGCTGTGAGATCTGTTGCTGTCTGGTTCCCATTTGAATCCCCTACTTGCTCGTCTGATCACGAGCTGGTTACAAGACCCTTTTCATTATGCAGTACCGATTGAGTTACCAAATATTTTATTACGAGAGCGACTTACAGTAGGCTAAAAAATTTGATAATACAAAGATATCTCGTAAAGTGAAAGAAAAAGAATTTAATTTTACACTTCGCCATCTCATCCCTGAAAATTTCAGATCTGCATGAAAAAGAAAAGTTCGGAGCTTTTCGATAGAAAAAAAAAAAAAAAAAATATGAAATTCAATTTTAATTTTTAAGAACCATGGAGTTTGACTTTTTAGAAACTTGGTCCTGATATGAATATCATATTTCCAAAGACGAAATTTTATTGTACAAAAAATTTTCTAATTTAATAATTTTTTCAAAGAAGATAAATATCTGCATGAAATCTGTTAAAAATGTGTAAAATCGACCAAGTTTTTATCAATTCACACTCATTGTGAAGGAGATCGATTCACATGGAGGATTCTCCGTTAAAGTAAATTGATTTTTAATGAACAGTATAGAAACCAAAAAACAAAAAGAAAAATTCGATTCTCGAGCTAAAGGGTTCGAGTATTGGAGACTAATCTTTTTCTGTTAGTTCTTCGGAAATAGAAACGCCACCTACTACCGTTGACCATGGACTCGGCGTGAATAACACAGATCTTGACTGATGGGTATTATGTAATTAATAATTGGTAACTTACTGCTCCGTCTAGTTGTTTCTCTTCATATACCTATGTATGTATATTTCGCGATATTGCGATAATCGCTTTACGTAGATCACAATTATACTGTGATCGGAATTGCAGCCGGTGGTCAAATTTCAAATTTTAAAAATTTGTTTATTTTTTTTTTTAAAACACATTATTTAACAAATTTTTCAAATAAAAACTATATTTAGTTAATATTCTCCTCGAACAATAAACCTTGATTTATTCAAATTTTAGTATAGTTCATATCTTAATTTAGTTGTTTAAAAAAAATCAAATTGACCAACACATGTTGCAACTTTAAGTTCCATCTCGGCACATGAGAGAAAGATAGAAAAAAAACGAAAAAAAAAAAAAAAAATAGACAAAAACTAAAAAGACAAAATTTATTTAAAAACTAATCAGCGATATCCACTGAACAATTAAACGCTGGCATAATATTGATGCTAAAAATGGTTTATTTTGTATAAAATATTTAATGTTTTATTTGTTGAATTTCACGTTTCGTAAAATCAATTATAATATTTTCGGTATGAACGCGGCGCCTTAATCGGCGTCAGAATGTCGCGTGAGATATACGCGTAATCAAACGCGTTGGTGGTATCAACGGCGGTCGTCGTACGACTAACCGAGGTACACCAAAGTTGTCCCCGACGAGGTTCACATCCCGGCGCAAGCGCTGAACCGAGAAACTATTGGCCAACGCCGAACGCTGGCCCCAGGTTTCCGCACCTGAGGGTACCCAAGAATTGATGCTATATACAGCATCGCCCGGTAACAGCACCTGACCTCTTACATCCGCCTCCTACTGTTATATGTACATCATACATACATATATATTTATATACATATACATATATAAATATATAGCTTTTATTCCCTAGCATGTATACACGTAATGCATATAGTAAATTTTATGTACATACTAATACTCATGAATCGACGTATCTTCCGGCATTATGTATGAATAGAAAAAGGTAGGTTAAGGTTGATTCCCAAAATTATGACTGATTTGTAAATTTACCTACTTAAGCAAATTTCTGTATGTGGCGAATGAAGTTCAATGAAACCACGTCGTAGCTTCGCATATGCTGTGGCATTGCATATGAGTAGAAAAAGGTAAGCCATTGATTTGCAAAATTTTGTTAATTTTTTAAATCGTCTGCCCAAGCCAATTCCTGCATATGAGTAGAAAAAGTTAGGTAATGTATTCGCGAAATTTTGTCTAATTTCTGAAATCACCTGCTCCAGTCAATTCATGTATGTGATCAATGAAGTTGAGTGAGACCGCGTCGTTCTTGAGTATCCCGCGGTGTTGCATATGAGTAGAAAAAGGTTCGTCATTGATAGACGAAATTTGGGCTAATTTCTGAAATCACCTGCTCCAATCAATTCGTACATGTGACCAATGAAGTTGAATGAAACTTCGCCATCCAATTGAGGTACACACACACTATATATTGGTCGTCAATTGAGAAACTTGGTGGGTGTATTTCTGTTACGAGATGTCAATGAATGAATGAATGGAGAATAATCACATGGCGAATAGCCCGCTGTCGAGAAGGTCTTACGAAAAGTAATCGAAATCCATATGAAGAGAATTGAGGAGTGCTTTAGACGCTCGATATTTTAATGCTAAATATATTCGTGTATTATAATCTGAAGTACTGCACGAACAAGTAAATATTTGTCTTATATACGCCCACATGTATGTGCAATCCACAGTCGGAAAATCAAATCTTCAGCTCTTTATGAGAAGCATTCAATTTTGGAACGGAGGTAAACCTCTTTCGCGTCTGTGATTGAATAATTTTAAGATTGATGTTTGATAAATAATAATTTTATGATCTCTTTTTCAATTGACGTTTTGGTCAATTGAAAAATGTTATCATTGTCAGTAGAAAAATGTATACACAAAATTACGTTGCTGTACATAGGTAGGTATATTTATTCGAGCATTTTAAACTACAATAGAGACAGTTTTGTAAAGCTTCCGTTGAACTATTCCTCCTGAGAAAAATATATTACCAACTTCAATTGTACTTGATTTTGTTTCTTACTTCCTATTTTTTGTCCTCATGAAACTTTCATACATTACGAGAATGTGTAGTACAATCTAGTAGCTACCATTTGACTAGTTGGCGAGTAAAATAAAATACTTTTATTTTTTACTACCAGCTAGAGTTATTTTTCAAATTTAAGTCCTTGGATGAGAAACTACATCCGGCCTCTTGGCTTTTGCTACGCTGAATTTTAAAAATATCGTTCTGAAGAATCAGGAAATCTGATTTCCTTTACAAAGCTAGGTCACCGGGTTTTACTCTGTGACTGGGGTAGAAATGGAAGGCAACATATTTCAATCGCTATAAAATATAGGATCTGCAATTGAGATTTTTTATGCAGGTATCAATAACCAAAAACCGTCCGTCTGAGTTTTGAATATCCTCAAGTATATGGGGGTGGTCTTTATTCAGGGTGAGGACGATTTTTTTTTGCCGTCCCACGAATCATCGCAAAATATTTCGAAAAAATACCATTAAAAATTTCGGCTTTTTATCTCAATTTCAAGCCCTCCCGCAAAGAGGGTAAGTTTTGTTATTTAAAATACATACGTTTTTGCAATGCTTTTCACTAAATATTTCATCGCGAGGCTATATGCTTGCAAAAAAATATTTAGGGAAAACGTTATTGTTATGTTCCGTTGTCAGTTTTCGACATGATATTTTAACAAATTAGATAAAAGCAGTCAAATTTAAATGTACAATTGACTTTGAATGCCCCATTGCTGGTGCTAATGTTTTTCCCAAATCGTAGAATCGATGCAGCCCATATTAATTTCTCACAATTACAGATTATTTTTGAAAATAAATAACTTCATGATGAAATATTAATTAATAAAAGCATGTCAAAAACGTACGTATTTTAAATGGCAAAGTTCACCCCCTTTGCAGGAGGGTTTAGGGTTTAGATAAAACGCTGAAATTTTTTTCGAATTATTTGAAGTCGATTCTGATGCGCTTTATTCTGGTTCTCATGAATTAAACCAGAGAACTCTTTGATAAAGTTGACAGTAGAAACAGCTCGTAACGAACTGGCTCGAGCTCCGGCCTACTAGCTAAGCTTAACGGCGGTAGGCTTAAGAAAATTAGTGGAAAGGTGTTGATTTTTCAAAAATAGCAGAATTTTTGCAAAGTGCTAGAATTTTTAATGAGGAGAAATTGAAGATCTGAATAAAATAGAATACCCTACGGTTATTTTCGCGGTGAAATAATGAAAGGAACTATATATTTATTTAATCAACGAGAGCGTTGATTATAGAGAACAAAATCTTTTTCTTTTTTTTATTGGTAATGAATTTTTAAATTTTTCACAAAATACCGACCTGGGGCAACCTGAAAAAAAATGATAAAACTAAAAATTTCAGAACAATGGGGTTTCATGTATGGAAAGTTGACGAGTCAGTGCAATCCAGCAGAGTGCTTGGAGAGCGACAGTAGAGAGTTGGGGTACACAGGTCAGGGGGTGATACACGAATTCTATTACTAGAAGCCTAGACTGGACTGGTCATGAAGATATAAAACATGAAAGAGGAATTTATTCACAAGCGATGAAATTTATTTTAACTAAATAGAAAGATAAAAAAGTGAAAAAAAAATAAAAATTCTAATTTATTTTTAGTCAACGAAAAGAACGACTTGAACAATAAAACAAATTCTGAATGAATAATGAAAAATGAAAGAACAAAAACTCGTATCGTTTACGTAAGCACGGTTAAAGGAAAAAAGAGAAAAAAAAAACTGTACTTGTCTCATTTCACTGGGTGATGTTCAGATTTATTTTTTGTTTACTCACTATCAGAGTTAAAAAAAAAAAAAAAAAATTAATAACACTTGTTCCGATCGAAGAGGACCGTTTAAGCTATTCATCTTTAAAACTCTATAGACGGATTTTGTTCACAAATTTTATTTCATCATCTTTGTATATTTTACATATTTTCCAAAGATGAAAATGATTAATAATTCGTCAAGAACAGAAACGTGACATTCTACAACTTCCAACCTGCAACTTATTTACAAAAATTCAAAAAATCCATGAACAATGAAAACCCTATTCTCCAGTCTCGACACAACTTTATAATAAATAAATATGTTAATTGTTTTACCATAATAACGCCGTAGTGAATTCTATTTCGTTCCGTGTTGCATTTTGTATTCATTAAAAATTTTAGCATTTTACAAAAATCACGTGATTTAAAAAACATCAGAACTTTTTCACTCGTTTACTTTTTAAGGAGAGTAAGTCGACGTCTGGGCAGATACCACACGGGTCGAGTTTCGCTCGGGCCAACGTGTTACGAGCTGTTTCTACTGCCAGGTTTATTAAAGAGTTGGCCAATTCCGGGGGTCAGAATCAACCCCGTTGGGCTTACTTACAGGAACCTGGGACAAAATGGTATACCCAATATTTAGCAGTTTGTAAAAATGCCAAGAATTATAAGCAAAAAATTTTATTTTCCGTCTGAAACAGTGTTCTAAGAATCATATTGATTTCGAATCTTCAAACTCGATTAAATTTCTCATTTGAATTCGCTCTTTAAAACAAAAAAAAAAAATAATAATAATAATAAAAATAATAAAAATACGTCCATTTTACAATTCTTCACGTAAACCCTCAATAATTTATAAACAAGAAGAGAATTGAACAACTTTCAGAATTTCAAATCGTTTTCTCTCGAACGCTGATGGTTGATATAACATAAACTTTTATATCTGTGATTTGGATCTTACCGAGGTAAACGTAGGTACTGTATTGATTCTTCTTAAATTTGCGTGCCAAAAGAGGAATCATTTCTGATTCTCGTCTTTTTTTTTTTTTTTATTATACACCATGATGATATCGCTCGATTTATACCATTCATTTTTACCGCCACGCTGACTCTGCTTATCTCATCTCACCATTCTTGAAGTCGTTCACTTGATCGTCTCCAAAGATCACTGTATAATTCTTTATACGTTGAGGAAAGAAAGATATAGCTACTGAATCGACAGGAAACAAAAGGAACGATAAAATCCTTGAAGACACGACCATCCTTAAGATAAATCTTCAATCATCACCTTAGAACTACCAACATCCTTTACTATCACATATTCAAGCTCGACTTGGTACGCATTTGGCAATGTTCATCCGATCATTCACCGTCTTATAACCTCATAACTAACATGAGAGAAGGAAACAAATTCACCATGATGGAAAGTGCGGGCACTTCCCGATTATCATTGTTATTTAAACCGAGGCTAGTTCCTACATACGCGATAGACACTTAGCTGAATTGAAATCCAATTATGATGACGCAAGTCTCTGTTCACAACAAAGTTACTTCACATATAAGTACGTGTATACATATACTGTGCACAGGTTGTGATCCATTAGGCCTATCTTGTATGTGTGACTACTTAACACAAAATAGATGCATACATGCCATGTATGTACATTAACTATGATCGAAATAAGACGATATCAGTCAGGGATGCATCGAACTGAATGAAAAAAAGAACAATTTAGTGTTCTGATCTACGAATTTACATTTCAATCACTTAGTTTTTCTTAGAATGTATATGGGACCCATACACCAATGATGAGATTAGTCTGAAAAATTTTAATACATATTGAAAAATAAAAGGGAATGTAGGGAAAAATGAGACACCATATCTTTCGTAGGTGTTCGGGCTAAAATGAGACACCACTTCCGAGACAAAATTGTTATTTTTTTTATCTATTTTTTTTTTCATGAGCCGCCTATTTTACATCAGAGTCAGCTTTTTCCAGTATACTATAAAATATTTCAGATCACAAATACTTGAAAGAATGAAATTTTTTTGTTACTAATCTTTATAAGTGGGCGCATTACCTGGGCTGATTAACCTGCTCCACTATCCTTTTCTACAAGCCGTAATTAAACATTTTATAATATAAATAAAAAATTTTGTCTCAGAAATGGTGTCTCAGATTGGCCCGAACACCTACGAAAAATATGGTGTCTCATTTTGCCCCACATTTTCCCCATTTTCTCGACCGAATCGAAATATAAATTTTAGATGTCCCACATTTTCGAAACAAGATTCTGGAAGAGTATATTTAAGTTACAAGATGGGTACTTGTGTGTAAATTAAAGTCTGCTTTGAGTCTCAAGCCTATATGTTTGCTTCAGAAAGGGTGAGGCTCTAATTAGTCATAATTATTTGTTGTTTGGGTTTTCAGGTCTTTGTGTCGACTGTTGGTTGAAAAATCTATTTATTCTAAGTAATTGATTTATTTCATGACTTATGATTATCATCCCATATGAACTACGAATTTAAAAAAAAAAGAAAAAAAAAATATTCTCGACATCATAATTCAACTAGTTTTGAGCATACGGAATAAAATTTGAATAATTAATACGTACCTATAAAAATATATTTGTTACTAAAATTCTGGCAATTTTACAAGATAAATGGCAAACAGATTTGTATTCCACGTACTGTAGAGAGTAAAAAACAAGAGAGTTATCTAACGATTGCACATAAAAATGCCCCTGGGCTTATGGACTATAGTATTCCCTGACAACCTCAAGGTTAGCAATGAATGAATATTATTCATAATCTACGTTTCATAATAAATAAAATAATGTACGATCACCTGTGGTCACCTTGAGGTTCTCTTAAAATCATGAGTGTCGAATAGATTATTTTCTTAATTCAGCTTCGTCGAGTATAGTAAAAAAAAAAAAAACAATAAAAAAAATAAAAAAATTGCCCAGAAGCGGTCTCAAATTTTTTCCCTATCTATTTTACGCATTTTGAACGATGAGATGATAAAAACTTAGCTTCATCAAACAATAAATTATTTATCAAATCAATTATTTTTGTTCAAAATATTTTTTCTGCTTCAGGTTCTCTCAACATTTATTTTTTGAACTTATTACGACGCCAATGTTTACCCATTATGTATATGCAAACGTGCCAATTAATACTAAGGAAACAGAGTAATCAGGCAAACTATCTAATAGTTTAATTACTATTTAATAAGTACCGTACGGAACAGGTAAGATTATGTATTAAATGAATAATGATCTTGCCAAATAATAATTCACAGCTTCTTTCCCTGGTCCAAATCACTTACTGTTCTGGTTATACGAGAGTATAATTTTTAATGCAAATAATCATTTATATTCTTCCTTAATAACTTTTTAAGGAAAACGAAGCTCATTTTCCTCTTGACTCTTGGGCTCGTAAGTAATATTTCAAAATTTGTTAGGACTTAGAGAATTTCGTCAAAATTTCAAGCTCGCGTGGCAATTGTAATTTGGACTTTCTAATCCGTACGTGTTGGAGACTTCATGAAATTAGATCAGAATTACTTTCCGTTTAAAAAAAAAAAATAAAAATCAACGGATTTTCCGGTTTCGAATATCAAACTATAATTTATATTTAAAATCGAGAGGTGTCAAATTCTATGACATAATATGGTTCGAAGATACACAACGCTGTATTTGGATAGGGAGAAAATCGACGAAGATGGACCAGTTCCGGAAGTTCAAAGAAGCGATTTATTCGAAAAAAAATCCATAAAAACATTCTGAAATTGTACACATTATCTACGTTTGATACCCACCTTAAAGCTGAATAAGTTTCAGTCCGGTTCCCAAATTTTGAAGCTAAAAGTTTTATAGAATTTCGTGAAAGTGTTAACAGTTTAGAAACTTTTATATTGAAAGTACGAGAAAAAATTTCCATCAAGCCATACAGAAATACCAGTTGAATCCACCTCAGTCCATGATCCCTTGACTTCGAAGGTGTGGTCCATATTAGTTATACCAGACTTGATTTTTGTTATGAAAGGTTTATGTTTGCATTTATAAAAACAATCTAATTAGAAACAACAATGTCGTATTACAAGCTGTGTAGTAAAGTTAAACTCCAGAAGTTATTTGTCGTATGGATTACGATTCTACGGTACAGATCCTCGTTAGCATAATTAAATTATTCCTTGCCAGGATTTTCGAACAATGTTCTAAGTGAAAATTGGTTGTATCTACTTGGGTAATCTATTAAATGAGCTTCGGAGAGGCTCTCCAACGATACCTACTCCGCAAATAATTACATTCGCTATCCTTAGGATGCTTCTGCTTGAATACACACTGATTTATTTTATCTCATAACAGAATTAATTTCTCACAAGCATTTGGCCATCAGAATTACTCGTATTCCTCTAATGGATGTTTTATTCTTATTGTTAGTTAGAAACTAATCGTAGAAAAAAATTTATACCAGCGAAAAGGTCAAAGGTGAAATAGTTTCAAAGTGGTAACGAATCGTTATTGAAAATTATCGAATTATAAGTGTAAGTACTTCGGTACAAGGAGATGCTAAAAATCGCGTACGCCAGCTTCATCTACATCCTACAACTCTTTCGTTGAAAATAGGCACATGTCGATATTACCGACATATGGACTGTTGATAACAGACTGAGCGAAGATTTTACACGAGAATTATTATCACAAGTGGATATAGAGAAGCTGAGGTAATTCCGAGTATATAAACACTGGTAAAAAAATATACATATATATTTTCATTGGTAATGCCGCGTTATATGATCGGAAGTTACCTGGATGGCTTAGCTGTTCAAAGATGAATCGTATCAGTGTTCATACTTACTTGGCAATAGCTTCATTATCAGCTTATGACAATAATTTTCGTGAAATTTTAACTGTGGATAATATACATATAACCAACAATAAGTTGACTATCAATATGGGATAACATACCGACAGTGAATAGCGAAAATTGTTTATCTACACCCGAGTCGAAATTCGGAGACGATTACTTAGCCTGTGCGCAGCGGACGAGGTTCTACTTTATTGTAGGAAATATTCTTTACTGTTTTTCTGAATTTTGTAATATTGGGTGGGTTATTATTAAAAATGATGTACACGAAAAGCAGATCGTTTTATGATCGATTTCAGTTTTCGAAATAATTATCATAGCTTCAAAATATTCGATCAATGGACTATCGTAAAGTCCCAATGCTGTGTCAATATAAATTTTCGAAAATTTGTAATTTTTCGAATAAATACATCGCCTGCATTCATGCTACTTACTCTTGAAAGTTGCAGTGTCCACCTATCCGTGGCACACCTTGTATGTATTTCATGTAACATCGTTCCGAACGACAATAAAATTGCAATCAATTGTAAACGGTTTTTTTCCACCTCGCAGCTCGCTCCTTTCCTCGACCGTGCTGATATATCGAGTACGATTCCCAGCGGAATAGTCTACTTGTTTTTCTATTTCTCTTTCTTCGTTTTTGTGCCTCTGTCCGCATCCTTCTTATCATCTAAATCGCGAGCAAATCGTTTGGAGGAAAGGTGGGTAACGATTCATGAACAGTGAAAATAAACAAAAATAATAATAATAAGAAATGTAAAAACTTAAACAGTCAAAGTTCTTATTTGTCGGAAAAGTTCTAGAAGTTATGAATCAGTGACGTAACCTTTAGCGAATCAATAACCACACACAGATAGGCACTTCATCATACACAACGAACTCGGCTTCGAATTCTCCTGTGGCAAATGAGGACCAGTTTGATTAACACACGTTGGCTCAAGTGCTGCACGGGGTTAGTTGAGGAAACACCTAATTGCCTACTATTAGCTAAGGCGTAGGGATATATAGGGGTATGAAATATCTTCCAGATGACGTGGCATTGCGGATTAGCACAGCAATACCAGAAACACGAAAGTCAACTAGATAGCTATTCCATAAATGACCACATGGACATGCTAGGGTTGTTTCTTTGATTATGTCGACGAAATTTATGTTGAATGTAAGATCAAAGAAGTAAAAAAGTTGATGCCGGCCAAGTTGGACGTCGCTTAATCGTCTTATCGTAGAATATTGGGAATTAAAGCTACGCTATGGAAAGAAGGAAAATGTAAGTTATACTACACCTGTCCGAGGATCATATACTTTGCACGCATGTTTTGTTATGGCGCGACTAGGTACTGGCCTAGTGGTGAGGTTTAAAATTTTCTATCAATGAAATGGTAATGAGTTGAAGCTGAGCCACGGACACAAGTACGCTAAAACTACGTGTTTGAAAATTTTGAAAACAATTTTGCAATTCATACCTCGACGTGGCAGACTCTGAATTTTCATAAACTGTATAACACAATACTCTACAATTTTTTTACGAAGAGCTATCAGATTCCAAACCCAAGCGTCTCTGAATATGTTTTCACTAATTTCTTGATAAATTTTGCACACTTTGAGTATTTATTGAATTCACTCCACTCTACTTACCGCTGACGTGTTCTGAGTGCGGGTTGCGCTTGACCACTGCGTGACGGTCTTCGCTGGAAGTCAATTACACTATCAATTTCTTAACTGATTGGTCTTTGTATGTTTATCATTGTGCAAAATATGCGTAATGATTTAATGGGAATCATTTTACACGGAGTATGAAATAAATGAACTCACTGATCTACTTGCGTTATTGGAGGAGTTTCGAATTCACGTTAAGCCTTCAGGGATTCCTGGAGATCCATGAAACATCGATCCCAAAGAACCTTTGAGAAATCCTTCGAGGAATAAAATATATTTGGTAAGGTGGCAATCTGTTCGGCCTAGTTTCATGTCAACTTGGTTCTGACTCTGTAATGTGAAAATCTCAATAACACATGTTACCTTGTAATCAAAAAGGAAGCAAGATTTCACCTAATATTTCATCTTGCAGAAGATAAACCACATTTTTCATAGTGATCTAGCAAGGGCGCGCAGTGTTTGTGAGTCTGATATTACGAGGAAATATGAATAGAGAGACGACGACTAGATAACCAGCTTTTGGATTCTTACTTTGAGTTTTTATTTTGCTCAAATTCAAAAGTCAAGTCGTCAATGAAATTTCAAATCGAATAAATCGATGGATAAAAATCGTTGAGATTGACCAAAAACTCTTATATCGATATTCTCAAATCAAGAAGAACTTCAGACCAAACTGAAGCTTCTATTTGATTTAGATATTGAAGTATCAGCAAGAATTCGTAGCATTCCTCAAATTCACAGTCTTTTTATCAAAGTTTCTGGGCAACTTTCAACTCCGACAGACATCGGGAGGCTTAAGTACCTATAGAATATAGATTGTTCCGTATAGAAACTACTTCAAAATATATCGACCAGCAGATAATTGCTCCAAAAGAAGTGATCCTCCACTTGTAATCAAACACAGTGCTCCTTGTTGCATATTTTTTTTTTGCAAAAGATACACAATTCTTCCCTAATTTTTCAACACCACAATCTCTTTGCAGAGTAGAAGAGTCGCGTAAATGCACTAATGGATTCGATTACGTATTCAGTTACGTCTCACAGTTACACCATAGATGAACAGAAAATAAAAGAAGGGGGTACACGATGCTCGATGCGTGATTTTCAAGCCTTGGAGTTTTGGCCTTTCGGATCTTTAGTTTTTAGATTTTTGAATCGTCGCTGTTTTTCGATTTGAAATTTTTGAAATCGATTTAACAAACTTTCGGAGAAATACTCTTTTTGAAAACTGTAAATCAATGATATTAGAATTCAGAATTTTTACCGTTGATCCAGACTTTCAAAATTAAGAACACCAGCCCGGTCCCATGCTCATTTGAAAATTCTTGAAATTCAAAAATCAGAAGTATATGTGATTCTCTTTTCATCAAACGATGAGATAACAAATAAAAAACCACAACAACTCGAAAAAAGAACCAGCGAAAACGAGATAAGGAGTGAGTTCTAGACACTTCCGATCTCGCTACATGCCAAGTGCATAACGAAACGACTTTTTGCATCCTAGTACTTTATGTTAAAGGGGTTAGCCAGAAAGAATGGTACAGATAAGACGGGGGAAAGTCTAGTGATGCCAGTGTATCGCTGATTCTCTTTTGTGTCATGTGTCTTCGTACTTTGATCTAACGCACAGTAAGTCAGCTGAAAATTTTTTTGGTACGAGGCTTTTTCATTTTTAAATAGTTTATGAACACGCGGATGTTTTTGTATTTTATATTTGTATAACTTTTACGTTGTGTGTTTCGCCAAGAAATGATACCATATTTTTTAACCATTAGTTTATCGAAACAATAGCTAATTTCAATCGAATCGTTCATTCGTATTAAACTACATGGCTCTAAGGCATACCTTGCCGGAACAGAGTGTTGAACAATTTTCCAGTTGAGCAATTTTCTTGTTTTATTCGTTTTACGCTTTTTATTTTTCTCTTTTATTTGACCTTACGATATAACGATTGCTGGAGGCTTCTTTTGATGCCTGTTAGGCACAAGGCTACGTGCCCGAATTCCTGTAGTCGTCAGCGAAATCTGGTGTAAGAGCCGTTTAAACGACCCTTTCGGGCAATCGGTCACGTAGTGCTACAGGTCGATGAAACATTGCGTCAATGTTAAATTGGTGTTAAGTTTATCACCTAAAATCAGTAGCGGTTGAACATTGAACTCTACATCTACAATATAGGTTTAATAAAACGTAAGAAGGTGTTAGTCCATCGAAACCATTCAAATATTCTTAACTAATCTCGAGTCTAAAAATTTTGCGACTTGATATAAGGCAGATGATGACACGATGCAGGACAAAAGCTGAGCTTTAATTTTTATTTTTCCTATACCAAGAAGATATAAGGATTTTCGCTCACTACTTGCGTATAAGGTAGGTATATTGCGAATTACTCCTTTTTCTGCACTTTTCCTAAAGCCTATTGAAATCTGCATCAGACTTTGGGATTGCAGTACAGAATAATTCCGTACCAATTTGCCGAATTTCCATGGCTTGATTTCAATATATTTATAGATATTGAAGGATTTATTAATCAATTAGCTTTTGCGCTTGCAAAAAGCTTGGATGCAGACTTTTGAATGAGCATGTCATTGTTGAAAGAGAAATTAAAGATCTGACTGTCTTGGCCTACTTTTATTTCACTTTCTATAGATACACACGTCATGTAACACATAGAATCGTATTAGTTTGGTACATTTCACACTCTTCGGAAATTAAACTTCCTTCCACCGACTCTACTTCCGTTCTCAGCATCCGACCTGTCCGCATAAATCTACACAGTCTTTGTACCCAGCGTCTGAAATCCTTTTGAACAAGAAAATTCGCACAAATACATACAGAAGTAGGCACGTGGGTCGAATCCCAAAACTCGAATACCTAACAAAACGGTTTTTTTCTATCAGTCGGCCACTTTCGAGGTAAAAAGTAATCGGATTTTTAATTTTTATTGAAAATACCTGCCGCATTTTAAGCCTGTAACAAAATTTTCAGATATTCCGTTCAAATGAACTTATTCTCTTTAAATGTTTTCCACCTCTGTGATTTGTTCGTCATGCATTAATACCAGAGAATGATAGGATTAAAAAATGTATACAAGAGGATACAAAAAGGATTTGAAATATTTATAAAATAGCCATAAGTACCGTACAAAAAATTATCACCACTTTCTTTATATTCGTTGATTATTTTTTTTGCAGTCGTCCTTTTTTCCGGAACGAATACAGTGTACATAATCCAAATGAAGAGGCGTCGTCTTTGAGAAGCTTATAGTTAACAGGCGTTCAGAAGCTTAACAAAATGTCTCAGCCTTTCGGACATCTGGTCTCGTCTCCTGGTCCCGACGCTCAAGTGTACTTTCCTCCTTTTATCGTCACACGATTTAGAGAATGACTAGATTAAGCCGCATGTTTCGTGGGAAACTTGTGAGGCCATTAAACGGCTCAAATCCGTGCCGCCATTAAAGGTGAAATTATTAATTAAAATTAATCACAAAGAAGAATAGAACGGAGCTGGGATTAACAGGTGAGGAAAAGTTACTCCAATTTGCACCTCAAGTGATCCTTGCGGCGTTGTGGGGTTAGGGTAGCTTAGTGGCTGAATGGCTGAACCGAGTAGGTAGGGTGAATAATTGACATCCTATACCTTTGGCTGCTTACACTGTGAGTCGAAATAATTCCTTTTTCTTTACCGTTCGAAGCACAACTTTGAATAAGGCATAGAAGATAGAAAATTACTGCTTTGGGTATAGTGTGATAAAAAAGGCCAGTAGATCGAAGCTCACGAGTATTAGCGAACGAGAAAGCTCAACATTTTAATGCATGAATGCATCCGCCCTGAAGATTAAATAGAGAGTGTGTTTTGAGAATACTAAAAACGCTGGAGATTGATTTTTTTTCTCTCTTTAATTCATCCCTGCTGTGACCTTTTCGCCTGTGGATATCATCCAGTAAAAACAAGAGGTTTTTTTTATCGCAAACGATGACGTTTTTACGAAATTTGCAATCTGTGGGCTTTGGGTGTTTTTCGATAATTAAACTCATCTACCCTTTTTGTTGATTCGCTGAGATTTTTTTCACCGTTATTGTGATTTGTTATCCCGTTTATTAGCAGATTTCAAAGCAATTCGTAAACGATAACATGGGCTTCTCTCCTTTCACAGTGGTAAAAAATTGTTAATTATGGATATAGAGGATTCTATTTTTCTTCAGAGGTAAAGGTACAGTTACCTACTAAAAATATAAACGTAAAATTATAATCTGCACGTCCGATGGTAAAATTTCTTTTTCAAATACCATTTGCGGAGATATAGTGCTGGACTTTTAACAGCTTTCGTAATTCCAATAAATTTTCAATACGCTTATATAGCAACAGACCATAAAATGAAATGAACGCGTAGGTATATCAACGGTTGGCTTGTTGTGGCTTTACGGGACGGATTGTGAAATAGTAAAATACGCTTTAAAATATTCTTCAAATACATTCGTTTACCATTTTCAACATTTTCACATGATAAAGTTCACCATTATTTCAATGTCTAGATTTGATGAAAAACAATGGCTAAAATAACCATAGTAATAATGATAATAATTCTGATCATTTAAAATATTGCTTATCGATTTTTAAATCATTTGGCATTTATTTCGTGGAGTCTATTGAACAACTGATTGACAATCACAAAACCAATCTGAAATCTTGATAGGTAAATCTGAGTATTGCAATGGACGTAACATTTGTCTAGCTTATGTACACTGAACAACCGGGATCAACAAAGTAACGACACATATTCCTCGCTTTCACCCCCCGTCTACCTTCACTATACCCGTACAATGGTTATAGCACTATGGTCAGTCTGACGGCTCTACGCAGCAGGGTTACGTGAGATTAACGGATTCTAACGTACCATAACCCAGATAGCGGTTATACTATAATAACAGTAACTATAATACCGGTACGTATGATAACAGTAAGCTTAACAATAATAATGATAACAAAACGGAATAGAACCGTTATGGGATGGGTGAATGTTAAATCATCAAGGGTATGCATATTAGGGTAGTCCAGAAGAAAGAAAATTTTTTATCTCTTAGATCTCACTGTTCAACTTTTAGACATACGGATAGAAAAATTTGTGCTAAAATTTAGGAGAATCGAATAACGTTTGGTCGTCTTCCAGAAGCACCAAAGTTCTCTAGATAAAAATTGATGATATGATCACGTTTTTACGATTTAATAATACCTTGAACATTTCATCTGATAATCGAACATCTGAGTGGTCCATTACTGTAAATTTTCTGATGGGTCATTTCGTGTCAAACGATACTGCGACTTTTACAAAAATATATTTTTTTTCTGTTTATCGATATTACAAATCAATAGAAATAAGTTCTTGAAGATTTTTTTTTCATGTGAAATTGTCCAAGAATTACAAATCCGATCTATGAAATGTGATTTGTTACCCTCGTATTTCCTGTCGGATGACGAGATATTTAAATCAAATTAATTTATTCAATTCGTGCTTTGTACAATAGTTGGGTTAAATGGGTAGGGATCATCGTCTTATTAGCCGAACATTGAGACCATTTTAATCAACAATAATGAATCTACAGTGCTCCTGACTAAGGCTTGTGTCTGTGAGACACTGATTTTGAATACCACCCTTGATACCGGTCTGAGATAATATTCACAGTCAAGTCTTCGAATCAGCTGTGGCCAAGATAGTCTTAGAGGTCTAGAGAACGTGATGAATTCTCATGATCGTTCGTTGAGATGAACTCAAGCTCGATGAATAAGACGATTTTGTTGGAGGCAATTTCATCTAAGAGGAGATGATGAAACTATCCTAGTTTCGGCAATAAGCAATGCATGAAATATGCCAAGTTTCATAGACAATTAACGCGGTCTTATCTAACTAATGAGACTTGCAATAAGTCGTTCGTCGCCAAAATAGATTCAGAGTCGACTTTAGACAGTCTTGTTCGTCAAGAGAAGTATGCGAGAAGATGAGATTGAACATCATTGTTCAAGTGAAATTTAGGCAGTAAAATAAAACAACACGAATTTTTTTTTTTGCAATTGAACAAAAATTTTTTCCGAAAAACCGGTTTGGAGATTTATTGGTGGTTAGTATCATTCAAAATATGAAAAAGTCATATAGATTTATTTGAAATCTAAAATTTAGCTGGCATCTTACATTTCATGGGGGTAGGCAACCCTTGAGTGTAACAAAAATTAAGGTAATTCTGTTTTAAAGGTATATAGTACGAAGTTTGCATGAAGTTGTACGGGATACAGAATGTCGCTGTGGAAACTGCAGAGACAACCCCGAGAAACTCATCTACAAAGCAGAATTAATTATATACCTATTCAAAAGTTTTTCAGTTATTATCAATTCGTTAACCAATAATTGAAGTCCTGGATATATAAGTAAATTTTCAAGCAAGCTAGATCCCCTTATATACGTAGAAGATACAACAAATTAAAAACTTGTAATTTGCTTCCTTACACCAGGTTAGTTCCTAAGAGGATTCATGAACAGTGTTTCAGTAGTAAAAGCTTGCTTTAGTCAGCCTCATACTTTGCGTACATGGCTTACTCCATCGGGCTCTGTTCTCATTAATTGAATATGTTGGCAAGAAAAATTTGCGAGATATTATATGCGACCGTATGTATAGGGTGTCAATAAAAAAACTTTACTTTTTACGAATAATTTCTGAACGATAAAAGAACCACTATGACAATTAATATACATATCGAGCATTTCACATTAAGCGTGAGGGCTTTTTGATGTAATTTTTGTTAAATCTATAGGAGAAGGCATCGTTCTTTTTGTTTCAGAATTTTGGGTGCTTAATTAATCGGAACTGAGAACGAAGATATCTTGATAAGATTTGGTGTCTTTCATATTCTTATTTTTGCCATGGCCAGTCTAATGAATTCGAGAGATTTCAAACGATTATTCATGAAAAAATAATATTATTATTCAGCCTTAATAGTCAGAACAAATTTTTTGTTTTAACATCTAGGTCAAGTGATAATCTAATTCTAATTAATAATTACACAGAGTATGTTGGCTGGCTTATGCGCAATACAAAATTAAGGCAGTTTGTGTAAACACGATAATCACGTAGTTATAATATAACATCGTGAACCGATATCTATACCTACACCTTGACCCCTGACCTTGCTGATATAATATTATAAACTTTTCTGAGAGATTATAATAAAAAGAGAAAAATAACTACTCTGTACTAAAATACTGCCCACAAGTGTAATTCAAAATATGGTAAAAATTGACTAGAGTTAATGTTCGTGTCTATCTATTATAGTCTAATTCCTTACCTTGGACGATAGTTTGAGAGATAAATTGTCAAATGAAAGTTATTTGCTACTTCCCCTTATTAATTTATTGTTCTATCGTGAATTTAAAATTGTCTAAAATATTTTATCTTTTAAGGAAAGATGACTGGACATATGATCTGTAAGAACTTAAGGATGTTAAATCGCTCGTGAACTGACTTCGTGGTGAAATTTTAAGAAAAGTAGTCAATCGTTTCTTGTTTTTAGAGCTTAATATGCAATACATTCACGTCTTTAACACCTAAAAAATAATCTACTAAAACGATGACTGTACCCACGGTGGTAGTAATCGGCTGATATGTTCATAACCACTTCGGTGTGTAATATAATGCGTGTAATTACTTACACATGTATACACATGGCGTTTTTTTTGTTCAGAACCGATAGCGATTCTTGACGTTCCAGATTAAAGCAGAAGACACTTCGATGAAAGCAGCAGTTATAACAACACAGTCCCAACGGAGCAGTTCCTAATAAGTGATTTCCATATTTTTGTTGGAGTTGACCATTTCAATCCTATTCAGACCGAAGATGTCAAAAGTTGTGTTAATTTTTCTTGTTGGACTGTTTTGTGTTTTCGTGACGATGATAGACAGCGTAAACGGTTGCATATCATCTGGACGTAGGGTATGTATTAACAAAGAAGATCACCGGTTATAAATAAAATGATTTAAAATAATATGTTCGTATGTACAGGGTGAGTCTTATTAAACTTCTAAAATGAGCGTTGGTTAGTTATGCAAATATACAGTTTTTCGGCTGATTGAACGTCGGTTAGGGTCTGATAAATTAAACGTAACTTTCACACTGCTGCATAGGTGCCTTAGTTCCGTGAATCGAACTTTTACGAGATCCTACGTTTTATTTTTCCAAAAATTATTTATTCGTAGTAACTGAGGCTGGGCCGTTGATTAGACTCACCCTGTATATCCTATAATGTGCACATTGTATGTATGTACATATACGTGAATTCATATGTCTAACAAAACATTAAATATTCCCTAGATATAACTTCGGTTTTAATTTTCTTAGAAACATTCTTATAGTCGCTAATCGGTAACTTTTTCATTGCAGTGTTCTGTCGTACCCAACGCAGAGAAATGCTGCCAAAATCGTCGTTGTCATCCAAACTTTTATGGTCTAGAAGGAATTTGTTCGTAATTATATATAATTACCTAATCATGAACAATGTCGTCATAAAAATGTCCGCAGTGTTAATTAAAACAAACTTGTATATCGTAAAATAAAGGACTTATATTGAAAAATAGTTTAGCAATAATACGCAACGATTATTTTTTCGTTAAGTATCAGCCAAAATTGTTTAAGTTTCGTCCACATACAGCTTCCCGTTTTCGTATTGATGGAATTAATTGAAGGTAGGTCTGGGCTTCCTGGTACTTACACTTTCCCCAATGTTCATACTGGCCACTGCATTGTTCCCTAGGGTGCAATATTCTCCCTTCGAGATCGATCTTATGTAGCAGAGAGTTGGTTCTATAACGACTCATCTCTCAGAAGCTTGAGTTTCACCTAAGCCATCCCGGTAGACCGCCAACAAGAACTGTGATTTGTATTTTGGAAGAGACAAGGGGATTAACAAGTCTGACAGGGGATGCCATCACAGCCACTCTATCAACTTCGCATGTTGACAAATAGCTAAATTTTAGTTACTTATAATATATAACTGATTGAAAATCTACAGTATAGTCGCTTCAATCTGTCGAAAAAGAAAGAAAAAATAAAGAAAAACGTTTTTTCCAAATTCTTAACCCTAATCAGCTAATGAATTACTTTTTTCTACCTCTCTGCAGCGAATTTTGTATTTTTTGTCGCATTATATCTGCAGATCAGAAATTTAAAGTTGTAGTTAAGTTCTTTGACCCAAGATGCTTGGTATTCAACGAGCAGCTCATATGCTGTAACTAAATTTTGAGTAGGGTTGTATTTCTTTAGCTTAATTTTTTTGTTCTCTTTGTTTTCAGTATTTTGCTTGGATCGTATCTATAGTACAAAATATAAGTGGACAATATCGGGACACACTTTGTGTAACTTCCTTACCTGCTATGAATACAGAAGTACATTGTTCGAAACAAAGAGCTCGTATTCAATATTATAAAGTACCTACGTGCAATTGCGATAGCAATATTTTATAGTTCCTTCTCTGAATTTCTCATTATACGTAAGTGCCTTTCTATTGAGAGATATACATATATATGATACTTTGGGAGTTATTTTCCAATTGGTTTCAACGTTGCTTCAGCATACACGCACCATATCAGTATAATAAATATCTACATATGTGAAGGCGCATTCATGAAAAGATAGATTATGTACATCGATTGATTAAACTAGGCTCTCATAACAGCATGAAGCTGAATTTTTGCAGAGAACGCACGGTAGTCCAGTAGAGATAGGATTTAACCTGGAAATAATTAGAGGGAGCGTTTTTTTTTTTTTTTTTAAACTTAAGGGGGGTGGTTGGTAATATAAATCTCGATTTTAGGGAAAATCCCGAAAGGAAATATAATTTTCTACCTGATGATTCATCACTATTTTTACGATAACGTTGATAATAAACGAAATAACTAAAAATAAAAAAAATCCCCACCCCTGAATCAAGGATAAGACGAAAAATATTGATCCTAGGGTAAAAATGGTAATGACCAAACTTGTGCGAAATTGCATTTCAAACAACTTTGGATATTATAATTTGCACTCCAAAGTTGAAAATAAGCGAGTTATTCGAAAAGCAAAAAAATTACCCTTTGAATCAAGATGGCGGCAAACGCAATGGGGGGGATTTTCCCGAAAACCGAGATTTGCACTACCACCCCCTCCCCCGAGTTGAAAACAAAAAATCGCTGCCCCTAATTATTTCCAGGTTCGACGCTTTTTAGACCTATCTCGACTGGACTACGGAGGTTATTTTGAATGTTCATATGAATAAGAATATAGATTAATAATTACTGAATTGTGTCTAATTGAGAACGTTTTCAATTTTTGTAGTTTTCTATTTCATTTCTTATCCTAACAAAAAAAATTCTTCGGTCAACTGTATATTGATCCTGAATTGATCAAGCCAATTCATGTTTCTTTACAGATATATATTTTGGAGAGGATTTTCAATCGTTTGAAGAATGAAACATATTCATATATGCACAAGTACACATACCTGTAGAGTTTCGCACCCATTAAGACCCAAAGAGAGAGAGAAAAAAAAAAAAAAAAAAATGGTTCATGAAATAGGGATCTGATTTTTGGTGTGGAAAATCTCTAGTTATTCTGTCACGACACAAATTCTATTAGACCCTGTGAAGAGATAGACGTATTACACTTCGATATGAAACTGAGTTATCAGTCCATGAGTAGAATTTGCATTTGTGAATGTATCAGTATTGTTCCCTTCGATATTGTCATACCGCGTTGGGAAATGTTAATGGATAACATTTATTTCTGACTGTAAATTTCATTGTTCAGCATAAAATCAATTGCGGTGGGATTCAGCGTAGAGATATTTCACGAATTCAATCACCAATAGTGTACCACCATTCTGGTGGTTATCTGCAATATACACGGGCGCGTACTAGTACACACAGAAATGCACCAGGTACAAACGTCAGTGGATACACGACACATGGCAACATTCTATCTCTTTACATTGTGCAAAGCTTACGAGAATTCAGAGAGAAATCCACTGCACTGCGATGTCCACATGTTGTATGTAATAGTTTTTGATAAATCATGAAAAAGCTTATATATGTTATACCGTAGTGTGGGATGGGAGTGTTGTGTAATTTTTTCATTTACAAAATTTCAAAAGTAATTTTTGTGAATTAATTCTAATTTTGATAATCATTCCCATAAACGGTGGTCCTTACTTTACGTTTTATTTACACATAATATTCCCTTTGAAGTCACTATAATTAGGAGCAAACGTGAGTGGAGGGACAAAAGATTAAAGGTAACTGCTTCCAATTTAATCCCCAATCGGAAGCAGAGAGAAGAATCTCAGCGCATAGTATTCGGTGACTGAAAATCCCACCAAGATTCAATAAATCAAATTAATATCAAATAGCAATCGAAGTCAGCGAATCAGAGAAAGAGACTAGAGGTAGGTATAGTCAGACTGGGCCACCCGCCTCTGAACCATTCCGAATTTCTCAAATACTCAGGCTAGGTCAATTAGTTAGTATAGGAGGAAATTTGGTGGTCTAGCTCTAGCACCAACCCATAACAGGATAATAATTAGACGGATCGTATATGTTCACAGCTGAATCAATATAATATTCCTTCAATGACTGCAGCTCCATTATTATACGATTACATTTACATTCCATTGTGAGATCTGTGGCATATGTCGTACGCTTTCAACCATAGAGTTGAACTTCGTCTCGGAATTATACGAATCGAGTAAAGCTGTTGGTAGTAAAACTATTGCTGCAGATGTAACTAAAATACGAATGAAAATGATCGAATTTTTTAAAAGACGAAATCGAAAGACAGTATTTTAACAGTGGAGCAATATCTGATAGATTTTTTGACAAAATTTAAGATTAATTAGAAAATGTTGAAGATAAGTGTTTTTTAACTTCGGACAATGAAAATCGAAAATTTTCATAGAAAAGGGAAGTTATTGGTTTCGGTCCGATTTTCGAAAATTGAGTTTTTTTGCATGGACGTACGTATGTGTGTGTGTGTGTGTGTGTGTGTGTGTGTGTGTGTAAACAAGTTTTTGTCGTACGATATCTTTAGAACGAATCGACCGATTGAAATGGTTTTTATGGCGATCGAAGGGGTTTATCAAGACTTAGATCTGATTAGATTTTGGAATCGATCAGTCTAGTAGTTTCAAAGTTATTTGAGAAATAAAAATTAAAAAATCATTTTTTTTTCATGTTTTTGGCGCGTAACTCCTAAAATGTTCATTCGATTAATCTCAAAACTTAATCAGACTTAGGTCTTGGATAGCCCTTTCGACTGCTGCAAGATTCAACAAAATCGAACGATTGGTTTAAAAGATATCGTACGACAAAAATTTCTCCTTTTATCGTACGATCGGTCGAGTAGTTTCAAAGTTATTCGAAGAATTGAAATTGCAGAAAAAAAGATTTGTATAGGGAAAACTAATTATACTTATAACCTTCTTTAATTTATTATAAATACAATAGTATCAATTAATTGTAACGTATTTAACACAGCGGGAAATTTTCGGGTTGGCCCACAGGTCAACCGGTTTCCTGATTTTTAAACTCACAAAGTATAAGTTTCTACATTTCATGAGGGTTACATCCTGCGAGGATCATATCCTTGATTTTCCCGCGTTAGTATACGGAGCTTATGTCCATCTCTTCAGAAAACGCAGTCACCGTTTAAAATCGTTATCGAAAGTACAACCATGAGGATGTTCCTGAGACCACCTTAAACTGGTGTCAACATCCCAACTTTGACGAACGTGTATTAATTGTCTTCGTATACGATTAGCATGACATCCCGTCAGTCATAGAGTTATCGTAATACTGGTACGCTTCTAAATACCAGAGTGACGGCTTATGGAGCCACTTTCTATTAGGATAACTTCCAAGCCGCATTCTATTACCGCTGCAAGGATGAAGGAGCTAAACCATCACCAGGATCTACTTATCTGGCAGCTATTATATAGCCAATACAATTGTTTACCGGAAGGCCCATGACACCTCCGGAAGAAGCAGACCGTATCTCCCTATACTACGTTTCTGGTGCATCCGATGCAGATACGATTCAAGAGTATCGGGATCATGTAGCTAGAAAAACTTTGACATGGTGGACGTGGGCTCTTGTGAGACTGTTACTGAATGGTCTTCCTAGAGGACTTGACTACCACAAGGAGGACCAGGCAACCGAAAGTCTGAGCAGGATATTCTTCAGGATATGGCTGACTTTAGAAATTCATTCATTTCGGAGAAGAATGATTCGTTATAAACAACCATTTCCTTTTTCCAGTAATGTAGAGTAATTTTGCGATACGTAAAACCAGCGGTTGCCATACTTTTACAGCATTTTTTTTTTCTTTTAAGATTAACGCTAGTCTGGTAGGATTTTATATGTACTCTGGAGAATAGGTGAGATAATTGATTAACAATTTTTTAACCTTGCATTGAAAGAAGGTCTTACGATTTTCACACATCGTCGAGCGAATCTTCTTCTTATTTTTATTTTTATGTCAATTAAAAATTTTTTGTACGTTTGTAAGCTATAGGTACTCAAGTTTCGATAGCGATAACTTACTCTAAATGTCGTTCGACTCATGGGTCATTGTCAATTTGATCGCTTATAACTTCGAATAAAAAGTGTACTGCAACATTTTAACTTGGCATAATAACTCATTTCTAACGAGATAGATATATCATACCCTGTCTGCAGACTATGCGTTCTAGAGGCCAAGTAATTTATCCAGAACAAGGTAATTAATATTTCGCCACGTACTAGGTAGAGACATAAATTTTTGAAACAGTTCCACCGTATTTCCATATTCAGCAAATTATTCTTATAAGAGATCGTGAATTTAGACGAAAAAATTAGACGTAGGTATTACGTTTCATGTAAGCTACATTTTTAGTGAACAGGATGTCTGGTTATTCACGTTTCCTGAAATGGTTGATAGCATATTTATGTGGGAGTGAGGGATACAAGCCCGTAGTTCGCGTGCAGAATTATTATTATTAGTAATTATCCTGTCACCGAAAGGAATTACTATTTGATCCCCGAATTTTACCTCATATAAAATAAATTCGAGCTCAATTTTCTTGCAAACAATTAGCAATAATTTGCGAAAAAGTGTTTCAGTTGAAAGAGTTTCGCAAGTCTTAGCCTACGAGTTTATTAATCAACGGGTCGAAAATACACGGTCGAGAAAATATTCGAGAAATAAAATCCGTGCGAATTGTTTAAATTAATCTGTATCCCCTATTCCTATCCCCAATTCAGGCATTTCAATAGCTACAAGTTAACCGAAATATCGTGGGGTTAGTGAAATATTTTGTAGCGATCTGTGGTTATGTCTACATCCTGCAGTGGTGATAAATTTTCGCAAACCCCTAGGTTGTTGTCATTTTATTGCGGACAACTAGGATCGTTTCTGGTGAATACCACAGGCAAACTGGCTTCCCTAGTATTATTGAAAATAATAGTAGAATATATGGAGGCATCTTTTGACTTCGATCATATCATCGTGCGCAGCATGAAATCATGAAAACTGTTTGAAGCTTTTAAGAAACATTTTATTTAACAGTGTAGATTACTTAAAATGCTTAACACGAACTGATGGATGGACCCAATTAGAATCTTTGTGCAAGGTTAAACCTCATCATAACGATGTTGGCGATTGCAAAGTAAGATCAAAGCAAAGATAATTTCCGTTTCCACTTTACTGAGAGTATACTAAGGCAGAGTTATTTGACAAGTGATAAGAGTGGAACGAAGCCCTGTTTTTGGTAGTAACTCTTTGTTGAAGCTACAAATTTCGCAAAAGAGATGAAAAAGCTGTGACATAAAGACCATGAAGTAAGAGAATGGCCCAGTGTGATCCAAATTTTGCTGTTTTTTGTCATATAATTTCATCAAAATCAAAGGAGGACGCCGATTCGGCTAGTATGACTTTGGTTCATATTCGGAACCGTTGGATACTGATGATGCGAACCGTACCTATACGAAGTTAAGATCTTAACGTCGTTGACTACTCTACTAAGCAAAATCTTATCATCAGACCAGTAAATACTCTATTTGAATAGTTGGCGCTGTAATATCTACAATTACGAACGCCGATTTTCCTAGAATTTTGATTAGACATGGCTGACAAGACTAGACTCTTACTTAAGGGTCTCTAGTTAACTTTACATATAATGGAGTTAGATAGGTAAACAATTAACAGGTAAACTGCAAGCTGCAAACTGGGTTATACTGTTCCATAACTTTCGAACATATAGCTAACTCGAGAAACTGCAAGTGCATATCAGACAGGGAAACATCCTTATTTACTTCCCAAGTCAAAATTTTGTATGTAAGTAGCGTATAACTTAAAGCTGTAATTAATAAATTATATCTTATTTTTTATTTCGTTATTTTATGAATAATTAAGAGGAAATGGAAAATTGCTGATTAATGAGGGATTTTTTTCAAGTGAACTACAAAATGAAATGTTTTTCCAGATTTCAGGATTCTTTCATTGATATTTTTACTTAAAAATCCCGTATTTATTTTTATATTATCGTAAGTGTATTTCAAGTTGTTCAAAAATTCAGTGCCTCTGTGTGGTGTAGATATCTCGTCGACCAATAGATCTGGAACAAAAAATAAAAAAATTTTACAATCTGTAATTAATCTTGAATTATACATAAGCTAGAAAAATTAAAGAATGATTATTGTTAACAAAACGGCGGTGTTCAGAAAAAAAAGTCAAATTTTTTGATGAAATTTTACTACTTTTTCAGGGAAAAAATATATATAAGCAGTAAAGGTACAAGCACTATGATCATTCATGCAAAAAGAATACTAATTTAAAACATGTATGATAAATTTCAAGTCATTCGATAATTAGTCATTTAGTTATCCATATCGCAAGGTTCAAAATGACGCTTTTGAGATACACGCGCTCAAACTTATTCTATACATTTCAATTTATCGAAGATTTAAAATACGAAAAAATCTATGTTTTGACATTTATAAACCTTGTAGAACTCTTAGGTAAAAATTTGATGTTGGAAAAGTTTTTTTTCTTCGCAAAATTGAAAATTTCGAATTGTATTTTTCCACTTCCTCAATCTCCCGTCGTCAATCATAGAACTGAATGTCGAAATAACAAAAATTACTGTTGTCGTCTAGCAACCAAACAAGATAGAAATAAACAGTTCTCGTTAAGACGCTCATCGGTACGGACGGACTATAATAAATACGTATTGTATATCATTTACTCAGCTGCTCTGATTAATAATACCAAGTCCTCACCCGCGTAAAATTAGTGTTAAAAATGGGATTGGACTATCACTATCTAATTGAACAAGGAGCCTGCAGTGGATGCTTCAACTATACCAGTTTGATCACCACGAACAACAGCATCGATTTGAAGATAGATGAAACATCAAGTTGATGGCTTCGGGGTACAAATTCACGAAGTAAGGCCTAGGCCAAACATAATATTCCAAGTGGGTATGTTTATTTAACATCAGGTACCATTCACGAAGCTCAGGTTAGTGACTGTAGTTTGTTCAAGAATCTGATAGTCAGATACTTTGAAAAATTATTTTGCGTCCTAATGACGGTAGCGTCAGAGATAACCATGCCCAGTGCTGGGATGTGGCATTTATCTTTCTTCAAATATGATAGTCTACTGTTCTCAGGGATCAAAATAATTTGTATTATTTCTTAAGTTATAAAATCACTGCACAATGCTAAACAAACAAAAAAAATGAATGAATTCTAGATTGAGATTTCTAGCTTTTTTTGATAGTAGTCCAGTTGAAGTACCTGCATATACAATATATACGATTTTGTGTTGGCACTGTTTTTATGGTTTTTGACATGCTGAATATAATGGTGCAATAATTTTTCGTGCTAAGTATGGCGAAACGGGTTCAAAAAAAATTGTTAAAAATAAAGAATCCGATACTGCAATAGGGATCGACAAAGAAATCGGAAAAAAGTTTTAAACAAAAGTTCGCGAGAGAGGAGAGGCAGCGTGCGAGACGCTATTTAATTCTACGGAATCTGGTTTGAACTGTCCATTAATATTGTAATTGAAATATTCTATTTTTCGTTACCGTTAAGTGGTTATAATGAATGACCAGCTTGTTCCATCAAATGGTGCGCTGGTGTGGCTCTGCCCGCTTGTTGCTTTGGCAATCAACAAATTATTTCATAGAACGTGGATGTATGCATATACTCTTTCATTTTTTATTATTACTGGAATGAAGTTGCATCCATATTCTTATTTCTTCTCTTTCTTTCCATGAATAAATGAAATGATCCTCCTTAAACTAAATTCCAAATATTATAATGAATAATGCGACTGAAGTTATCATCACACGCGAACTTTGAAGCATGTAGGGGCTTTTATGGACCGAAAACCGGATATTTGTGTGGTACCACGTAGGTATTGTTACGGAACGGGGGTGGAGGAGGTCCGTAAATTAATTAAAGGGTTCTCTGAGTGAAGAATAAAAGTTGGTAGACAATCAAATAGAGTTTGGGAATATTTTGGTGAAGGTTTGGTTGTATTGAGAATACGTGTGTTCAGTTTAAGGTCTCGAACAAGACTGTTATTTACAATAAACGTTGGGGTTGGTTACGGTTGACAAGCGAATGATGTTTACATCTTTAATTATTTAAGATGATTACTAGAGCGGTTGTAATATATGTGAGGGGTGTATCACTTTCGTAACAATATTATTATAATCTAATGCGAACAATAAATCAGCTTGAGGTAATCCTTTTTTTTAGGAACTCAATTACGTGAACGTACATCATTATATTTCTGAACATTTTTCCATTCAAAAGATCTGCTATGAACATACGGGGCTTAGTATTAAAAATTTTGATTAAAAATGTTGGATTACCGTTAGCCTAAGGGCAACTTTTCTAGCAGTCTTGTTATTTTTGGCTATCAAGTAACACGAATGAATGCTTTGAGAAATTGGTATTTTGGTAGAATTGGTTGTATTGGGAAATACGTGTGTTCGGTTTTATGTCTGGAACAAGACTGATATTTACAATAATTGGGTTGAAATTGGCAACGGCAAACAAAAGACATTTAGTAACATAATTTATTTGAGATAACTACTAGACCATGTGAACTACATGTGAGGGATGTTTTAACCTTCGTAATACCAGAGGAATCTCTGTTCCTTCAAGTTTTAGGGTTAGAACTGTCATTTGAATTCCTAACGTCAGATTTTTGGTCTGAATTATCACTCGAGTTTATTTTGTGAGTCGTCTGAATTTTGTCCTTTTTTTTCATTTAATGTAGTTTAGTCTATAGTATTCCTTAATTGTATGTCCGTCTTTCTTGCAATATGGGCAAAATTTTTAAGTTTCGCAAATACGTGTTCTATTATATTACTATCATTATTATTCTGGTTGTGTGCCGAACTCGGATCTACAAATCTCGAGGGCTGTTTGCCACACACCAGTCTCAGACCTGATTCATTTTGAGTTTCGTTCTGCGCCGTTAATTCGACGCAGACATTTTGTGTTAATTGTTGAACGACAGGAACCGAAGTTGACGGTACATTCAACCCTGGTCTGGAAAAAGTAAGAGGAGTTCTTTGTTACAGACCTTAATAATTCGCTGATTGGGACCTGTTCTAATTGATCTCGAACCAAGGAAAGTCTGCTCGGGGTAGGGATGGGGGAAAGCCTGGCGTCCGTGATCCGCCTGGTCAGGGTTTCCAGGCTCTGTTGAAGGACTGAGGATTGCTCGCGTTGAGCGGAGAGGTAGTTAGGAGGGTCTCCGATTGTTTTCGTTGCGAGGAAAGCACTGTGGTTAGGAGGGCCTCGAACTGCTGTCTCTGGGTCTCGGCCTGTTGTCTTTGGAGGGCCTCGGACTGCTGTTGGGCTGTAAACAAAAAAGAAACAAGGATCTCACGATCCTCTCGCTGGGCTGCGAGGAAAGCTTATCACGATCTTCTCGCTGAGCCTTGCGGTCTTTCTGTTGGGCCTCTCGCTATTCCCGCATCATCATCTGTAACAACTCCAATTGGAAGTCCATCGGATCTTGCGGTAGCAGTAGAATGGAGGATTGTTCGGTCGGTAGGGTTGAAGGGATTTCAGACGAGGTTGTGGCAGGTGGAAGTTGGATGGTAGAAGCTCGAGTTTGACGAGTGTGGGGCGTTTTTCGTTTTGTTTTAAATCACTTTATTTAAGGTACTCAGAATCCCGATTCTGATACCAGTGTTACGGATTTAGAGTTGGTAGGAAGTCCGTAATTAATAAAAGGTTCTCTGAGTAGTTAAATTAAAGTGAATAGTCGAATAAATACGAAGGGAATATGGTATTTTGGTAAATATTGAGTTGTATTGAAAATACGTGTGTTCGCTTTAATGTCTTGAACAAAACTGTTATTTACAATAATTGCGTAGAGATTGATAACGGTGGACAAATGATCAGTGTATGAATCTTTTATTTAAGATGACCACTAGATCATATGAGCTACATGTGTGAGGTGTTACATCCCCCTACACCTTAGAAAAAGAGGCGACCCGACTCTTAGAAAGTGAAAGTTTGATTCAAAAATGGAATTTTGATAGAAAAAATAAAATGTCTAGTAGTCAAAATGTGTGTTCGTGCTTTGACTGGAAAAGCTTGTGTGATATAAAGTAAGGATTTAAATACTTTCCCGATAACTATCCGGCATTTGCCTTTTTCTTTCAAGGGAAAAACCACACCAAAAGACCTTGGAAAGATAGATGAGCGTTAAGATTATTAAAGTGAAAATTTAGTATAAAAATGTTCTTTGGAGCATTTGTGCTTAAGAGAAGAATTCTAATGGAAGCAGTAACAGGGTGTGAGCAGTCAGTAGTAATGTAGTAAGGTCCTGCAAAAGGGAGGCTACAGGATGCCGTAAGGACTTGAATGTTTCTTAAATTATATTTAATCTTCGAGTATTTGTCATAACCATAATTTGATGAAAATCTCCACCTTAAATATTAGGCAAATGGCTGATACACGCTTTTTATAACGCTGTTTTTCCTGAAGACTTCGTCTTGACACTTCATAAAGGGAGAGCGCTGTAGTTACAAAATATTGTAACGTGATTGCTCCTTAGATCTAAGATTGTATTTATTACGTAGCATCGTCTACGGCTTCTCAATATAAAGGTTTAACTTCTAAACAGGTAGAGACCGCCTGAACCAGGGACTTCTTCCTTCTTTAAGTGTCATTTTCTTATCAGTCCTAGGAAATGACCATCGATGAGAGTTCTGAATTTTCATTGACGTCCCGCCAGAGTCACCAAATTCCGTGACGGTAGAAAGGGCCAATTATTTGATAGTTAGATTTCATACCAACTATGAAATTCACGCTAGCGAATAAAACTTTCTTCGACACATTTAAACAACGCCAGCGTCACAAATACGATAGCTTCAGCTATTGCAGCTCGAAGTCCTTCAATTGTGGTTAGGTATTTGTTCACGATAAAAATTTTCTCTTACGTGACCCCACAGCAATGAATCTAGTGGATTAAGATCCGGAGATCTCGGGGGTTAAGCAACGATACTGTTACGACCGATCCATCAATTTCGGGATATCCTGTCCACACGTCGTCATGGTCATTGAGTATAGTGAGCTGGTGCTGCAATATCGTGCCGGAACCAAATATATACCCACGTCCATTTCTAATTCCAGAATTTTGAAAGTTTAGGGCAGGTTTTCGTCAAGAAATTCTCGATACCTCGCGTTGTTCAATCTAGGTCTGATATTTTCATTGGATCCAACTGCAAAAATCAATCCATATTTCTTCTATCACATTGATATCATTTCAGTTTGAAGCGAGTGTACTTATTTTCCTTGTTCGGTTGACCAATTGCAAAATAACGTCCTCGTTCGGGCACTGCATATTCTTGGACTGGTGCACGGTTTGCCCACAATCGCCGTATAAAATAAACATGACAAGATATTCTTGCGTTGAATAATCCATGGCTTGGTCCGTGTCCTTTTTGGTACAACTTTTTCAATTTATTGAATTCTTTATCTTCTATTATTGAATCGTGCCAAGAATATGTAGATGAAATGTTTAGCACGTTCTCAGAAAAAACTTGGATTCGCATTTCTTAAAGTGTCTAAAACGATCAGTATGGTAGTTTATATACTGTAGAGAATTTCCTACATAATAAATCATTCCATAATCATGCCTTTCCAAAAATCGCGTATTGCTTTACTTCGCATTTCTCGATTCTAAGATTTTCCTTTAACGTTGCAGCACTAGAAATCTACGTCTCCAGAGAAGTTTCGAGACTGAGATTGCTGTTGGTTGTAACATGGTCTAGAATTGTAGAGAGTTGGGGAACTTGAGGTTTGGCACCGAGAATTCTGATCGTGTTCTTAAGAGGGTGGGAAACTGGCTGTTCTGGTCAGGACACGACGTTCTCTCGGTGAAGTCATACGATCCGGGGTCGTAAGTGGTAGATCGGTAACCGAAGTTTCCTGCGTCCTCACAAAGGCAGCGAATCGTTTCTGTAGCTGGAGAAATTGTCGTTGTAGTTCCAGGTAAAAGTCTGATACTAGTCCAGCAGCTTCATATCTTGAGCATTTTTTTTTTTAGATCAAAATTACTGAAAAGTCAGAGAGCGGAGAGAAACATTAGAAGAAACAAATTAGTAGAAGGAATAGAGTTGATCAAGAGATTGACTCGAAGGAGAATGGGATTCAAACAGTATTCATATGTATGATTTAATAACGTGTTCCTTTATACGATCTATTTCATTATTCTAAGATACTACTACATGGGTAACCCGACCTATTATTCGCACCGAATTTGATTACCGTGTGCCCTGTGATACCAGACTACCCTTAGTACACTATTGAATTCGCGTATCCATACTATATCTCTATGAAATTAATACTCCCACACATCGTCAATGCATAAGTTACATAATACTGTTGCGGAATTAGCTATTGCAGATGGTACCATGACAATAAAAATGGATTCACGTCTATTTGCTAAATGGTTTCAAGCAAGTCTTTTGCTTCTAAATATATTCCGTCAGTAAAGTGACAACGATAGTCATATTCAATAAAGAATAGATGATCTCGCAACACGTTTACCGGGACGAACGCCCTTTTACAAAAATACATACCTACTGTTAGATTGTCTGTTTATTTTATTATTTATAGGACACGTTTAATTCCATTAAGCCTCCTAGAAAATCTGTCGTTCTTCATTGGTCGGCAAACCGACATTGATAGTTATTTCAATAAAACAGTATTCGATCCTGTAACGTGTATATAACGGGTGAAAAGCTCTGTTATAACAATACCTATAAAATATTATAAAATCTTTCAAAATCGTGCCATGTATTGACAATTATTTCTTCTTGCTTATGATGACGACATTGTGGGTGAGTGGTTAGCGTATTGGATTTATCGATATCATCTGTTGATGGAACTGTTTTAATGCAAGAGTTATTTTTGAGGAAACTTGTACGTTGATAATAGCCGTAAATTTGATTTTGAGTTAGATATTGTAATTTCGGAACAATTAACGAGTCAGAGTTAAGGTTTACTTTATCTCATACGTCTTTTTAAGGGGAAAGCTTCTAACTAAGTCTGTCGTTGTCTCGACAACGATAGTCATATATTGAGAATCAGAAGATGATCCTGCAACGCGTATACCGGGTACAACTCACCTTTATAAAATCACCCTCCTGAGGAGCGAGGAGAAACAATATTATACAATACAAGAACTATATTTTTAAATTACTTTTGCTATACCCAATCGTTGTCCTGATTTTTGACCAAAAAGTTAAATTAAACAACCTCTAAATGGCAAAATAGTTACATGTCTAAGATGGTCCAAGCTACTTTCCCCAACTAGAACTCAATTGAGTACCAATTCGAGACCAAGTCTCAGCTCATGCGAAATACATAAGTTTCTTTAATTATACGGATAGTGCTATTTTTGGCCTATTAAATACCAAGATTGGAGTAATTTTTGCCGCGAAAAAAAGTACCATCCGTATAATCACCATCCCATACGTAAACTCAGCGGAAAATTCTGCCGCGTCTAAAGCCAATTTTGCACGAGTTGGCAGTACGTGATATAAAGAGTGTAGGATCAAACGCAGACGTATTCAAATTTTTTTTTTCCAAAAATTAAAAACAACAAAAAATTTTACTTTGACATATTGTAAACTTTAACAGACAAAAATAAGCAATAAAATTTTATAAAACGTGAATTTGTTTGATATTGATCCTCGACTCTTCATATGATCATAGATTAGTAAAAGTGCTGACATTATTTAGGGTATTTTTATTTCGTAAAGCCTTTAAGCTGCAATCAGCTTTTGCACAACTTGCATCATATTAGATTTTAAAAGAGTCTTTATTTATCGATTGACATCATCTGCAGTAGTAGTAGTATTAGTGGTCCTGAGCTATTTAAATGTTTTTCGAATATGCCGAAATGCCTTTTAAAATAGCATATAATAATTCTCTTAATTTGGAAAGGTGTTGTCATTAACTAATAGGAACTTAAAGTAAATAATAATGAGTAATAGACTCAATAGGCAATATATTCTACAGTCTCGCTAGATACCTACTCTGCCCGTTTTCAAATTTCTCGGCAGACGACAGATATATGTGGCTTCTAGTCCCACTTAAAAACACTTAATTTTCAAGAAATTTTCGACCCTAGGAAGAATGGCATTCAATTTTTACCATCATTTTATTTCTGTGCCGTCCATCCTGTATTACAACCTGATCAAGATGATAGCTAATTCACCATATTTTGGCAGTTCAAGTATTAGAAGAAGAAATTATCCGAATCGAAGAAAAAGAGAATGGCTATTCGAGAGGTTGTATTGTGATTCAATTGTACGCAAAAGGACAGCAATTGTGACAAGAGGAAAAATGAAGAGATAGTGCATGGCCTGAATGAAAAGTGATGACTGAGAGCAAGAGCAAACTTCTTGCAATATAAGTCAGCGAAGAGTAATGGAATTCGTACAATTCTACAACAATTACTTTTAATTCAATTAAATTCCTGGACGCTAAAGGAATATGTGATATTATTCAAGCTTTTCAAGTATCTTGTATCCTACAAAGCAAACTGTGAATTACATGTCAAATTGCATTCCTGAAATCTGTAGTTGAACAAAAGAGATTTCGGTAGCACTTTTAACGATATAAAAAAGCTAGCAGACAATGTGCAATTTTGGAAACATTTGAGATTATACTTAATTAAATACAGTACGTGAAAATAAACACAGCTGAATCGAATTTCGACTTTCCAGAGAAGAACAAAACTCAAACTAACAAAAGCGGTCAGAAATGGCAAGAAAACCGATTTAATCCAAAATGCATCGAAGATATTTAATAAGAAAAGGTACATCAAGTCACATGAAAGGGGAGCTCATCAAAGGAATCAACGATCACACAAAGAAAAAGAAGTCATCAGTTATCGACATCAAACTGATAAATATCATCAGATTGTTTTCGAAATCCGAATTGAACCATGCTTATAATATAAAGTGTGGAGTCTAGGACCAGATATACAATTACTGCAGAACAGGAAGAAGAAGAGGAAGACATCGCTCAAGTTACTGCTACAAAAGAAATAAAAATGTCAACATACTCACCGAAATACAAGATACAGAAGAGGAAGTAGTGGTAGTAAAACGCGTTATTTTTGGGCACAGTGACAACAGAATAGAGAAGATAAATCAAAGATTAAATTCAAACATCAGAAATCGGAAAACCTCCAATGAAATGAAAATCGCGGATGCAGGAGCAGGGGTAAATACAATCTTAGCACGAGAATTGGATAAACACCAAAAAAGAAACGTCAAATTGAAAAAGAAGAATATAAGACTTCAAGCATACAATAGAATCAAGATCAATGTTTGAGGAACTTACGGAACCGAACCACATAGTGATCCCTCAAAGTGACAATCTCTGTAAATTGAAATTTCAAATAGTAGAAACAGATGCAGCAATTGGATCATGGTGTAAAACATTTAGAAGAATGGATTTTGGGTCCAGAATATGAATATAACTTGAGTAATATTGTTATTCAGAAAATGACTGTAATTATAGAAATTGAAGATACCATGAAATCACCAAAAGGCAACTGCATCACTCATTCCTTCGGCCGAGTATGAATCCAAGAGGCTTCCATATGGATTAGCATCTAGCCCGCAAATATTATAGACGGACTTTTTGCAGTATAATATTCGAAGATACGTCAAGTTGAAAAATCTACGTTGATGGCATTTAAATTTTTAGAACGACGAGGGATCAGCGCCGTCAGAAATTGTTGCAAATTTTACAAAGGCCTGAAATTTTGGATTTGAAATTCAACTCATGGAAATGCAAAATCAGCCTCACAGAGGCATAATTGATAATATATATAGTACATAGTTAAACAAAATAAGGCATTGGACAAAAACAATTTATGGATATAACTTAGGTATGTATAATTCTTAGGCGAATTCACACTGCATAATATAGCGATGCGTTAAAGGTTTTTGATGCAATTATTATACATGTTAATGACACGAAATTAGTCTGAGTCGTGTAAGAATGAGTATAGAATATTAAGAAAAAAAATAGTATTTAGAGTTAACCAGTGTTAAAATTTTATAATTAATAGAGTCCAATTATTTTATCATTTATAAACGGAAATATGAATCATCGAACTCATTATCAGCTGTATACACGATTCAGGCAAATTTAGTTCTATCTGATTGAAACGTCTTAGTATAAGAATCAGAATACAAACTTTTAAAAAATGAACTGTCTATTAAGGTTACTTATAGAGAGAGATGAAAATATCAAAGATTTAATATACAAGATACACTATAAAGAAAGTGAAGAACGTTTTATAATAACAAACGATTTGTAGCGAAACTTGAATACAAAATCAGCCCAATTTTTGAAAAATACCAATATTTAAAAAATACCTTGTAAATAAATAAAAATAAAATAAAATAATTTTATATAGCGATGTGTACAAACAATCAAAAGAACGATTAAAAATGTAATGACAGACAGGAGAGAGGTAAATTGAAGTGTGTTAGAATATTGTAGCATTTTAGTATCAATCAACCAGCTATCGTCCGTTGCAGAACTGCTGTTAGCAAAAGAGTGAGAAAAAATTTCACAGACAAAATACACAAGAACGTTATTTTGTATAGATATACATTCAAGCTCTGAGTAGCTTTCCCGGTCAATACCCGGACCTGGGAGTGACGTTCTCATGAAAAGCTTTGCTCGATATGTGCAGAATTTCTTAAAAATGCCATATTATTACTATCACTACTTGCGTTTCTCAGCAGGACTACGATAAGCCTCTGGCTATTACAAAAGTAATTTAAAAATATAGATTTTGACTTTTGTGAATTTAATGTAGCTATTAGAAGACCGCAAACAATACTGTAAGAAACAATTTTTCCCAAAATTCTTCTGATAAATCATCTCATAATTAATAAAAAATAGGAAATTCTAGGGTATTCATGTGATATGAAATTATAATGTCCGGCTTTGAAATCCAACATGTTAAGCACTCAGTCGTTAATTATAGGTCGTCATTATGAGACAAGCATTTGCACATGGTAAGGTTTCGAAATTTTGTCAACTCCAAATAGAATAATGGAATATTTTCTGGTTTTCTTTTAGATGAGTTATCATTTCCAGTAGCTATATCCCAAATTTCAAGCTGTATGCCAGCTTCAAAATCTTCTAGTCATCCTATATGCTCTATAAAATGGTATATGTCCAGTGCCGGCAAGTATAGTGTTGTATATGTTGTCACGAAAACACACGGAATCCTAGTAGTGTGGAATTACAACACACGGAATTTGACCATTGCAACTGAAAATTCATGAATTTGTATTGCCGGCAACTATTGTGTGGCTGTTGTGGAAACAACCACACTCGAAATGTTCCATGTGTGGTTTTTTCATACACGAAATTCGATTACTGCAAATCAAAATTCATTGAGTTTCACAGGCCACGCTACAAAATTTGCTAAAATTCAGAACACGAGTCATATCTGTGCGAGTTGTGAATGATTTCATAAGTAGAAATTCTATTAGGAGAGCTACTTTCACCATGACTGAATAAAAGATCTGAAAACTGGGAAAAATTGTTATTATCCCCCCGCCAAATCCACCATACACGAAAAATTCATAACTTGCCGGCACTGTATATGTCAGTGGATAATCGTAGATTTCAACTTGTATCAACGTACTCATATGTCAGAAACAACTTGAAAGTTTGCAAGATCAATATATTCAATTTATTCATCAAAATTACGTACTTCAATGCTGTCATCTACACCCGTATTCGATGATGATACAGTATGATATTGTAACAAGTGTCTATTTGTTATGAGAAATAAGGGTACTCTAGAGAAATAAGTGAGACGAATTCTGGATTCTAGATTATCTGAAAAATGGTTATTTATTCGTATAAGGTCTGTTTTAAGCGACATCTAAAACAAGATTGTTATTTTAGAGAAGATCCAGTTGACACAGCAACTGTTAAGTTTTTTGTCAAACGCGTATGTCTCTTGTGTGTACAAATACATTTCGTGTGTTTGCGACTACTAGACCGTATGCACTCAATATACTGAGTGAATCCACCTTTCGTAACAATATACTCAAGAATTACACATCAATTTATTTAACTAATCAGTACTGTTAATGATATAGGAAAATAAGGGAAGCAGTAGGCTTCTGGGGATGGTTTCATTCGTTAATATAGAGAGAAAAGTCAGAAACTCAACACGAACATTGATTTCTTCATTCTTGTGACTTTTGGCCATAGTATTTTTTATTTTATTGTAAAGAATGATAGTATTAGCTCATCACGAAGATGACTATGATTTGTATACGTATTGGGGGTTTCGGGAGGTTAGGCACACGTCGTAACCGTATACTATCGAGCGAAAAGTTATGTGTATTACTGATGAAAATACCGATCGTATAGTGGATTTTTCACACTTTTTCTCCGTGAATGAATCAAATATAAACCAACGGTCGTAATTTATCACTTCCATTTACGTCTTTCATAAAGAATGTCAAACATGGGGCCACGGTATGATTTCTAGTCTTGTATATTTGATAAAAAGCGAGCGATACCGTGCTATGAATAACGCAAAACGAGTCGAGAACCAAATATTTGACTTACTTCCAAATACAAGAGAAAAAAAAATAAATAAATAAATTAAAACGAGTACGATAAGCCACAAAAATGATTCAATTCGTTTTCACCCTGATTTCATGATAATAATCAATCAATGCTTAGCATTAAAGACGTTTCAAGAAATTCCTATCGCCTAATTTCATTCGTTGATTTTCTTTTTGGTCCTAGTTATGTAAAAATGATTTACAATGAAGTGTAAACAGAAACGAGAGCCAGTATTCAGGGTAAACGAAACTCTTTTCTCACTGTTCTAATATTGTGTCGGAAACTTTCAACCTACATATTTGATCGAGGTAGTAAGAAATGATATTAATAATGAGCGAATGATGAAAATTTCAGGGGCTGGAAATTACCCGGCTTACACTATTATTTGTATAAGTGTTTTCGAAGAAATGATATTTTTCGAGATATTTTTAAGAAGAACTTGCAAAAACCAAGCTATATACCATAAATCTGAATGGCAGTAATGCCAGGAAAGAATTTGGTATCTGATTCGGAAATCGGGAACTCGACCCGGAACTTTAACGTCAAACGGCTTCCACATTACGTTACCATAACAATAAATCCAACGAGTATAAGGAAGTTGTTCGATAATATTTTTCTATTTTCCTATTTCACAGATTGGTTCACCGCGCTGCTATTACTTGACCATGTCTATCGATCCGATAGTACAATTTGCAACATATTTATCAACAACTTCGAGAGCTCAATTTTTCTGCCGTAACTTTCATATATAACTGCTGCTTTTCTACAGCTTACCTAACTTCTTCTTTTCTTCCACACATCGTCAATGCCGCTCGTCAGCTGATTGCAAGCACCCTTCCCATAACATTATTATCCTTCTATAAAAAAAAATTCTCTCCATCCCTAAGCTTTCATTCAATTTCAGAAGGTGGAATACCCGTGACATCATTTCCAGTCCTCCTGGGAATCGTTATTACAATTATTTTCCTCTCAATTCCCATCCCGACATCCGTCTTCATTCTCAAAGTAAACCACAGAAAACTCTGAGAAGGATAAACGAGCAGAGGACTTGTTTTTCACTTTCCTTTTTCGCGTAGCCCTCCTCTGCTTCTCATTTCTTTGACTAACTATTCATGTACTTTCACATTACATCGCCTCGGACAATGTTATACAATTTAAATATCTGCCACGTGTTTGTAATTGATGTTGGCCGTAGTTAATTGGGAAACTCGACTGAAGACAGAGTTTAATAATGGCAGAAGAGCTTAGCTGCAAATGGGCTAAGGGTGGTAAAGAGGGGTGTGTTGGCGCTCAGGGTGATGTTAGGAGAGGATTTCGTGTGATAGTAAGCAAGGTTAGTGTCGTAAACGGGGTAAAGTAGAGGAAGGAGAGAATAGGGAGAGTCATTAGAGGGTCGTCAGCTAAGCTATATTGGTGGCTTTGCTAATGGGGAAGGCCCTTGTAGAGGCGCATCTGTAAGTAGCCAATATTTGTTGCTTTTCATGTATACATATATCGCTGCACAAACCGGGCTCGTGAATAGCAGCTAAAAAATAATACTCGAAGACTTAGTAGCCGAAAAAGCTCCGGTTTTTAGTCACGAACGCGAGTCTTTTCTGCTTTAAGGCTCTACAGAAGTCCATTTTTAACCCATTGTTTTCTAGTTGCTTCACGGCAACCCTTTTCCATCAATACTACAATTCGTCATCTAATATACGCCTTAGATCAAAATTGTTATGTTTAATATGTATACCTACTGGTACCCCAGCACAAAATGTCTTTCAGAAAGCGTTTTATTATGATGTTCCTCAAGATCCATCCGTGATAATTAAATATTGAAACGGGAAGCTTGATAACTTTCCAAGTACTTGTTTTCGTCAAGGTTTCAATCGATTTTTGCGCAGTTCCAGAGTAACTTTTCCTGGCCCTGAATAGTGGAATGAAACCTTTTAAAGAGACATCCTGACTACTAGACCGTAGGGTGTTGCCAACGGTAGATATCACACATTCGTGCGTTTTTAGGAAGTTGAATCCCGAAATCCCATCGGCTTCAATGTCGGTCAGTATAACGGTGTGGGAAAATCGGATGGAACTCTCGGGAACGATGTTTACGTGACTTTTGCGAGCACTGGTATCGGCTTTCCTATCGCAGTCCAAAGGGAATCGAAAAGGAGGGATCTAATAGAAGAATGTAGAAGGTTAGAACTGATGAACTCGGAGCCTGCGTCGATGATCCGAAAATGCTATTTCTCACACTAATGACAAATGACAACCTTCGTAACAGTATATTGTTGCGCAACGAAGGTCGAAGGTCAAGGCAATCAGGAAGTTAGTAAATTCAGTCGAGATCAAGGTTCGATTTATCAAAGTCTAACAGGTCAGACTTGTTTGACGTCAACAATCGTCGTTAAAGGATTGATGTACATTCATTTATAAACAAAGAAGACATGGGTATTTGAAAGAGTAATTCTAAGGTGGCAACGTGTACAACGGACGAAAAGTATCCTTCGTAACAATAATATATGTAAATGCAGACTACTCGCATCAATATATAAAAATCAAGCATTCTGAAATCGCTTTGTAAGCGAGAATACGATTAGCTTTATAAAATATCAATTCTATAATTCAAATCTTTCATGAAGTTATTGAAAAGTTTTGAAATACTCGTTTTTAATCCCTAAGTCAGAAGTCAATCGATTAAAAAACGATTCTTGACAAATTTTTACTCTTTGTTCGGGACTTAAATTCGGATCAGTGATTTCTACACCACGTTGCAGATACCGTCGTACGCAGTCTTCCGTTTCTCGATCATTTCGTCGTAAAGTATCAAATTATCGAACCAAGTTACCGTTAGACTTTCCGCAACAAGTTTCAGAGTTCCTGCTGGAAGACCATAACCCTAGTAGTTTGGACACGTCGTGTAGCACAGAAGTTAAGGATAAACCTGCAGCTGTGTAGATATACATATACCAAAAATGAGTTTACACTTTTTTACCTTTACTCATCAATTTCAAAGCTATCTCGATCGGAGGATAGAGCTTTTATCGAAACTGTTCAGTATCCTCACCGCTAAACACATTCCAGTTTCGACGCGGTGTCCTTTCCTCTACGTATACCTTGATCTGTGGTCTGTGAACTGAAGTGTGAAGTGAAGTGAAACTAGGGAAGAATTTTCCGATAAAGAATCTCGGCTGAAGTCACGCGGAAGAATCCCTGACCAGTTTTCCTGGCATTCTCTCGCATCGTTTCTAATGATGGATATGACGCTTTGGTCTTATGGTTGTGCTTCATAGGTACAGGTCGTAAACTAATATGTATAACACATCGTACCTGAGCATGTTATAAAGTGATAAAGTAAGCTTTCAATTGAAAGATGCCAATACGGCTAGAAAACTTTTAAAGTGCGATACCTACTGGTGTCTTTTGATCCTGAAACATTTTTATTTCAATACAATCTCTAGCCACAGGCAACATTATATATATGCCTTTGATAGAAATGATCCACGTAATCATTTTTGACGTGAGTTTGAATTGAATTCAAAAATCAGGTAGATCTTTTGATTCCTATAGTAAAAGATTGTATTATTAGAAAGGAGAGGTTCTAGGATGTGGAAGGGTTGCAAAATGAGTTTCTTTTTCTTTACGCTGTAGCTGCGTGGATGCAGATGCATATAGGTATTGTAATAAAGTATAAGATTTAGTTTTCTCGATAGTCGAAAATGAGTAAAAGCAAAGGCGAAGGCGAAAACGGGAAGTCTGGTAAAAGTGAGTTATATTTTCAAGAAAAATACGTCTATGCCCAATTAAGTCTGGGACAGGACTGTTTTTACAATAATATGGTTGCAAACAGTAACCTCAGTATCTTGTGATAAGCTTTTATCTTCAATGATTACTAGACCTTACAAATTATATGGGTAATTTCCTGACAAATCGAGGGAAGAATTCTAACTTCGTAACAGTATCAACGCATTTTATTAAAAATAATCTTTGTTAATAGATAACATCTTAGAAAATAACCATATGCATAATGTCTGTGTTTATTAGTTATCATTCTGTAAGAGCAATGATCCACCTACATGTATTGCAGTTTTGTTTTACTATAAAGTGAGCTTTGAGCTTAGTATCGCTTATCGTTAATTAATTAGCCCATGTGCTTTTCTCCAAGCATAGGAACCCACTAGATCAGACTCTTTCTGTTGTCTAGCTTGAACCTTTTCTAATCCACCTTTTTCATTCCTTAATTTTCTTCTTAATTGAGACTGTACCCTCGTCGCTACGCGCTGTGGCCTCGGTCATTTTGGTCCGCTCCAAATTCTGAGTTTGGATCCACCTACATGTATACATTATCCAAAATATATAGATCTCTGAAAGCCTTGTTACTAATTTGACTTGATCGAGTCAGAAAGAAGTGGACAACATCGAGTGTAAGTTGAGAGACGAACTGCTTTTATAGGAAGCGATTTCTTCCATCGGTAGTAAAGAACGCTGGTTCTCATGAGACTGTTTGCTGCATCAGTACGCATCTGTAAAAAAACAAAAAACCAAAAAACCATGAGTTGACATACTTTTCCGAAAATAGGTTTAAGGCTTTCTTTACATTTTATTGGGTCTCTGAGTAAGTTAGGCGACACTAAAGAATCCACGGAAAAAGGATTTCGTAGAATTGGGTTAAATTTTGAAATACGAACGTTCCTAATCAACTGAAACTATCTGGCATTTGCCTTTCCTCTCAAGGAACAAACCACATTAAATGAACTTGAGAAGATAGTTGAGCTTCAACCAATCGAAGTGAATATTGAAATATGAAAATGTTATACTCCAAAAGTGTTCTATCTAAAATATCAGCAATGTAAACTTTATATGAGGAGAAGTAATGAATCCAGCTACGTTAATCTGAATAGATTTCCTTATCAAAACTGGAGTAGTCTCTTCTGTAGCTGTTCGCTAAGAGGAAATAGGGACATCATTTTTAACGGATTCTAAGAGATTGGGACGGTCTACAGTATCATCTGCACCGGTATCTATCACCCAGAGACAATCTACACCATTTACGGTTTCCCAAGTGTATAGTCCGGTTTGGAGGAGACCTCTTAATGAAAATTGGGTAAGATTTAGACTACGAATATAAAGCTTCTTCGATGATTCAAGCCCCATTAAATCACCAGAACTTAGTTTTTTGAGCTTGACGGCGGTGAATCTGAATCTGATTCCTTGTTCCTTCAAGACTTTTGGTTTGAATTAGGTATCTTTAGTTTTCTTGTTAAATTTATCGGAGTCAGATTTTACCGAATTGTTTCATTTGAGTTTAAAGCAAAAATCTACCATTGTGGGTCGTTCTTTTCACCAATATTGACAAAACCTGAGTGATTCAGTGTCACTCTCGTCTTTCAAAGAATCTTTATTTTCGCTACGACGTCGCCAAAGAGCGGATTTATTTTGGGGGTTATCTTTTTTATTGAAAGGCGGTTTATTCCTTTGTACCTGTCTTATCTTTACTACACATAAATATCGTTTGTTCACACTCTCGATCTCCAAAGCTCATACAATGGCCTCTTATAAGGAAAAGGGTATCGCTAAACTCAAGCATGTTTTACTTCCAAATCAAAGATAGTATTAATGAAACGAGTGCGTGTTAATTAATCCCTTATTTCATAATCACAAGTTGGCTGATCCCGTGCTAAGGAGAGCCTCTTATGAGTAGGGATCGGGGAAGGTCTCGTTTCTGGAATCCAACTCTCAAGGATCTCAAGACCTTGATGGAACGACATCTAAAGGACCTCAGAATGTTGGTGCTGGAATTCTAAGAGTATTCAAAGTTGTCTATTGGACCGTTTCTGTTGGACCTGGAAACTGAGTTCAGCCTCCCGGTGCTGAGTCTCAGCGTGTTGTCGCTAGGCTTTTCGGTCTTCCCGTTGTTCCTGCACCATCATGCGGAACAGAGCCATTTGGGAGGTCGTGGAGAAGATTGCTGGGTACCAGCTGATGGGCTCGAAGTGGCAGGGGAGTTGTTAGCAGGAGCTTGCGTTCAGCGCGTGCGGTTCATAATGACCACTTTAATTAAAACTCAGAAAAATTCCAATTCTTACACCAGTGTTACGAAATTAGCTTTTAAACGAACCGTAAAATTGAAGTGGGTTCCTGAGTTGAATTAAGCCACACGAAAAGAATACACGAAAAAGGTAATTGGTAATATCGAGTTGTATTTAGAATACGAGTTTTCGGTTTATCGTCTAGAACAAGACTGTTTTTACAATAAATATGCGGTTGCAATGAGAAACCGCGAACGTCAGTGTATTATAGTGATTTATCACTTATCTTGTAATGACTGATCGACCTTGCAAAATATAGGGGTAATTACCTTGTAAAATAAACTTGAGAATCTTCATCGTAAGACTATTCTCTCCTCGGAGGAACGAGTCGTCCTGACTCTTAAAATACGAAAAATATCGAACAAAACGAGTCTTCGAAAAAAAAGGTCTCATAGTTAAACAGAGTATTTGTGTGTTCTTTTGCGAGAGTTGGTAGCTGTAGCTCAAAGATTAAGTAAAGAATATTTTTCCAAAAAACTATCCTACATTTGCCTTTACTCTCAATGATAACCATAAAAACCTTCAGAAGATAACCAAACTTTAAACAATCAAAGTGAATAGTAAAATGAGAGTAAATTTGTACAATGAAAATCAAGTGAGACAATTAAATAGAACGATATTATCTTTGAGAAGAGACAGGGATATTGGTAAATCGGGTCTGTAAACAAATCCTTATTCGGAGGTCCGAATGGGAACTTATGCGTCTAAAATCAACATCGGAGCAAGAAGATATGAGGATCGTTGCTTAATCTACTAATCTTCGAACATGTACAAAACTTTGAAATACTCTAGTGGAATTCTGGTTTTCTCAATTCTGGTGTGAGAATTAATCCATGAGAGTGAAGTTTCCGGGGGTAGGTAGCATAATGTTGAAAATGGTAACTGTACTTCAAAGGGTTAGAATACATCTCTAATAAATTCACACCATCTATGTCTCGATATTCATTGAGTGGTTCCAAACGGGTCAAAACTTCACAGTCTCGAAAAAACCTTTCCGTAAAAACGGTTTTTCCACAACCAATATTTCTTTCGATAATAATTGTAAGAGGTTCAGAGTAGCTGAAGTCACAAAATTATTAGCGGAGATTTTTCTTATAACAATATGATAAGTGTTTACAAGTTTACTGTGCCTTGAGGGTTTCATAGTTTGAAGCATGTGTGAATGAGACTATTAGAAACTTGAAATAATTATGGATTTCATAAATAAATCATTGAGATTCTTATTTGATTAACATATTAGCGTTCGTTTGGCTTGGTGTAATTAAATCGAGAGGAACCTTTGAGGACTGATTATTTATACCTCTTAAGGGAATAAGTAATTATCTCACTGCTGCATAATAAATACTGTACTACGTATTTTGTGTTTTAATGTTTGAAGTGACGTGGTGGGAGTTTCAGTACGGTTTAAGCGATTTCAAAATCTCCTTTGCACCCTCACTCTTGAAACAATCTAATTAACACCACCCTTAGCTTTCTTGAAAGCCCTGTAAGACTCTTGATAGCTTCTATAATAGCTCTGGTCTCGTGGTTCCCATTACTACTACAACCTGTCAATATCTTACATGAACTTCGATTCCGGAAATTTATGGCTTTGGTAACTCGACAATGTGATTATCTGTTGCATTGATATTAGAGAAGTGTAAATTATTTTACTCGAACCAGCTTATCCTTTACGGTATTAAACTGTCATCCACGTCTGTCTAGGTGATTATATTTGTGCCGATAATTCACTGTGTCGCATAAATCAATGCTTTTCATGTTTAAATAACGTTGAAGAGAGTTCTGAAAGTCAGTCGAGTGAATGATACGATTGATTTATTGATAAAACGTTTTGTAATGGATTTGTTTTATTCAATCCCGATTTTTTTTTTTTTAAATTTTTTTTACTCCATCCAATATAATGTCATGTTTGACGCCAGTAGCTTATGAAATATTCAGAATTTTTTGTGAAAATACCCCATTGGCGAGTAAAACAAAACGGGATCGTCGAGGGGTGAGACTGTACTGGACGGAACCGGAGATAACAACATAATTTCTCTTTTTTTTTGTGTCCGACACATTGTCTGATCTGTTCATATAATACGAAAATAAATTTTCTATTCTAGACGGAAGTTTGCGTCGTGAGATCCGCTCTGAAATCGTTATCGTTTAATAAGACTGCCAAGTTTCACAACGTCGGCGATTTGTCTAGTCGTAAACTGCACGTAGCTACTCGAGAATTTCTATCTTCACTCTCTCAATAGTCTCTGTTGATTCCACAAAATCCAGCAGATTTACTTGTTTACCCATCCATATAACGTGGTATTAGAGTTAATCGCATGGCTGAGAAAACCAAAAGATAAAGAAAAAATAAAAAATAAAGAAAAACAATCTATGCCACTAAAGCTCCTCAAAATCCCTCCATTTCGTGTGGGTAATACCCAGACTGCATGGTCTTACATGGAATCGGTTATACCACACAATTTTTTTTCCAAGCCTCTCATCTTTCCCTGTTCTTATTCAAGAAAAAATCTAAGGACTGTAGAAGAATAACGAAAGTATAGAAGCAGTGAAGCTGTAAAAGAAAGAATAACGATTAATAAAGTTGACTTGACTCACAATGAAGGGTGTGTTTTTGACAACAGCTAACTCAACTGCGGCTGTGCAAACGCTGGGTGTTTTTGCAAAGTAAGGGCACAAGGTTTCCATTCTTGAAAGTCTCACCAGATATCTTCAGCTCCAGGGGGGATTGTGTAGATTGAAGATCACCGTTGCGTTGTGCGATTCAACTGAAACAAAGATCGACGTTGGAAATGAAACTAAAAAATTAGTTATAGATGTGGAAGACGTTCCTGTGGAAAAATACTGATGAGTTTAAAGCACAAGCGACAGCTATTGAAAAAAAAAAATTATTTAAATTATATGGCTACAATTTTGAAGAGTTGAATCCTCTCAGACTTGTAAGTTGAATGAATAGCTTATTAAACTTTAATTTTCTCACGAAGTAAATGAATTGGAAAATTATGCGAAACAGAATTCGTTATTTCCACTTTTTCTGAGATTTGTTATTTCATTTTATCTGATTGTCTGTATGAAATTCAATCAGATGTTAAAATTAAAATTAATCAGAAATAACAAAAAAAAAATAAAAAATTAAAAAAATTCATCAGAATTGGAAATAAAAGGTCTTATTCCGTCACCTCTCAATTAACAATGGAAAGCCGTTGAAACTGAATTTGCAAAATCATTGTAAATATCCTCTCGACGGTACAGGCATTGATTTTTCTGTTAAATTCAACTTTATCTAGTCGAATGATAACAGATTTATCAGCACTCTTGAAATAAATAATGAAGCCAAGAATTAAAATACGATTATTTTATTCCCACGTTTTAGTTGCCATTTACACATCTGCACATTATAGATATTGAGAAAATATAGGCTACGTCTTTCCGATTCTGCAGAATTTCTGCAGTTGATGTTCTCGTTATATTCGCTATTCTACTTGTTGTTATTGCAAATGGTTTTTTAACTCCATAATCATCGCTGTGACGGCTTCGATTTCTCAGTATTCAATTCCTCTTCAGATCTGGCGAAAAGAGATATGTTTTTTCTAATCCCAATTCTTGAAACCAATTTTACACGAGCCAGATAAAAATAGTCAAGGTTAAAAATAACGTTTGAAACTTACAATTACATTTTCACATTTTAACAGCTTTACAAAATCACAAGTATTTACAAATTTTACAGGTCTTTAATTTATAATTATTTTTTTCTTGCTCGGTATCAGCTGCTATTCTCTGTCCATGTTACATTCTTTTTACAGAATATCTATTAGCTCTTATACCATTTCCAGAGAAAGTTGCGAGAACGCTCAGTCAATAACTCCCCTGCAAGGCTTTCTTTTCCACCGATTAAATCCTCATCCTGAAAAATTTGCATCTCCAATTTTTTATTACTTTTTTTTTCAAGTCTTCTGAGTTTTGTCCGTATTCTTCTTTGATAATTCATGTTTGTTTCCTTCTAATTCATTTTTGACAACAGCTCTTCGCCATTGTCAATTCGGGTATTCACACCGTACTTTTCCGTCCACTTTCATAATTCTTCCACTGTTTCCCTCGTGATTTACCTGTAAATGTGTTAGCTGGGAATGACAAACAAACAATTCGTATATTTGAATACAAGTACGTAACTTATTTTCTTCTCCGTTTGATGTTGGATGTCAATTGCCGCTGCAGACTTTCGTCCAGAGCCGTTTCATCCAACAAAAAAAGACAGTTTCCATCAGGAGTCATCTCAGAAATTGTTCTTCCCATTTTTTTTTTTTTTCTTTGTCTCACTCGTTCTATTCACCGTCAATTAAAATCAAACGGATTGAAATGTCAAAGTGATTAAATGGATCAAAACGTCATTGTGATCGAACAAAATATGAATAATCGGCATTCATCTACCACGTAAATCGAGTACGATTGTTAAATCCATGTAAACCGCTCGAACCACCGCCGTAGTAGTGATTTTGAAATAATCAAACTACGTTTGCGTGTTTGGGATTAAATTACTCCAAATACGCGTCCCTTTTGTGCATACTCCGTAGGTTATACGCAATGAGATCCGCTAAATCGACGACTCTGATGTGGGCTTACATCTACATCCAGATTAATAGACTTTCTCAACAAACCTTATTCCTCCCATACGATCTGTACGCAATTATCTTAGTGCAGAAATTACACAGCCTATGAATAATCCAAGTTAAAATTTTAACGGCAGAAGTTGGTTGCTCATATTGACTGGATCATCAGAACATCTATGACAGGATCGCATTGAATGTCAGAAGCCGATCGACGGGCAAACTTTAACGTGAGTACCAAAGTTCGAGTTTTACACCATAGTCTGCACATATTTGACCTTGGCGTATTACACCGGCGTAACTATAGACAAAAAACTTACCGTTAACAATTAGACAATGATGAGAAAGGAGACATCTCACTGTTATTACTATCCATTGCACTGAACTGTACCATCGAGGATGACTTATGCATATTCATATGATACATTATGCAAATTGATATTCTCGTATCAACGAATGACGTCGTCTAAGTGCACCACATCCATTGAACAAGTCTTGAAGCGTTGGGAAACGAAAAATGCAACGCAGAATTTTTGAATCATGATTTTCTTTGATGTAAAAACGGTATGTACGTAAGTGGAGTTGATCCACGCGGACAAAACTTCACCACTATTTCTGACTTGCAACTGACGAGGAAGCTGCATGAAGAGCTTGCGCCAGGGACGCGCCCGCGCAAACAATCCTTACAGTCATGTGTTCGCAGACTCTCTGGGTGCTCCTTTCAAGTCTATATCTCCGCCTCACCCTGTCTCTCGTTCTTTCAACCTCTTTCATCCCCTCGTCACCCTTGGCTTTGGTATACCTTTTCTTCAACTATTTAGCCCCATGGTGGTAAATGATTCATGAATTCATTCTGCTATGATTTGCTGTTTACCAACTGGTTTTATAGCCGGTGAAGTTTGTACGAAATCACCAGCCAGTATCATCGTTTTTTCTCAAAACGGTGTTGCATCCCCGGCAATATCTTGGAAGGTGCGATCAATGATACATCGATGTTTGGAATTTTGGCTTTCGAGGATGCATTCGTAAAGATTATACCTTCATTCGGTAATTTCAAAACCAGTTTAAACATCCTATGAGCTATTGTTCCACCCAAATTAAATAACAACAAATCTGCCGATCAATATGAGTCATTCTTTTTGCCTCTTTGTGGCTTATAGTCATATCCCAAACAACGCTGTGAGAGCAGTTTTCCACTTTTCATCATCGGATACAGCCTTCGTTTCTTTTATTTCTTTAAAGATACTAGCTCACCACGCGTGCTATGCGCGCGTGTGAAATTGATTTCTTGTATCAGCATTTCGCAAGAACCACGTTAGAAAAATTAGTCAGGTCTGAGATATTTTTTTTTTAGAGATCGTTACGTGAGTTTGGAGAAGACAACTCAAAAAATCTTCAATTTGTCATAACTTGAAGCAATTTTTTGCACACTTTTTTAAAGGGGATATAATCCTCTGAAAAATATTGCCATCGAACTAATCCTGTTTTAATTTTCAAAATTTTACAATTGGATGTGTTTTCGCAGTCTTCTGTTTCAAACGTGCCTATCTCAGCGAGAAAAATTTGTAGAGAGGCGGTAAGAAACGCAGTTTAAAGATGAGAAAATTTCCTAACTTTATGTCAAGCTCAATTTTCGAAACAAAAAAAATGTCTGTGTCCCGTGAAATTTATTAAGCTTTACAAGAAATAGATAATTTACGTTTTACTCGCTTCAAAGTGATGCTTCTCTGAAACGAGACACGATAACTGACATTCGTTTAACGAATCTTGAAGAAGATATTGCGAGGTCCAAAATGCATGCAAGACACAACCATTCAAAAAATTCACTATTCATCCCCCAGAGTTCAGGTGTTGCTTTAATTCTTCTAAGAAGTTTATTTGAGGTGAACAAATAAAAAAACTTACATCGTAATCGGTATATAAATTATAATCTGAACAGTTTCAAAATGTATCTTGTATCTTGTTTAAATAATCTTTGCAATTGAGAAATTATGGCTGTAAAATTTAGTATGAATATGAGTTCCCTGCAGTTAAGAAGGCTTTGAGAAGATTACAATTTTTATTTGCCATTCTGAAACTGAAATTGGTTCATTAACAGTCTTGTCTTTGATCATCATTCCTCCCTGATCGATCGTGTAATCTAGAAACTCCAACTTCTGGAACGTAAATTTTGATTTTGAGTAATCCGGTTAAAAATAAATAATAATTTAAATATCGATAAAAATATTTGACTTGCGACTTGCCGTTGTTACCAGATTCATGATAAAATTTTCATTCAACCTTCACTTTTCTCATCTCATACGAGTACGACCACCACAGTTTAGGGAGACCTCGTTTTCTTCAGCGCAGAAAACGGCTTATAGGTAGTGTAAAATATGCTGAAAATGTCTGCCAGGCGGTTTTCAAAAACTTGAGTAGACCGGGAAGAAAATGAATTGGGTGCCTGTGTCGATTACCATAATACTGTTATGGAATTCGTTAAAGCTGTTCTGTAGAAATTAAATGGATCTCTGAGATTAATTAAGCAACATGAAAAAATGCACGTAAAAGGATATTTGATGCAATTGAATTGTATTTGAATATACGAGCGTTCGGTTTAATGTCTTGAACAAAACTCTCTTTACAATAATACGGTTGCAAACAGCAACCGCAAAAATTTAGCATTTTTTAACATTTTTTATCTCAGATGACTTCTAGACCTTGCAGTCTAAGTATGTGAAGTGTTTCGTCCTTCGTAACAATACAATCAACACCGGACATTGCCCCCTATACGTAAAGCCCGGTTTGACAGGGGTAGCAGCTTTTAAGCTGTATCGCCTGGGGGTTTGTTTCTTCCCTGTTTTTAGAGACTTTGACAAGGCACTAGCTGGTTGTTCAACATCGCAGGGATTTTGGAGAAGGCTCTTTCACTGTAGTGACATTTTTCCGGTATCCATCAGCCCCCGTCCCCCATCACGTTCTACTTCCTCCTTTCTCAATTCCAAGCAGCAGCCTACTCATAAGACCAGGACGTCTGCTGACTTTTAACTGTCCCTTGATGTTGGTGAATTTTTCATCGAGATGAAAGTACAGGCTCCTTTTCATCACGTACATCTGGGACCTTTATACTAACTTCTTCAAGACTTGGGCCAGCTAGTTGGGGTGTGGAGCTTTTACACTGCGTATATCTAAGAAAACTCACGCTATGAATTGAACGAGGTCGATCTTTAACACTCTAGAGACCGTTTTGAGAAAAAAAAGGTTTCTATCTTTGATCACTTCAATAAAACGATCACGAACGATCGTGTCCTATGCGTCAGGAAGGCAATCAGCGAAAGCTGGGCGAACCGACTTTTCTAAATCATTGGTGAGGAAAACCAAATCCTTGCCAGCTAATTTATCTCAGTTTCTGGATTGAGATGAGCAAAGATGAGTAAAATTGCATTATCAAAGTTAATGCGGTATGTATTGTAAGTTTGGTAGAAATAATAAGTCAGGTTTAAATCTTGCTCTCTTAACATCTTCTAGAACACATCTTTTTGCCTAAGAATTTGGAACACGTCTCTTGTTTCAAAATATTCCGTCGACAAAGCGACAACGATAGTCATATTTAATAAGCAGTAGATCCTGCAACGCATATATCGGGTGGAACACTCCTTTATAACAGTATTACCACATCAAGGTGAGTGACCCTTCCCTCGTTGAATCGAGAACCATCCCTTCTCAGAATCGTTATAAGACGTGTCTTTAAATGTTTGACAGACTCTTCGGACACCCTGCTTTGCTGATCGGATGAGACAATTCTTTTACTGTTTTGATTTTTAAGGGATTTGTCTTGATCTCTGAGGCAGATACGACGTAGACAAAGAAGGTTATCTCTCTGCTGAATGGGTGACACTTCTCGGGGCTCATTTTGAGGCCCAAACATCGCAAACGAGCAAAAACTTATCTCTGGTTTTGTAATATTCTGTCGAATTCTCATCCAAAAATAATAATATCGTCCAAGTAAGCCAAGCATTTCTTCCGAACCCTTCTATCGCCGTTTTTATAGCTCGCTCAAAAGTAGCAAAGCCGTTACATAAGTCGAATGGCATCATCTTAAACTGCTAAAGATCAAGTATCCCCCCCCCAAAACGATCTAGTATCAATTTCAAATGGAATCGCTCAACATCTTTTCGGCTCATGTTAACAACACGACCAATTCCCTTACAGAAAACGCTTGACGTTTTTCCCAAATTGTTTTTCAAAAATGAAATAAGTAATGTTTAAGTATAACAGCGTACATTCAATTATTTGTATTTTCATTTCGTTTGTTAAGATCAAACCATGCTGTCAGTGTTGTATTATTATTAATCAAAGCTCTTTCTTCTTTACTTTCTTCGAAAATAAATTACTTCTTGCTGATTTTCTGTATGAACTCCTAACCAAACGATAGTATGTGATCTACCGGAAAGTGGTAATCCCTCAATCCGCCAAGCAAGGCTAGGCCATAGAGCTTACGTATATCTTCTATCAATGTATTCGGAAATTTTATCATGAATCTCCGTTTTTAGATTGCCTCTGTTTTTGTGTTCGATTTAACATGTGCTCAATCATGTTCTTTGTGTGAATACTGGTATACATATTGTAACAAAAGGCAGGTTTTGCTGAGCCAGGAGCAGTTGTTGCAACAGTTCGAGTGGGAAAGGAGCCGGATGTGGAGAAGATAGCGATTGGCTTCGGAGTTATTAATTTATTTTCCCTTCATTATAATAACTTAGCGGTGGAAGCTGTTATTTTCTCATTACAGCAACAACTTTTTTTTGAAAATTCCGCAGACCAAAATAATGCCGAACTGCAGTATGAACAAATTTAATCCATTTTTCCAAGATCCAACTAAGACAATTTATTGGGGCATAATTTGATAACTTGTTGAATTCTTCATCGCTTATTAATCCATTCACATGTCGTGTTTTTTACTGTATAATTGCTATTCCTTTTTCTACTTAACCGGTTCTTGTTCATATTTCGTACGATATCGTTTTCTCTTTTTTTGATCAGTTGTTTTTCCTGTATATTCCATACCACGCCCTTTTCCCTTCTCTTGTTCAAACGTTCTTTTTTCATATTCCGTACCACATCTTTCTCTCTTTTTTTGATAAAAAGTTTCTCTTCCATATTCCGTACCGTATCCGTTTCCTTTCTTTTTTTGAAACAATTGGAATAAAGATTCAAATAAAATATGTTATATTTTTGAGTAAAGGTCTGTTCAGTGCAAGGACTAAAACAAAACTGTTTATACAGATAATCAAGTTGACACGGCAACCGTTAATTCATTTGTCAGATGAGAAGAGCGAGTTATCTTCAGCCTCTTCCAACATGCATCGTCTATTATTTTTTACGGTATTCGGATGCCAAACTCTTCACATGTTCTGTCTTCAGTACGAAGAAGCTGGTTTATTTAATACAAAGCTCTGGTTTCTGGTATGTCCTGGAAGTCTTCGCTTAGATCCTTCTTGTATCTGGACCAAATATCTATTACATTTGAGGGCATTTTCCCTATAAAATACCACACGAAAAATTGTATCAAGTGATTTGGCATAAGTATTGATATACAGTTTCGTCAAATATTTTGTAGGCTTCGTTGTTTGTTTCTGCAAATTATTTACAATAAATGAGTAGAGATTGGTAACGGAGAATAAATGGTATGTGTGAACATCTTTAATTTGAGATCACTACTAGGAGCATATGAACTACATGTGAGGGGTGTATCACTTTCGTAACACTACCCCCTTCCCCCTTGGGAAAAGAGGCGAGCCGACTCTTAAGAAGTTAAAGTTAAATTTGTAATTCAAAAATAAAATCTCAAAAGAAAAACAAAAGCTCTAGTAATCAAATTGTGTGTAAGTGTTCTGATTGGGAAAGCCTTTGTCGTAAATAAGTTAGAGATTTGATAGTTTCCCATGAACTATCCGACATTTGTCTTTGCTTCCGAGGAAAAAACCACACTAAAAGACCTTGGAAAAATAGCTGAGCGTTAAAACTATCAAAGTGTGCGTTTTAGTATAAAAATGTTCTCCAAGTATTCGTTCTTGAAAGAAGAACTTGGAAAGATGCAGGATCAGGATATGAGCAGTGAGCGGTGAGCGGTTAGGAAGTAAGGTCCTGCAAAAAGGAGTTGATAGGATGGTGTATGGGACAGGAGCTCAGGAAAAGTAGTCGATCCTTGATCCCAAATTCGCCCCGATCAAAACCTCTTCAAAATACTGGTTAGGAAAAACTACCTGGATGGGAGGACAAATATGAGTTTTTGGGTGGAAAGGGTGAAAGATAAAGTGAAACTGCATTATAAATGTCATAAAAATAGAAAATTAGAAAAATCAATTAACTATTCGGATTTATGATTAATAAAATTGGAACAACCTTATTTGAGAGAGTAGGGAAAAAGGATGGATAAGTCCAGGATGGGATTTCCGCCTTGATTTCATCCTCAGAATATTAGATTGGTCCGAATGATATTCTGAAAATCTTGTAAAGTATTAGTTACTTAAACTAACCCGTGAATTAAAAATCCTGTTCGGATCTCTCAGCTGTCTCGAAAAGAAATTAAATCAGTTAATCAGGAGAGACATCAGCCATTCTTTGGAATTGAAATAAAAGAAAAAGATACAAATGATACTTAAAAGCCTATGTCGAGACATCCTGAGTGAACTTTAGGACAAAAGCAATTCAGAATAGTCAATCGATTCATTCAATCGTTAATTCATAAACCTTCGAGGCTAAGTTCAGAACACAAAAACCGAACCTCAAAACTAGAGGTTCTACTTTGGTTTATCTTATATTATATTATATTATACTTAGGAACTATTTTTGGTTTATTGAGGAGAGAACGTTGAATTCTATAGACCACGTAATTGATTCTGTCTTTAATTTTATACGGACCTTCCCCAATAGACTGAAGTTTAGGGCAGTGCTTTTTTTCTCTTTTTGGTTGAAAAAGCCAGACTAAATCTCCAGATCCGAATTGAAGATTTCGAGACCTGATGTCATAATCCTGATTTTTCGACAAGCAATATAAGACAGCGCGTAAAAAAGATTTAAAATAATAATAAAAACCGTTTATTCAGCTGAATTTTTAGTACTTTGAAATTAGGATTTCGGATTACTGAATTTGCCTTTGGTATCTGAGTTCTTCTTTTTTTTTTATTTTGTTTTTTTTTTTTTAAACTGAATTTTTTTATGATTGTGTTGTTGTTTCAGCTGCCATACTGGTACACATTGTAATCCCGGTATGTCTGGGTTTTGTGAGAATAAAAATGTTTTCAATTCGGAGCAACGAGTTTGTAAACTTTCACATAGCAGGAAAATAGCAAATAAATCTATAGTTGATAAGGATTCGTCCTGGCCGTGATGTGCGAGCCCAATATCCGTGAAGAAAACGTGATAAATCGAGATGCACACATCAATTTCACGACCTCGCTATAAACTTGGATTCGGATGATTCGTGTTATAGTGACACGTTGATCCATCAAGAAAATAGAAATAGAATATAGAAACGAACGAACACCATCCATCTCCCTACCCAAACGCTTAGTCGCTCACTTCTATATTCCATCATTCTGATTGAACACACCAACCCCGATTCTCCACAGTTTCGACAAGTACAAAGCTTGCATTCAGTTAAGAGACGACGGTTTGATTTAGACTTCAATTATGAACGAATCAATTCAGTCTGCTCACCAGCATATGAGATGAAGCGAGACAAACAGGTCGAGAGAACATCCGAAAATATAGGTACAGCGGTCATGTAACGTGACGTGTGGGGCATCGGATCGTTTTACTCTGACAGGAATAATAGAGTGCGGTGGCATTTGACTCGACCTGTAGCTACCTCCAAGGGATAAGCAAGACAGATGAGTTCCTTACCCTCAGGAGTTCGTCGTTTTCTGTCTGCCAACCTATTCTGCCATTAAAACAAGTCAATCAACAGAAAAAGGGACGACATGACAGGAGGTGGTGGAAAGACGAAGAATATAGCTGCTTGTTTTTCAACCTATCACTCAACTAAAACGAAATTAACATCGATTCAACTTCCATCGTGTTCTCAGCAACAAAGAGTGATCAGATTTCTTCACAGTGATTGGTGTGAACTTATTTACATGTATTTATTTCATCGCTGTATTCTCATCTCAGGCTCATTTACAGTTCAAAATATTAATCAATAAAACCGTTTGAAAGGTTGATACAATAATTTTGAAGTTAGCTTCTGGCAAAGTTAGAAGTTGGCAATTTATCTGGTGGATATTTTCAAGCTGACGTTGTTGATCCACATGGTGCAACATGCAACATCCGTTACGTAAGAGTTTCACCCAGTTTCAAGTTTGTCGAAATATCTTGAATCTTCCACTCCACGACACGGGGAGGAAAGGAGAACTGATCGTGAGGGCGTATTCCTCCATTTCCTCAGCTACAGCGTCCAGCAATTTATACCAACATGTGTATAAACTGAATGTTGTACACGTAGGTATATTTACGTGCTCAGTAATCCCAGACAAATTCCTGAAGGAACAGGACTTAGGTTACGATTGATGTTATGACTAAACGGAGTCGATTTTTAGCATATTTCTCCGTTTTTTTAAACAAGTTATATTTATATTAGAAATTTTAGAAAAGTGGTGAAGATTATTACTATCATTATGTCAATTCGAAGGGCTTTATGAAAAAGTAATTGTTCACCTTGAATCACTTTAACAAGTTCTTTCCTGTACTCTAAAATTATATTTTAAAGAAATGTTTAAACCGAATCCGGGTAAAAGAGTTAAGAATCTTATCCCTTGTTAGTCCCTTTTTCGAGTTAATACCCCTTGTTTTCACCCCCAACGCTTCCTGTTACGACAATTTCTCCAATTACATAATACGTATAGAATACACAAGGAAGAGGATGTTTAAGCCAATCTCCGCAAAAAGGGTATAAGTCGATTTATCCCCCTTTTCCATTTACCCTCTTAATTTATCATCAAAATTGGCTTAAGAGAGTTCTGAAAGCGGAATTGATGAGTTGTTCGTTTTAATAATTCAATGGTGTTTACTTCGTATCCGTGATGCGAGTACAACTGAATTTTAAATAAACATCGATACTCGTACGTGCTTGAGTATCGTTAATTTATAAGCATTACTAATTGCCCCAAATTCACTTGATATTTCAATTCAGAGCCTCGTTCTGAAGGTGCGATGTACGCGACTCGAGGCTCGTTACTGCGATTCGAAGTCTCATCGTATAGCACGACGAGCGCTCATCTACTGAAGTGGTGTTTGCGATTAGTTAAATTTAATTTCCATATTTAATGAGATTAGTCTTACGGGGGAGAATCTAATGTCAAGATTTAGTTTCTGCCGTCAAAGGCAGAAGCCCGTAATAACTGCGGACAACTCCAGTACCTATATCTTGTTTTCTTTTCATTAATGTATCTTAATAATTTGCGTAAATTCTCCAAAAAATTATCTCGACCGTTGCCCATAAATTCTATTCGTCATCTTGCGAAATGATAAAGAGACTCGGTTACGCTTCGCTGCGAGATAACAACCAGTACTCTCATCTGTGTATTATTCCTCGAGTATAACGTAAATGAAAGTGCCGTTCTGAAAGTGACGACTCTCTCACTGCTTTCCTTCCGCTCTTTCCTTTTATACATCTTTTGAGCCAACGTCTCTCTCGATCTTCTCTATCCGCCTTCTTCACCTCAACTTCGTATCTATTCATACACTTTTTCAACCCCGCGTCCGTCTACTGCGTCACATCTCACCCTTCTTTTCAAATTTAACCAGGAATTTAAACAAAGGAGTTATATTCGCTCACGTGATCATATTCCTGCCCTTCATTCCGCAGGGTGTTATTGTTATTCTCTTTGTTTTCTGAATTTAATACGTCTTATGATATAGTATAGCTGTGTAGCTTATAGGTGTACAGAGTCTTACAGTATAAATAATAATTTTCAGTATACGGGTGAAAAAAAATTTTCATCATTGGTTTAAAAAATTTATTCAACGTCTGTAGAAGCTCTCAGTTAAATCTAATACAACGTGACATAGTTGGCACTGCTCGCCACCTCATAAAACACTGAGGTGTTGTGGGTTGACTATACGACGCCCCGGGGACTCGGCAAAGACCCGAAGGACCTCTGCGGGGGGTCACCAGATTCACAGTTTTCCACCTACTGACACTGGATATATTTCCCACCTTGAATTTGGCTCCTATCCATTTCATACAAATACGCGTAACATAATAAAAAAAAAAAATTAGCAAATGTTTTATGGAACTAGTTCACGCGCTGAGTCTGCGAATATAATCTGCATAAAAAGACAAAGAGAAAATCTAAAAAAAATAAAAAAACTGCCAAACTTAGAATGCAAATTTATAGATTTTTATGGAATTTATAAATCTGAAGTGAATAAGATGGTTAATTAATTTTTTGCACTTTGTTCGTATACGTCTATAAAAGAATGTGAAGAATATAGTGTCACGCAGTTAGGTGAGAATAGTCCATGCATGCATTCAGACGGGTGAATAAAAGGGACATTGAGATATTTTATTGCTCGTAGATTCTCTTGTATACCTTTTCCATAAAAAAACATAGCTCACGTTCAATCTGGTATCTATACGATACTTTTTACTACTCCCACATCAATGACGAAATTGTTTCGATAAGACGGTTCTCACTGCTTTTTATGTTCAGACATATCCGAGTTTTCTACGCTTTTCTTGTCACTTTTGGTAATAATATTCAGTAATGTCTCTTCTGCATCAAACTTTCAAAACTATATAAAAAATGTCAGCTTCAAACCGACGTATCTGCAAGTCGTAAGTCGCCTCACAGATACTCAAATATATATACAAGAATATCAAATTTTCTGAGATTCAATTCGCAGAGCTAATAACTTCTAAGCTCTTACGCTTTCCTATCTGTCATTGGAGTCGGGTTTTCTATATCAATCCGATGTATCCAACATCACCAGGTCTGTTACCGAATATATTTCGAAATTCTGTTAACAAAGTTACCGTTTCCTCATTCCACAGCGCATTAAAATTCTTACCAGTGATTCTTCGGTAAAAGTCTTTCATATTTATAAGAAGGAACTTTCACCATCGATTTCACAGTCCTGCCTCGAACTACATCCACGTAAGTCCTTTATTGATCTTCAAAAATGTAATTCCAGAAATTTAATCCTCGTTAAAATACGAGGACATATTTCCCCATATCCAAAGTTTAGGATAGGCTTTTGTAATATTCGGCTGGAAGGGTAGTTTATATCATTTCTTTATTAGATTTCGTTGAGAACTGTATAATTTCTGGAACTTCAGTACCTAGGTGTTTAACGAGAATCAAAAAAATCCTCCGGAGTCGTTATCGTCAGTTCAAAAACGTGAAGATAAAAAAGAAGAGAAAACCGAGATCGAAAGAGTCCCTCGACAATCCATTTGTAAAGTTTTGTTATAGCGCCGCAATTTAGTGCTACATAAATCTGAATATGAAAAACAAAAATAAGTCAAAATAATGGCTAAAAACAAAAAGAAAAAAAAAAATATGAAACCGTTACATACGCGTATGTCAAACTATTCTCGTATTTTTAGTAAAGAAGAAAAGTTCTCTAAGTCGAAGTAATTTAAAAAGTTTTTGCTACCTGATATATCATGCGATAACAAATTATCTTTGCTCCATTATCTTCAAATACGATTATGATAAGATAGAACGAATGAAACTTTAATGTTGCATCAAGTTTCACTCCATGCTCCAGTAACTATTCTGGTTAACCCACGGCACGCCTTCGCAACTTCTGTGCAAGCTATTGTTCAGTGTTTCTCTACGTTCATATTCTCATAGTTATAGTTACACTCTGTTTTCAATGCCTAACTAACTTTTCAACGTACATATAGGAGACTGAGGAACTTTCAACCATTTTTGATGTGGTTTCAAAAACAGTCAAAAAGATTGTTTCAAACCAAAAAACATCTCACATTCACATTAACTTTGAGTCCATTGAACTGCTAGTAACATTTTAAAACGTATTTTAAAAATAATATTTATATCAGATAGGCTGCTGGTTGATTCAATTCAATCAATTTCCTGGACCCTATTGCCTTGAATTTTCCGCAAATTAATGTCACACCAATTACATAGACTAAGTTTTATGTATCAGAAAATCGAAAGACATTTGAAAGAAGCATCTCGAATATTCGATATAAATTGTAAGTTGGATGTTTTAGGTATGAAGATAGTCGAATATAATAATTCGTTGATAATTTGTTGTCTTTGAAATTTGAATACAAAGTTTAATCCTTATGGCTTTAGGAGACATTAGATTTACCGAACAGCAACGAAGGCATCTCCATTATTTGCTGATGACTCTAGTATTTGGTCAAGCAGGGATTGGACTCGTATTGTTCCTCCTTGGAGTTTGTGTGTCCAGCTCTGTGGGTGCAAATTTGCATTCAGTGGACCGAATGGTCGTGGATTGGGTCTTTGCAATCCTTGCTATGTACGGTCTTTATATCCTGACCCATAACCTGGTTGGCGCAAAGCTCTGCTCCAATTTCATCCGCTTTGCCGAAGGGTACGTTATCAAGATGTGTAACAAAGATTTCGAGGCTTTTTTCGGGGACATTCTCAGCCTCTGAATAACAATCACTCCCGGTCTTTGGGTTCTCTGAGCTAGGGACATTTATTCTTCAGCTGGGGGAGATGCCAGACGTCTTTAACGGACAATAGGGTTTCCAAGACAAAGTGAGGTTAACGTCTTAAACTTTCATCTTTACTTGTGGAACCTTGACAACGGTGTGGTTTAATAAAGCATCCGCTACCACAAACCTCATCTTATCGACTACTTAGTTATTTCACTCAAAATTAATTGCAATTCGTAAGCTTTATCACAAACATTCAAACCGAATACTGTTTTATCACATTGCGATACTATAGGGTGTACATTTTCAAATGAACCACCGAAAATAAATGCTCGAATATAAAAATCTGCTACTAAATTTCAAATATATATTAAGCTAGAAGAATTCTAACGGTGCATAAGGTTACATGTAAGCAGTCTCATGGTATTGAAAATAAAATTTGTTAAAAATCAATAGTTTGTCATCAAAATTTGTCCCACTTTTTCCCCAGTTCTGGTACGAGTTTGCGATTATTCATTTGGACATTAGTTGGCATGATTGAGGTCAGTGTTGGTTGCATCCTGGCCAGCGTTTGCGTAGTCACAGCAGACCGCCTGGTTTCTCAGACTCATCGGTCTCTGTATCAAGGTAACATCCGTGATAAGTTTAGGATAGACTGTTAAGTTATATCATCGTTAATGTTTGTCTGACATTCAGTCTATTTTAATTTTAATTTAATTTTTTTACGGCACGCAAACGGGGCTATTAATTCATTGATTGATAAGCTTTGCATTCTGATTTATGCACATATGTAGGCATGATGCAGTATTTAACTAATCCAGCATGGAAGTCAGCACTGGATCAAATGCAGATACAGATGAAGTGTTGCGGCATAGAATCGTACACTGATTGGTATAAAACGTATTGGATGCACCACGATGTCTTCGACGAAAATTCGCCAATTATTTTAAAGTAATTTATCACTTCCAAATCGTTCAATTTTATTCACCGATTGCATAGGGCTGTCTCAAAAATGGTTCAGAATATATTCGACAACGAAGTAGGGACGCCTTACGAACTGAAACTTGATATAATACTGATACTAAAAGTTCAGGGATGAAACAGACGATTTATCTTGGATTTAATAAAATGACCCGATAAACGAAAACCATTGTGAATACCGCTAGGGCTGCGAAAAGATATTCTATTACCTTCTTGAATTTAATCAATCCAGGCCATACTCAATATCCATTCTGATAGCCAGAGGTAGATTATAAATATTCCCGAAACGTATTTGAATTTTGACATCAGAATAAATGCTTTTATATTGAAGTAAAGTATAACATAGTGCCTACTTGTAAAATGTTTTTAAAGCAGAAGAATATTACTTTAGAATAATTTTAGAATAAAAAGTTTGACTCTCATATTTTTTAGATTTGGTGAATTTTTCACAGAGTTATAGAAATTTGAAATAACAAAAGAAAAAAAGAAAAAAATTCTTTCAAAAATTCATATCTCGTGAACGGTTTGAGATAAAAATTTGAAAGAAATCATGCAAGCTGCTTGCAATGTGGACTGACTATGAAAAAAATAAAAAGTAAAAATTAACCAAATCAGAAATGCAAAGGCTCATGGGTTGCCGATTTGGCATAAAATGCCTTACATAGATATGTGTGCGAATTTAAACTATGCTGAAATACTTCACCCTCGCTAAAAATTATAGTTAGATCTGATGAGTAATAAATGTGTATTCGAAAAATAAGTGCAGTAACTCGAACTATAACGTAAATTAACCCATATAATTTGTACAATCTCCGCCTTCTGCTCCCAGCCAGCTTACCACAATATCGACCTAGTAGGTATTCTGCGTATTTCATTGATACTTAATAACCGCCCCAGGTACCCAATGGAAACATAATTATCTACGTTCCATTAGTCATCTCTAAGCATCCCCATCGTGCTAGTATAAGATAGAAAAGAAGCCCTATGGGTTGATTGAGGCTAATACATCAATGAGAGATAAACGTAATCCTACCCAATCCTATTACACAAGGTACGCCGAACTAGATGGACGCGTGTTGCCTCCGGTGGTCCCATGGAGTTGCTGTCGAATTGACGCGAAAAGCCCATGCTATCATGACCCTCTCCAACTGCCGAATCCCGACCAAGATCTTGTAATGGAAACCCTCTATACCCAGGGCTGCCTTACAGCTATGAAAGGACCCGTAGTAGGAGCCTTGCTTTCTACGATTGCTCTCGTCATTCTTCTATTTACTTTACAGGTGAGCTCTTAGTTCTTACTTAGAGTTCTGAAGGGCTTCTGATGTGTTCATAAGTACCGACAAACTCACTTGCCTTCTAGAAATTCATCAATTCATGAATATAATGAAAATATTTCACTCGAATTTTAAAGTTGCATCGATTTCGCTCAGTAACTTATTACATTTTATCAAAGTGGCATTGAGGATCTACTGGCACTTAGATAAGGAGTAGTCCATACCATTTTGATCAACTTCTGTGCAGAGCAGGATTTATTTTACTAAAAAAATTATATGAATTATTTCATTAGAAAATTGATGAAATATTTTCTTCGTATTATGTTTCAACTTTTGGATAATGATAATGTTTCGTTTTAATTTTACACGTGAGCAATTGCAGTTTTGATACTCGAAGTGAAAAGAAAAAGTTACTGTGTGATTTTGGTATTTGTATGTTAAGAGATGTGAGTGACGTTCGTTTAAATTTTTATCGTTTCCAAAACAACGGAATACGATAACTCACTCATAAATTTATTGGAACGAGAATATACTCAGAAAGAAACTATCATAAACAATAAATCAGGTATAAATTTCTTGGAAATAAGAATAATATCCCCTCGTTCAACCCTGCGCACGATAACCGAAGATCGGCTATTGAGTCCACTAACCACTCATGTGGACGATGTGTTTTACAAGCCCTATTTGAATAAATTTTCTTCTATCTACTACAAATGCTCACGTGGCATGTTGTATATACATTTACATCTTATATACCTAAATGTACTGTACAGTATGTATGTACTGGGTTTTGTACCCTATGTATGCATAGGAATATCTAGAATAGAATATTCGTCATGGAATCCAATTCTGCTCTATATGCACGTTTGTCTTTTTTCTTCCTTCTACTCAATTCTGAAGTATTCGGTTCTCACATACCACAATCGCAGATTCGAATATATAAAAAAAAAATATATATTTCTAAGCTCCGAATCCAGATTTTCCTAACATATTTTTTCGTATTTTTTATTTTCTCTTCCGAAATGTAAGCTTAGGTCTGAGAAGACGATTTCTAAAGGCTTCTGCCAGCGAAGTGAGATTCTCAAAAGCTACATATTCTACTTCGAGCATCTATAGAAGGTCGAGGTCTTTGGATATATCGATCCAGAGACCTAGCAGCCCAACATGTGCATTTAGAATCTCAACAAATGTATATATATTTTGGAAATCTCAATTTGCAAACAAACAGCTCTGGACATGTCGTATTTTCTCTGACCTCAAATTATATTAGAACAAATACTTCAAGCCATGTCCAGGCTGAGAGGATGGAAACCTTCTCTCCTTAACTTTACCTAACTTTCATCCTGTATATAAGCCACTCACTTTATCTGTTAAGGTTGCGATAACTCTGCTCTCTCGACTAGCGTTCACTGCTGCTAGAAACGCTGTGGCTCTTGGCAATCGATATGGACCATCGCCAGGATGGCTCTACGGACGTTTGGATTTCGGAAATGCTACTGGGCCAAATTTGTGTCAGATATATCGAGTTAGTATGTCTACTCATTACTAGTTAATTCCGCATCAAAACTCTGTACTAACGATATCCAATATCAACTTTGATTATTCAATATACAGAAGTCCAGTGGCCGAGGTGACGTTATGGTTGACTTGAAGCCTCTGGTATACACGAGTGACACAGAATAATAATTAACAAAGCCAACCTCATGCTTGGGGCACAGAGGTGTTCCAAGAGAGAGAAAACCTGCAGTTGACGGAACTCAAGGGATTTCTGACCACCTGCTTCAGTGGATTACTGCACGTAACTTCAACACTGACATACGAATTAGACTGGGAGTTACCCGAGTGAATTCTACTGGCAAAATGCACTTTACATTATTACGATATTTTGAAAGGATGATAATTTAAAGCCGTCGTTTGTTCAGCTAAAGTAACTATAACCATTGTATTGGATCCAATCGATATCAAATAAAACTACTTACCTATACAGATAGGGCTTTAAAAAATGAATGAATGTACCTGGTTTGAGCTAATTATCTTACCGCAACTGATACGGATTACTGCAAAGCATAGAGACTCGCAGGAATTTTTTTCACTAAAATTGTAACGTTTGAATGATCGGTTCAGCATTCCGCCTGATTATATGCAACTCGTAGTTCATCATAAAATTTGTTGTTAGTATTATCTTATAGTTTATAAATATTTTTCAGGATGGCGCTACCAATTGATCCAGAAAGTGGCGCCATCTGAAAGAAAATTCTTCCAACTATTTTTGGGGTGCGCAACGGAGCCAAAGTCAATATGAATTGGAATCGTTACTTTTTAACTAAAGGACTAATAATTTCAATTGATATAGACGTGATTAAGACATTTTAGTACACCCATAGCAGATAGTCAGATATACTTTGTATCCAGTCCATGTTCAATGCGTTTCAGAGTCACGAATTCAAAATGAACAATAAGAAGAAAAACTACATTTTCACACAGTCAATCCATTTCAATGATATCCTGGTTTCTGCGCCTGTCTCGAAACTAGTCGCTTCATCATTCTAGGACCTAACACGATCAATTCTGCGTAGGAAAATACGTCAAACAGACAGGCTTTTAAGCAAGCTACACTTCAAATTGTTATGATACATATTTTAAAAAAGCTTTTCATTTTTCGAGTTGCAAAGAATTTAAAAAAAATGACAAATCACACATGCGTGTAAAGTCGGATGTATACAAGGCGATACATGAAGCTAATGAAGTAAACTCCATGCAGAGTAGCTCTGCAGTTTTGCTCACGCAAATTTTATTCAAAATTTATACAATACTTGGTAACGAAGGCCCAACTCTATAACTGCAATCTCCATAGACTCAAGACCATGACTTATCCAATGTGGATTCAAAAATATTAAACTGCAACAATAAATGATTTGTCAAACTTTGTACACAAATCTATTCTTCGAATTACGACACTTGATTTCAAAATTAAAAAAAGTCAATATATTTCTTGATTATATGTATACTTTACTATTTCGGTCACGTACATTATGGCAACTTCTGAATTCTTTGGTTCGAGTTCACGTTACACGGTGTACGCATTCAGAAATGGCCAGTGTCCAGAGAAAAACCATTATCTAATGAATAGTACTGTGCATCCACATGAGCCTTTAATTTTCGTACATTGAACTATCCTTAGGCAGTTCAATGTTCGTATGTAGAGGTTCACGGAAAATGCGTTAAAAAATTAACTCTAGACATGTGTTTGGTGTATTGAATTGAATGATGAAGAATAGTTTTACTTGACTTTTCGTAAATATGTTGTGATTCTAGTAACATACCTAGTTCTTTCATTCTTAGCTCCGACTATTCAGCATTTCTACATGATTGTATTTGCTGTCCCAACTTACTGAACTCGGACGGAATAGAAGATTGCGGCGGGCGTGTCTGTTTACTTAGACGATATACGGCCTGGCGACGCCCCAGCAATTTTATCCAGAATTTTCTGGGGAAATATAAACAACTATTTCGTTTTTCGAAAGATTGTTTTACCCCTATTTCACATAGATTGATAAGAGAGTTTCTCTTGACGCTAGGTAGTATCTATTTACCCACAATTGCGATCTCTTTTACGCATTGTATCCGTGCAAAGTTATATCTACAATGCGTATCTGATATATGAAATCGGTATCACAAAAATAGACGATATCTTTTTATTCCATGCTTCTCATGGCTCTAATTATTTGTCACAGTCAATCCTCCGGATAATGAATATCTAATGAAACATAAAAACTATTGAATCATAGACATCCTCAACTCGTTTTATGCGGATGTGTAACTGTCCTCAAAGTTGCTGTAGAAGCGCCTTATATGATTTCTTCAGAAATTAGTAGAACGATAATTAGCTTGACGATGTTACCCATTCCTTTGATTTGCATGTATTTTCTTTTCAGTCAGTGGGATATCCGTCAATGATAAAGAGAAACATTCATATTTGTTTTATAGTTATTTATTTTTCTGCATATCCAACGTCTCAACAAGGTTCGTATAGTTTCAAACTTTTCACTGTAGCTTGTGCTCTCCATCAGTTGTGGCTGTGTTAACGAAACTGCAACTTTCGTTGTCTGCAGATATTAGTTTTGAGATTTCAATGCTCATAAATCCATCTTAAGCTGAAATCGTTCGCTTGGATTTCAATGTGTGTGTGTGTGTGTGTTGCAGATTTATGTAGTTTGTGGCTTTAGTTAATATCTAAGTATTTTTGAAATAACACATATTTTTTATTATCATTATGTTTCCACTGTGAGAAAGCAATCGAAACAGTAGGGTGATAACAATGGATATTACAGAAATTACAACGATCCTTTTACTGTAGAATAAAAAAACGAGTTGTTCTTCTTACGCACATTCCTTATCCATCGACGAGGTAAGATCGAGGAACAATCTACAGAAGATGAATTATACCGGTATGAATGAAAAAAAGGGCTTCATTCAATTTAGATCTTTTTCCGGACTCATATCTAATGAAATATCTGAGTTAATTGCTGTAAGCCCTATATACACCCTTGTTCCATCCAACCCTTTAGTTATTAAAAAAAGTTGATGTTTCCATTCGCGACGAAGCACCAATGGCACTGCGGTGTGCTATAGAAATAATTAACCGAATGTTGCCTGTATTCATGAAAAACGATTTACCATTTGGTTGGAAAATTGTTATTCTCGGGGTAGATTTTAAACCATTGCTTCAAATCAAGTCGAGAAGTAAACGTAATAAAACCGAAAATTTGAGCATAAAATCTGGTTTGTTCACCCGTTGAGGAGATCCTTTAGAACGTTTTATTTTATGTGGAATATGCGAGGTTAATTACAAGAAGCAGAATTGAATGATCACACAGTATGGGTGATTGATAATAGTTACGAAAAAGGCAGATCGGTATGTTGAAGAATGAATAAAAAATAGGAAATAATTTCTCAATAAGATAATCAAAAAGATTCGTACAAATGTCAAGTATATGAATATTGCACGCTTGATAACTACGGAAATAGTGAAAACATTAATGATATAATTTTACTAGGATACTAAGGAAGTTTGTCGTCGTCTTTTTACCTGTTCACGAATTAAGTCAAGAGAAAATAACGTTGTAATGCTCATTAGAAACTTGAGTATACTGTATAAACGGAGGTCCTTACAATTGAACAAGGTTACTGGTGCTTGAACTTAGCAATTAGGAGAAGGTGCAGAGGCAAGGTGGTGTTCGCTCTTGGAAATAAAATTTATTCAACAACTTTACACTGGAAGAAACTGAATGACGAATGTATATAATATATCCTACACACGTGTTTATATACTAATGATCAAAATCAGTCAAGAATCCCTATTCACAATTTCGTATCAAAAGTTGTGACTTTTGATAAGCTAGTATCTAAATATAAATGTCCTTAATATCTTGTTCAAATCTTCTTTTTTTCATCGTCATTTTGATTCAAACTTTCGACAAATTTCGTAAATAATATTTTAATATGATTGTAGAATATTTTGAAGTAACTATCCACCATAAGTTTTTTAAGTTTTAAATATTGCATTATACGTTAAAATGCCTTTGGAATCTTTTTGAGATACTTGTTATAACTTTTATGTTCTATACTTTTGTGCTGCGGGGTTTCATTACGATCTAATGAGCTGAGGAAGAAATTTAAATTGCTTCTTTCCTCCAATTCTACCCCTCTATATTGCCGTGAAAATTTTCATTTGGAAATGTTCATATCACCGCAGCGTTTACAGAGCTGCAACTAATACGTTATTAAAGTGACTAGCTATAGCGTGCGTCTGAAACTGATTTTTTGTATCAGCATTTCGCAAAAACCTCCTTTGAAAAATCAGTCAGGTCTGAGAAACTTTTTTCAGAGATCGTTACGTCAGTTTGAATAAGACAACTCGAAAAATCTTCAATTTGCCATAACTTATGACCGAGTAATCGTAAAGCAATTTTCTACGTACTTTTCTAAATAGATTTCATTCTCTGAAAAGTATTGTCATCGAACTAATTATGTTTTAATTTTTAAAATTTTGTGATTGAAAGATTTCTCTTAGTCTTCTGTTTCAAACGTGTCTATCTCAGCGAGAAAATTTTTTAGAAAGACGGCAAGAAACGCAGTTTAAAGGTAAGAAAATTTTCTAACTTTAGGTCAAGCTCAATTTTCAATAAAAAAAAAAATGTCTGTGCCCCGTGCAATTTATTACGGCTTACAAGAAATAGATATCTTACGTACTTACTTACGCATATGATAATTTTATTTATCTGTAGGTTGTTTACCACAATTTTTTGTCTCGCTTCACGGAGCTGTGAAGTGGAAATGGTATCCGTAATAGATCGCGAATCAACATTTTTCACATACAGAGAGTTTAATCCAAAAAGGTATGTGAATCATGATGTAGATTCCGACTCTCAAGAGATGTGATCGTTCAATGAGGATCAAACCTACGTATCATGAGCACATGGTTAACTCAACGAGTTCACTATAGGTATGTATGTACGTTTAAGTACTCTGTAGTATTATGCAGAATTTTTATTTTTTTATTTTCACGATATAAATTCCAAGTAATTGTATGTACGTGTATCAGAAACGCAGAATTCTTTGATTTTAATTGATATTTGTAATTTATCTGAAGTTAAAATGAAAATCAATTCCAGCATATTTATAAATGGCAGGCACGTCTTGTGAACGAAATCCATGAATTTTGTCAAGTGGATTGGAAAGGGAGAGTTTTGAGTTAAAATGGGAAAAATTAAGTTTCGTACAAGCGGTGTGATTGATCGCCACGGCAAACCCCTATTGAAGGTCACTCAAGCACACTAAAGGGCTGAGCGTGAATTTAATCGCCCAGAGTAAATGAAAATCTTAGGTATAAGGCCGCTAATATTTTTTAAACTGACGTAACGGTATCAAAAAATTTGCTGAATTAAATTTTTTTTTAAATTATTTATTTATTTATTTTTTTTTGATTTTCTTATTCAAGAAAAACATTCAACGAGAGAAGAAAATTCAAACAATTTTTAACGTCAAAAATATACCATTACAATTCAAAGATTGAAATTTTACTATCCGTCACTGATAAAAATATAAATTTATACGAGTTACCATCTACAAAAAGTTAATGAGATAATTCGTTCACGATTTCAAGAATTTAAAAGCCAGTCTTTCATTATGCGGACAGTTTATTAACTTAATCAGGAGCCGCGAGGACCAGGGTGAAAAAAAAAAATGCATTTTTATATCGAATTTGCAAAAATAAGTAAAATTTTAAACTTCGTCATGCATGATCTACATTATAATGTACAAGATGCACATTTTTCTGACAAACAAGTGTAAAGCTCATATTACGTCACAGTTCATATATTATACAAAATCTTTTATTGTTACAGTGCCATTTTTCGATTACTACCTGCCTACTGAAACAGAAGTAACAAAAATCAAAATTCAAACGTTCAATATTTTTACAATTTTCTAAATTTGTTTTTAATGAAAATTCTTTCCTTAAAAGAAAAAATCGTGCCACGTCTAATTCTACCCTAAAAACGGATGAGCTTTCACTTTTGAGGACCAAATTACGAATCTTTTATGTCATTTTTTGTAAAAAGTTAACAAAATTTTTACTGCACAATATTTGATAAGAAAGCTACCTGAGAATTCACGCTTACCAATAGGTTGAAAACGTCGATAGACTTAAATTCATCACAATTTGTAAAACCTGACGTAGCACTACGATGGAGATTACTGTCTAGGTGAGGAACAATGTGGAATATAACTTGTCTCAAACGTGTTTTAGACGTGTTTTCGAATCGTCCAGTAGAACAACAGAGCCATAGAATATGTGGCTACTATAGTTACATGAACATATATATGAGATGAAAGACGTGTCAGACGCGCTGTACGTGACTAGCTAGATCAGAAGGCTTTGAGAAACTTCGATAAGATCATTTTAGAAGTTGACAAAGAAATTCGTAGTACTTGAATGAATGAAAGGCGTGAGTTTTCCGTAGAGAGTTATCAATTATTTCCAGCTCTTCAAGAGACCGCGCAGGAATCATAAAGTTTAAGTTAGAGCTAACTATAAATAAAAGAAAGATTTTTAGGACTGGAAACAAAACTTGAAAAGGTAGGAATTCGACAATCATATTACATAGCGCGAGATTAACAGTTTTCAGTTCTTAGGGTCAGAGTTACTCGAGGTTTTCACAAAATGTCATGTCACCCACGTTACGCCTGGTCCCAACGTTTAACTATACAATTTCAAATGCAAACTCACCGGATGCGACATGGACGGTACAAAACGTTTACCGCAGCCTTAATTTGAATTTTAGTTCTAGGAAGTGTTTTTTGCTCAAAAATTTGCATCCCAGTTAAATAATTATTCTACCTCCACGAAACAAGTAAACACCTATCTATGTATACCAGCTACTACTCATCCGTACACCTACGTTGGTGCAGAAATCATCTTCCATAATGATATTGTTAATAAAATAATATAGAAATTATAATCTGGTGTAAAGCTTTTGTCTATATTTATCAGAAATAAGTATTGTTATTCTGTATATAAACTAATTCCAACGTTATTCGATGATATTGTAGAGTAACAGGAAACGTTATTGCAACTTTATGCTTTTAGATGATTTTATTGTCTCGACATTGCGGCTGTAAATACATTTAGATAATCTTTTGAATTACCCAATTGGAATTAACGATGTCGTAGTAAAAAGTTTTCATAAAATATCATTCATTTAATTTATAAGAAGTATACACGTATAGTTATATGTATATGTATGTATGTACCTGCATCTTAGATTATATATATATATTAATGTTCTTCGTCGAGCTGGAATGTGAAATGGATTTTTAGTTAAAAGTTTGATAATAATTCAAGCCAAAGCACAAAACAAAATAAATATAAAATATGATATATGATATGCGATTAACTCTTGCGGATAAAATTACCTTGGATACGTATAGCAATATATTACTGATGTAAAGTGATTTAAGATTCTGGATAACATTACGAAAATAATATAAGCTTGGTTTTCGTTCAAGAGTTAATATTCTTGGAAGAGTAGAAACAGATTTCTCTCTTTGATTTAACATCCAAGTACATAAACAAGTTCACAGCCTTTCAAACGATGAAGATAATCTCTATAGAATTTCTTCTTTTTTTTTCCTCTTTCTTATAAAATATTTAATAACATTTAACATGAGGAAATTTCTTTTTTAATCAATTTTATAAAAATAAATTTCAATCTCGAGTAGTTTGTTGTCAGATCGAAATCGCATTGTATATTATTCTACAAGTTCCTTGTGCTAGTTATCTTTTTCTTTTTTAATGTCCTCTCTCGTTTGCAGTACATTCACCAAGTGTAAAATTTTTCTGTATCTGCATTTCAATTATAGGTAAATAGGAGTTTGCCCAGATATGAAGGCAGCACATGTAACCTTAACTGGAATTGGCTAATACATTCGTTTGATATTTGGTTGCAATTAATCCACTGCTTTACATTAATGTCTACTCGAGCAAACTTGAGTGAAAACGTATTCTCGTTAGAATAACTTTATATTAAAGTATAAACCACGTTATCAATTTCACCACTCTAGCTGGCTAGACAGCAGAACACTAGCAAACGAGCAAATAGATATAACGCAGCGTGGTGACTGAATTAAATTAACAAGCTGGTTCTCTCGTATATAGGTACCTCGAGAGATATTGTTCTCACTTCAAGTTAGAACCAGACAGTATAGAATACGTATTGTAATAAAGCTTGTTTGTCTTGCCAGTATATATTATACCAGGAAATATTCGCATGAAAATAACATCCAAAACATTACAATCACTTCGTCACTATAACTATCCATGTTTTCGGTCCGTATGCACACCGATATAATTTTTATACTTTATCAAGAATAAACATTTTTAAGTCATTCTGTAAATTCAACGAGAAGTTAAGATTTTTCTTATAGTCTTCTCTTCCTGTCTCTCGTATAGATTCAGTCCCATATTTTCAATGCATAGACCAACGAACGATCAAGCTAAGTTCAGGAATTGTACATGCATGGAAATGAATGCCATTTTTTCTGTTTCTTTTTTTTTTTTTGGCTTTCAATTTGATAAAATTCTGCTGAAAATTTTGTGCGGAATGGTAATCCGTAATAGATTCCAACTTATAGATTGTTTGAATTATCATTTAGATCTATAAGAACTGAAGAGAAAAATTTAGTTTCATACGTTCTCATCACGTTTTTGCTGACACACTTAAATAGCTGAGCTAAAAATCGCCCGCTCTATAGATACGGTAAATTTTGAGCTTATGAAATGTCAAAGATACATTTTTGAAATGTAGAAAAATTAACGCTGTCAAATAATTCTATCTTTTTTTAAATGACGTTCACACCATGTGAAATGTATTCATGAACTTGAGTACCTACAATAAAACCAATAGAACATAGAGTTAGCGAGCTTTTTGAACAATATACTCTTGGTGTATGTATACATGTCATAATTGTGAAACTTGATCTTATATAACAACAAATTTATACTGTTAGGCTAAATTTTATAACTAAAAGATTTGCACAGCCAGCGGTAGTTCGTTGTGCATGAGATAGGAAGACGAAAGTTTCTCGTATTGTGAAAACCATCTACAACAGAAGTGGCTATCATTTAGCATCGTAAGCGCATGCGCCTAGTTGAACAGCGAGCGCGAATAGTACGCACATGTATCAAGTTGTCCCCGACCGGTCCCTAATTTGCATTTCAACGCCTGTCTCTCATCCATTGTTACCAACGGAACAGCTTGGGTGAATTTCGCAGTCGCATTCTACCGCAGAGGGTGACCTGAAAATTATTTTTAGGTGAATTACATAGGCGTACAGTAAGTAACAGTTGGGTCTGCTTCCATAAACGGATCTTCCAACTTCGAGTTGTGAACGATTCATATATCTAATAAAGGTATGAAAAAAAAAATATATATATGTATATATCTATCTCATGCGGTGGATAAAAATGTTTTATTGAATCAAATTCTTAGCACATTTCATCATTTTATTTGCAACCACTAGTGCAACTTGATTGAGGACTGTGAAGAAAACGCATCATGTTTCCAAACCGTCTGCATAAAAAAAGACGTGTGCATCCTTTGAGATCAAGTCCCTAACCACAAAATGGTAAAGAAGTTTTAGGATCTATGCTGCACTTTGTCACAATTACAACCCATGCAAATGAAAGATATTATGAATTAGAGGATCAATTTTCATTAAATATAGTCATTGAACTTTAAAACAGCCAGAGTTAGTTGTGGAATGAACAGATAGAAAGGAGTCTTTAGATGATTGTTTCTCATCTCAGTACTTTTCGGTAAAAAAAAAAAAAATTAGGACTCGAAAAATACGAACCAACATGGTTTTGATTATGTTATCGATTATGTTTAGCATTCTTGAAGTAAGAAACAAATAGGAGGATGGATCCATGACGTATCAACAAATTTCTAAAAATACTGTTCGGTTTTTCCCTTTTTTTTGAGCTTCAATGAAATTTTCGGTTTCCGAACAAAATTGTATCCTCTTTTTCAACTAGGTTGATTACTGTCAATAGCAAGACAGTTTACACTTGAAATCATCATATTTGATGTAAAGTTTTTCGAAGACGAGTGTTTATGCTATTCTGTGCTCATGCCTACTTTGAATATATCGGAAAATGTTGAAATAAATATACGTAGGTATATTTCGACATTCCTTCATGTAGACATATACCTATCCTCATTCAGGAATCGAACGCCTGAATCGTATCCAGATAGTCTGTATTTCCTTGAATATCGTGTACCCAGTATTCAGGTAGAATTTTACCAAAAGCTCATACATGGATATAGTATTTCGATATAGTATATCTTACGAAGATATCAAAAAGGAAGCAGAAATAACCGAATTGGATCTCTGCTCTTCGGGATCAATCTTCGAAGTAACTTTGATACAAGATATAAAATACCTACATAAAAGTAAGCTTTTAACCCTATAGACATCGGAGCAGTAATTTAATAAAACACACAACCCATATACCTAGGTATAGGTATTGCAGACAAGACGCCAAGAAAAAAGGATTTTTTCTTTCCAATCCGTTCGTTGTTGATAATTCATTTATTTTCCTTATACGCACTCACCTCACAGGTACAGCTTTAACTTTCTCCTGTGATTTTGCACACGTGATTAAATTAACAGGAATGAATTTACGCTGATGGAACGACACTGAAAGAGCAAAAGACACTTCTGACGTAAAATGCCGTGGCATGATATGACGGTGTCAAATTAAAACGATGTAGTCGAGTTAGCTTCAAACGCAAAGTGGTTAGAAAACTTTTGTAAATACACCGCTTGATGAGTTTTCTTTACTGAAACCTTTATGGCATGTATTATACTCGTTTAAATTATTCGCATAGATCCTATAGGTCGAATACCGAATCATCAAACTCCTAATTGATACACAAAAGAATCTTTTCTTGATACAGCAAAAAGTCCTCGCTCAAATAAAACGAATACATACCATGAATGTTTATTCGATTTTCTGAAGAAATGATTCTAAATTTTACCTCTTACAAGGGAACGAAAGAATCTAACTACTCAAGCAAAGGTTTAATAACCGTCGTTGACTTTACACCGGATGGTACATCATTTTTTTATTCAAAATCACGACTTTTTAGGACGGAAGTTCTCTCTTTGGATCATTGCAGCAATTTTTTTGCTTATTGTGCGGAAACGAAAAAGTCTTGTTATAATAAAAATGGTGAGAATATTTTGAGTTTGAAAATCTATGAAAAAAAAAATTAGTATTATATATCTGACGGTACGAAACGGTTTCCTATGAGAATTGCTGAAAAATTGTCTATTTCGAAGTCGAAGGTTGTCTCTGCAGTTTTCGAAAGAATGACCCATACACGTTCTTTCCTTGGACATTTGTATCTGATAAAATTAGGAATAGGTAAACGTATTGAAGCGAAACCAAAGCTATCACGAAACTCTTGACAGAGTCATTTGAATCGACGACCCGTGTATGCCGAGATGCGTAGAGCTGTCCTTACGAAAAGGATTTCAAACTTCCGAGAGATTCAATGGTGTAGAAGCGGCAGTGAAATTCTGTCCGAATGTCAATAGCGTATTCGATTTGCCAAACTGGAAATACAAGTTGAGAGAAAGAAAATAGAAAAAAATAAAAAATAAATAAAAAAAAAAACGGAAAAACGTATCAACGACAAGACTGCTAACGATCAAAAAATATTCATAAAATAAAATGTGCAGGTTCCAGAAAAAGAGCATGCGCTTTTCAGCCTTACAAAATGGAACCATCGATCGCACAACGACTTATAATAGAAAGATATATAAAAGAGAGAAATGTGGACGATAAAACGAAACAAAAAAATCATAAACGTATAGTAAATTTTGAGAAAAAAAAACAATAAGAAAAAAAAAAATCTATTTATTAGCCATTTTAATCGCACAAATCTTTTGTCGACATCGGATATTAAAGACTTGTCTATCATCAAAGATGAGAGAACCGTGCTTCGAGTTTTTAAATTCAGAGAAAAAGGTCAAAGGTTCAGGCTGAACTTTGTGATCACAGACTACAAGGCAAACCGTAGACGAGAGACCATTGTTCTCATATATTCCCATCTGCAGTATGAACGAGAAGAAATCATAGAAGGTTGTATAAATATAGTTGCATGTGATCAATAATTCGGGAACCGCTACATTCTTTGGCAGCATGTTACGTAGATAGATTCTTTACTTGTTTTATAATGATGATAATAGCCATTGAAATTGATATAAAATCTGACAAAAATAATGGCGATAAATTTGTAGGATATCTTTAACTAAATATTTCCGGTTAGTATCCCAGCTTAATATTTTATAATCAAAATTTTATAAACTGATACAGTCTCCATCCGGTCTCTATATCTGTGTCGTAACGGTTTCATTATACGAATGCTGGCTTTGTCTTGAATATTCAGACAGGAAATTCATTCTGATGAAACTAACCGATTGAATAAGATTCATTTGGCAGTCTGTTTCGATTTACAGTCTTGAACAGAATGTCATTATAGATTCCTATATACGAATACCGAACGAGCGCAGCTTTATCCGTCTGTATCCCAATTTTATCGAACACTTTTATCCTTGTCCTTAGACGATGCTATTTCCGCTGATTTTCATGAGCTTTTTATGCAATGAGGGTCAGTACCGATTTGCGATATATGAACCAATTTTTTCAATGCATGGTCACAAAATTCGACAACCCTTATTTCAGCTGTAAGCTTGATTTGTGTTGAGTGAGCGTTTGAAATGGACCATCGCGGCCATGTTTTCAGTTGTTAATTGAAATGCAATAAGGTAGGAAAACGGAGAGAAGAAAGAGAACCAAAAAAAAAAAAAAAATCTGAATCCAATGTACACGGTTTTTAAATGGAGTAATTTTACTGGCAGGTAATTGTTTGAGATAAAAAGCTTTTATATTGGTATTCTTCGAATTGCAAATCCTGTTGGAATTGAAATTCCTTTGGTACTAAAACAGAAAAAAAAAGTGGCTTTAGTGAGAGCGCTTTCATCGCGTGTCGACCCTCCCACAAAGAAAATATTAGATACTCCAGCTGGAAAGAACGATGTCCAATAATATCTGTACCAATTTTTCTGCAACTCTTGAAATATGAAGAGATCGTGAACTATATACATACCTATATGTACAGCTGTATAAGGTTCTCCTTTGATTTTGTATTTTTCTGTTTCATTTTTTTTTTCTTTCTTCTCTTCATCCCTTACGACTCGTAGTAAAGCTCCGGTTAATCCCACCCCGGTCTCTCGATTTACTCTTAAAAATTTCGGAGATCTCAAGACCTGTAAAATTATATACTGTAACAACGAAACGTAAGTATTTGTGTTGGAAAATTGAAAATCAGTGTCAAATATTTACATCCATAATACGTGTATGAAAAATTTGTTTTTCTCATGTTGGGTGAAAGATTTGGGTAAAACGCGTGTCTCGTTGCAGGTGACGACAAAGGGTCACAACTAGAATTTCTTCCATGGTGGTAAATCGAGTACCACTAAAGCGGTTAGCGGGTGAAAATTCGACCGGGCTTAGGCAGATGAGGTTCGCCAGCTTTGCCCAGTTTCGCTTGTATTTATGCGAGCATAAGCTGCGCAAAGATTCAACCTACCATGGTAATAGTGTTGTACCTAATAGTTTAATATTCCCGAGGTTGCTATTATCCTAGGTCCTAGGATCTCCCGGTCGTACTGCGTAGCTTTTGTGACTATCGCATAGCGAAAGCTGCCCGCCCCGAGAGTTTCCAGTACTTCCAAAATGGCCTGTTGGATTACCAAGCCGCTCCCGCATGGCGTACATAGATAAAGTGATTGAGAAAACTTTTTACCAAGCATCTCCCTGCCCAGGACACTTTGTTCCATTGAATTGTCGCTCTCCCTTGTCGCCCCTTTCCGCCTAGCCTGGGTCTGGGCCCCTCATTTTTCTCGAGAGCCGACGATATTTCGACTTTATTGAACACATTTGGCGCCTGGCGTACAGAAGTCCGTAGTAATGATTAAATTTCTCTACCCACTTTCACTTTCGCCATTTTAACCGTGACTTCGAAAACGTGCAGATCGATTCTTATTTTCCAGATTTTCCCTTTATATTCAGACCACTTTAATTCTCTCGCGATTCGTTGCCGAGCTTTTACGCGCGATGCAATCGCGAGATAATTACCTCGTTTGAAGAGCTCATTTCACGTTTCGTATCTATTCGATACGCGGTCTGAATACCAATTCTTTTATTCTCATTTCTAAATCGAAAAGATTTTTCCTAACAATGATTAGAATTTTTATTTTTCGATATTGATTATTAATAATAATTAACTAATAAAACATATAATAATTATTCGTTGATAAAGGTCATTAAAATTGTCAATTGTTAACCTCAGTAATGTACATATCAATAATTGCTCAAACGTATTGATCAATATTTGAATTATACCTACCTACCGTTTAATCAAAATTTGAAACAAATTGGTCATGCATATCATGCAATGATTTTATCCCTAAATAATCTCATGAATAAATATTTTGATATCATGAATATCGCTACGTTCCATTACCAGCTAATTATAATCACATGAATTTTAATCAGCTTTTAAGCAGCTTCAGGAACATCGTTTGAAAGAACTTAAAATGTAAATCTTGGCAATCTTTGTCATTCTTGTTGTATGAAAATTAATTGGAATGAGATATAGTTAAATTCTGTTGAAAATTTTTGTGGATATAATAACATCAATTAGTGATTTGTAACGCGTATTATAACATAACGCAAATTGTTACATCCGGAAAATCGTTATTTCCACGTTGATGATTTTCTCGTGATCAGCCTTGTGGAAATTCGATGCAATCGACGTTGAGCCGATTTGTATATACGTCACCATTATATTGAACGTATTTAAATCCGGATTCATTCACGGATTGAACGTTGAAAAAAAAATTCATCTGTCTTCAAATACCCATCTAACGGTAGGTTTCATTTCGGATTTAAAAATTGTTAGAATCAAATTCCTCTGACTTCGGTTGGCCAATATTGTTGATATTCGATCCTCACTTTTCATGATTAAACGTAAACAAAATAATTAAATCCCTTCGTTCACATCAACGGCTTGAAAGCCATGTGCATTAAACGTTTAACATGTTAAAGTTATTGCACAGTAGCCGGATTATCTAATCTCTTCGGTGCAGATTTCAATTATAGCCAACAGAGAGAATATTCGGTTCTATTTACGCCCTAATTCCAGTTCAGTTAAAAGCTCATAGTTGAATAAATACTGCTGACAATGCAATTTATTATATCCCATTATGCTTGTTCGGTAATTTTGCTTAATTGATGAAATAAACTATACAACTACAGCACTTTATCCGTTCGAAGTAAAGTACGTGTGTCGAGGGTATCGTTCGGTGGATTACCTACTTTTAGCTCACTCGTGCCGAGAGCAAATCCACGTGAAATGCGCATCATATTTTGTACAATTCATACGGACTATGCAAGTCATGTAATTTATTTGATCTTCTGAATTGTCTAAAATTAAGTCCGTATATTTATTCGTCCATCATTCATTTGGTTTGACTCTTTTCAACGAATGGTCGCTATGAAGGATGCGGTAGAAAATTTCAGAACGTAATTTTCCATTGCTTTACTTTTAATACACGAATTGAAAAGAATATTAATCGAGTCTACTGCAGGACTCACGAAAGGCCTAAACCAGATGTCCAATGATCATATCCCTGTTGAACGAGAAACGGGATAGCGGGCTGTCTTAGCCCATGGTCCTATTTCACTCGCTAGGTACGTCATGTAACCTAGAATCGTATTAGTCCAGTACATTTGACGCTCCTCGGAAATTAAACTTCCCTCCACCGGTTCTCCCTCCGTGCAGAGCATCCGTCCGGTCCGCATAAATCTACATTGCCTTTGTACCCAGTGTAGGAATCCTTTCACACACATAAATCTGCACAAATAGGTACACAGAGATACGCATGTAGTTGTTCGAACACCAAGACTAGAAAATTTACAATAGTTTTACCAATCACTGGGCTATTCTAACACAAAAACCCTATCCAGGATCAATTAATACTACCGGCTATACAATAGTTTAGAGTTTTACTGTCCGAATAGAGTTCGGGTTAACAAAAGTAAAAAAAGTCTTGTGTGATGAGAATTGAAAATTTCAATTCTGTTTAATTTTTTGAATAAACAGAAATGCAATTTTACAGTAAATTTTGCTGGAGTTGGTGGTGGAGCAATTACATTTCAAACCACAACTACATACTCCCGCATATTTGATTTTCAAATTGTGATATATTTGGCAAAAGCTCGGTGCTTCAAAAAGTATTAGCCAAACGAATTTCATCCAAATCGCACGAACAGTTGTTGAGATATTAATACGTCTTCAAAAACACATTTTTCTTTCTCACTTTCGCGATCCCTAGACTGTCTTTTCTCAAATTAGGTAAATGATCTGCAAATAATTTTGTAATTATTTGTATATGCATGTGTAATATCGAATATACCGCCTGTAACGATACTTTGACCACTAATAACGATATTGTAAAGCAATGCATTCTTTCCCTTTGAGATTAATGTATGTATGTATGTACATACGTACACGTGCAGTGGATAGAAGAATCATTAAAAGAGTTACATACTTGGCGGGTACGTACTTTCTCGAATCCTAGACTACAATGGTAACATTTCATTTCGTTCTTCAGTTTCTTGTTTTAAACTCTACTGCAGGATCAGAATGAGACTCTCCCTTTGAGTTTGCAGTTCTAAGCGACTGTGGACTTCGCAATTCAAAATTGAATCGAAAAACTTTATTTGAAGTCCACAATTTGGAAGATCAAATGTTCTGGAAATGAAAATCAACGAATTTAATTCAACTGCTGAGCCATGTTATAATTCAAAGTACAATCGTTCTGCTGTTGTAAATGTATAATTCTGGGGCTGAAAGATGAAAGCCACAAAGCGATCATGAAATTCCGCGTTATTTTTGAATAATTTTCAATAGATTTTCATAGATTCTTTCAAACAGTGTCATTAACTATGTTCACACCGGAGTTATAAGCAAAATTGATGTAACCAATACCACGTAAGCTTTTGAAAAAGAAAAATATGTATAAGACTGACACATAATCAGTCAAATCCGTTTCATCTACTTCCAATGTAAACGCAGTCGTTGTTTAACAAGTTTTTCTTTTCCGCACTGTTTGTAACTTGGTAATATTTCTTGTAGGGATTTTCGGAATCAAATGTCGCCTTCAAGATCTCGATATCCGCGGAGAGGTCGCAAGGATTTATCAGTCACGAGTGGTTGACTTGAAAGTTTTCGCGTAACTTTGCGAATCCCTTACCGAAATTTCTTTCAAGAGCTATGCGTTACTATTTCTTTCTTGGGTTTTTTTTGTTTGTTTTTTTTTTTTTTTTTTTTGGAAGGTTTACAATGGTCACGATGTTCATTTGGTAACCCTGCAGTTATTTGAAAATATTCTTCCAACAGTAACAACTGCAGTGCATAAGTAAAACTAAATGTACTCAAAAAATCGACTACATATATCTCACTGGGTGAAAATACCTACTGTGAATCTGTAAATGGTGGATTTAACCGTCACCATTGTCCTTATAGAGATCGATTATATGCTACCATTCTGGGTATATTGGTTTATGTTAGTGGGCTGTTCAGTAGGACCGCGGAAGCGTGTGAAAGCTTGGCTTTTTTGTATGAAAGCACAAAAGTTGGCCGACGTGAATCTGCAGGATGGGTCGAATCGCTTCCTGTTACTGGTTGCCCCCTTTAAGATATAAACTTTGTGAAAGAATGTTTCAAAAAAGTTTCAAGTCGAAGGATTTTTCGCGCGAGTGCTTCGAGATGGAACCCGAAGAAGCGATATATGATTTTACGAAAAAAAAAGAAGAAAGAAAAAAAAGAACAAAAAATAAGTGGAGGAAAATTAGGCTTGCAAAAAAGTTTTTGAGTATAAGAATCGATATTTTTTTTCACGCTATAAATTAATTTAATCCTCTTAAATTTCTTACCAGAAATCAAATTTACAGTATCCGCAAAAATTTTATCTCTGCAGCTTCAAAATAGTCTGGATGATTTTTTTTTTTTTTCTAGTGTTCGAAACGACGGAGATAATCCAAAGAAAAAAGTGTTGTCGAAGAGCTTATAGTTAACAGTCATTTTCAGGCTTTACAAGATGTCTGAGGCTTTTGGACATCCGGTTTAGTCTCATCCTTACTACGCTTAAGTTTGCTCTACTCCTTTTCTCGTCGCGCTATTACGGACAGCAGCTAGATTGAGACAAGTTAGGTACCGTTAGCACGGTTTTGCGTGAAACTCTTGGGATGAAAATGGCAGCAATTCATGCCTCTATTAGCGTTGAAATTATAGATTAAAATTTATCGCAGAGAACAATACTAGGAAGCTCGCTGATTAGGACGTGAGGAAAAGTTACTTCAATTTGCAATTCAAGTGATCCTTGCGGCATTGTCGAGGGTGGTAGGTGAATGGATGGATGACTGGAACGGGTAGGTAGGATGAATACTTGAGATTGAGCCTCTGGCTGGTGCCTACTGCGTCGAATCGATTTCTCTTTCCCTGTTATACGAAGCATAACGTTTGAGAAGGTCTCAAGAATATCGCGGTCGAACATTTCAAGCCCGTAGACAACATCGTGGCTTTGAGCATCAGAATATTGATATGATAGGTACTATTTCAACATCCGTGTAGGTGACTGGTGAAAATATTTTCGAAGGTTTCACATAGCGATCGCGAACTCTAACAAGAATTTGTTATTCGTCGAGGAGATAGTAAATCTCAACGATACTATAAAAATAGCAAGAAAACGCTCGTGAAATCCGATGTCATCAACTTTCACCCTAAAAGCTAAGAAAAAGATTGTCTCTGAAAATCAGGAGCGTCAACGAATATCGGTGACCGAATACGTTCAACATTTGAATGCATAAATGCATGTGTGCCAAACATTGAATTTAGTGAATGTTGCGATAATTTGAAATAGATCCAAAGTCAAAAATATTATCATAGTTTTATAATTTGCATTTTCTTTTTGTGCATTTTTCTATTTATTTCAAATAAATTTGAAAACTTTTGCTCAATATACGTGCAGTAACTGGTAAAGACGAGGGAAGGCCTATTCGCTAAGTACTTAATGTTTTTTTGAAAATTAGCTATTTTACCCTTTACTTATTTCTTTGCTAAAATACCGTCTGGCTTTCGCGATTCATCGCCCCACGCTAATACGTTTTTTTATTTTTCAGCATTGAAGTAGCTTCAGGTCTAATTGTACATTTAAAGATCTTCCGTAATAATCTCGTCGTTGACTTTATTTTAGTTTATTTTTTTTTTTTTTTCTTGTATCGCAAAACCTTTAAGAGTTAGTCGGTTGCAAATAAATTTGTTATAACGGGGTGGATCAAGTTCTGTTCCTTTAATCATCGGGTATGAGAAATCATATATTTTTGTTTTTCATACACACCTGAAAGACTGGCCCAAACTGCACAAGATCAACTATTTGAGACGTACAGTCGTGCAGATGCCAATTTGAAAGTTCTTACCAGTATGTCCGTTTGTTTCGAAAAAAGTTAAATCAGAATCGAAATAAGCTGGCATAAAATTTGATAATTTTTGTAATTTGTTTATTGAATAATTTCGGAAAAATGATGAAATCAAATAAATAAACTAAAAAAATGAATAAATGTAGTAGAGCAGGTCTTTTAAATAATTTCAAAAAATAAAGCTATGAAATGTGCTTTGAATATAATCGTCTGCTTGCTTTTAGCATTTTGCTCTCATCAGGCTTGATATTAAATCCCCAAAAGTTCCACAATGATATTTCGAATACGAAAAGCTCGAAAAAATCCTGAATTACGAAAAGCTTTTGCAGTATTATATCATAAATCTCTTGAATAAATTTTTCCAAAAATTCCATACTCTCGCGATTCTCGGTAACGGGTTCACCTGGTTTTAATAAATAAATTATTTTGCCATCAATTCATAATTTATCCAACTACCTCACGGCAAAAGCACCCTCCAGGATCATCAAAAAACAAAAAAACGAAACGAAACTAGGTTTCGACTCCGTTCGTTTCAAATTTTCAAGGAAAATCTAGAGGTTGTACGACCAGATTCGAATCGATTTAAAAATATTATTTTTTGCCATTGGAATTTTCTCATTGGATTGTACTTATAGGCAGCATATAACCACGACATCCTAGTGCCCGCTGCTCCCGTCTCTATTTGCTAGACTCACGTCCGAGTCGTCGTCCGCGAAAACGTGCTTGTCCGCAAATTCGTTCGAGTCTCGTAAATCTTGAAGCATAATTCCCACATCACGATTTGATACTTCGATTAACTATGATATGTCTTCGTTGCGTCACTTTCAGTATAATTTGACAAATTTGCATTGGATTTAGTTTTTAAAAGCTTGATCCGATATTAATTGAAGTTGTATCGATCGACGAGAGAAAATTTACGATTGAAATTGATTAAAATTTTATTTTTTACTATTTTTTTTTTTTTTCTTTTTTTTGATTGTTTGTTTCAAATACGTACGTTGTATTGAATCTATACATATAATAAATATCTCACGATCGGGTATTTTATGGATATTCAATTTCTTCCCTATACTGGCGGCTTATACTCGTTCTGTTTTATAACTAGAAAGATGTACGATATCGTAATATTTTATTGTGAAATTGTATTTTGGTTCGATCATATCTTGACAAGATAAGCATTCCCAGTTCCTCAGTATATATACGAACTAGGGATGGCTCGAGTTTTCGCGAATTTGATCTTTCGAGTGTACAATCTGTAGATATGAATTTCAATTTTCAATTTCCAGGTTCATTCTACCGCGCTTAAAAGAGCATCCATGCTCGTAATTGATAACGTGGCAGATTGTATAGCCTATATAAAATACAGAAGAAGGTATTGCTATGTGTCACATATAATATCTTCTCTGTCTGAAATTTTTCATACTTTCAGCTACTTGAAATAACGGTTCTCAACGGTTAGTTTACTCGGCATGAAGAAAGAACAATCTAAATATCGATAGCAATAACAACGAATCGTATCTATAAGTTACACGAATCAAATTTTCATTGCACTGGCTTATTGATCCAAAGAAAAAAAAGAACTATTTTTTTTCAGATATAAATCTCCGATCATATGGTTAGGAAAAAAAATCTTCATAAGTGCCCATGTGTGTGTGTGTGTGTGTGCGGTTCGCATCAAAGTGTTAGGGTAAAAGCTGCGATGATCTTCTCCATCACTTTTCTGGCCAAGTGCAGAATAAAGTCACGACGCTTTAAAGGTAAGATCCTTCCCTTCTAGAGCGTTAAGTCTTTTTGAACTAAAGTCTCTCAGGTCTTGGGTGAAAGGTCGAAGGTTCATGGCTTATCTAAGAAAAGGATGGACCAGCAATAAGCCAATAGTCCGAGTTACGGCGGTAATAGTATTTGCGAAAGCTGCGTAAGCTAGGTCAACTAAATATCTATGTTAAAACGGGTAGAAATTGATGAAAAAATGAAAAAAACAAAATAAAAAATAGAAACTAAAAAAATTTATCTTTTCTTGATATGTGTTCGATTTATACTAAGTCATTTGGAAACCTGCGGAATCCTGCCCCAAATATCTACGGGTTTTTGTGACGTGGTTAATTTCCGAAAATTCCTATGGCCGACCTGTAGCTGTTTTTCACTTTATTGTACGGGGAAAATTAATGGCTGATGGAAATGACTTGCGCTGCAAAGAAATCGTTACCGCTCCTATGTATATGTCTATGTATACATATATGTGTGGGTTTACATATACGGACTCAGTTCAGATTACGGTACGAATGGAACTTGGGTTGGGATCAGAGCGAGGGAAAAGAATGGAAGGATCGCAGGGCGGAGCGGAGCGGAGAAGAGGAAAGGATGAGAGGATAGTAGGCGCTGAGATTCAAGCCTGCCTACGGCCCCTGTGAAATATAGTCCGAACACACTTTGCCTCAATCCATAGGCGAATTTGTCGAACTTTTTTTTTTTTTTCTTTTTCTTCTTTTTTTTTCGCTATTCGAATCATCAAAACTAACGATAAATTATCAACTATAAAAATTTAAAAAAATAAAAACCGGTAATTGCAACCTGTTCGCAAGAATCGTCTGCGACTAAAATTTCAACCAATCTTATAAGCTTCAATAAACTACCGACGATCATATTTGAACTTTGACTAAACTCAGATCAAGTTGGTTTGGATTATTCTTGCGAGCATCTGGGACAAAACGACAAAGTTTTAGAACCATCATGTTAATTTCACATGTCAGAGTAAAGCTCAAAATCAGAACAGACTGGTGAATTGTAATCTTAAGTAGAGAGTCGTGTTGAGCAGTTTATATAAAAAAATAATTTTTTTTTTGTTTTTTACTTTATTTCCGCATAGTTTTCCGCCTCTTAATCTCAGCTACAATTACATTTCTGTAGTAATATTCTCTCATGAAATTATACCGCAGAAGTGAGAAATTGTATTGCATATAACCAAAATAAAACGAATGAAAGAATTCTCAACATAATAAATATCAAACGATGTAAGAATAAATTGAATTCATTTATGATGGAAATAAAAAATCATCAGTCATGTCAGTATTTCAGAAATTCACTTAGAACGTAGAAATTTAGAATTTCAAACCCCATTAATCTTCGCCCACATTCGAATCTTTCTAATTTGTGATAGAACTCCGCAATCGGGATTCTGTTACGGGTCTAGATTTCACCTTTGATTAAACGAATTCCAATTTGTATCGAAGAATTGTGCTGTAATTGTATATACCAAATCTGGCTGAAATCTAGACGGATAATCCATCTGTCTAACGCCGACAGACTTAACATTCGCATGTGGTATAACTCATGTACCTACCTACGTGAAACAACTGGGATCAACAAAGTACCTTCACGTATCCCTCGCTTTCGTATCCGCCTCATCCACCACCCGCACATTGGTCAGCATGATGGTCAGTCTGACGCTTCGCCATGGCAGGGTTAGGTAAGATTAACGCGTTCTAACGTACCGTAAACCAGATAGCGGTTCAGAGTGTAATAATAGTAACGATAACAACGCTAATACTTATGATAATATGAGGTTTAACAATAATAATGACAACTAAGTGTGGTTGAACCGTGACGGCGTGGGTACACACTATATCGTAATGTATGGGGATGTTTATGGAATTTGTATATCGTTTGTACCCGTTACAGGACTGTTCGCCTATCGCATCGGTAGTAACCATTGCGTGACACGAGTTTCCATGTTTAACATTCGTTGGGTTTCATTTCGAGTAATATGCAGAGTGCAGGAGTAAAAATTTATGTCTCGTCGTCTATGAAAGATAAGAAAAAAAGTAAACAAAAAATGAAAAGAAAAGAAAAAGAACCATGTACCATATATACCGAGATGAAAACGCACCCTTCCTAGCTTATATACTATACGATTTGATTAACATACGATTTTTGGGACACTTGAATAAGAACGCGGTAGTTTCCGACAGTGGTGTGTCTGCCTCTATATAATCTTCTGGTCGAATCAGCTTCTCTGATTCCCCACTGTCACTTATGTTGAATCACAGGGATGATCGAAGTGAGAAAAAGTGATAAAATTATTACCCTTAGATACATATTCGAATCGAGCGAACGTTTGCTTTACTTAAAGTACAAGAATTCTATCGTTATTTTATTCATGTGAATGCGATATCAATGTTTAACGTGATTCATTTCGGATAACTATTTCGTTAATCATTAATAAAGGTGTAGAATTCATTCGGGAATTCATTCGTTCGAAATGACCTACGATAAATTGTTATCAGTAATAGATACGCGTTGGAATGGATGTAACAATTTTTTTTTTTTCTTTTTTTTTTTTACGTTGTGTATTGCGACGTATTTGTATGCTCCATGCGACTGACGTTGCGAGGAGAAATGCTTTTTCCTTTGGTAGCCCCTCATACTACCACAAGGTACAGAATTGCCGCTAAATTTGGTCTTCGCGTGTGTTAAGGTGAGGGCGTATTTCCATTCCTACATTGAGTATTCGGCACTGCGTTGGGGTGGCATCTATAAGCCCTACGAATCGCTTATCTTGCCCCGGCGTCCCGGAACTTTTATTTCTTTGAATAAAGTACAGGCGGCACAGTTGCAGTACCGTGAACCCTTGGAGCAGTAAGAGATATGGAGTGCCTCGAGAAACTTAGATAAACTCCGGAATTTTATATGAAGTAAAGAATCGGTTACATCTTATAAATATATAAAGTTCTTTACAGATATAGTCAATTTGTTAATCGATAGTTTCAATATCTAATTACAACTATTTTAACCGATACAACCCATTACCAAGTAAACTAGTAACTTTTACACCTGCAAGAAGATGCATCCAATCAGAAACTTCGAATTCCTATATCTACTACAGTCAGCGAGCAGAGAGGATTCATGAACGACAATTCAGTAGTAAAAGTTTACTTTATCGTTATTCGGCCCTAGGTATACTTCAGTTACATGGCTTATATACGATTGCTCTTTGTATACGCAATTATTGATTGGATACATCAGGGAAGAAGATTTTGGAAAATACTCATGCTGTATATCTACAAGATGTTAATTAACAGAGGTGCAGCCTGTTAACAGCAAAAAGTTATGATCGAAATTTTTTATTTTAATGTTTTCTTTTTGTTTAGGGGTAAAAATTTTTTGACAATTACTACTTTCAACATATTTAGTAATTTTATTTATTTACTAATGGCGATGGTTTTCTTATGGAAAGATTTATGAGAATCAATAGCGCAATAGAACCGAAAGAAACTGACTTAAAAAAAATGAAAAATATATATAAAAATTGAAATGGTTGAGAAATATGAATAATTTTGAGGAAAGAAAAAAACCTTTTTCATTCTCGCTAAACAAAACCTCTAATTTCAATCAGAATATTCAATTACTTCTCTAGAGAATGTGAAAGAGAAAATAAAAAGTGGGGCACCCCGATGTTAATCCGAATATTCAATTAATTCTTTTACAGAAATAAAAATATGAGGAAATTGAGGCTGATTTTTTTATAAGGAAATTATTCATTCAAAGTAATCGCGCGTAACTATAATAATTAAGGAAGAACATCATGTGTGCAGGATTATTCTTTTTCAGTTCAAAAAATTTTCATACCAAAATTACCCTCGGTTCTCTGAGTATGGACACAAAATCAAACCACTCAAAAGCGTTAGTCAAAAAAAGCCAAAAAAAAAAAAATATATGTGTCGAATTTTAGTTTCGATGATACTTTGGCCAGAAATTGTAAATTAAATTCGGACTTCTTTTAGTAACTCTGCTTTTAATCAAGACAAAAACAAGTCTAACAGTTTGTTTAACAAGAGGGACTCCACCTATCATAAATTCAAAGGTGAAAACTCTGTTTGATTATATTCGGATATTCCAAAACCGATAAGTATGTATCAAAACTGAAAAAATTTTTAAAATATTTCAACTTCAAAATAGGAAAAATTTTCTTCACAGACTCCTTAGGAATTTAATCTGATATCTTAAAAATTTCCTCAAGATATTTTTTCATTTTCACGAAGAAAAAAAAATTATTATTTTACAAGTTTCTAACGCGAGTTACCATCAGGTGTGAGGTTAGGCTTTAAGTCCGATTTACTCGCTGTAAATCGTTCGTTCTTATCTATCAAAATTAAATAGCTAATGAGTATAAGTTCGAGCGAATTAGTTGCAATTTTTTCCCGAATTTTACCGCACTTACTTAGATCTTCTTCCGCTGTAGTATATTCAATATCTGTACGATGGTATAAAATGAGTAAAATGAGGTAAATTAGGGAAAAACAGAGGAGTAAGAATTGAGAAATGAAGACGCTATGTTCTTGCGATGAAAAAAGTTAGTTTGTAGTTAATCGTGGCTAAAGTAAGAGAGATTATCCTTCTTGCTCATGAGCCACTGGGGTAAAATGTGAACTTGATTATACCTAGAAAATTGTTGACTGTTTCATGAGCTCAATTTCAAGAAGGATATGGAAGACGCTCTAGTATAGTTACGGGTGACGCTTGGGAAAACCCTGCAGGCATTCTCCCGATGCCTAAGCTAGCCACTGCATTTTCCCCCGGGGAGTGACATTCTCGCTTTGAGATGCTTAACCTTATCGACCTTGCGAGGTAGGGGCTTGGTTCTGTAACCGGCATATCTTTTAGAAGCGTGGGTTACACCCCGACCATCCTGGTAAACCGCCGACGAGGGCTGTGATTTATATTTTGCGAGAGACAAGGAGGATAACGAGTCCGATAGGGGCTGCCACCCTGCAGCCGCTTCGTCGACTCTGAATTCTGACGAACAACCGAATTTTAATAACTTTTTATATCGTAGATTCAGAAATGAGAAAGACGAATGAAACTACCACTAGGCACTTACTTCTTTCACGTAATATCACAACTTTTTACAACGATCTTAATTCCTTCCCTATCAGATAATAAATCTAATTACTTTACGTCTGTACTCACTTGCACTTATACTTTAGGTTATTGAAATTATGAATTTCTTTATTCTACCCCAAGATAGGTACTTGGTATTCAACGTGCAGTTCATGCTGCTGTTACATTTCGAGTAGGATTGTATTTATGTCATTTGATTCTTCTTTATTCTTCCATTTGTCTCGTAGCTAGTACCTACAGAATAACTCAGCGGTATCAGGGCACATTTTGTGTAACTTTTAACCTGATACGAATATAGAGGTAGTTTGGAAGAAGCGTCTCGTATTTAAAATTGTAAAATACGTGCTTGTGGAAGCAATATTTTTTTACTTTCTTATCTGAATTTATTATCATAAGTCTCCTTTCTGTTCGCGGTAGGTAATAATACTTACTGTGTTAGTTTCATTCAATTTTAACATCTCGCATAGGTATAATTATACGGCAGAGGAAAAGCTAGATTACACGTAAAACTATTACGTAGCTTTCATTATCGCACAGAGCTGACTTTTCGAGGATGTAGAGGGTCGAGATCTGAAACCTTAATTTCCTATGTCGTACATGCGAGCGTTTGTGTGCCTGTGGGTCAGTATAATTTGACGACAAAAACCAAGCTTGATGTTTTGCCCACCAAACTGAGGCTAATGAAAATGACGAGATTGTTTCGTAGCCCCATCTAACATTGTTCTGCGATAGCTTCCAAAACATCTGAATTTGGAGATATATATTCTGTACAAAAGCCAATCCGGGATGAACAGGATCAAAGTCCCTCGGACATAGATTAAACTGATCTCTTTTTCACGTGATGATAATTTTCGCCAATTATCAACCCTTAGTTATGGTGGCACAACGAAAAATGAACCGATTTGGATGAAAATTGGTTCGAATCATTTGAAGACAGGATGTAAAAAAATCACAACTAAATTCTGGCTCATCTAGAATTCGAATAATTGAGTGGAAAATAAATTGTCAAAAACTTTTGATCATCATTTTAAGTAGAAATTGTCGAAACGCTGGACATCTTCTACATGTTACTTAGTTAGCGTAGTTACGGGGTGGTGTTTTATTACAGATGGAGTTTTAAATGTAAGAAAGATCGTTGATGATTCGTTTCGTGAATCTGGTGATCGGAGTTTTAATTAAAGAAACCCAACATGATAAAAAAATAAATAAATAAATAAACTAGAAAACTTTTTTTTTCCCGCAAATTAAGTCAGTGGTTCCCGAACTTGGTTCGCAACGAAAGAGAGTGGTCGTTTCGACGTGTTACGTTGCGCACCGAAAAACGGTTGGGGAGTTTGCCAGCCGTAGTCACTTTTTAGGCTTCCGTTTCCATCCGGTACGACGTGGTGAGTTAACCCTTTGCGGGCGAGAATCAAGTTTTTATAGAATAAACCTAAATCGTCGAACAAGAAAGTTCCATCGTATCCCACTCAGTTTCTTTTATACTTAAAATAAGTAAATACATAATCTGGTAGAATAAAATTTTCAAAATTATCAAAGCTCAGTATCAATTTTCTAAAATAATTATAATGCTGTCGTTATAATCACGAAATTTTATTTCACCAAGCACGGAGATGGTTTTTATTTCTATACATTTTATTTTTTATTTCTTTGTTTTTTTACAGTCCGGGAAAGTCTGGCCGATAAGCTTTTCGCTAATTATTATAAGCATACGAAAGGGTTATCATGTCGGATATAATTAATGACGTTTCAAAAGTTCCACGATGCGTAGGATGAATGCGGATTGATCTGCCTTTGTTCTCATCTCATGATCACGGCGATACCATACATCTATACCTGGAATTAAAAGATATGTCTGAATTTGAAGAATCAGCTACTCAAACTCTCATTCAATAAGCTCCCTGACATGGATGAATAATGATTTTTTTAATACCACATACAGAATTCATCTTTTTTTATTTGTTTCAACTACGTTTTACGAGACACAGAATCTCAGTACAGAGTCACGTTCTTCGGTCGTTTCGTTGTCCTGTACTCACTCTGACGTACATATATATCTATATCGTTGTGAATGGTTTAATACTTGGGATTCGCTCGTTGGTTAACATCTGACTTAACGGGCTTTCGTAATATAAAGTGAGAGGCTCTTATCCTGCAGGAGTCTTATCGGACGTTAAGCCAGCGTAGCCAGGCACCGCCATCCAGGCATCCAGAAAGCCGGCTTGTCCTCTTGATGTCAACGACACTCAGCCCTCAAAGCAAGCTTCGCATAGTGGGTCGTTTCCCAGCGTGGTTGTCCCGCGCTTTTCTTAACAGCGAACAGTTGCTAGTTTAGACAGAAAATCGTTTTTGCCTCATTGTCATTTTCACTAACGCGTTTCTCTTTCCCATCCTTTTCATTCCCCTTATAGCTCGTTGCCATACGTATATTCGGTTTAGTTTTACCATTTATTTTTATTTTTTTTTTTTTTATTATTTTTTTTTTCATACCTTATTCGCTCTCTCCTTCCATCTTACCTACTCGTGTCTCTTCTACCTTCTATCTGTTTCATGTTTCTTGTTGCTTTTTCGTTTTTGGCAGTCGTCCACGTCGCGACGAAATTCTTGTCGGTAACTAACGTCGCTATGCTTTGTCTTGAGAATAAATTATGCGGACGAGGCAACGGCTCTACGTCTTCTATCATTTTCTCTCGTATTTTCTCCTCTCTTCGCATCTCATCTCAACTCCACTTCTATCCTCTCCACGCCTCGTTGGCACGGCAAATTTCTCAAGTTTTCACGAAGCCTCAAGATGATACAACTTGATACTATTTTCAAGTTTAACCAAGGTTAGCACATGCCAAGGAATCACAAGGATTTGTGTCGTTGACAATCCTCTGTTGACAGATATTGGTAAGCTTAGAAAGTTCCCTTCAACATATACGCCTACATATATATATGTATACCATTACCTATATACGCAGGTGTACATACATACACCATAAGTGACAAAGATTCCAGCAAACTACGGGAAGCGGGTTATTATTCTCGTTTTCTCACAACCCTCCGGGCTCCATTAAAAACTTGGTACAATTAACATTGGATTTTTCATTTGGGAACAAAAAATGGAAAAAAAAGAAAAAAAAACTGTAATAAATTTGACAATTAACCGGCGAATATTTGAACGTAATTTAGACATTTCCCCCGCGAGAAGAGTTCCAAAAATCGTTGATTTATGGATAACCACGAATATATATATAGATATATAAAAATAACGTAGCCATGTATAAAAGTACGAGGTTGATATTATATAAGCATGGGAATAGTGCCAACCGGTTATGTCCTAAAACAATAAAGACAACTGGCACGCTAGATTGGCGCCGTTATGACCAAGTCGAGGACCAAGATTACACACAACAGTACCTAGTATCCATAGGGATAGACATTTTCGTGCAATTACCTATAGCCACAGGATTAGGCGTTGAAAATCGAACATCTAATAAACACTTTGGCCTCTTCATTAAATAGGCAAGATAATCTTTCAACCAAAGCGGTTGAGTATGAATAGAGAAACCGGTTAAATAAAATGATTTTTATTTTTGGAAAAACTTTTGACTTCTGTCTGGAACATTTTTTTGTACCATCGAACCGCTGAAAAATATTTAGATGGGTTGGTTGAGTAAACCACTTGGTAAACGTGCGTTTAGAACGTTTAAAAATCTTCTATTCTGTGCTTTTTCTCTGCCTCTTCGACCCCTTGTCCTCGTTACTCGTCGTTTGGTCCAGCGACCACAATGGCTTATGGTTCGGTCAACGACCAACACCACGAAGCGGTTTTGAGCGTAAGCAAAGCAACCCCTCACAAAGCGTGAATTACTAACAGGGGAGATCATTTTCTCGTTTGCGTCATCGCGTTTCAATTCGACACTCTGCAAGCTGCCTCGTCTCGCGTAGATCAGGGTGGATTTTAAACTCTTGATTGTCTGGAATGTTACAGAGATAATGGTTGATTGTATTCTTGAATACTTATATACATCTGTAATATGTATTCAATAAAAGCAAGTCTTCATTTTTGCTTATGTATATTTCAAGTTAAATTCATCGTCGATATTTTACTCGAAAAAAGTCAATAACGATGGGACCGAATTTTCGTAATTGATTTTTGCCGATGCCGAATGTTGTAGGGTTTTAAAAACTCAGTAGTTGGTATGTTTTATTCGGTTACGACAAACCTAAAAATTTTCTAGTTAAATCCACTTCTTGAAGTCCAGTCGTCTAACGATAATTGGTAAAAAGCCCTATACGAGGGCTTATCTCTGAAACTTTTAACTTTCATTGTGAGCGAATGACGGAAACTTTTTATTTAGCACATCAATGCCGATTTTTTTTCTTTTTTTTTTTTTGGTAATTTTTGAACCCTTTTCGGGTAGGTATTAAGCCCTGTAAAGCTCGTTTTGTGAAGCCGTTGAACTATAACGTCGGTATTAAAAACATAATGAAATATCAAAGAATATTATAGTCGTGGGCAATAATGGTTATGACAAAGAGATACATGTTTGCAATTATCAGGGAAACAATAAATGCCAATCTAGTACAAATTTGCCCATGGCTAGTTTGACCTCGATCAAAGTAAAACATTTTATATAGATTTTTTATTTTATATATATGAAAATTAAAGCTCTCCTCTCTCAACATGGTGACATTCATATGTGCAAGGACCAGTTTTATAAATTTATTCCAGGCTAAAAATTATACTTACAATTTTGTCAATGATACCGTCATTGACAATTATAGGTGAGTTTAGTGTTGGCTGAACTTTTTGCAATGTTGGAAGTTCGAAAATAACACAATATAATCAGATATTTCACGACTATAAGACTGCGAACTGCTGAGTAGCAAAGATCTATGTCCCGCATGTTTTGAGTTACCTCCAAGGTTTCCAGACGGTTGACGATAAAAAATAAGCGTCCGACGGATAAGTAATAGTCTAGGGATAAGCCCATTTATATGTGGCATTTCATCTTGGATCGAGCAAAAAAAAAAGGGTACTTTTACCCCAACCTCCTTAACCAATTCCTACCCATTCTAGACGATAGAAGAATTCAGTCTTAGAACTCAGTCCGGGGTAATACATCCAATGAAATGACGAGTAGATCAGCATGTGAATTCGCACTATTTTTGGAGATTTTCAATTTTGATGGAAGCTGTGTTTTATAATAGGCTTAAGCATTCTCCATTTTTTATTTTTAATTTTTTTGACGGTGGTTTTTCTGTGATCAGCAATTCGATAGTTTGATTTTTTTTTTTATTGCATTTCAAATCTGCACAGTTAATTTCAACCCTTTATAAATTGGGTTTCACTGATTGAGATCGATGTTTGTTATATGATAATGGAAAGGTGTTAAAATACTTTTCCCTAGATATATGTAATGTGAGTTTACTTGCACTTAGCTGAATTCTACTGCCTTGAAAAAGCCATTAAAGTAAAATTCATTAAGAACTTTCATTATTTTCCGAGTTCCCTGAATTCGAGGGTTAAGAATCGGAAGGGCAATGTATAAACGGATAGGTCTTACCCGGTTCTCGTTTCAAACCCTCGATATATTTTCGAAAAACCCGTACAAAAAGCGAAATGAAATTCGAAACCGTTTACGAGGTACACATTTATGAATTATCCTGTAATTACTCACAGAACTGAGATTTGAAAGTTCTCACAAAATTCTTTAAGCGTAAAAATCACATTTTGCAAGCCCATACTCTGAAGACATGAGAATTGCTTAAAATTCAGGTGGTTAAAAGTAAATACGTGGGGCAGGATGGTCCACCAAAATTTGGTAAAATTTTAAACAATATAAAAAGTTCAAAAACTCAAGGATTAAAAATTTTTTAAATAGTGAATCTATACGCAAATAGAATAACATAGTATGATTATTACTCATTCAAAAATATTGATCACTAGGCTTAGTTTCAATAATTTTTTATTCACCTATAACCTTTTCAATTTACGAGCTGATTCATGACTGAAATTTTCCACCTCGTATTCCGAAATGTATTTTTTTAACTCAAACCCTTCTACGTAGAACACTTCCTGTATACAGGACAGGAGACAGAAGTTACAAAGAGCAAGATTAAAAAGACTTTGATTGAGCTTATCGACCGAAAATTATTATTATCATTCGTTGACGTGGCTACGCACCTTAAAAATTTGATAAAGCCTACTAAAATATGTCTCATATTGAAAAATTGGCTTAGAAACAGTTTGAACTTTCTGTATTTCATAAAAATCGCAGAGAAATTGTTATAAAATCATTTTCAGTATACGGTCAGATACTCAAAATATCGAGAATCAGAGCAATATAACGATACGACGTGAAGCTAGAAGCACGCACGTAAGCTTCTTCCGGAATTTATACAGCGAAAATGGCTTCGTGTTTCACATTGCCCTTTTTAGAGGCTTTGGACTATTTATCAAGGAAGATGTCAAAAATTCGTAAAAGAAAAACAAGAGATATATACGTACCTACACCAACTAAACCAGCTTGTTTTTCACTTTCACAAGCTTCTTATACAGCAGTCGTAAAAGCTTAATCAGACCTATACCGCTTCGAAGAACACTTCGCGAGCTTTTTCTTACTATTGATAAAAAATCGTACTTTTTAATACAAAGACCCAGGAAAAAATCGATTCAAGATACAGAAGTACGAAAGGAAATACTGAATTTTTAATCATTGAATAGAAGCGGTGGTCTGAATGACTAGTGAAAGAAAGAAGAAAAAAAAAAATGCAACACATCTATGCAACATTTTTCATCGGCTTACAAGAATTCCAATGACTGTAAGTATAGGAAATGGGTTGGGTGGGTGTGATTTAAATGGCCAAAATATCTGAAGCACATAATACGAAGGTACTAAGTGCATGGAGGAGTATGTACTCACTTAGGAAATTGATTTGCACTGTACATCTATCAGAGTGATTTCGACATGCTTCTGAGAGCAGTCGTAATTAATTCTCGAAGTTTAATCAGACCTATACCGGTTTGAAGAACAGTTAGTGAGCTTTTTCTTACTATCCATAACGAATCGTACCTTCAATCACAAATAGATCCTGAGAAAAAAAATTGATTCAAGTTATAGAAGAACGAAAGAAAATGCTCAATTTTTATTCATTGAATACGAGTGACGACTTAATGACTATGGTGAATAAAAATGCAACAGATCTATGCAACATCCCGCAGATCGGTTTACAAGAATACCAAAGACTGTATGAGAAGTAGGTTGGGCGGTTCTGGTTGAAATTGCCAAAATATGTAAGACAGGTATGTATGTATCAAATATATTGAGGAGTACGTACTCACTTAGGAAATTGATTTGCACGTGCGTATCACGCAAAGGTAGGTACATACATACGTACATACATACATACATAGGTTGTTCCATAATATGTATATCTGTCAGTGTACAAGTTTTATTCTATTCGATATCTCGTCATGGCATACACTGGCTAAAGTTGGATGTAGAACATTCTTTTACGAATGTAAACTTCGTTGTTCAGCATAAAATCAATTGCGGTAGGATTCGGTGGATAGATATAGCACGAATCCAATCTCGTATAGTGTTCCTCCATCCTGGCGGCTATCTCTATTATACACGAACACGCGCAAATACATAGGGGTAACGCAACGCTCACGAATACCAACACGTTCATATACACACTACACAACCGCATCGCATCGCATCGCATCGCATCGCATCGCATCGCATTCTATCTAGTCTACCTACCGTAAAGTTGGGGCGAATGCAGAGACGATTCAACCACAGGACGATGCCCTCCAATGTTGTTATGAAATATTTTTGGATGATCGAAGTATAGCGTCGCCCGCATTCCCTACGTGTACGTACATACGTATTTCGGCTTTATCATTTACATATATATATATATATATATATATATATATATATATATATATATATATATATATATATATATATATATATATATATATATATATATATATATATATATATATATATATATATATATATATATATATATATATATATATATATATATATATATATATATATATATATATATATATATATATATATATATATATATATATATATATATATATATATATATATATATATATATATATATATATATATATATATATATATATATATATATATATATATATATATATATATATATATATATATATATATATATATATATATATATATATATATATATATATATATATATATATATATATATATATATACACACACATATATTCACTTACATACATACCTATGTGAACGTATATTATATATATATACGTAAATGGCGTATGCTCGCAAGGTACAATAGAATATTTGATTGGTCGTTGCGGTTATAAAAACGAGATATATACTACACACTCTGGTTTTCGGTACAGAAGTGTTGTGTCACATGGATAGCTGGGTGCAAACAAAGCCGTTGTCACATCAGGCGGATAGTGAATCAAAAACAGACCTCAACAAACCGTATACGACACTTTATTGCAAAATCATATCACTTGATTTTTCTCCTTCTTTATTTGTGCCAATTAATTTGAAAATAATCCTGAGTAGGTACATACATACATTATCATCATCAATTCTTATGAAAAAATACATGCTTAGTAAAGGAAGAAGCTTACGAATTATATACATGGACTATTCCTGATCCTACTTTCAACCTGATTTTTTGTATACCTATATACTTTTCAAAAAAAAAAATAAAAAAAATTTAGCAATAAACGTATCAGTGTGGCAATAAAGAATCGGCGTAAAGTCCAGACGGGCATAAAATATCCCTAGGAGAGTTGGAATACTCGTTAAAATCAGAAAACTTTTTTTGTTTTTTTTTTTTTCAATTTTTCTTTTTTCATTCTATTTTTTTTTTACCGTCCGTGGAATCGTTCCGTACCAATGCCCTGCGCACGGGTTTTTTTTAATTATCAAGGTATATATGCGAAGCTCAAATACACACATAATAATACGTGTGAGCATGCGTATTTTAGTACGGGGGAACGTTCATACCACTTAGCGGTGTGCCATTCCGTTGGGATTTACTTGCTAATTTAAAGCATAGGTATACAACATGTCGTCGTACTGGTTGTACAACTGAAAAATTATGTGGACGAAAGGAAGAAAGAAAGAAAAAAAAGTAAAAAAATAAAAAAAAAAAGGTGTTTACTTTTTTGGCCTAATCAACTTTTTTCTTTACATTTTTATTCAACCCATCAATAATTAATTCCCGCGTGATACAGTGCTGGTAGTTTCCTGTACCTTTGTAGCATATACAGTGAAATGGTAAAGTAAGCTTATTGCATCAAGTTCGCGGTCTCTGAATGAAATTAAAGCATTTCAAACGGCTGTTTGAGAATGAAAAAAACCGGGAAAATTACAGTCATTTAAAACGAAGGGTTGTCCCGGGGACAAGGAGTCTCTTCCGAGGTCATTACGACTTTTCGCAAATAAAATATAAACGGAGAATTTTCAAACACATTCGAAACTTTTCATACTTCTACAGAATCGTTATAATTGTTAAACGTCAATTTTCATGTTTTTTTTTTTTTTTTTTTTTTAGTCACAAATTTTTTAGGTATCAATCAGTGCATACTCAGTACTATAACTCGAGTGACCATTAGTTTTCATCGTGAACTGTAGAGTCCGCGGTCGTTTTGGACCTGAGCATACTCAGTTTTCGTCAACTATGTATATTTCAGAAATTATTTTTCACTTTCAGAAACACAAGGAATGTGTTTAACAACCGTTAAATTTACACAATTACTCTAATTCGGATCTGAAAGAACAAATAAGACATGCAATAAGACCTTTTTTGTTCCTTTCATATCAGAGGCTAATACAGACATTAGACGTTTCTCTGATACTCCGCGCGGTGAATTTTTGATACCGGACATTGCGTCAGTAATTGAGCAATTGCAGCAAGAATTTTAAATTGTGCAAAGAGTTTTCACTAATTAAATAGTGATATTAATTTATCGATGTTTAATCAAATCTTATATTAGTTTGAAAACTTTTAATAAATTGAACAAAATTCACAAATAATTCAGAATTAACTACCTTCGTGGTTTATACTCACGACAGCCGATTTTCCGCACGCGTAACTCTAACGCGAGCAAGACCAAGAAATAGGAACGGACCGCTTGGCCAATTAGCCCACGGCCGATTAATTACCCGAGTGCTCTGAATAGGCAGGAAACGCGTGGTGGCCAATCACGTATATCATTGTCAAGGATTCTCTGTATCCTCTTTCGCTTAGACGATATATTTACACTCAAGCAACGGCTAGCTGAGCTGCATCAAGGTCTGTTAATCCCCAAGGGCTGCTGACTATACGGATGAGCTACCACAGTAATTGTCTCTTTTTTGATCAAACTCAAAATTGACAATAAAATTATTCAATTATTATTGTGAAATAAATTTTCAAATACGAATCAATAAACAAACAGGATCTCTTGATAAATTTACAGAAATTAAATTTCAATGAATTTAGTAAAACGATGATTATAATAAATCCAATAACATTTTTGAAAGTGAAATAAGGATGGAATTAAATTTTATCTCATTTTTTATTCGTCCTTATACAGGGTTTCTTAATCCTGTTATCAATTACATAGCTAATGCCATCGTCTTCAGTCCGGTAACTAAAATTTTTGAAATTAAAAACGCTGAGATTGCTTATATTTTGTTAATAAATCGTATTTTTAACCCACGATTTTTACGAGTGAGGTTATAGGTAGGTATCCCGTAATTCTCTATGATATTAAGAAAACCAGTAGATATACTGCAAGTGCAGTAAAACTGGAATCCTGAACGAACCTTTAATACTGCCAAATAAACCGGGTATAGTTAGAGTCAGGAAATGAACGGTAATAATTTTTTCATTGACCAAAAAATGAAATAAAAAAAAAAATCAAAAGAGAAAGGGATATAAACTAACTTTTTACGTGTCGTTATCTTGGATCCAACTTTTGCAGCAAGATCACATACTTTGAACTTGTCCGCTTCAAGATGAGCAAATTAATATCGAAGTATAGCTGACCAAAAATTATACAAAAATGTGAAAGTGTGGATATTCAAACTATCTAAGTGGGTATGGCAATGGCGATAGTATAGTGACCTTCGTGTACGTGGTATTTCACTGTTATTCCGTGTTGCCGCGTTATCTGGCAGATATTTCGAGTCTCTATCTACCCTCGCGCCTCCGTTAATAGCAGGCAATTCCGTGTTCCCTCAGCTAACCCGTGTAATTGAGCCAATGTGTGTTAATCAGAGTGAGCCTCATTTGCCACGAGGAGGAGTCGAAATTGCTTTTGTTATACCTGAAAATGTCTCTCTGTGCGTGGTTATTGATTCGCGAAAGGCTAGACCACTGGTTTCTAATTCGGACAGGATTCGATCCTTAGACTTACGAATATAAAGAACTATGAGTTTGTAAAATTTTTCAAAAATTTATCCAATCGTCGTTCACCTTTACTACGAACAACGCTCGACTTTTCGGTATTGACAGAAATAGATAACGACAGGATATATAGAGACAAGCCCATTGGGAATCCCATAGTCGATATCTTCGATGAAGAATAAAAGAACGAAACCAAAAGAAGAAAGAAAACCGATCACAATCGAGCAAATCTAATTATAGAAATGGCAAACCTCTTTCTTATGTCAATTTTTTTCTCACACGAAATGGTATCACTCGTAAAACCGAAAAAATTTCGATTTCGAATTATTATTTTAGGTTGATTATGAAATTAATGATTCTAAATACTACGTGATCTACTAGAAATCGAACCATATATCGATTTTGATCGCACTTTTTTCTTACTTCTGTTAACTGAAAGTACTCTAATATATTTTTCAAATATTCGTTCTGAAGTATTCCCGTCCCTGAGAAGGTATGTATTCCTTTTTTAGCTTTCAAACAGAAGCCCTACCCTATGTATATATTTAAAGTAATTTTCGGTACGTTTGATGGTCGTTCAAAGCACCTGAACTGAGGTTATATTTTTCGTTCTTCATATACGTTCTTATGTAAATACGAAATAAAGGATCTCTGATATTGATTTAGAAGCCTTGATAAATCGGTAAACTTATAACCAATCGCATGCGATAGTAGAAGCCTGTTTATTTGATATTAATGTACTTTGCACATATTTTTCTGAAGTAAACTAACCGATTTAAACATAATATATATATATATATAAATTTATTTATTCTAAACGAAATTTTCTCATTTAATATTCGCCCGAATCTTTTTGGTCAAATCAAAAGTAAGGGAAGATTTATTTCCATATTTATCAGAACTGAAAGTTTTCTCTAAATTGAGTAAGCAATTTAAAATATACGACTTAGTTGTCTTGAAGTTCCGCGTTTCTCTAGACACATTGGTCTCGCGTATCACAATCTTTGCGTAGGTATATACCATATATATATATATTCATCTAGACTATATGGTTCTTTATGTAGAAAACCACTGAAAATGTCTATTTTTACATATTTTAGCAATGCAAAACTAAATTCAACCGCTTATAAGTCAGGTTTTACTTATCTCAACCACTTTCAATTATATACATATGTATATGTATACATGCGAATTGAATCTTGTCGCAATCTCTCCTGATGGCTAAAAGTTTTATCAAACCTCACGATATTTTACTCGCATTTTACTCCTCGAAGAATTTCGGAAATGTAACAAGTACTAAATTCAGTTAGTACATGGCTACAGAATTGCTTTGTATTTTCTGAATCTAGGTGATCTTCTAAAATCTTTTTTGATAGCTTAAGATGCTTGTGCAATCCCATTTAATAATCTTGTTACAAAGCATAGCTACAGATCGAAATGTATAAATTCCTTGGAAAAAATTTTTAGTATGAACTGAATTGTTAGGACAATTATCCAGTCGGCTATTGTGAAAAATTACATAAAAATTCATCATGCATTTGTTGCAGAATTAATACCTGGACCCTTTGCTTTAATCTCTATCGTTGCAGTCCAGACGATAGAGGACAACGAAATTTAATATAATAATGGTCAATTGTTGGAAATGAAATTGTGAATTTTATCACAAAGTGCGAATTATTGTGCTATGTGTATCTTGCAAAAACAAATAATATTTTCAGAATTTTAAAACGACCTCAGCTGGTGTATTGTCACAGCCAAATTGGCAATATAATTGTTTCGCTGTAACTTATCAAGTTATTGCGAGTTCAATTACGATGTGTATTCGAACGTTGATATATATATGTATGTGGCTGCGGATATCAGACAGAAGTCAACATTGTACAGTTAACATCAAGCCTTGCTATTCTTGTGAGTGCAAGTGGATGAGAAGACCACTTTACTTTATTTGGACAAATTGTCTAGCAAACATCTAAGTGCAATAGAAAGCTCAAGACGTTTCTGTTTCTCTTATCCAATTAATGTCAACTGGTGCTTCTAACCCTAGTAAAGTTTACACAGATCTACAAACGAATGTTATACGTATACATTGATAAAATTTTTTTATTAAGATCAATTAATCATGTGAAATGATGACATATCTGAGTACAAGACAGTCTGTAGTCCATCCGTTTCTCTAATTTAATTAATTGCTTTACGTTTTGAGTGATTTTCAAATTCTATTCGCAATTTCAATTAATATATGAAAATTTGCAAATTTTCGTGACTCAATTTACTAGCTGAAGGCGACTCAAAGTGTATGCAAGTTTTTTTATTTTTTTTTTTTTTCATTTTAAATATTCGTAAGACTAAAATTGAACTTTGTTTTAAAATTTTCTGCAGTGACGGAGTTATTAATTTTACAAAAGATCTTGATTATATTTTTTATTACAAATATCACAATGGTACTATAAAGTCCGTGGTTTGGTCTAGACATTCATACTCCATGAGTAACATCAACATAAAAAATTGAAAAAATATCCGAGAGGTGGCTGATCCACTTTACTTGGAATATATATCCCGTTACGCCTATCAAGAGTTCAACAAGATTTCAAGATTCCATATGATATATATATATATATATATATATATATATATATATATATATATATATACGATTCCATACGAGCAGTCCAAAAGATTTTAGAAGATTTCAAAAGATTTCAGATTTATAGATATCACACATGCTTTCAAGGATCCATAAAGACTTAAAATAGCTTCACAGAAATTCAGATATTTCATAGCGTACAAAAATTTAAAAGTGTATCAAATTTTAACAGTAATTATTCCCGTGATTACCATATGTAGTTTGTTGTTCGAGATAAAACGAAAATTAAATATTATTACTTTCTACAATACTATGATATTAACAGAAATTTTAATCGGTTCGGTATACTTACAAGACCTAGCCAGAAAAAAATTTATTTTTTATTTAGTCTGAAAGAACTTCAAACGTGATCATCTGACCTAATAATAATCCTGTGAAAACTTGGACCGTGTTGGATAATTCCAAAAAGTCAAGCATTGAGTCTCTATTTTCACTATCCAATTAGCACATAAAAATTGTTTTTTTGACCATTTGATGCTCATTGAATGTTTCCTGGGCAATCGCGGTCAGTCTGAATCACCATGAGGCTTTAATTATACGATGAACAGATATATTTTAACTGCAGATTCATTTTTTTCACCTTCGTACAACTGGGATTAAAAAAAAATATGAATATCAAATTCGTTTAGATTATTTTCAAAATATCTCCGAAATGAAGAGGTTTAAAGTAATTTTACAAGAAAACTTTAAAAAAGAAAATTTTATGAACTACAAAAAAAATTTCTTAACATTTTTCGCTAAGCTCAATAGTTTCAGAGATAATCGCTATAGAAACCATAAAAATGTAATTAAAATATGTTTCATCTCATAAAACCTAGTTGTAGGGAAGAAAAAAATCAATCTGCGGTTAAAATATATGTTCACCATATAATTACATCCTCATATCGATTCAGACTGATCGCAATTACCCAGAAAAAATTCAATGAGCACTGAACGGTCAAAAAACAATTTTTACGTATTAATTGTATAGGAAAAATTGAGTACCACGTAGGCAAAAAATATATCTGCAATTCACACTGCAAGCAGATGTTTGATTGGTAAATTATTGAAGTTGTAATTAAATTGTAAAATTTTTTTAACAAACGGAGTTTGTGTTCGTTTAAACAGAGCTGAACCTTCCATTTCATACTCAAAAATCTATATTAACCAAACCAATTTAATCAATTGATACGAGGATTGAAAAGGTGATGTTTGTCATGAGAATCCAGCAATTAAAAGTCGGTAAATATTCCATCCCTCATGACGCTATGTACCTATACCCTTTGATTTATTCCAAGATTTATACCAACAAACCGATCTCAGCAGATGATTAAATCCTCGTAAATTTTTTACAACAGATAATTGCTGCTGAATACTCGATTTGTCTCCTGATTAAAAGGTGAAAAAAAATGTGATAGAACATGGCGAAGCTTTTCAATTGTGATGATATAAGGTTCTAGAAATATAAAAAATACAACTACATAAGGCAGGTATACGGCTGATGGATAAAAAATTAAGAAATATAAGTCTAGAGTGATAAAGGCAAAGAAATATAATTACTTGTTCAATTTTGGCAGAAGATTGGACTGCTTATACAATTATCTTTCAGAAAATGTGATCCGTACAATTTTGATATAACTTCACTTATATACATTTATTTGATCATCTTATTGTGTGGCTGTGTTGAAGAAAGCAAATTGAAAGTGAATTTTAAAAATGGTTAGAAAAAAAAAGGCAATCAAATCGTAACCTTCTCTGTTTCACAGGTCACGTTCATTCACCAGGTATACCACGTTGGTTGGATCAATGAACCCGATTAACCTCGATGCTTCGACGGCCCACAGGGGAAACTCTAGTGTTGAAATTGATGCGCGGCCCTTTCTCTCTTTAGTGTTCACCCTGTTACCCTTCTGCTCGTTGTAATGATTATGTTATATTTTGGTTTTGGTTCATGATGAAAATAAAAATATCTAAAGTGTTAATTCTATAGGTGATTTATCGCTTAGGCCAATAATTAAACATTACTATATAATCCATTAATGTGCGTTTGATATAATGTGCGTATTTTTCATCTTTTTCATAATTCAGACTAATATTGCTCTGTCAGTTTGTTGATTTCGAAATCTTGCTATTTCTTTTCATGCAAAAAATTTCTCCATGGTTTTGGAAGAAAGTTTTTTGTTTCAGTAAGTTTTGCCGTAGATATTAATACTAATAGTGAACATATTGCTTTTCAGTTTCTATATACATTCATCAGGTCGGAGTATAAGTAAGTATTTGTATTATATATACGACCCCTAGAGATAGGTGAGTGAAATAGCCAACTTTCTTAAGCGAAAGAAACTCCAGTAGTTTCAGTGGTATGAGTTAAAAGTTTTCAAGACACTGTGTCTGGGTAAGATATCGTACGTGGACTTCGCACTTAAACGTGGGCTAGTCGGTGATAGACCATCCCTAGAGTCTATGATCTCTGTAGACAATGGGGATAAAAAAAATATGACCTTACGTAAGTTTTAAATAAAATTTTTAGTTAGTATTCACTCCTTGTCTTGTTACAATTTCAACAAATCCTAACCCATCACTGACTCTTGATCTTTGTCTTTTTCTTTGTCTTTATCTTTTGACTTCGTTTGTACAGTGATGCGAATAATACCGTTTCGTTCCTGTGTTTTTCTGTTTGACAAAGTAGCTGCAAGCTCTCAGACTGTCATTTACGTATATTCTTAAGAATAAATTCAATCTGAAATTTCGAAATTTATCTTCTATTTTCTTTTACAAGCAGCAATTTTTTCCCAATTTCATAATGCCACTGTGACATTTTTGATTCGGTGAAAACTGGTAAACTGTTTATCGTGATTATTTTCATTGATACTTATGTGTATATACTTATTTAAAAATTATTTGAACTTTTCATAGAATTTATCCATCCGATAAACTCAACCGAATTGATTTCAACTTGATCAACCTCTTTCGTCTGTTGTTTATCACTAAAAAATATGAATTAAAATACCGAATGAGACGTAAAGTAAATCGTTTTTCGATTAATTGAACAGTCAATAGATTGAAGCTGGGAATCTAATGAGAATTCGAGTTGAAAATGAACATTAAACATTATTCGCGGCAATGATTTTCAATAGTAATTATTCTAGTAGATACATCAGGTACCGTTGCAGTTCTCTCATATTTCATATCAACTAGTAATAATTAATGACAATGGTCCTTTACGCTCAAGTGATTCAATTGCCAATTGTTGATAAGAGACATACATAAACATATATGCTGATATAGAATCGGCCTGAAGATGTCATGTATGTATAAATATATCATACCTGCTCGTTATACAACTCGGGAAGTTTGTGACTTGTAAATAATAGTCTAGTTACTAAAATGAAGTTAGAAACTAACGAAGCTACCGGTAATTTAGTACGTAGTGACTTCACGCGGAAGTATACATTTCACTGAAAGTTTTGATACATATTGAAGCCCTCGATATATACTAACTGGGTAGAGCTTGCTATGAAATACCATGAATCCCATCTATTATGTGTGACTGACAATAGAGTTCGCGATTTAATTGGAATATTTGTACAACTTTTTTTTTTTTTTTGTCTTTTTTGTTTAAATTTTTTTCTTTTTTGTGAAATCAAATTGAATTTTACGAAAAAGCGCGTACAAATTTACATTCGGTTTTTACCGAGTAGGAAATGATTGATTATACTCTTAAAACAGGTTCGTAGACTCTTTAGGAAAAAAAACCAAGAAAAAAAGAAAAGAAAATGAAAAAAAAAAAAAAATGTGGATTAAAGCGAACCGCTCACAACTTTTCACTGTGACACTTTGTGAATGATAATTAAGTAATTAAGTTTTAAAAATGGGTTATGAAAAGAATAGAAATTGACTCCGGTTCGTTGGAATTATCTCTTTTTTTTTCAAACTTATTCCGAAAGTTTGTACCTTTGTACATTATGCAGCATTTGAATCTGCGTAGTATGAACAAAGTTAGTACGATTTAAAGTCTTGTTTTAAAATTGAAATTCATATTTGTTCGATATACAATCCATTCTGTTATTTTCTTTTTCTTTTTTTTTTTAATTATTTTTTTCTTTTTGTTTTAAGTCACTTAGATCAATTTGTTTCAAGCTTTACTTGCACTCTGATCTCACAATCAGGATAATGCCATTTTATCCATAAACTCAAGACGCTATACAGGATCGAGTAATCAACACCAGCATAAATCAGAAGCTTTAAAGTATGGACCCAAATAAACTGACAAACAAATACTATAAGGTACGTATATAATTAAATTCTATGGCTATAAATGTCTTTGTGACAATTGTACCTCGTCATTTACTTAATATATATATATATATATATATATATATATATACTTATAGTATTTATCACAATAAAATATTTAGCTTCTGTAACAAAAGTTAATATTACGGGATAGTTAATGTTTTCTCGGAAGTGATGAAACGGATAGATATCATATACCATATTGAATACTGTCAGAGAAAATTAACTACTCGAAATAATTTTACTTCTGATTAACCGGTTTTATACGTTTTTTTTTTAAATTTATTTATTTATTTATTTTTTTTTTTTTCATCTACGAAAATATATTATACAAACCCTGGGATGATATTTTTAATTAACTCAGTGTTGAGGATAAATATTTTCAATAATATATAGATCAATTTTAATACTTAAACATGAATAATCCCACGTCAGAGCAAACGAATTCCGAAAATATAAGAAATAAAAAAATGAATAAGTATTCGTTCGTATTTAATTGAAATAAATTGTGAAAGTTGATGTATAATTATTGAAGAAAATAAGAAGAAAAAAAAGAAGAAGTTTTATCGATGCATATAAATTTTAAGACTAAGTAAATAAATTTTTAGTGCGATCGATTTGATTACTTTGATCGAGGGCAAAGCGCCAGCGACAAGGCATGAAAATTCAAGCTGGTATATATTAGTCAGTGTACAAAAAGAAAAAAAAGAAAAAAAAAAAGTGTGAAAACATGAGAAAAGGTATGACGATAAAAAGCTTGACGCTGTGGCAAGTCTCTAAATCTGCAATTAACACCATTGTAACGAAGTTTTTTTAAACGAAGGGTCTCCCTCGGACAAGGGAGAAAGAGAGATGGAAAAGAGTAACGACGTACATAAAAAGGGGAAGAAAAGCCGACGAATATTTCCCATTACCTAGTTGACGGATTGCGGCGAGGTGATACCCATGAGACAGGTTGGGCGGGTTAAAATTTCAGGGCAGATGTTGCGTAGACGTGAAGTACATCAGAAACGACGTGAGTTGGAAATCATGGGACCATGATCTACAAGAACTGAACACAAGAAGAGTTAAGGAATTTTATTCCTATAAGTTATATACTTTCTAATATTACGATTCTATAACTATAGGATCTTCAAATTCAGATAAAACAAAAAAACACGGACATAATTAGTACGATCAGCTTTAATTGCTACAACTAATCAGCAAAATACCTTCAAAAATTATGTGGCTGATCCAAGAAACGTTTTGATAAAAACTATGATAGTAGATATACGGGAGGGTGGGGCAAAATGGGCCCCTGGTGGTAAAATTGGCTTCGATGACTCAAAAATTTTCAGGAGTAAAAAGTAAAGTGAGTGAAAAAAGCTAAAGATACAAGCATTTTTTTTATCAAGGGGCCCATTTTGCCCTCCCCCGCTATATCGCATAATAGTTTATGAGTAAGGTAAGGGCGGGCAAAATATAGACCTCTTAAGAAAATAATTTTCCGAAATAGGAATGTGAATTAATGAATCTTTAAATCTGAACCTAAAAATGACACCAAGATAAATGGCACGCATTAAACGCGTTTAGTTTAAGATTTTGAAAAACGAGGGCTTGATATGGTCCACCTAAAAAAATTCGACATCAAAATTCTTATAAAACCGTAATCTTATCCAAAAAAATAGAATAAGAAATAGACCGTAATTTTGCGTGCTTATTTTCTGATCAATTTTACTTATGCTCAATTGAAAATTGGTTTCAACGTAGTTCGTGTTAACTTTAGGCACATGGTCAATGCCTGTACATGTCATTATTGTTGCTTTTAATTTGATTTTCAATTATGCTTTATTTGTTGTTGAAAGCTTTGACAAGCAAAAAAATGAATAAGTAAATTGTAAAAAAAATGTTGAAATTTTCTTAGGAGGTTCATCTTGACCACTCTTTTTCTATCACCGATCAATTGAAATGAATATATGCCCCACAGAAATGCGAAATAAAATTGAATATTAGTTTTGAAAATTTGAGTGAACGATATCTATAATCATTATTCTTTAACCTGGCCCCAAATTTGACTTGAATATTTTGTCAAATTTTTGTCATCTATAATGGGAAAATTAAAATAATATTACGTGTTTTTGAAAGCATTGTGTACCTACCATGATGCAGAGAGAAGGTAGGTAGATAGGTACGTATACGGTGAAGATAAATAGCTATGGGTCTGGTGCGAAGGAAAGTTTTCGGGATGAGGTATCGTCGTAGAAGGTTACGCGCGGTACCGTTAGGCTTGTGCGAAACAAACAAAAGTTGTACCCGATGGAGATGAGGTGTTGCCGTTCAGGGTTCGTTTAATAAGTTGAATAGCAAAGGGCGGAGACGAGGCGCGGTTGAGGGTGGCTCAAAACTGCCAGGAGCGTTGCGACGAGCATATTTGTTAAAATTAATAACACAATTTCCGCAATTCCGTTGAGCACCACTCTCCCTTCAGCTAGCCACCCGGCAGAGCTTTCAGCCCAGCTTTTTCCACATTCCCTGCCCTACCGTGTACGCACTCTCGTCCAAACAAAAAATGAAAAAAATAAAATGTAAAAAAAAAGATACAAAAAAATTCGAAAAAAAAAAATTATCGTTGAAAAGAAAAAAAATCAATATTTTTTATTTTTTTTTCTTCTTTTTGTTATCCTCATTTACATCATTCGGTAAGTACCTACTTTCATACACCAACCGAGTGCACACATATTTAAATTCTTAGAGAATATGCGGGCACGCACAGGGAACATTGTTATGATATAATCGGATCTGAGGGTGGCAAAGTTGCCCTTCGATCCTCGAGGTTCGACTGAATCCTCCACCTTGGTACAAAAAAAAAAAAAAAAAAAACAAAAGCAAGCAAAAGTAAAAAACCAAAATAATAAAAAGTGTATTTAAAGTAAAAAAAATAAAGGATGCGAGAGACTTCACTTCCCGTTTGTCTTTCCGTTGAAATACGTTAGATTCGGTCGGTGAATGTAAATCCCTAGGAAATCACCCCGTCACTCCCCCGTCCCCAAGGCTCGCCTTCCCTAAATACCCACTTTGCATGGTATTGCTTGAGGCCCTAGCCCAGCTAGTAGCCCATCGAGTCTTGGTGAACCACACGTAACTTACTCACTATTTCGTATACGAGCTAGGCGTTACGGGGGCAGGTGAAAGGATCGAAACCTGATTCGGGTAGACCTCCTTCAGGAGAGATTTGGCAACGCTAGGGGGTCGTGTTGCTGGATAAAATTGGGAGTACTAGCTGCGTACGGAAGTGGAATTAGATAATAATAATCACAACAGGAAGCACAACAAGAGAAGGGTGGGCATTGAGCGTGAGAAACGGAGAAAGAACATAGCGAGAGAGAGAGAGAGAGAGAGAGAGAGAGAAAATGTAAGAGTAAAAGAGGAAGAAATGTTATTTTTTACCCTTAAAACTCAAGAGGCGTGACGAAGAGGGAGAAATAATTTCTTTTCAGTTGGAAATTGAAAACGACTTATGAACCTGCGGGTGTGCAACCAAGAGAACCACCTTGATGCCGATGAAAATTATTCGTAAATTAATTGTTACCGTTCCCCTAAATATTCATTACATTTTTTTTTTTTCGTTTTTTTTTTCTTTTGATCGCGTCTGAGGGAGTTTAACCATAGTACTCGGTTTCGGCGTAGCTTGGATACTTTTTATTGGTCTGGATAACCTAATGGACGCTTAAAATACCTTTCAATGAGCTTAATTCTGTGGTCGAATAATTGCGCGTCATAACGTCTGCGTCGTCTGAAATTTTTACTAATATAAGAAAACGGAAAGAATTTCATAATAAAAACTGTCTCTGTAATATTAACATTACAAAATCGTAAGTGTTGCCTTAATTTAACGTCAGCAATTTTATGCTGGAATTATCCAGTATTTTTACATAATAGCCTTGTGTCCTGTTGCTTATGAGGTTCTTGGAGCAAAGCGTAGGTTGGGTGTTCACAATACATTTTCCCATTCTCTCATTTTCCATTCCTCGGGTCAGGTTAAGCCGAGGAACTTCCATGAGTCACGTAGTTAATCGAGTTCTACTCTGCAAGAAATGTGAAAAGCAGCCCGTACCGGTCCCCGTACTAAATGAAAGCGTTTTAATTAAATTTCTTTCAGTGTATCCAAGTAACTGGCAAAAATTTTCGGACTCACTTCTTTTTTTTTTCTCTCTCTCTCTCTCTGTCTCTTTCTCTCTCATTCTAATTTATAATTCTACTATTCGTCTTCAGTCATGCGTTAATTGCGCTAAATTTACACCTTGAAATTGAAAGGATCTTCAAAATCAATGACTCGGATTATACACCGAGTTGAGAAAATCGACGGAGTATGACGTATACCTACCGCGAACTTTATCTCATTGATATATATATATATAAATAAATATAAAATGTTTCAATTTATTGATCTAACTGAAAGTTCGTAACGCTTTTCACCAGTTGTCAATTTATCTCTATTCTACTGACGTAGGATTTCATCCATCAGGGCTGATCTGATGTCTGACGGACGCAAACTTAGATTCTTGAATTATAAAGAACAGAAATTTCTACCAAGTTTGAACTCAGCTGCAGAGAACTCAGGGGTGTAGGTTTTTTATATATTCAGGTTATATATAAAATTGAATCGTGAATTAGCAAAATGTGATTTAGATTCTTTCATACGTCATATACATACCCAATAGTTGTTAAACATAAACCGCATAATAAAAAAATACCGTTTGGTAACGTTGGAACACGAACCAAGTCACTTCCGGTTCATTGTTTGGGGAGAAGGATCGTGCCCCGTCGAGCTTACACTTTCCTAACATTTTATGTCCAAAGATAAGCGGCTTCGAACTACAGGCTTGCCCGATAAAGAGCGTGGAAGAGGAAAACATTTTTATCACTTTCTGCAGTTTAATATCTCTCCTCAGTAGAAGTCAGTATATAAGAAGCGTTTTCCGCTACAGAATTTGATCATATTATTGAGAAGTTGCTTTAGCTGCTTAGTTATTTTTTTCTTTCTGTCTTTCTTTTTTTTACTTTCTCAGTGACCTGTTTTTTGTTTATTTCTCTCTCTCTCTTCTTCTTCTTCTTCTTTTTTCCTATACCATTCTTTTTTGATTTTTTATTTTATTTTTTTTACCATTATCCATGGAATCCATTAAGATTAACGGCATGTCGCGGTTGCCAAAGGAACTCAAGATTCAACTAATTTTTTCCTACAAACCCTGAAGCACCGCGTACCTATCTACCCCCTCCTCCGGTTCTCCGTATAGTAATGATGAAAATTGGAGGCTTTTTCCTGGGCACGAAGAGCCTGCAGCAGCGTACTAGGGGGATAATTTAGGGCGATAAATTCTTTCCTCAACACTGGTTGTCAACCGAGACGTTGACTCACTCGTGAAAAGCTTAAATAGGAAATCGATACCGCACCGATTCTTACGTTCACTATATTGGAGTCGAATCACCTCCAGGGTGGGAAAAGACACGCGAAGATATCTCTGGTTCAAAATACTACAGATAACTGTATATGGGTATGTACACCTATACACACGCATGTATATATATATATGTATATACCTACGTATCAGTTATCACCGTCAACTTTATCAACAATGTCTTCATGTCTTTTGTAATAAAGCTATCGAAAACTACCAACATGGCTATAATATGATTAGTGGGACTGTAGGTCTGCACGAGATAATCTGTTTAATTTTTAACTAGGTATTATTACAGATTACCGAATTAAGGTGCATTTTGCCATTACTTTAATACACAAAAAATTACTTCAAACCGATAGTTGTTCCAAATTTTCTAAGATCTCAAAAAAAAGAACTGTCTATTCTCATAGAATTTTATTTATAGTGTTTAAAAAAAAAAAAAAATGCATCATACGTATACCAAAATGTAAGAAATTGAAATTCGAGATTGAAAACGCGGTACTTCCCGGAATGGAACCGCTTGAAAATCTTGCAATATAACAAGAATTGATAAATCTAAAAATTCTTTGTATCTCACTTGGTAATAGTAAAAAAAATTCACGTTTGTTCATTTCAATTCCAAATCAGAATTAAACGAATTTGTCAAAGTGACATGAAATCATCTCGTACTGTATAATAGCGCTGATTATCATATAGACACATCTTTTCAGATGAACGCATTGCGTTGAATTTGATTAGTTTAGTTATCCAAAGTTATAGCTGCAATCCGGCCCAGTCATGTACAGCCAGTGCAGTGACTATATAATACCTTTTTGGTCAACATAACTAACGTATACAGTTCACAGTATCACAATTATAATGTAGTTTACCGAACTCCAGGTAACTATTACCGTAGGTACAGTCGCTATATACATACATCCTAACAAATTTCTTTCTACAGTGTTAAGCTTTTCGTCTGAAAGAAGTATACGTGTGTCACGGTTTTAGTACATAGCGTATAGGTAGATAGATAGGTGGCTAGGTAGGTATACCCTTTTCTTTACCATCATGTGGCCTATCCCGTACACATATCCACACCGTTCTGTGATCCCCACAGAGTTTCGCCTTCATTTCATCTCTCCCATCGGCCTAAACTGGATCCATTCAGATGCCATTCACTTACACGGCTTCAGATTACAGCCGTGTTATAACACCCTTATCTTATTCACGATGTGCTTCTGAATTAGCTACCGCCACTGGCGTACATTAGATAACCATATACCTACGCGTATAATACCCTACCCCTAGGAGTAAAGATGAATATATACATATAGGTACATGTATGCTCTGACTGATTTTCGAAGCCATGTTGATGGTGGAGTATTTACATATAGATATGTAGGTACATACATACCTACGTGGATATACAGGTATGAGTAGGATTTATGTAGTTGTGTATATCCGTATACCTAAATATATACGAAAGTTTAACAGTGTCTGCTATCGTCAGGATCATCCCGAAAGTTTTGATGCTAGAGTCAGGCAACTGGTTTGCGTAAGGCTCGTTTCCGGTTTGGAGCCTTTCAACTTTCGTTGGAAGGTGAAACTGTGATAATTGCGAGTACGCCAGGTAGTGGGATGGCGACGAGTTCTGCGAACGTTAATTAGACGCCATTTACAACGCCTGATGACGGTTTAGCTGAATGTTTACTTCAAGGATTTAACTCTCTCTCTGTTTTTATCACGCTAACTAAAATTCTCCGATTTCATACGATTGATCTCATTTTGGTAAAGGTAAATTTTTCGCACATCAAGAGGTAAAATTTGTATCAGCGTGTACTAATTAAAAAGGCGAAGTCTTTATCAGTAGAAAATTTTCTCATTGGCCAGTTTAGATGAAATTTAGATCTAAAAAATGTACGCAAACGATAACTGAATCTGTTAAAAAGTCTGTGTGTAGTCGATTAACTTTTGACGAAACCTCAAGCCGTGAACCCAAAGCAAATATCACGACTAGCTGCTTTTTGAGGATTGATTTTTCAAGTTAACCTTTCAATTACCTAACCGGTGAGCTGCGAGTACTCAACTCAAAGTTATTTTGCGAAACGGTAATGTGAAAACGAAGCTGAAGTACTTTACTGCATATCGGGGCATTCAACCAAAATGCATCTCTTTTCGAAATATTATTCGCGATGGATAACGGTCTCTGATAAATTCAAACGAGGTCTTTACCTGGCTGGTTTTATTGGTATTTTACTCAACAGTATTGGTATGTGTACGTATATTTGTGTATGCATACACGATACAGCCATACGATGCTAAATTATATTTACACCCGGAGCCATGAATCTGCAAATTTACGCTGACCAGAACTGACATTAAAAAATACAATTTTTCATTAAAATTGAACCAAACCCCCCTTCATAGCCTCGAGGTTTAATGAGAGAGTGAAACACTGTTGTTTTTCATGCTGTTTGCGGAGACGTGAGTGAGCAAGGAAAATATAGTCATCGACCAGCGTCCTAATTTCATCGAGCGGGGTCGAACCTTCGCATTAAGGTCCTGTTTATAGTACATTTACAGAGTTGGTTCGCGCGGGTTACCTTCCGCCTAATTGGATCTTTTGTGCTGCATTACCCCGTGTAGCAAATGTGTGTCGTCGGTCGTCGGTTCGAAATCCACCACCTTCTTTTTTTTTCTTCTTTTTTTATTCCATTTTCGTTTTCTTTTTTCCCTTTTTTTTTTTCACCGCCACAGACGTCGTCACTAAGGCGTTGTGCGGTACCCCGGGGACGATCCGGAACGGCGTGGAACGACCCGGAACGACCCAGCGAACCCAACCCTAACTTAATAAGATCTCTAGCCTCATGACAACAACCCACCATACATGCGTATGTAATATTATTTCCATATAACTAAAGAAGAAAAAATTTTAATGCGTATTTTTGATGAAAATTTTCTATTAATTTCTTAAGATTAGTTTCTAGTTTTAATTCTTCTTCTTTTCTTTTTTTTTTCTCTTTTTTTTTCTACACAAGATTGTCTCCCGAGTGTATTCACTTGCGTGTATAATATAAAAATCGATCGGTTCTTCATGGTGTCAAGGTGATTCTGAAACGCAAGAGGGGTGCTCGTCTGTCATCCACACGCTAACCTTTCACCTAAATATGATTTTGGGCGCGTTAGTTTGACAAATACGCCGGCGGCTGGTATGAAAATGAGACCCCTGGCTAACACCCGAGCAATTCGACCTCAACGACGGGTCCCAGATTAGCAGCGCGCACGTGGAGTGGCGGCTACAGATAAAGTGATTACTTTCAGCACCCGGTCTCATTCAGATCCTTTCTTTTAATTTAGCGAGTCCTTTTAGAGCCCCTGAGGCAAGGCAGTGATAAAATTAAGCTCCGCTTCGCTAAAGATTTATATGTATAGAATATATACCTATAGGTATATACAATTCTATGTACACGTATATATGTATGTATATACCTACTTATGTATGGATTTTCTTTCCAAATTTCTTATTCAACTCCGAGCTGTGTTGAGCTGCAGAAGTGAGTTGCAGAGAGATTCTGATCCGTATCTGTACGATGTAAATAACATTTAAACGATATAATTTTCTCCCTAAAAACTTGTCTTCAATTGATCTCGATAGAATCTCCCCTCTTCACGTCAAGATTGAAATAAATAAATAAACGATTTGAGGATTTCCACACGCGATGCGCAACGCCCGGAACCTTAAATTCGCAGTTAAATCACTTCGAAGTTCAAAATCCGTAACCACTTTACCCTTTACATATATGAAACTCAACTCACGCGCTCCCTCGTAGGTAATTCTTTTGTCGTTTCGATCTGAATAAACGTCTTTGATATGGTTGACAAATTTTACCCTAAAATTATCCTGCGAAAGTCGGAAGTTATCGATCCGCACATCGATTATTGCGAATGAAAACTACAGTGCAAATAACATCATTATTAAATTAAAAAAAAAATTTTCTTGTACTACTTGTACTTATCGATAATTGTCAAACCGTTTTCAATCGAATCTCATATATCACATTCAGCCAAAAGTGATAACAAAATATTTACGACAAATCCAAATGCAAATATTATTGATTAAAAAACTACGTGTTTGTCACGGAAAATAACAATTTTGATAAGATTTTGCGGATCGCCAAAAAGCTTTCAAGATTGTTGTTGTTTTTTTTTGTTTTTTTTTTTCCACAGACTTGACTGTCGAAATTTTCAACGTAACCGTCGCTCACGATCTTCGCCTCAGACACGTCCGTTTAGCAACGTTCTGTTTTTACGAGTAGATACTTTAAATTGCCGCAAGAGATCAACGATCCTTTCAAACTTTTTTGCTCCTTGTGGGGGGCAGTTGGCATTCAATCTTTTTCTACGCCCGTTGGATTTCTGAGATTTGGGGTTAAAAGTATACGTCAGTCCCATAGATTGCCCTAAAATTTCGTTGTTTTTCTCAAATTCTTAAAACTTTATCACAAAACACAATAATAAAGGTTCAATTTATAGCTTGCAGTTAATGAAAAATATCCCTGGAACTGTGTTCAGTTTCTTCGGAATGACATCGTTCAGTGAATTTCAAACTTACGCATATCATATATTTTCTGCAATTTAATGTCCCCAAAGAATTGCTTTCTGCAGCGTATCATTCAGCTCTTTCTATTGTAACGTATCCTAACATAAACGATCCTCGGGAGAATTAACGTTTGATCAGCTTTGTTAAACTTCCATGTTACTCACAGTATTCAATGTAAGTAGGTAGTATACCTACTCCCCCAAGATTCCAAGATTTCCAGATAACCAAGTTAACTGGTTTTTGAAACTAAAGACCAACTTTAACTTGCCATTACCAAACACATGGCTCTCGTGAACTCGTGAACGCTTTAACAAAGTTACCAATATTAAGCTAAGAGCCATGTGATAACAAATTTCATTATAGAAAATTATCACCGAATATAGGTATATATATAGACAACTGTCAATAAAAAATATACGAAATATATATATATCTACATCGAACTTATATCCAACCACCACAAGAACACTACGTCAAGATCAATACATCAAAATGGTCCAATAAGCTTACCAAAAAAAAGTTTCTAATATATACGGAAAGAACTTTTTTCTTCCCGGCTGTTGCGCCCGCTTGCTTCCGGAAGATATTTTCTTTGAGATATCGTTTTTGATATGAAAATGTACCTTTCAAATAAAATACATGGCAAATATATTTCGTTGAAAATTACTTATAATAATCTACTGGACTGATTAGTTGATAATCACAGATCATAATCGATTTAGGATGTAAAGACAGTGGGATTAAACGTAAAACAACTGTGGGAGTAAATAATAAAAAAGAAAAGTAATTTTGATAGATTAATTTTTCGGTTATCACTTTAGAATATGGGTCGTTGCGAGAAAGCTAGGAGGTTTTTGGCAGGGTGAAAACTGAAACTTGAGGAGGTCGAGTTAGCTACATTGTGGGCTCAGAGAATGGCAAACGACAAGAACCGCGCTGTTGACATGTCGGCCTATTATACCTGCCAGCTTTCATCCGACAAAGAGGTATTTAAGAGGTGAAATTGTAAATTCAATTTTCTATAAAGATGCGACTAGCTTTCAGGTGGGAAGTGACACTACAATACGTAACCCTCGCTTTAGCGAAAAGCGGGTTAAGTAATTATACCCCCTATACATTCAGCACTCAGTTATTATACGTAAGCCTATATTATATTGATTAATAGATGAATTAATCTACGTTTGTAACATGTATTATCGAGTTTCAGATACTTGATAGAAATTTACCCCTGGATACGGAGACACAAATTTTAGTAATGTTTTTTAGGTATTGGAATCTAATCTAATAGTGAACAATCAACAAAGAATAATTTTTTCTTATCGTCAGTAATTTGTGTATCGATAGGGAAACCAAAACTGGAACTAACAGATAGATTGGCAAATTTATAGTTTCGGAACCAATCCTAGGCACAGCATGTTTTTGGTGAGTGAAGTTGACTAGTCGATAGTTACAGAAAATACAGATTCTATTTTCGTGGTTATAAGTAACAGATATCCGTTTCCATACTCCAATGTGATTACTGTATTTACTTCTATGAGATCAGACGATGAGGTCTCGTTTACATAAAAATAAATGTTGTAGTCTGTTATTGCAATTTTAAGATATCTCAAAGTGTATATATTCATTAAATTTTCAGTTGAGATACATTTTCCTTTATCTTAACACATGCGCAATTTTATTGTTTTCATATACTTATCCTAGTTGGGACCGTACGCGGACTTTTGTAACCACATTGTCAACGTGCATGTTATTTTAAGAATCCGTACAGTGCCTGTCAGCACTGAACGTCATGGAAATGGGATTCAATAAGATGTGAGTTAAATGCATATGTGCGAGAACGTACGAGCTTTATTATTATGCACGTGGGGATGATGTTCCTGTGAAATATCTAAATTCAAGATATCTACGTATAAATATAAATCTCCAACTAATATAGTACAGCATCCGGTATGAGTTAAGAATATTTAAGGCTTGGTTGGAGCTGACGAAACCGATTCTCTATTTCAACGTACTTTCGTGTTTTCATGGAAAAGTTTTGGCGTGATCAGCCTTACGGCTTTAGGAAAGAGGAAGAACTGATTCGAACGTTTTTGGTTACTTTCCCTCGGAAATAAGTCGTAAACTATGTCAGTATTGTCTACCGCAGATATTCTCTGCACTCTTCTTCCTCTATACCCTATATATTTTTACTTGAGCAGTTTTCCCAAACGAGCCGAAAAGTTTTATAACACTGAAAGATATGCGCTCGCGGTAGTAGTCTCAATGTTTTTGTACAATATTCGAAAAAGGGTCGCAAATATTTCCGACATCTTAAATACGTTTTCAACTTAAGTTTTGAATTTATTTTAATCGTTCCCTATACACAGTTACGAGTTTATACTCCACACATGAAACGAACTTTTCTCGACTTCTCGGCATCTACTCTTATCTTTCTTTCGTCCGTCCTTTCGTCCGTCTACCCAGGGTGCCTAGGCTTTTTCAGTTTAGCAATCTTTCGCATTCTTTTTCGACTATACGTCTTTGTCTCATTCCCCTGGCCTTTTACCCCAACTGTTCGCTCGGACTATCCCGATACTTCTTACCAGTGTGCTCGCGTCCACCTGTCTCAATTCCTCCACCCTCGCCCACCTAATCCTGATCCTGAATTTAGTTGTCCCAGACTTTCAAGCCACCGTCCATTTTCTACTGCTACCAACTTTCACGGATGCTCTAACTTTGCGATATATTTTCTTTCGGCTATATTTACATCTGTTACTGACGTTCGGAACTAAGAGACAAAAAAAAAAACAAAAAAAAAAAAAAAACAAATACAAATAAAGATAAAAATCCAATTCACCTAAAGATTATACGACTGTTTAATTTCATCAGCAACACCAAATTGAATATGGAGAAAAATACTCAACATCCCCTTAAGTCATTAGATACAGAGAATAGTATAGCAAGAGGATCACGAAATTCGTTATGGTTTTATTAGACGAAAAAAACATATTCATAGTTTGCAATATCATAAGGATAAATGTTATTCTCAGTAAAACGGCACGTGCTAGAAGTTTTATAACGTATTTGGTTCAGACGTAGGTTTATTCACGTCCAACAATAAAACAACCTTACCATTTGGTATAACTCCTTCAATTCAGTTCGCTACGCACGTTCAAAGTTTTACCAGTGTTACTCGACCGTTTCGTTCTCATTTCATCCGTATATATATTCAAAGTATTTCCAAGCTTACCTACCTCGAATAAAAGCACACATCTACAAACTGATACGAAGAGAAGAAAACTAAATCTACCTCTTGTATGTAACAATTGCTATGGTGTACATCCTGCGGTATCGTGATATTTATTGGTTGAATATTCACCTGAGAATCCAAGAAAAAAAGTACATCAAGATTCGACTCGGCTAAGAACCGCAATAATATGGTCCAAGGCATCTAACTATAAGATATACGCGAAATACTTTGCTAATCTTTCATCAAGACCGTGCTGTGTCTAATTGCAAACGGAATCGATACCACGGATAAGGTGCGTGAACGTAGGGTACAAATTTTAATCCGGCAATGTCAGAGGGTGGCTTCGCAGAAAGCTATTTTTGCGTTTGTTACCCTGAAATTAAACAATATGTCTTCAGGGCTCCACGTAAATTGTTTACTCGAAAAGGATTACGTAAGCTTCCAAGTCTGCAGCCCGCGCTGCGAACTGCCAGGGGAATTTCGTACCTCTTGAATATATTCATGATTTTCCCTCGACTCTGTTCGCCCCTTCTAGCCCTCTGCACCCGCTTTCCGCCTGCCCCGTTTTCCCACCTTCTATATCCACCCCCAACGATCCACCCTGTGCCTTAAAATCGAATGGAAATGTGCGCAGGTACAGAGATTACACACGTTCCATGATAAACCATTGCTTATATGTCTACTTGTGTATATCCAATAGCATACATGGAAAAATTGTGATAGATTTGAAATGCAGTTTATTGTTTACGACATGTACAAATATAATATGATAATCCTGGTTTTTCTATGCTTGCAGTGCAGCGGTTTGGATATGGTGTGATTGGTTGGAATAAGCAATATGTTCAAATCATTTGGTTCGAACCAAAATTAAATTATGAAATGCCCTAGCGTCCAATACCCGCGAGAGACTGAACTTATTTACCAAAAATACGTGGGATTTGGTTGTATTTGTTGGTTTTCATTTTTGATTATTCGCTTCTGTATTTGTTCTGTGAAAGTGATTGATCAATCAAATTATATGGATGTTCGTAATACCTACTTCGACGAACGTATCGATGTATGTACCATATAATATACCAACAAATATACATATACTGTGCATAAATGAAGCCCACGGATTGGGAATCCACAATTTTGAAACTTGCAAACAAACTCAAGCCGTGGCAAAAATTGGTTATTGAAAATTTAACCGGATGAGAATGTTGCCAATCGTAGGGTCTCGAGTCTCTCTTTTGGTTTATATATCCAATTACTTGTTCTTGCGCAACTTTACCACCTAAAGAGTAAATTCTTTTCCATGAATTCCGGAGGGAAAATTCGATCACACGATACATCATATATCTAATAAAACTTCATACGTATCGGAATATAATTATTGTATAAAGTAAAGTTCAAACTGACACGTCTTAAGATTGTGAAGAAATTAATTTCGTATTCATTTACTCACATATATTTTCTTCTGAAATCCAAGATACACGTCCAATGTCTCAATTTCCATCAGATATATATTCAGATGCTACAAATGAAGAACTTGTTAATGTAATTTGGGAAACATTTGATTTCGCGAATAAGCATTGAATAATAAACACTTGCTGAAAGGTAATCTTCATGTATTTCAATAACATTGTCCTCGGGTAAGAAATTTCCATCACCTTGTTTACCATACATTCTCTATAATATATTCCTCATCAGCTATTCCACGGTCCAATCTTAGTCGTCTAATTTATATCGAAATTCTAATAATGCGAAAACATAACGATGAATAGGCTTTGTCGAAATGTTATTCGCTTAGTTGCTTGTTGTCTCGGCCAACCGGGCTTTCCTCTCTTTGCTTGGGGAATTAACAAGTTTCTGAAGAGGCCGGGCTATAGGGGTGGAAGACCCTCCGGTATACCTACCATGCCGGGAAACGATCCTCGTCGGATTTGTTTTGCTTACGTTTGGAAAACTAGGCTGGTTGGAAATCAGCGAGGCAGAACTGTTAATTGATATTCGCAGAACCGCGCTGAGATTTTCGGGTTCTGATCGATCGATTCGAGCCACAGAGCCTTAGGAGTAAATTTTTATTTTCCATCCCTCGATCGTGTCGCGTGGTAGGTACAAATTGCTCCGATAATTATTACCTTCATCTCGTTATACAGTCTTTTAGTCAGGGTTACAAAAAGATTTAAAAAATGAAGCAAAACTGTCGGAGGCTTAAGCCAGATGATTTGGAAAGGTTTCTTTGAAAATCGCCAAAGCACTGAGCTCGGTAATTACCAAGGATAAGATCCGGGGAGCGTTGTAATTAGCACGCTGTTATAGAAATTCCTAAAATCCCTAGCAAGATCTTTTAAGTAGAACCCTCCAAAGAGTCCAATTAGAACGTATACCGAATGTAACGAAAGGAGTAAATAAACGAATATATAAACGGATTGGCTAGAAGTTTATAATACAGTCCAACGGTATGGGATTTCGCTTTGAGATGATGGCCTGCTACGAACAAAGGGGAGTTTAAGACCTCCGGATTATGCCATGAATATGAAATGTGCCGACAATGATATTATGAAAAGAAACAATTCAAAGAAGACAGCAACGGCAGGGCTCTCTTTCGTAATGTCCCAAGTTCTCTGCGACTGTGGCAACGACGGCACCCACCTTCCTTACAATCCTCACGATCTTATATATAACGAAACCACGAGGCGTTCCCCTAATGGCATAAAAACGAAGGGTAGAGCTTCTCGCCTGAATGGGGGCAAACATCAATTCGCGCTGACGGTGGAAGGCGGGTAAAGGCGGTTCGGAGCGGTTCGAGGTAAGGAAGAAGATCGGCTCCTAGAATGGAATTGTCTGCCCGGTTGGGTCTTCGCGGAGTTCAAAGATCTTTACGCCGTTACTTTTTTCTAATATATATATTTTTCACTAAGTTGCCACCGCACTCTTCAATCTCTTCAAAAATTTATTTTTCAATTTTCAAGTGTAAGTGGCAAAACAACAAACTCCTAATACCTGGTATGTAAGCTCCGAAATTCAGGCGTTGATCACTGTAGCTTTACCGAAACATCGCATCCTCAGGAAGGAGTAGTAGCTTCAGCTTAGCTCAACACTTACTGCTGACTTATCCACAGTTGATGATAGTGCTAAGGAAGAGATAGTGCTACGATCTTTAACTGCAGTTAGACTGCAGTGCCACTCACGCTCTGATTTCCATAGCGACTCTATTTGGCAGACAAAGTGTGTATATAGTGCTCTTCCTGACCTCCGACTAGATTGTGTCTTGAATTGCATAGACCACACTCGTGCCATTGATATGTACATATTTTTGACAAGAGTCACTAACTGCACTTTTAATATTCCACTAGAAATTTTTGAGATATCAAGAATATTGGTTTGCACAGCTACGTCTTCACACAGACTATAAAGAACACAGAATATTCACCGATGGTAGATTTAGCGCCGATCAGGCATTGCAAAGTCTTTTGTCGTATCTGTTTTGATGGATTAGAGAAAAGGAAAAACTTTTTCTGTGGTTTGTGTTGTTAGAAGGTTTTGATAGGGGTTTCTTTTCAATAGACACTGTCTTCCCACTGTCCACTGTTTAGAAGGGTTATTTGGTTTCGCAAGTCCGTATAAAAAATGTTCTTAGAAATTTTTATGACGTTTTAACCCATGAAGAGGGTCCGTTTTGGACAAGCTGTGATTTTAATGAACAACAGTTTACAACTTGACAAACTGTTTATTTTTTGATTTTACTTTTCTTTTTACCTTTTGACAAAAATTTGAACCTGGGTTCAAAAGTTTAACGGTTTCAATTTTGGTCAAAAAGTTTTTTTCACTTTTATACCGTTGTTTATTAAAATTAAAACTTGTCTGAAAAAGACCCTCTTCGTCCCACAAAATGTCACAAAAATTACAGACCATACATTTTTTATGGTACCTCAAAACCAAAACCAAAATGGCCTTTCTGAACGTCAAAAGCTTTTAATTACACAGTTTGCAAAAAAGTCTATATATTATAATTTGATTATCTTAATTCTCAGTCTACAAACTTTCTATAAACTCAAAAGTCTCAATCCAATCCAATTATCCGGAACAGAAATTACAATTATACAGAAAATAATCAGAAACGTCTGACAAATTTTCAGGGTATCTGTTTCGAAGTTAAGGGAGCTCGGCAAAAATTGGGGAAATTCAGAAGAAAAAAACGGTGTGGATAAGTTGGATGTAAAAAACTCGATAAAAAATTCGAAATAGATTCTCACTATCGGATTAAATCGTCTTTGTCGTCTATAGAATTTTCATGATATATTTCTTTGAGAGTATAAGAAAGCTCGAAAATTGTTTTGGAGTTACAGAGATCAGAAAATGTGAAATCTATGCAGCGTTTGATCTGATGTGTGAGTATGTGTACCTTCTGTTACGACAACTGCTATTACCTTGACTGTATTTGCATATAGGAGACGATTGTTCACAGATATATCTGTCTATTTTGTTTTACCTATTCCGGGCGAACACTTTTGTTTCCGATGGTTGAAATCGTTGAAATCTCGAGGTGAATTTAAAATCGACGCTTCCTTTAGCCTCTCTTCAGGATGCGAATAAACAAGAGAGAATCGTGTCAGAGAATAAAAAGGCACAGAATCAAATCTTCAATTCAGTTGTCGGAGGGAGACAAGGAAAAACGCGTGTGGGAATGGCATCTGCTGAAAATGTATATGAAACTTTCTCGAAAATTCTTAGCACGACGTCCATCTCTGAAGTTACTAATCAAGACACTTAGCGAGCCCTTTTTATCCCAACTCTTGGACCTCCAGGCGTTTGGGTCGTTTCGGGTCGTTGCTTGGCCTGGGTCCTCCACTCGATTACGCGGTGAATCGGCCCCCTGTGTGCTCGTAGCTTATCAACTCTTTTCAATTTTAGTTTCCTTCCTGGCAGTTTCAATATCGTTTTAAGTTTTTAAAAACTTTGTTACTCTGCACGGAGACACCGCGTGGTCTGCAACCACAGACAATCGGCTGCTTTACTTACACGTTCAATTGTGCCCTGCAGGCTTAGACAAAATACTGTTACGGAAATTGGAGGAAATATAAAGGGGTGAGTCCTTTGTCAATTAGTTTGGTGGCAAATTCTTTTATTAGAATCAAGCTTGCTGTGCATATAGTTTTTATCCTAAAACCAAACTTCATCGTATACTTGATCCGCACATTTTCATTGGCTTGGTCAGAAATTATAAAACAAATTCTATTTTTTTTTTTTAGTACGTCTCTGTTTCTAAGTGAAATAGAAACGAGATCAACAGCGTGTTTGAAAGAAAAGACTCTAACCAATCACGAATTCAACCGTTTTTTGTATTTATTTATTATTATTATTATTATTTTTTTTAAATCGTTTTTCGATATTCTTATACCGATGGCGCTAGTCTCTTCGTTAGATTACTAATTTCATCGAATGTTAAAACAATCTAGTGAATTTAGCTGGTACAAGTTTTGAACACAATCTTACATATACGTGCTGATAGTGCATCAGAAATTCAGAAAAATCAATTTTTAGCACAAATAGAAAACACCTGAAAAACCCGTAAAAATTTCAGACTGATTCCAAATTGGAGTATTTAAGAATTGCCAATCCACTTTTGATACAATACCAGTTCTTTAGAGTGAGAAAATAATCGAAACGAATTTTCACATTTAGATTTGTGATTAATAAAGTCTCTTCTTCGAAAAAATATCTTGATTCAAAGCAGAACTATTAACTAAATAGTCGAAACTAATACTGGGTCAGAAATTTTTGTTCTTCGCTAAATGATTTCAAGTTGCCTGGTATCAGGATGCTTATAACAGCACAGTGGATTTGAATAAGATCCAAAAGGTCAAGGAAAATCCGCCGTTCGAATTCCGCACAGTTATACTCGTACTATAGGAATATAAATGGATATAGGTATATATGCATGATTATATTAAACGGTATTGCGGGCAAAGAGAATACTGATCACCTATCGAAAAATATCTGTATATATATATATGTATACATATATAAATTTTATATTTGAATATATTTTCGAAAAAGTAAATTATCTATAAACTGATCACACACTTTGAATATTTTAACAATTATAAAGATTAAAATGTATTTCGTTCAGATTTGGATAGGTAGCCAAATTTGGTTATTATTCGTATAGGTATAGTCAAGGATTACAATCACATTTGATTCAATTATACCGGTACTAAGTTCTTCAGTCTATATGATTATCGAAGAGATTTGTACAGTGTTCTCATTCCCCTAAGTAAGAAAAATATCCCCGAACGCAATAAGAGTGATCTGTTGTGGTGGTGGGAAATTATGCGTTCAATTTCGCAAAGTGGTTTGGCTAGAGATCATAAATTACTTGGGTAGAAAAACAAATGCAGGTCAATTCGAATTCTCGGACAAAGAAAGTCAAGGGACTAAGGCTATGTCACGTGATCTAATCTATAGTTTGCCAATGTCCGGTTGAACTTTCCGAAGGTATATACCTACATAGGTATACCTATACGTGTATCTAAATAAGGTATAAAACTAGTTGATTGAATATCGTTCATTATGGTACAGATAATATTACAATGTTGCAGTGATAAATTAGTAAGAAGAGAACTCGTTTGAAAAATTTTCAAATTTTTTTCTTTTATAAACCTCTGAGACATTTTTTATCGCCAGGTGGTGGTTTTTTGTTTTTTTTTTAGTATAGAATACAACCCTCTATCAACAGATGATTGATTATGCTCTCGCGTTGCGTAACTAATTCCGTCCTCAATTAAGTCTACCGTAAAAGCAGGAAAGATAGCGATTAATTTAATTTTCAAGTGAATAATGAATTTTCATACATTTTAACAAAGTATTATTTCACGGGTATGTATCTTGGCCAGCTGTCCAAATTTTTGGTACAAAATATTTTAATTTTTTTATCCAATTCTTAACTCGCCACGCAGTAGCTGCGACGACATTCTTTTGGAGTAATACAATTTTCTAGGTCTTTGATACACTAAACTAACGGACTAATGCCTTTTGAATTGAATTTAAAAGGCGAAATCTCTCAATTAAATTTTCAAACACGTGAAATTATTGAACTTAATCGACTTGCAGTATGATAAATGACCTGAAATCTGTGTTATACCGATTTATATTTAAGTAGGTATATATACATATATATATATATAAGAGTTATTCTGTAATCTCTTTAAACATCCCGCAGGTTTTCTTAGATTTTTATCGGATTCATCGACTTTACTCCGGTACCGTAGCTACTCCGGATTGAGGTTTTATTTTATCAAATGCCTTATTTCTTTGGCTCTTTCCTGAAATTTCTCAGCGCTCTTATAGTCTAATTCCTAATTGAATAAGTTCTCGGATCGATAGAATCGTTTTTCTCGTTATTGATTTCTTTTTTCTTACTGGAATTAAGTTCAATTCCACTTCACGATTTACCTATTCTTCGAAAGCTTCTCCATCTGCTTTCCCCGACTATGCGGAAATTGTTTCTTCTACTTTAACCCTGCAAAGATCCTAAAACCAGCACTGATTTATAACATCTTACCTACTTTTTAAACCCTCTTGGGTTACTCTGGGAAGGTACTCTGTTCATGGCCGAAGAATGAACGGAAGATGTTCAGACTCATAACTATTACCACTTTGACTACAGTTGAAACTAAAGTGGTTGAAACCTTCGCTTTCACCTCTGTCATGAATCTCATGGAAATTTCTTTTTAAATTTCAACAATTTGTAGTAAATCCTTGAGAGAACAATTCGGTATCATAAGTTGTTTAAATTCGTTATATGGATAATTAGCAAATAATATGAAATCATGAACTTTAAGGCAATCAAATTTCAAGTAAATTTTCCACTCGTAGTAGATCAGAGCAGAGCAAGAAGCAATGGTCCCTTTGATAATTCAGGACAATTTTAAGGGCTGTATAGTCCCACTGAATAGCGACCCTCACAAGAGTCCTTAACAATTAACCAATTAGAAATTAGTCGCATAAACTTTGAATTTCCCATCAATGCACTGGACCAGATTGCAAATTGGAAACTCAATTAAAAAAATCTCAACGACTCTAAATCTATGTCAAAATCTCAGTTTAAAATATCAACAGAAAGTCTTTTATCAAATTCTGGAGCGAGATTTAAGAGTCGAAAAGCCAACTGAACTCTAGCTTGAAATCCGAACCATTTAAACTTCGAATTTTTTAACCTGATTCTCAAACTGCACATTGAACTAAGATGAGAAAAAAAATTCAAATAAAAGTAATAATTTTTTTTTTTTTTTTAATTTAGTGTTCAAATTGAGATTCGGGTTCAAAATTTAGAGTAGAAGGTAACACCTGAGTGAATTAATGTTCGTATAAGTATAGCTGCCCATATTTACCTCAAGGTATAAAATCATAATTATGAGGCAGAGCTTGACGGTTTTTTTATTATAATAACCTGCATTGGTGTTATACTTACTTCGTTAGAGCTCTTTTAATGAAATTAACAGGCAACGATGTCGTTGGATTGGCAAAGCTGTATGTAAGGACCTGCCGCATACTTCTCACGTGTGTGTATAACCATGAAGATTATATAATTTGTATACATACGGGCAGTTGCTACCCCAGCTTCGCCTTAAACCGTAGTTAGATGGCGCTGGAGGTCGTATACGTGGACAAGTGCGAGCACACTGGTAACGTATTTGTGTAATACATAGCATGCCCAAGGTACACTTGTTGCCAGGAGTCTTTCTCGTTCAAGATTTTCAAGTGTCAGGCGATAACAAGAAAAGAGGAAAAAAAAAAAAGGTAAAAGCGAAAAGCGAAAAGGTAAAAGGGAAAAAACTAAGTACTATATACGAATTAAAAAATGAAGGAATGTCGGCTTCAAAGTCGTAATTATACGAGACGTAAACGGCGCTTTGCCAGTTATAATCCTCATAAGGGTTCTCCCGATTTAACTCGTTCAAAAATGAACGAATGAGGTTACTTTCAACTTTTGAAAACTGTACTTCCAACTCCGTTTGATTATTCGTAAGTAATATACGTATTATAGGCCTAGTATTTCCCTAATAACTACAATATAGAATTATGGTGTACCTACACTTGCAGAAGTTTCCTTCAGTGAATGTTGAAAGCTAAGTTATTAAGCGGTAATTTACGCAAATACCACCAACTAAAATTATTAAGTTTCGGTACATATTGTAAAATTGTATTACTGGAACTCAAATTAGACTTTTCGAGTTACTTCTCAGGTACACATCATAAAATGCTATAACCCCCTCCCTTCCCACCCCCTCCCTGAAGCTGGTTGAGATTAAAACTTTGAAGCCCTTCCATGGTCATTAAAAGTTTTCGTAAGAACGCAAGACGTCTTAACACATATAAATGGATCCTCGCGAAGCATCTTAATAACGAGTAAGTCATTTATATAAGTCAGACTTTCTCCCGTGCAGACTTTGCGCTGTTAATAGCCCTGCCCGACAAGTTTGCGGTACGACTTCGTTTCGCCACAACCGTTGAAAGAAAAATTTCCTATGCCTAGCTTTAATTGGGAAAAAGAAGAAAACAACCACCCACCTTCTCGGCATACATCGCTAACTTTTTTACATGTATACAAAATTCAATGAAAGAAAATGTCAAAGAAAAGTGAAGAAAATAAATGTGAGAATTAATTTTTTTAAACCAAAAGTGCATAAACAAATGAGAGAAGAAAAACCTTTATTAAAACTTACTGAGTACCTGTATACATATATACCAAGTTTCAAAGAGAAAGGTTGGAAATTATTCATCACAATTCTTTTTTTTTTTTTTTTTTCAGTTTTTTTGAGTTTTTGTTTTTTCACGTACCCACTTTTGTCGAGTACGCTTTTCAATAATACTACTCACGAAGCCGACTTTCCGTTAATTAATTTCAAACAAAAGAAGTACGATTTCCTAACGAAAATAAAAAAACACTATCGAAAATAAATGAATTTTAACAATTTGGATTACAACTTTCTTCCAAAAAGAATAGCTGTTTGATCCCATATGTGATTGGATGTTATAAAAAAAAAAAATCTGTCTGCCATAGTAGGTACGATACGGAGAAGGAAGGTCGGAAAATACAGAAAAGCATGTCATTTGAATCTCTTCAAAACTTATATAAGTTGAGTCTAACAATCGGAGCTGACCAATAATATTCAGAATAGTTTCAATTTCCAAATAATTCTCTTGATAAATTCACTCGCTGACCAGATATCGATAAACGGTGTGTAAATTCAATACGCGCACCTATAGTATATACGAGCAATTGAATACTCACCCATTGAATTCCACTTAAAAGCGATCGTATTTTTATCACCACCAGATTGTTTCATATCGTTTCGTTTGATTTTTTAAATAGTAACGACTTATCGAGCCCATCTCGAGCGATTTTTTATTCTTGAAAGAAAAGACCAAAAATTGATAGATACATCTTGGATGTATCATCCAGCATCAATACATGAGGGACAAAAAGCTCTTGCCCTTAGCCTGGCACCCTAGCTTACCTTAACTGTGCCTGTCGTCTGTGTAAAGTGAGAAAATAATTTCTCCATCTCTAAGGAAACTGGAGAACAATTTCCGGCGTCGAAAACTCTTCGTATAAATGAAGTTTGTTTATGCATTATCCGGGACATCATATAACGTCCCAAGCCGTAGACCTGATCTCAACCCCTTTTTTGTTTCACCCATAATTTTCTCCCCTTTCTTCTTTTTCTTTACTGTCAGTGGTTCAAGCACGAGATGAATTTCCACGATGTATAGATAATATTTACCGTTTTTCAAACCAAGTACTTTTTGCTGTTTTATTGCGATTGCTCGAGATTACTTCGATCGTTTTAAGCTTTATGATTACTACGAATCTCGAAATTTCGAGTTTGAGGGTGAATTTTATTCAAAAGTAGTTAATATCAGCCGCACGAAAGCATTTCCCGCCCTCGAAGGTCCGTGTTATAGGGGAGAGTTTGAGTTACAGCTGACGGCATAAAGAGCCACGATATGTACGGGAAAGTCTGCATGTGACAGGAAGGGGGTTTCAAATTTTATTGGTCACCAAATTTGATATGACAGACAGTCTGCTCCAGATTCTCTAAAGAATCTCATTTAATTGACAAAAAAAAAAAAAAGTTTCAAAGGTTTCTACTCTCGTGCACACGAGTCTTGTCCAATAGTGGACATTCCCTAATTGTAAATGTTAATTAACTTATATTTCAAATTTTATGCACACTTCGACGTGATAGAAATTACTATGCTAGCTGCGTTGTTCAAACTGATTAATGAATCATGAATTGATTGACATTTTCATCGGTATATAAAATCATACCGCAATTGCCCAATCTACAGCTGCTTTATAATTGGTTAGTTGAAAAGCGACTGCTAGTGACAGAAAGGACATCAAAGCTTATCTCGATAACTGCAACCAACTGATCTCGCGATCTCATCTACCGGTTGCCTTTAATCTTCGAGCTTTTCACTTCGTCGATGTGACTCGTAATAAATAGCCCCTCATCAAGAGTTTCTAGATCACAGCTTCACGCTGTATATGTATACATAGATAGGTACTACTGCATCTAGTTTCGTATTATCAGATATTGGTCTTCCACGTCCCTGTCTAATAAATGGCCTCCTTGGTTTCTAGTGTGAAAAGCCACTGTCTCACGTCAGAAATTTTCGGAGTGTTTGTAGGTTCGGTGACAGCCATGTAGAAAGCATACGTCTAACATTGACATTCTCGAACCGTTTTCACGAGGACATTTTCACTTTAACTTTCGGTTAAAAATGCATTGGGTTAACGTTTCTCTCATGAAAAAAATATCCCACATGTTATGTAATATGCATCGTTTGGTCGACCGGTGTATGAGGTGTTTGACGATGCTACTTTAACTCGGTATTCAGGTAGTAGAAATCGCTGCTTTTGGAAAACGTATGAGGTTGGATTCGATGCTGTCGATATATTATTCCGGTAAATTAGATCGTTAGAATATAGACTAAGGTATTATGCGTTGCTACTTTTTTGCAATGTTGTTGGTTTATATTTCATAATCGTATAAACAGAAAGTGGCTACAGCGAAAATATATACTGTACAAAACGAGAGGAAACTGCCTTATACTAAGCAACTTTTAGAATTTAGATTGTTTGATATCAAAAATGGATAAAATATGGATTCATATCATAATTTTGAGTACCTACCAAAAACCTGAGTGGATTCGTTTCGTTGTAATAATATCTTTTCAAATGTGACTTTCAGAAGTTCAAGTAAGATAAAAAAATACCATGATAATCTTATAGATATTTTATTTTTTCATTATTTCATTTTTTATTTATTTTATTGATTTCATTTTTTGGTCAAAAATAATTATATGAGTATTCACAAGCCAGATTGTATCGAGAGGTTAATATTCGCTCGGATTTTTTATGTAAAAATTATTCCGTGACTTCGAATGATATATCTTCGATGATTTCAAGTGATTTCGATTGATTAGAAATAAAACTGTGAGTTATATTGAATAATTTCGAAGTGATTACAAATAATTTTACATGATTTTCTGTGATTTTAACCAATTTCAGTTAATATCAGTTAATTCCATAACTCCAGTTGATTTCAGTAGATTTCGAATGATTAAATATAAATGAATTCATCCTGTTGACAGACTGATTTCAAATCAGATTGTACAGCTGATATCAGAAGTGAATAACCCCTCGGATTGAACAATAATATTTCGTGTATACGTAGTATATCGTTCGATAGCGAAAATATGAGATTGAAAAATTATTGAATGCTTTTACGCAGCAAAATGCTTTTTATGTATTACCGAGCTTCAATCTCGTGTATATGAAGAAGAAAAAAAAAAAATCAAAAATCAAAATGTAATTAAAGCAGTGAGGTCAACGGTCAAGCTGACTGCAGTGTATTTATTGAAGTACATATTTTTGAAATTCGCCAAGCCTTTTACGCTCGTGGAAATCAAACATGCATCAAACGATGAGTACGTATCTGTTATATATGTATAATACATATATATAGGTATAATTCATACACGTGGAGGAATGAATGTTAACTGCAGTAACGAAAGTAATATTTTTTTAGTACTAATTGAAAACCACGTTTTACGTACATTTAGTATAGATACGCACAATGCGTACTGCACGTTGTGATTGGTAATATCTAGATTTGAATCAATAGCAAAAATATTGATATTCCTACACGTCACACAGAGATAATAGTTGTTAACAACCATTTCTCTCCGTATACTCTGGGGGAGTATTCCGATAAAAATTCTATCGAAAAAATTATTCTATTACAAAAGCCTCCTCGCCACATACAGCGATACAAAAGTAAGCAGGAATCGATACGATAAAAGTATGAAACAAAGTGAAAAGGCGCCATGGTGTCGTTTCTTTTCTTTTTTTCTTCTTTTTGTATCATCTTTTTATTTTTTGCACAACGCATTTCGTGATATATACCTACTCACCTTACAACGAGTTGAAGATTTCTGCCAGTGATGGGTCTAAAGAAATCATCCTCATTCTCATATAGTTTGTTATATATAAGAAGCTGATTTCGACCGCCAATCATGTGGAAAATAAAATTGTTGTTTGTTTAAAGTAAACCGTAAGTATTATCGGATAAAATATACATGAAATATGCTGCAGTAGGAATAATTTGTTATGCATACAGTTCGAGCGGGTCCCCGATATTCCAGACGTTAATTTGCATCTCTTAGTCATTACTCTTTCACGGTCGTCATATTTATTATCTTTGCCACGATTCAAGTCAAGATACAAATAAAAGGATTTCTATATAAAATCCCTGCCAAGCCTGCTCGAGAAGGAAATTAATGTCGTTTCTGTTTCAACAATTTTTAGTTCAACAATTTACAATTCAACGCATGCGTGCGGACCTCTTTTCTAAAAGTCTTTGCGAATATCTTTGAGATTACCGATCTGACGTGAAAACTTTTTTTTCAAAATTACATCGTTTTCATCAGTAGAATCAAACTTTCAAGAACATAATTGAGATTTTGATACGGTTAAGACTTTAATCTTAAAACGTATATATCGCCTTTATACTGTGAGTTTGTATTTTATCTGATAAAAAATGAGTACCCAGATAGTAAAAGATTAAGTACCCATTCACGAAGAGATAATCTTCGTACCCACACTGTATAGTTATACACATCACCTGCCATTAAGATCTTATAGAGTTTTCACTTCTTTTCCGTTATAATAAAATTCACATAATTGTTAAAATCATCGTATATGATATTAGCTACAGAATCGGAAGAAAAATCAATCGACATTCGCAAATCCCATTGATTTTCAAAGTGTCAAAGTAACAATTATGACAAGAAAATTATTCAACTTTTACCTAATCGCCAATAACCAAAGTCACATACGGTCTCCAAATAGTCGTAATTACAATAAGATGCACAAGTTCTTATGCGGTTTACGATAACGCTAAAATTTCCCTTCAATTTCCAGGTAAACTAATCACATAACCCCTTCCGAATATGTGTACTTGTCGGTTAGGTAATTTAACCTTCACTCAGAAGCTCGTTCTCCTGCTTTTGCATATATACTGTCTAGGAGTATACCTCGAAGCGGAAATGATTCAAGCAGACCTTCCTTTGCCTATGATGAAGCCCAAGTCTGCCTCGTATCGGAGAACATGAATTTCTGCTCATTGCTTGTATATGTACATGCGATATAGTTTGATAATCTAACAGGTAAGTACGGAAATGTAAATTTTACGTGCCATTCGAGAAGCACGAGTATTAGATCGGTTAAGAGATACTTGCACCTATCCTATACGTACCAACCACTCTATATCAGCTTATAGTTTATTGGCAAATTGCCACCCAACATATTTCCTCTTCGAACAAGGTAGCTGTATCGATGCACTTATATTCGCATAGGCAAAAGTGTATGCGTCCTCTTTCGTACTAAATACTGAAGTAAAGTATCGGTATAAGTATCGTTTTTTTTTTTCATATAATCCTGCAGAGCACGATCGCCGCAAATGCGAATTATTTTTTTTTTTCTCTTTAATCGTTGTTAGAAAAGCTTGTTAAACTGAAAAAGCGACGTTGAGTGACGCGTGGCTGGAGCTGCATTGATTCAGGAGAAATGTGTCATGGATAGTGAGAAATGGATAATGGATAAGCGTCAAGGGGAAGGCATTTAATACAATCTCCCCATAAATCGTATCCTCCCAGTATCCCGGCAGCGTATCTACTCCTAGAAGATAGATGGTAACTGAAATTTATAAATCATCATTTGGATGGTGAATTGTATTTTTTCATTATCAATTATGCAACGAACAAACGGCAAGTAGGTAATTTTGTTACTACTGATTAACAATATGTCGCATTTTTACTCGTCAAAATTTTCGCAAAGAGAAAAAAAACAAAACAAAGTATTTAACAGTTTTTGGGAATGTAAAGAATGTTAAACCGGTCAAAAGTCGTTTTTAAATGATTATTAGATTTACACAATTGTACCTTTTTTTATCTTTCTTTTTTTTTTGTGTTTACACGGCAATTTTATCGTCCTTGGTTGCATACTGATTTTTAAAAAGGGTCAGACGAGCGATATTCAGATTCTTTCTTGTAGAGTTTAATCGCATTAACTTTGAAGAACAAATTTTATGCAAATTATGAGAAATTCAAATCGGTTACGGGATTTCGATTCTTCCGCAAATATATTCACAAAGCTACTAAAATGGCGCGTGCTAAAGGGTCTCAACTTAATTGAACATATCACTGAAGCAATTAGCCAATGTCAAGGTTTTCAAAGGCTCGTTTACACATCAGAAATCGACGACGTGAGATCAGAGGAGACTTATAAAGTATTGATCTAGGTTCTCACGTCCCGTACGTATTCCATTTCAAGAACGCATTTGCTCACGGGTGTGTCAGACGTTTAGCTAGTAAGGGTTTACCCTTCTGTCGCATTTCTGTCGCGGGAGTTTCCAGTGGCTCAGCGTCGTTCAGCTTTTCGGAAATTGATTCAAATGGTGGCACTTCTTTTTCCTAAGTGTATAACTTATTTGTTTTTACAAATTTAATTATCGTTTTAAAAAATGATATAATTATATTTGAAAACGAATATATTCGTATTTATTATCATATGAAAATATATAATTTTATTGTCTCTTGTAGCAATTCCATTTACACATCGACGGCCGTGACACTCACTCACGACTCCACGATTTATCTAAAACTTTGATGGAAATTCTTTGTTGACAGTGAACTACCTTTGAGGTATTCGTCTATCCGTTTAACCTGACAGTCCGTAGACTTTTTGAAATTTTTTCACTTTTCTAGAAAAGTAGGGCGTCCGTTACCACGACGTCAGTGACGGTGCACTACATTTTAGGAATTCTCATTCAATATTCGCTTGTGAAACAAACCATTTATTCATGCTGAGGACACGCGTTAGAACCGAAAAGAAGAATTTCCAATTCTACTGATATCATACCAGGGTTGTTTTAACTAATTTCAAGTTTAGCTCTTTCAATCAAATATACAATCTTGAAACTTCACAAAGATGGACCAGGGTGATAAAAAAATCCAATCACAACGAGATCACTATCCCAGTCTTGTTAACGACATTTCTAAAGACACTATCCTTTACGTCGTTACAAAATCTTCGAAAGATTTTTATCTTTATCTATGTTTCAAATCAATATTTCAATCATTTTGGGAACAGTGGTGGCTTTAGACGTCTAAACTGTATATTAAACGTATTAATTCTTTGATACTAGATAGTCCACAGTTTCCAATTTCAATCTGCCAGACAAAATTTTCAATAGCCCAATTTCATCTTCGAACTTTACTAGTCTTTTGAAACATGAGATACTGGAATTTCGTACTTGTCGACTATCCCCCCCCTCGTGATGGGATAAAATGCAGTCAAAATAAAATCACTCATTGTAAAGTTTCAGATCCACTACTGCTTGAATTTCCAAATTTTTGAATCTGTGTAATTCTTTAAATAATAAAACCATGACCATGGATGAACAGACAACGTATTGATACTAAGCTTACTTTTTTCTCCTTGTGTTTTTAACTTCATGAAACTTAAAACAGCGTATCAAAAATCTGTCTGTTCAACAAATACCAGAGGTTTTATTTATGATGAGTGAGAGAATGATGGTTCACAATTCCTAGATTTCGAATTGAATATGCTAAAGAGGTGTGAAGTCCTGTAATGATCAGATCGAACTGTTGAAAAGTTTTTTGGGGTAATACTAGTCTTGCAGAAATACGCCCTCTCTATGTGTATACACATACATAGCGTCTTAACCCTGCCGGAGACCGCAAGTTTTAAAGTGATTAGTGAAACCATAAGTTTAATGCTGCCATTGTATTCTGTAGGGCACACCGATTTCAACTCGAATCGCAAAGGGGTATAATCCCACAGTCGAATAGGCCACTAACTAGAATCTGTTAGATACAGTATGCTTGATAACAATTTTACTGATCAGGTGTTTAGTAGTCGAACTAGCATACAAGTGATTACAGTATTAGGCGTGGATTAGTGTGGTTTATCCAAATTAATCGTCGGTACCAGGCACATTACAAATCCTGGAATTCATTCTGGTTTTAAAAAATTTTACTGTTAAATCTAGTACGTGGTTCATTATCGAAATAGGTCTCAACCGGGGCACTTGGTGTTCTGTAGTTATCTAATATTGTATTAAATTAAAGCACGTATTATATCCAGCACTTACCTTTTAATTACGTAGGCTGCAAAATTAATTACACTTTGCATTGTCGCATTCGGTATATCAATTATTATTATCATCCAAGCTACTCAATTGCTGCTAATTAAGTTACATCTACTTGATTTTAATTAATAATTAAGTATACTCGTAAATCATTCTAGAAATTTTTGGTCAAGTAAAATATGCAAAGGTGGACCACTAAGTATCAAACTAAAAAAATTCTAGTCTCTTCTAGCTTGAAAATACTAAACCAGCCTATGCAGTGTCTTTGTTTTAACTCGTCATCTTTAAAAAAAAAGTATATCATAATTGAAAATTTGTTCGATAAAATTATGAAGTAACCCAGTTTGCGGGTAGTTTTTCGAAAAAGCTTCCCATCTTCCAAGTCTAAGGATGGATTTGGCTGTAATTTCCAAATGGTTTTATGAAAAATCTTCTCACACACCTTTAATTGAGATTTAAGAATTTTCCGAATTTATAAACTGCTGAAACTTTGGTTCAAATTTTTACACCTACTATAATGTTTTAAGAAATCGTATGACTGAGGGACACTTGCTTCCTTCAAAATAATTTAGTGATTTTAAAAGGTTCTTTCGTGTCAGTTTCCTCATTTTACATGCTTATAAATATCATCTACTAAAATTTCTAGTCTTATTCAAATCACAGAGTCAATTTTTAACAACTGAATATATTACCCATTGCTTCGCGTCCATCAAAGTCATGCTCTTTGTGAAAGTACGAGCTGGAATAATAAAAATTTAATAGTTGACAAAAAATTTAAATACAAGCCTGATTCCTCCCGATAGAGAAACAGCCTGCAGGGTTATTTAGACATCTTGATTTCTGTTGTTTTAAGTAAAATACTACAGTAACAAAATACAATGTCACTTTAATTTTGTATTTAAGATAAACTAAATATTATAAATTTATGTATTTTGAAATGTTTTTTTCACTGTTAGTGATATACTTATTCTATGTCTTATCGAATCCATGTCTCTACAGCATCTTAGTTATGGCGTCGTGTCACGTGGCGATATTACGACGTCCAAAGAAATAGGGGAGCTCCTTTACTTTTGCCCCCTCAGTTTCTCGTGAATTATTATTACCTGAGTTAGAGTCGCCGCAAGTATGTCGAGGAAATTGCCTCTCTTCAGCTTCGCTGCAGATAAAAGGACTTCTTCTCTCTTCCAACCAACGTGGCAAATTATGCCTTGACACAAGGTAACGAAATGTAGTATATAAACGTGTGTGTATACATATAAATGGACGCACGAGTAGTACGCGTTTCTTTGTCTGCTATACCACTAAAACCAATATATATTTCCAATTCCAATACCACACATGTATTAGTTATCGGTAGATACGAGCAGGATACACACTTTTATCCCGAAGACATCAAAATTTTTTCCGTACAAGATTAACCGCATATGGATTCTTAAAAACAGAAAATCATCCCATTAAAAATCTTGATCAGTAATTTAAGGACTCTACTATAGGCTTGACAGACAAAAACTGAACTGCATGAACTAGAGAAATTAAAAATCAATAATTGTTAACAAAATGACGATGTTCAGAAGGAAAAGTCAATTTTTTTAATAAAATTTTACTGTTTTTTTTTTTTTGTTTCATGAAAAACTAACAATAAAATAATATAGGTAAAATCACGATTCTAGTTCATGCAGAATAAACACGAATTTCAAACATGTATAACGAATTTCAAATCATTGGGATAATTAGTTATTGAGTTACCCGTACCGCTAGGTTGGAATAATTCTACCCACTTGAATTTATCGATAAATGAAAAAACGAATTGATATCTTTGAAATTTCTAAACCGAGTGGGGTGATTGAGGGATACTTCATTCATTTTGTAGTAGTGTATTTTTCAACATTATTTCACGCCACACACGTTTTACCTGATCACGTATAGTTATAATGTATAATGTAATTCAAAAATTGTCGAGTACCGTAGCTTTGTGAAGTAGGGGTCGGCGGTGATTATGAGAACTGAAGAGAAGGGTCCAGACGGTAGCCACATGGTAAATAAGTGCTATGTTGAAACCCAACTTTTTTTTTTTATCTCTTTTTTATCTTCTTTTTTTTTATGTCCGACGGCAATCGTTACCACTTTCATCCCTACCCTCACGGCCTTTCAATGGCAGGTTTTAATTAAACAGTTCTCGTACTCAGTGCCCTATCTTCATCCACCTTCAACCCACTTACGGTCTATACCTAATAATAAACAATTGAGATTATTCGACTGTACGCTCGCTTTCGTGTCAAATTCAGGACAACCATGTTCCTGTCTACATCGTGTGTATATATGCGTTTTGTAAGTGTACTCGAAGTTTAAATGAAGTTTTTTTCCTCTTATATCTTAATGAGGTACGTACCTACTGTGCTTTTACAAATCGGTGCTAGACTGCATATCAAAATTTCCACTTTAATGATAAAATAAAAATCATACACATAATTTCGGGGTTATTAATGGTTTTTATATTAACCGAGATCTTGCTGAATAAAAAAAGAACTCAAAAATTTTATCCAAGATGTTGATGCAATTTAATTACTACAGCTTTTACTTTCCCGGATATAGTCATGGGACTCCCCGTACGATAAATAAAAAACAAAAAAAGTTTACAAAGAAGACACAAATGTACGATCAAGTAAGTTTACGTGGAGTTGAAAAAAAAAAAAAAAAAATAAATAAAACGAAGTAAAAATAATAATAATAATAATAAAAAACGAAACAACACAAAGTTGTGAGAACTTTGCCGATCAGTAGCAAAGCTGCACTCGCTTCGGTCATTGAGAAGTTTTTACAAAACTTTACCGACACTTTTATCAAGTTAACTAAATAACTTTTGTGAAGGCCTTTTGTACGACAATTATAAATTTTCTAGTTCAAAAATAGAAAATAATTACCTGGACATTGTGAGGGAAAATTAAATTGACGTTACGGTTTTCTAAACTTTTACTTTCACGTGCGATTGACCAAAAGTTTGTCAAAATTGAACTCTGGGAACAAGCGTGGTATTCCCAAGGGAAGTGTTTCGGAAATTTTCTTTATTTATTTTTCACCGATTCTTCGGTTCGTTCTATTTGTGGTACCTATAGTTGAAATATAACATAAAATAATGGACAGCTAGTGTTTGTCTCCGGTGGCCCTTCGTAAATCCAATTAAGGAAAATGGCGACCCTCGATTCAACCCCAGTTCGAGGATCTCTCACGATAAATCGACCTCTCAAAGAAGCGTTTACCTTTCTATAGAATTGAAAGCTTAAGGAACGAACAAACGAAAGACTGTTTTACCCGGTGACTATATCTATTCAAAACCAAACTTTACCCCGGCTTTTCAGCTACTTTTCTCAAACCAACGCTAACTTTGATTTCGGAATGTTTCGCGTCAGTGTTTTGTGACGTGAACTCTGTCATTGTATAACAGTTTCAAAACTCTAAACTTGAGCGTTCGTCTAACGCGGCAGTAAAAATAATAAAAAGTCATCATTTACTTATCATCACTTAGATATTATAAAATCCTTATAAAAATACGAATTACGTGGTTCTAGTCGACGATACATTAATCTACCATAATTCAGGATGTAATTAAGAACATAAATATAGTAAAGCACAGTGGAAGTCATGATTACCATTTTGCTTACAGTCATCTGCTTAACTACGGAGCGTATAAAACTAATGGCAGTACTTAGGATTACGGAGTTAAATAGGATATAGCTGTACCTACTGACTCGTACCCAACCTCTAAGAGATACGTAGAATTGTATACATGTGGATATCCACGCGTTTAGTATACGTACAAAGATGTAAACCGTGTTCAGACCTTACTTAACTATAAATCTAAAAAATTTTAACTGTAAACTATCTTCCTGATAGTCTCACCTTAATATCGTGGTGTAGTCTGATCATCGTCAAGTTCAATCAATTTTTCATAAGCATCTTTTCATCGATCGGTCCCACAACCAAAAGGGTTCATATATGAAAATTGAAAGGCATTAAATTCTCTCAAAAAAAAAAAAGAAAAAAGAAAAAATGATAAAGCACAAATTTTTATTTTATTTTCTTGAAAAATAATCACTTCCATGCAAATGCAACAGAAATCACTAGCGATTCTTAATGGACAATGCATTTTTTTTTTTATTTTGTAATACTCTCTATAAATCCATTTCATTCTAGTATTTACTATTTTACATACATCCATATTAAATCAGAGTTGTGAAGCACTGCAGCTTGGTTGAAATTTTGCACATCATACACATTCCTCCATTAATTTTTTTTGTTTTTTTTCTTTCTTTTAATTCAGACCCGCCAACATTTTCAAAGCCTTGCAATAGTATGTGTCCAGTCAAGCCGAGTTGCCATTCTTTCTGTTCACCTCGCAATCCGTTTTTCTATACCGATTTTTTTTTTTATCAATTTCCTCGTTTTTTACCTTCACTAAGAGTTCTTACAAAGATGGCAAGGCACATATTACGATAATCAACTTCAACTACATCAATTTCATCAACGATGCATTTCCAAACTCGTTGCGTTCAAACATCATTGCGTTTCTTATACCATCTTCCAGATGACAGTTTTCATGGAAATTTTTTGGATGCTTCCATGTTTCTTTTTTTTCTCTTTCTTAACCGCCTATTTGCCAAAAAAGACGTAATTTCATCTAAAAGTAATAATCGTCTGGCTTGACCTTACCTTATCTTTTGTTTGAGCGTTTGTATATGAACAAAAAACACTTCCAAAATCTCACTGCTTCCTAAAAGAGCTAGAGTATTTCGTGAATGAATTTTCTATATTAATTTTTTTTTTAATATTCATACTTCCCATCATTCCTTTCGGCACGATCCTTTTTTTTTTTTTTTTTAAGTATCTATCTCACATTTTGGGCTAAAAATATCGCCACTTGAAAGAATCTCGTTATAAATAAAATATTTTGTCTTTCATATTTGATTAACAAAAAAAGAAGACTCGCATTGACATTTATATTCTAAACAGTGAACCGTACACCACCGTGTTCTTTTTCTTTGAGGAGAAAATTGTTACCTGTAGGGTTGTGCGATCCGAAACCTTACTCAAGTTTTCCTGAGTATATTTTGTCCTTTACTATCCTTCGTTCATGGAAAAGAATGAGGTGTGTCAGAGTCAGTTCAAGTATGGTTTTGGAATGCACTTATACTGACAGGCAGTATACAAGCAGAAGGGATGAGATCCAGGGTCTCTGTTTCAAGGGTTCTATTCGAAACATAAACTTTGTCATGGCTTAACGCATACTTTACCGTTGAAATATTTGCTCAACAGCTGTGTTCACAGCTACTATATTTCATTGTATACCAATTTTCATAGAAATTATTATCTAATTCGTTGATGCATTAAAATATAACAATTTATCATTGAATTTGAATATAAAATCCATTACAAATTAATTTTTTCAACCAAAGCTTTCAAGCACTGGCTTCGAGGGATAAAAAATAAGTATATAAAGGGTCAAACCAACTTTGAGCTTTTTTCAGTTGATCCAAAACTTTGAGCTGTAAATGTTTCATCTAAAACAGCGTCAAAGTACCGCTTGGAACTCCTGGTTGATGATATAAGAGGTTTTTTCAAGTGGGAACACGGGTATGAATGGGTTAATTTGTCACGTTTTTTTTTGGACATATTTTCCTTTATTATGGTACAATATTTCATTACTTAAGGTGTTGCTGGTAAACGGTATAGAATGTGAAATACGTGTAAAGTAAATCCGTGCACCTGGAAGACCGCTGAAATTCTAGTAAAATACACAATACAGATGTAAGAAGGCCATAAAGATCCTCTAATACGGAGTCTTGACATTGCATAAATTTTTTTCTCATTTGCCATTACGAATTTACTTGATAATGGCAAATTCTCGTGAATTAGAGTGTAGTCTGAGTTTCTATACGACTGTACTCCTTTATATAGTTATATCCGATAATATAAAATCGTCGAACAATACAAGCATCGGATTGAAAAGACTCCGTATTAAAAAGATTCTACGAGGCTATTATTGCCATTAGAAATAAAATACCAACAGACGAAGAGGATGTAAATGCTGAAGTACGGCGCTGTACGTTACAATAATGCAAGAAATGATTGGGAACTTTGTAGAAATATCTATAGATCCATTGTTTTAAAATTACATAAAACAGTGCGATTTATTTTATTGTAATAATCTTGAAGTAATGTATTTGCATCGAAACATCGTAGGGACGCGACTAGGTTCGAAAAAAAATTGGCAGGATTGAAATTCACCGTTCGAAAAGCTTTCTACTTAATTTTTAACAAAAATTTTTTGAGAATGTGATATGTCATGAAGTATATAATGTCTTCAGTCATGGAAAAATTTTATGAATATTGTAACTCGATATACAGTTTGGTATATTTTCCATCAGAACTACATTCAGGATAACTGATGTGTTCTGGAACCAGAAAGCGAACTTGATTGCGTCGATAGGTGACATTATAGAAGTTTAGTCCGTTTCGAAAACGTCTGAACCAGGCGGCAGCACCAGAAATCACTTATTTTTCGAAAACCTCATTCCGTTATGACCATTCTGACCGTGGGATAGTCAAACAGTTTAGTTATACTTAGAGGGGGATAAATTAAATCAACTGAAATGAAATCTATATTTTCTAACGATTATTCTTTCATCGTGATTCTCTACTACATGATATTTTTATGAAGGCAGCTAGTTCTTAATGAATTACAGTCACAGGTAAAGCAAAGGGTTGCTATAAAGAATGGGTATTCCTACTGCAGTACTAGCCACGAGCTGCGAATAGAACAAAGTACAGAAAATAATTTAAATCCTCGAGGCGAAGTCCTTTGTTTCCATAGGTACGGGAAGGTCGTTAAAGCTTAATAAATGATTTGAAGCGTGTGCTAAGTAAATGGAAGAACATCTGGATTACGGAACCTAACTTTGGTGGAATGATATTTTTCATTTGTAAGCAAAAGCTTTACGTTGAGGAAAATTAAAAGATCCCCAAGATGACGGTAAATTAACACGAATTTCTTAAACAAAACTTTTTTTATTTTTTTTTTTTTTACATTTTTTAGTGAATTTTTTGTGTCTTTCAATTAGCAGGGAGTTTGCGAGGACGTGGGAATGGATTTTCTTCCTTCACCTCCCACGTTTCTGTCCCTCTTTTCTTTTTTAACTTTTTTTTTTCAGTAATACCTGTTCCGATGGTTTGTAGCGTTCCAATTATCTTACTCAATGGACGATAAGCGTCAAAATAAAACACGGGAATGCTCACTCACAGTTTTCCACTCAGCATTGAAACATAATCTTTACTGACGAGGAACTTCTCGTTGATGAAAAACCCCAGAGTATACGAAGTAGTCCTCTAGGATATCACGTTCAACATCATCCCTATTTTACTCTTGAAATATTACCTCGGTAAATGCAACAAGCTAGCTAACGAAAGGGGGAGAAAAGCTGAAGTAAATTGCGGTGAAAAAAAAAACAAAAAAAAAAAAAAGCCTCGTAGTGAAGTTGAATTAACGAAAATCTAAGTAGAACTAAATATATCTACTAATTTAACGTGGCGACTAGTCAGCAAAAAGGAACAAGGGAAAAAGAGAAAAGGAAGAGGTCCAGAGATTTGGCCATCCAATCATTCTGTATTTCGGAAATACTTCGGACTCGGTGGATTACTTGGTATAATAGAAAATTTGGTGGCCTCGCGTCAGCTCGTAATACGCGAATAATTGGAAGGATCGTATATTCATAGCTGAATCGGTATAATATTACTTCCAGGGTTGCAGCTCTATTATTACGCTTATATTCCATTAGGAGAACTGTAGCGTGCCATAGGACCGTAGCGCACACCCCATTCTAAAGTTAAACTCTGCCTCGCCATTACGAGTCGAGTAAAGCTGTTTATAGCGTTTAGCAGCAGATGCTGCAGTCGTAACAGCTTGCGAATGAAAACCATCCCACTCCCGTGAAAACACGTTTAAACGAATGTGAAATAATTCACTAATTTACGATCCGAGGCGCCAAAAGTCTTGATGAATTCAAAATGGCAGTATTTACCATATAATTCGAGAATCAATACACTGCAGTTTACTCGAGAACGTTCTGAGTATGTACTTACATGTAATACATGATATTGTGATACATGAACACCACGACGATGATTAATTTTCTAAGAAATTTAGATCCTTTAGTGGTTAACAGTAGGATAAATTCCGTCCACGAGGGTGTAATTGCATAAATTATTTGATCCAAGGCACGAGGGCTTCATCCCACAAACTTTGGCTATGTCCTGGGATCTCGACGGTTTGAAACTTTACACGCAGGCCCACCAAGGCCTGAATATAAGATCGCGATATTCCTTTCAAGAAATATTCAACGATAGCTCTACCAGCGTTGAACTGCCGCAGGGAAAAGTCTGTTCAGAACCCCAAGAAGTAGGTTTACATTTTAGATATCGTGCATTCAATTTAGAGCAGCGTGGTGTGATTGCGCTTAACGTGAAATCAATAGCTGACATGCTCTCAGACCTTGCTTTGTACTAAAACTACAAGGTGTTTGTCAGTTTACGTGAAAAGGTGCTCTAGGAACTTAGTTTTTCACATTTTTCCGGGTTCATCTTTACACTTTTGCTCGTGTGGCATGTAAAAGTTGCTTCCTTCACGTAATTCTAACAAATATTTGTTCTAAATTTTTTTTGACAATTATCCTCCTCCATTTTTCTTCTCTACACTTTGAAGTGAGTGAAAAAATTTTAAATTAAATCTTCGTTAAGAATCCGAAGTATGATATTAGTGGCTAAGAAAGTAAAGGCATTGGATGAGTAAAAGAATCGGGAGGAATTTTTGTCGAATTTTTAGTTTGGCACGTCCGTAAAGTTTCTTTAAAATTTCAGGAGAAGCTGGTAAAAATATGCTGTTCATTTTCGCGTTAGTAGAACTCATGGAAGCTGCGGTTTTCCTTTGGAGGTTTTAAAATGTCCCTCATAATAAATGCATTATCTCTGAAACGGTAACTAAAAGCGAGGCGGTACATAAAACAATGCAGCTAATGTCTTCCCCTTGTTTATTCCATACGGAGAAAAAGGAATACATATATTTCGCTCGTAAATGTGGGTTTTAAATTTCAAATATTTCACGTATAAGCTCGCATCGAGTAATACAATGTGAGTAATAAAATAATAATCCATTAATATCACAATAAATGAAGTATATTGCGGGTTGGGACATCGTAACAAGCTAAATCCAGTTCTCAAATCCGTTGATATAAGAATTGAATACGATGCCCCAACATTTCGATTCCTAATTACACCCGGAACAAAGAAGTTCAGTATCTTTTCACGGTAGACAAAAATTGTTTTCGAAAAAAATCATCAACTGTAGGATAAAAAATTAAACTTTATCACAAGCTGAGTTACATTTCTAACGAGCAGGATGTCCCGTTATTCCAGACTTCCTGAAATGGTTAAACGCGTTTTCCTGTGGAAATTATATAAACTTGCTTCTCGCGTACAGACTTTATAAATATCCTACGTTCAGGTATAATATCCTCAAACTAAATTGGAAGTATAATTTTTTTTTTCTTCTTCTTCATTTATGAATAATTATATTATGCATTCAAATATATCTACCTACTCCAAACGGTGAGTGACTAGATATATACATATATATTCCTATATACCTATCTATATATATGTATATTTAAAGGACCGAATTACAAAGTTACGTGAAGTGAACATGATTGAGTTTCGAACTTATTCGAGAGGTAGATATTGTGGTATTGTGATGGTAAATCGTGAGTATAAGCTATACATCCTGATAATATCCACTTGTTGAAATACTTCGATTTGCTGTATCTTGATAACCTGATTGTCACTTCTGGCTATTTCCAATACACCCACGCGCGCACACACACACACACAGACACGAACGAGTAGCCATTGTCCCCATCATTTAATGGAACTAGAAATCAGTGTTTCTCCAACAAGTTTATTATCGATTTCTCTCCTTCTCCCCCTCTCTCTTTCTCTTGTCCCGGCAAAGGGTAACGATGAAAAACATAAAAATCCTCGAGCAATAAATCCAGCACGTGACTCTGTTAAACCGTAAAAAACATTGGCTGCAAAAAAACGCGTTGTTGCGGTAGGGGACAGGGATTAAAACGTACCTAAATAAATGAATAAAAATCAAACTTCCATTTTCCCCGATAAATGAACCTCCCGTCACTTCACTTCAAAGCGCGTAGTAATTATTTTCAACAATTCCACCAGAGTTGTTATTCCAAATCGATATTCTGTCAGGCATTTATTTTCTATTGTTATCAAATCACCTGTCAGATTATCACTGGTCGGAAGATTATGCCGAAAATTCACTTAGCAATAAAGTAAATGATACAAATACTCACTTGGAAAGTGGTATACGACTTTTGTGTCTAAAGCAACTGCAGTTAAATCCTTCGAAAAGTTTTCACACAAACTTTAAACTGCCATCTTGGAGTGTCAACAACTTGCCGTTTGCATTTCACCAGAATATTACGCAAAGATTGGCAATTTCTCTTGCATAAGTTTGCATTGTTCAGTCACCGACAACGACTTCTACACTATATAAGTATAAATTATATATCCTCCACTCATAATACCGACCGTTAAAAAAAAAAAAAAAAAAAAAAACTGCAACATTTTATTTTTTTTCAAATATCAACGGTCGACTTGCAAAATCGCATTTCTCAAGTGACATTGCATTGTTCTAGAAAACAATCGATTGGATTGATCAAGAGTCATTATGAATATTTATGTGAAGTCTATTTTCTTAGGAGAAATCTACCCATAGTCGCTTTTCATACAAAATCAATTTCTGTATATGATCGCTATTGATTTTCTTCATTTGGTGAAATTGAACACAGATTTTTATGATTGCTTAAATGGCAATTAGCGAGATCATATGCTAGCTACAGGCTGTCTAGCCACCCCTATTTTTCCAAACTTTAAACTTATGTTCTCAAAACGAAAAGTTGCTATAGTGTTGCCACCCTCGAATCTGTAATATGGACGGAATAAAAAAATCAAGGAAATCTTGTCAGGATGTGGAGATTATTCAAGACCATATCAGTTTGTCAGATATGATGAGATCGTACTTGGACTTGTTCTGTTAAAATAATTTTCACGAACGTGAACGAATGCGTTACGGTAGAAAAAGTTTCGCAAGTATTCGCGCATAGTCGTCGAGGGGTAGGAAATATATGGTCTCGATAGGTCCATTAATTTAAGTTTCGTGGGATAAAATCCTTCGGGGAATTCAAATAAATTTGAATCACCTATAAACTAAACCGTTTAGCCTTTCCGGCATCTGCACGTTAACCAGAATATCCTGAGGGTCGAAAAATATCTTTGCACCACTCTGTGGTTGTACCTACTTCCTGCAGTGGTGATATATTTTAAAACGCCGGGGTTGTTGTCGGTTCGTTGCGGATGGCCGTGGCCGGGAGTTTCTGGAGAATTCTGCAGACAGACTAGCTTCCGCGGTGCTATTGAAAACAATGGTAGGGTGTAGGGACGTCCTTTCGGCGCCATTATATCGTCGTAATCATGATTCGCAACACCGTTAAGCCTGCTTGTTTAATACTACCTGATGAACGGGTTCAATTAACACCTTTGTCCAACGTTATACCTCACCATAGCGATGTTAACGATTAAGTTAGATCAAAGTAAAGATAATTTCCGCTTTTGGTTCTCTATAAAAGTATGTATGTACTTGCATGGGTATATGATACGTTGAAAAAAATTGAAATTAACCTACCTGTTTTAGGTACTAATTTTCAGTTAGAGTGATAAATTCGTAATGAAAGTGAAGAGGCTGGCTATTTATTGGCCAATAAAAGTGTAATGTAAAAGTTCTGCAACGTTTAATGATGTAGTAGTAGACCTCGGCATTCATTTAATTTGTTCAAAACTCTGGTTAAATGTTTAATTAGTTAACTTCACATACTGTGGAGTTAGGTACGCAAACACTTAGTAGGTAAATTACAGGCCAAGCTATTCCATAACTTTCCAACATACCACCGAGAGAGTGTATACTGTGCACGGGAACATCCTTGTCTACTTCCCAAGCCGCTGATAATATGGAGCAAGAAGTTTCAGCGATATTCGAAATTTAGCGTGCAATATCACCTGGCTCGCGAAAATTCAAATCCGGATTAATCCAGCGGTAGAGTAGCTGTTAATGAAATCTCTCTTATCTTACCTCTCTCACTCTCTCTTTTTCTCTCCCTCTCTCTCTCTCTCCCCCTCTTTCGAGAGACTTTCAAAGAGTTTAAAAACTCAACGAACCGAATTTTGAGCTGATAATAATGTCTATCTCTAAATTTTAGTAGTAAATGGTGGCTAAAACGCGTGTAATCGAAGGGTCTTGGTACATAGAATTGTGGCGTCCTCGCGTACATAACCATGCCGTTAAATCCTTGTCGTGTTAATTGGTGAAGGGGTTAATTACCCAAGCTTATATCATAATACGTAAACTTCGGAGGAAATAATTTATGCACGAGAGTTATAATTGTCTATCAGAAATTAGGGTAAAGACGCTGCAGCTACGGGGCATATCTATGCCTAGGGTTACTAAGTAGGAATAACAATGTATCGGTTCTATGCCATCCATATCTTATATGGATGTACTTATCAAGAATGAGAAAACTTCGAAACGACACGAAATTGGAAACAGAAAGGCAGCTGAAGAATAAGGATCAAGAGAGAAAAAGGGAGAAATAGAAAAGACGATATATGAATGGCAGGGCAACGTGGCGAACGTGAGATTTAGAGAGAAATGTCGACGTTCAACGGTATTAGCTCGTGAGTTCGCCCGATGGCCGCTGGCCATTGTTTGCACAAGATTTTGAGAGAAAACGGTCACGGAATTTCCGCTAGCGTCGCGATTGCTGACATCGCAATAGTTCGCGAACGATTCCAAAGCGTTGAACGCTTCCAACTGATTTCGTAGGTTAAGTGGACTCCCAGAATCTCGGACTGCTTACTTTGGATAGGTTGATTAAAAAGGAATCCTATATACGCTGCTGCGGTCTACTGAATTGGGCGAAAAATCCGTGACCAGCCTTTCGATTACTATTTTTCGAGCTTTTCCACGGCGGGTATCATGATTTAGTTGCTGAAACTCTACTCGCTATTAAATACAACGCAAAATGAATCGATCCCCGGAACAAGGATTATGGTAAGGTAGAACAAAGCATGCGTGATTAAACCACCAAATTTCACAAATGACTTCCTTTCTTCAATATGTAAAGCCAGCCTATGGAACTGGATCATTTCGAAGCCCCGTTTCATCAAGAAAAACTACTCACCTTACAATTACTAATTCTAAAAAATAAGTTATGAGTTGTTCTAAACTAAGCGTACAGGAAAGTAGAAGTTGTCATTTACCTCAAACGTCTGGCATTCTGGAGGGTGATAACAACAAAATCTCGCATAGCAATGCCTTTTTCATCAAATCACTAACAGAGAACTATAACGTGTAAACTCTGAGGCATCCTATTCCAGAAATTCACTCAGGTACGACTGTCATCCTCCATCAGGAATATTACTGTTTCATGAATAATAGACTTACTTGGTAGGAGCAAATGCTTTTCAAGAGGATATCCGGAGTAGTTTGGCTACTTGGTTCGAGCAACTTAGATTAAAAAGTTTCTTACAACCAATGTGCACATTACTTTGGTCTGTTGCTAGCTTCTGCCACAGCTATTGTTCATTACTCGATCTTTTACGACGACTTTAATTCGGTACTTGATACCAAGTTCAAACGAGTCCTTGATTTGTGCAATAGATTATTATATGATGTGAATTAATCAGATCACATTCTGACGTATTAAAATATTCTTTCATTTCCTTAATACTTTCCTGACATTTCTATAACTGCAAGAAATCGCAATGTTTGTCCAAATAATATTTTTATTCTGAATATACAAAATAAAAGGGGTCTGTCCTGCGTTCAAACAATCCATAAGCTAACAAGCAGAACACCGGAGGCTAAACAGACATCCTTTTAGTTTTAGTGCACCATATGACTACCTTTCTGAAGTCCTCTTTTCTCAACTTTCCCGTGGGAATCCTCTATCTCGCTGACTTCATGGCTCGTCCACTATCGAGGTTTTTCAGTTAGAATGAATTACCACTCTTTCTGATGATGATGATGATGATAAGAACTGATGTATAGCGAGCATACATAGTCACGTACTGTCCTGCTAAAGAAAAATGTCCCATCCGCATTATTCACATTTCGAAAAAAATTATAATTATAAACTTGTTTTGATTCAAGACGTTTCTGTGTTCAAAATCGAAAAATTCTCGGTTAGGACATTCTTCCTAAGCAGGGTCGTGTATATCCATGTAAATTAGTGAAAAGACAAGATCGCTGTTATAAACTTTGTACGTTGTTATTATATCGTTCTCACTTGTAAGACCCGAGGTACTGTAAGATGGATAAAGGTACTCTTTCTTTCCCTCTTACTCTCTCTTTCTCTCTTTCTATCGAGTTGACGATCTTCTTTCCAGCATTATCGAAAAGTGTTCCACGAATCTCTGTCCTTTACTCCTCTTCGTCCTCAACCTAGCTCAGTCTGCCTGAGACTAGGAAAACTCTCTTTCCAAATCAATTCCCAGAAAATCCGAACCACATTTGATTTCTTTGCTATGTACATTGTCAAAAGCTGTCGAGACAATTGGATACAACTAGATCCATGAGTTTGTCTCTACTAAGAAGCTAGATCCCTTTCAAATCAGCTTAGCCAAATGCTTCTTTATCTATACTGTCTTGATCAAGGTCCACTAATCATGTTCTCGGGGGCATCGACAAGGATATGGTCACCATTCTGGTCCGATTTAACTTCACCAAAGCGTTTGATACGGTCGGTCACACTGCCCTGATCAACAAATTAATGTCCTTCAATTTCTCTCGGCCCGTTCTTCGTTGGTTGTGATCCTACGTCTCTAGAAGGAAGAAGGCAGTTGTCGATAGAAGATCCAACAGTAAGTGTCTCAGCTTAGTCCTTCAGGGTTCGAGTTACTTGAGGCGTTTCTCAAGGCTCTGTTCTTCGTCCTGTATTATTCTCTATCTTCCTCTCTATTTCGCCAATGTGAAGAATGTAATCATTAACAGTCGCGAAATCAGGTACGCTAATGTGACACGGGTCAATGAGGACATCAATCAGTTAACCAGATGGTTGGCTAACAGCTTCTAAATCCAAGCCCTAGGCTTTCCCAGGCTTGTCAGCTTCTTGGTCCTCAGAACAGTCCGCTCTATAATTGAAGTCGATGGTTACCTAACCCTAATCCATTATGCTTAACCAGTTCTGAACCTCGGCGTGATCATGAGTCCCATTCTTATCTGGAAGGAGCGTGTCGCAACTCTCTGTAGTCGGGGATACCAGACTCTTTATCGCCTTAAGGTCAGCGGGCCATTACTGGTGCTAGGGTTAAGAAAGTGTCTTGTTCCGGATCTAGTCTTTCCCATTCTGCACTACTATAATGTATGTTTTTACCACCCTAGACATTTCGGGTACTGAGTCTGCACGATAATAGCGACCTCCCAACGTGGGCGTCCAATTGGCTTGTGAGATTCATAGAAGCACGATCAGTTGACCCTTAATTTTTCGGTCCTGAGCTGGCTAGATCTAGATGACTATAGAGAGTAATTTCTGGAGGCTGCCGTAAATTGGGTGTTCTCTGACAAATTCCTCAATTCTCTGTACGATCAGTTTGCTTTGAGGTCAGAGAGCTTGGACTACGTAACTAAAGCTAGGGTTGACGCTTTAATCTTACCTTTCTATCGTACCGGTACGTTTCAAAGGTCTATCTTGGTTTCGGGGGCCATGTTTTGGAACTTTCTCCTCTCGTATGTCAGAGAACTGGCAACGATTTTTACCTTCAATTCACTGCTCCATAGCTACCTATAATCCGTAATAACCCCTGCGGCTCCCTTCTCACTGAGTTCCATTTATGGGATCCTATGCACTCACCCTTTGTTCTGATCTCACGTTATCTTGAGCTTCTTTATTTACTACGTGATTTTTTTTTCATGACAGTTTACATTTGAGATTCGTATTGTAATGTTGCCATAGGTTAATTTTTTGCGTAATCCGAACGCTTTTCGTGCGGAAAGTAATTCGTTTGTATGGAAGGTTCTATTACCACTACAGTATATTATCTTGTTACCAGTTTAACCCATATATCTTGAATGTTGACCAGTTTTGGGGGCACCGGTCAGAGATATTATTTGACGGTTGTAAAGAACACTTGCTTCAGTCAATAAGGTTTAGGTATTGCCGGCTTATTGATGTATCGTAAATTGTCGATACCATGTTGGGCCACTCGACGGCTGACAAAACGAGTCACCATGAAGTTCATTCGACAGTGTTTCTTTCACAAACCGATGGAAAATTTGAAGATATTTCACTGTTAATATTTAATTAATTTCACGCGGTACATGATATGATTGAATATTTATCACTGGATTGATTTGCGCACTGTATTAAATTTCATACACATACCTATAATATAGAAAATGTTTGAACATCGTTATCGCTGATGTGATAGTAGGTTAAATTTCATAAAGTGTGCATAGTCGGTGTTCGTTATTGTGATTGACAATTAAAAAATAGATATTTGACATGCAGTTCGAGAACTCCACTAAACATAAACCCACCTTAACAACGAAGAGACGTTACGGATCATGGGCGATCGAAGTGCACCACCATTTCTGTATCGTATCGATTTACTCCAACGATTAGCCATCGCGTTCGAACGCGCCTCGTTTACTTTTATACGGCTCGTTCGTTTTTCGTAGCTGAATGCTATAAAACACAGTAGTGCCCGTTTCGAAACGTAGCTGTAGCAGCTTTCGTTATAGTACTTTCAGACCGCACTAAAGGCTCGTATTCACACACAAGTAAAACCTACTGTACAATCAACTACATTCTCTGACAGTGATTGTTTTGACACGTATCCTCAACGAGGTTAATTCTGTTCCAGTCTTTGACATGCTTTGTGGGCTTGACTGGGGTAGAATCAACCTCGTCAAGACCGAAACAGAATCAACCTCGTTGGGATGATATCATCCCTCTCTGACAAAGGTTATAGCCGAAATTGAGAAGAACGGAAGAGCGCCGCTATTGCGTGTTGTAATACCGCAACGCGACAAAGACACTCTTTGATGTTGGAGGATCTGTTATTGACTAATTGATACTAACAATACGTAATAGTGTACTGGCTCTTTGTTTAGTCTCAATCTTAACAGACGACTAATATTTGGTTTGTAAAATTTCTCTAAGAAGACTTGAATAATAGACACCTCTCATGTAGATAACGCGATATGTACTAATCAATTTAATTACCATCACAGTATTTCGGTAGTCAAGGGTTATACCACAAATTGCCTAATTCTGAGGTAGGTACTGTTCTGAAGGCTGCATTGCACCGAGTGACTGTATCATAAAATATGTTTTGTTGACGGCTTAGTTTCAAGGAATTGAAATTTCTGTTTCCTGGACTTGTGTTCAGTACAGATTTTCATCAATCTGAATAAACGTAAGAGATATTCTATGATACGTAACCATTTTCCATTTTCTACTCTGCAACGTGATAGAGAAATAGTGTAGCACGAAGAGTTCATCATAGAATTCTGGATAAAATCAACAGACTACCATGTTACACAGTTGGGCAAACGATCTTATAGAAATTTCAAACTTTTTGAAAGACCGATTTTGTCGAGCAGCGTTTCAATTTGCGATAAATTTGTAGCTCGTGTAGGGAGGATATCTCGATCAAGCAAACAATAGCCAGGAAGCGAGACCGGGAGGCTAAATCTTTTGAACCGTTTCCTGAAAAGAACTTTTTCGCTTTTATTCTAGTTAAATTTTTCTTCAACTTATAGAACTCTGACTTCTTGGCAGCCATAACTATCTCTTATTTAAATGAAACGACACTTACTTAACTAATTTTTTTGATTTCTTGTTTTAATCGATAGAAAAGTCCTTGAAAATGCAGCCCGTTTATCTTGTACAATAAATGACGGGTTATTAGACTCCCAGAAAGCGATCACCATTCAAATCATCGCAGAGTCACACCCACAAGTCAGCATACCAGAAACACTAGGTAAAAACAAAAAGTCAACAGTGTGACTCGTCGAGGAATTATGAGAATGATGCGGCATGTTGCAAGTGTAAAAAATGTACGTTACTTCAAACATATCTGTTCGAAAATGTGGCTGATTATGAGCTGGAAGATTATGAGTTTGAAATAGAGCTAGATGAGCTTATTGACTATTCCAAAGTATGACAGTCTGAGCCACAAAGGCTTGCTGACTGAGTTCCAAATGCAAAATGAGCCGCAAGCTCATCTGTGATCGTACAAATGTGGTTCTGAATTAACTGAAGGCCACTAGATACTGTCGAGTTGTTAAAACGTGTAATTACAATAGCCAATGGTCAACAAAGTAACATGAGCTTCAATAGTCGTTAAATATCCGATGACCAACGTTCCAAAATCACATTATAAACGCATTCATCCATTTATAAGGATTTTTTCATTCAATATCGCAATTCATCCGCATCGAGACTAGGAATTGGTGCGTAATCTAGAAGTTTAATGATTATAATACGAGTATTTTTCTGGGTAGCAAAAGTTGAATGCTGGAAATGTCTTTGATTAGGTAAATGATGATCAAAAATGGCTGATTCAAAAGTATGATTCAAAGAACTATTGTGCAGAGCTTAAATAAAATACGATGGCTTTAGCGCTCACCGTCAACATTGATTAATTGTAGTTGCTTCAGTATTTGCTGGAGCTTGCATATTCAAGAGTGTCTTGAACTGTGACTAATTTAAACGAATATCTAGCTATCAATTAAAACAATTTTGTAAGGCTAGATTATTTTTCAAATGCACTTTCTAACCTAAATTTATATAAAAATGACATCGAACGATAGTTTGGCAAGTAACATCAAGCTTGTACTTATCTGCAAAATATCTTCAGGACGAATATCGACGTTACAATTTTAAATGTTATTGACAAATAGCTACCTTATTGTCAGGATACTTCTTCAGGTTTATGATTTATCGAATGATCTTTTCAACTATTTTTCAAGAATGTATATAACAGTGAAAATTTTTCATAGTGAAACGTCACGGGGTTCCATTTTGAAAGATCTTACTTGGATGTCAGTACCTATGTATCTTCAACCATTCTGGAGTTATGAGCAGAGACATATAGACAAAAAACTGTACTTTTTATGGAGAGAAGATTGATTTTATAACAGCATACATTAGCCTGAAAAAAATAAGGTGACGTTCGTACGCCGATGTACATACCTACTTTCGGGTACAATAAACATAAAAAAATGCAAGTGGTTCATTTTTACTGGCAAACAAGTCTACTGCGAAAAAAACTCATAAGAAATAACGCCTATCCACCACACTACACTTTTCAAACAATAATATTTTATAATTCAAACATTTTCTCCTTTGCCTGACTTTCGCCACATATCTTCCTCGCATTATATATTTAACCTAAGGTACTACTAAAAAATTGAGGTATAAATTCGAACATCAAATCCACATTTTTTTTTAACACATATAGGTATGAACGCTTGTATCGAAAGAAAGAAAGTCTATCACATTTTAAATTGGTAAATAGATATTGGTATCGGTAAATAAAAATTGGTAAACAGTTCACGATATCTACGTAACTCTTGAAGCAATAACTTCACAACCGTAACTCTTCCGTTCAGGAATGAAAATATGTCTACTTCTTTATTCAACGTCTGCAGCTCTATAGAGTAAGCATAGGTATATGTATACAGACGTTATGATATGTTATGCTATATGCAGGTACTCAGCATTATGGATCCTAATCTTTCCGAAGAGCTAAAGCTTTTAGTTAGAAAAATCAGTCTTCCAAAGTGTCTTAACCCGTCCGTCAGTGTCCAACTCAATCCATTCAACGGTATTCCAATCGCTTCTAAGCGGATTTGATAGATGGAGTATTATAGGTTTTCATACCAGGGATAATACGGTTAAGACTGTTCATAGCCGGGAAAGTTGGGGACGGCGTTGATCTACGAAATTGAAAACGAGAGACAAGGTCACGAGCGCAAAGGGCGTAAAAAAAATTGCACTTTGTCAGCGGTCGCAAAAGCTGGAAAATAAGCTTTCATTTTATTACATTTTTTTTTTTTTGTTTTTTTTTCTCAGTCTGACTGAGGAGAGGAAAAATATTTGACCAATTTAGCAACTACAATACTATCGTTCGAGAACACCCCTCTTGCACATACATATCAGGGTATATAAATAGAAATTCACTCGAGTATTGTGTTTACCTACATGAGAAATTTTTTTACACTTTTTTTTCGACACCTTTTCAAAGCGGTGAAAATTGGGCAAAAATGTTAAAACGGAAACATTTTCGAGATCTCCGAAACGTTTTCCGTCTGGTGGTCTACCTGTCAAACTCACGTGTTCGAAAATTGTTTTCAAAAATTAGCCATAAAATTTGTACGAATGTTAGGATGGATGAATTTTTCATTCATTATTATTAAATGTTTAATGAACTTTTTAGCTCAATATAGGTTCACCAACTGTTATCAAAATTTTCTACGAAACGTTATCTGATCGTGTGAATTCGAACCATAAAATATGAAGACATTAGAGGAAATATTTTTTAGACATTTCGTGATGGATCGAATTTTCTTATTGACCTTACACGACTTGGTTGAATAAATTCAGACTTGACACGTGAAGGGAGTAAGACGACCTCGAAAGAAAATCAAAGTATCGAGAAAATGGAATGGAGAAGATCTCTCTACAAATATTATATCAGATAACAAGTCACGAATGAAGATTAAAGTCGACGAAGAGAAGTCGCAAGGATAGATACGCTACGAATGAAATCGAAAATTGAACTTGGTCGATCACACTTTGCGATTACATCATATTTCATTTCGCCAGGAGATAAGAAAAAAAAAATAAATAAAAAAAAATAAAAAAAAAGCAAGTCAACCAGAAGCCTCTCCGCGAGACACGTGTTTTCTTGATAACTTTTCGACGAATAAGGAACCTTAACTTTGTATAAGGGGAGAAGGTGAGTACGGTTTGCAATATTACTCATCTCTCGCTTTTGTATTATTACCGTACCGAGTTCTCGAGTGGTAAATTAATACAACTCGAAACATGGGGGTGCGGCTTTCATATAAATGAATTCCTGGACAACGGAGTTGACATAATTATTTCTGCTTCAATTCATCAAGTAGCAATCTATGATTCAATGCACTAAATATAATACAACCATGTTTATGGAATTTCCGTTATTTTGCTAACAATCATGCAATATTATATCACGTAAATCATACCGGAGAATATGGCGTTCCCGCTATGAACATACCTTAGGAAAAAATACGGGATAATATTTATATGCAAATGAAAGAGTTACACTTTTCCAATTTTAATACACTTACAAATGAACGTGAAGCGTATGATATGAAAAATGAAAAAAATTCAAGAAAAAATCCAGCACTCTATATTCCGCATTTCGAGTTGCACTTCAAAATTATCGCATCATATTGTACGGTTGAAAAAATCATGCGGAGTGATTCAACTCGCATATAGGTATATATTATATCAGCTTGATATATGAAAACGTGAAAAAGTTAAAAATTTGAAAGTTCGATAACTTTATTCGACAAAATGGTAGCTCGTCATTTTCGGCCTTGCCTGTCGTTACTTTATCCATCGTATAAATACAACTCACAGCCAACCCTGTCTCTTCCAAGTTGCCATTTCCACCTGCGACCAACGACTCTACGCAAGCAATAAACGTCGATTTATTTCGGAACACGAGTGACGAGATATAGCAGATGAGCTAGCAGGCACAGCTTTGAATACGAACTAACGCATCGAGGAATTTGGAAGGACTATTTATTTTCGAAAAATTCGTAAAACCAAATTCATTGCATTGATATTTTTCTCCTCACTCCCCGATTTTCACTGAACAGTTTTTCTTATTATATGATGATATCTATATACTTCAAATTAAAAATTTTGAACTGCACCTATCGCATATCCTTATTATACCAAATATTATACTCGTGCCAAATTTTGATAGATTCAAATCAAATACGCGGCTAAGAAGAAACATGGCGGAGAAATCCGAAGCCAGGTTACATAAATTGAGTGACTGAGTACTTCACTAACGCTGGAACTTTGCCATCGACTAACCATACATCGTTTTCGCAAAGTTTTTTGCATGAAGGTACCTTATAGGTATAGTCTAAGGGCAGGCAAATTTTTTTTTTCACTAAATGGTTCGAAACATCATTCTTGCACAATTTGAGATGCTTAAAAATTTTATTTAAATTTTTTTTTGTCAAAATTATTTTTTAATGATATGGAGTAGTTTCAATTTTTGTTTTTTACTTTCATTGTGGAGTATCCTATTTTGCCTGCATAAAAAAAAATTAATGGCAACTAAAAATTTGTTTCATTTAGTTCAAATAGAAGTATAGAAAAAAAAGATTCAGCGCATTTGAGTTTACCTAAGTCCATTATTTTCTTAGCGTCCCCGTTTTTCCCACCCCTAGCCTATATATTATACAATATACTTCAAATCTTAGACTTAACCGTTCAAAGTATTATACTTAATTGGTATTTCGGTTTTACATAATTTATTGCCAGTCATAATCGAGCTGGTAGTGAATCTAGAGAATAGATTTTCGCACGGTTCTATAATTATTCATAAATAACCTTAAGCTTGATATTATAATGTAATTTGAGTTCATTTTTAGGATGAAAAAAAAATGATGTATATACGATCGTTCTGCTTCAAAGCCCGTGCCTTATGCATGGGAAATGATTTTCCTGTGTGCTTCAATTAGTCTCGTTAGTCAGAACATGTTTTGGTATTAGCTTTCTGGATAAACTTTGATTTATTTACAAAGATTTGCATTTTCTTTTTCAAACAGAACAACCCTACAGGCTATATTATCGTTTCACTAAGACAAATCCGTCTATTTATCAAGTGTCGAACTCGAATCCTTCAAAATATTTCCTAATGAATGATCCATCAATTCGCGAAGTAGGTATCGAATAAATCAGTGCTCAACTTTCGGTCTGGATACATTATACCTGTAGGTTTTTGCGTCTCGGGTACGATAAATCAACACTATTGTACCTCGAGTATCTCCCCGTTAAATATCCGCCATTGCCAATGTCGTTTTTCTGCGTGTAATAAATCGGTCGTGACAGAGATAACTTTTTTTCTAATTATTAATTCGCCAATTGATAGAACCACAAAGCTCAAGGAACGACGCGTATCTATTCTGCAGCCAGACTTTTGGCCTTAGTTAACACCGTTCAAAAAACAAGCTTGCAGAGTTTTTGAATACAACGAATCCGTGCTGAAGCAAGGTATGGGCCGTCGCAAACCCTAAAGGGGATCGCTACGGAGGTTCACTGGCAAAATTAGGCAATTTAAAAACCGACAACACCTTCAGCGTCGTGGCACACAGAGAAGCGTGAAATGATTGCTTACCTCAAATAATACAGCTTGGCTAGGATGTTGGCAATTTTTTTTTTTTTATTTTTTTTTTGCAGAGTCTAAGCAGGAATGAATCACGAATAAATCAAAGATTGAATAAAGAAAATCATGATGTAGCAATTGTATGATTTTTTTATCCTGTATTTGTCATTTACACGAAGCCGTAGAAACCAAAATGATTTTAATGGGTAAAGGACGTACCTGTATAGTCTTTAATTATACCTATAGTTGTATAATATCTAAGTTATGAAAAATTCAGGGATGTTAAGCGAAGGATTCATTGCAGTTTGTCATTCGCTGGTTTATTTTATTAACCCCATCAACCCTCCCCGTCCTAATAGAAACATTACTTTGGTAAATAACGCTTTTCGGAGATTGGTAATGTAAGCTGAAATAATGATTATACCGAGGGGCAGAGAATCAACCGGTTATTCAATAACAAAGCTTTCAGGCGAGGGCGGTGACTGGTGTTAGAACTGGTAGAGGAGCTAAAATAGGGGTGGCGATATAGAAAAGCCTCATCAACGTCTCCTCCACATCCGCAATCGTTACTGCTAACTTTTGTGCTCGTTATAATCACTGGTTTAGTTTAGTAAAAAAATGTATTAGTTTTTTTTTTTTTTTCTACAAACTTTCACACGAGCATCTAAATTTTCCTCCATATAGGTATATATATATTCCGCTTATCTCTCCTCATTATTGTTTCTGATCGTCTGTACGATCGCGATACACGACTGAAATTATTATAAAGTTATATATGTGTATATGTATATTGTAGATTTTAATTAACGAAACAGCTATGCATATATAGAGGTTTAATAGTTTTCGAACATGGTTAAAAGTTAACTTCAACCCCAAACTATATATATTAGACCGCTTCGAAAAAATCGACTATTTTTCATTTTCAAAGAGTGAGTCAAAAATATTGTTCCAGATGACGAAAAAAACAATGCTGTCAAAGTTTGAGTTCTTAATATTAATATTAAGAGGTGCCTCATCGCGATTTTCTATTTCCCATTTATAGTATAACATGGGAAATTTATATATATACATATATACGTGAAATTTAAATATAAGTCTGGAAGTTACAAAAACGTTAGAACCTTTCGTTATCATGTGACAGTTTACGCCGCATGTGAGGTATCGGAAATAATTTAGGACTCCTTCCCTTCACTGGAAGAAAAAGTAAATAAAAAATTCGTCAATTTGGATGAGGCTTGTCGGGAAATTGTAATTTACTATGAACATCGTCTCCTAACGTATTCGGTAACCGATGCTGATCGATTTTGAGTTAGCAAGCGTTGGTACTTTCGTAGGTTTACACATTTTTCAACGGTTATACGAGGGATCAAGTATCGGTATTGAAAATTGTAATAGAGATATTATACTGTAGCAGCCATAGCCACGGGTTATTTTTTTTTTTTCTTATTTTCTTAATCCATTAAAAATTGGGCATGTCATACATACAAAAATTGTTTTCGAAAATTGTGCCCGGTTCGAAGCAAAGGACTGTAAAAAAAAACCACGTACAAAGTCCTAAAGCAGTGTGGCGATCTGCAAATAATTTTTTTCTTATTCTCCCGTAGTTTCGACCTTAAACCGAAACTAGGAAGGGACAGTACGCAAGACGTGATTTGAAACCAAAGTAGATGCTGGTCGACCAAAGTTGAGAAGATCCAGCTGCGGAATAAGGGATAGAGTCTGCATATTTGCGTATCAGGTAGATCCTGCGATTCGGGAAAATCAACTATCCAGTAAAGAGGAATATTTAAAATTAAAGTGAGAATTTTGAAACGCTTGGGATAGCGATAGTCGAATTCTAAAAATTGAAGAATCAGGGATACGTAATTATATCTAAAAAATAATTTAAAAAATCGACGTTTCATTGCTATGCGAGTACTAAAAGTTGATTGTTTTTTTTTCTCTTTCTCTCTCTCTCTCATCCTCTCAACGAAATTCTTGAACAAAAAAAGTTTTCGCGCTTGTCAGACTGAGATCATAAGATACAAGTTAAGACAAACACAGACCTTGGTAGGGAAAGTATCATCCGAGAATTCGCAGAAGTTTACGAAAGTTTCAACTTCAGAATGTTACACCTGAACGAAGCCCTGTTTGAATTTCTAAGAATCAACCGACTACTTGGTTGTTCGTAGTTAACAAAATCATTTCCTGCTATTTGAATATCTTATCTTATTTGTTCATAACACAAAAAAAAAAAAAAGAAAAAATCAGACTCCAATCGACAGGCTTTCAATTTCTCACTCAAGGATCACCTTCGTTTGAAATGTTTGAACAGAATCTTCAAACGATTCCCTTCTGACCTGATTGTTTCTTGGTCCGTCTTTAATCATATTGACACACCACTGAATTCTTAATAAATATTACCTTTACTAATCTACAGGCAACGTTATACCACTTCTAAAGATCGAATAGATTTTCGCATAAACCTAATTTCATTTTATCGTACGATTCTCTCAAAATGTAAAATGTCCGGAATTCCGTTGGCAAGATTCGCGAAAGGAGCTTAGTTTTTTCCCCCCTTCTTCTTATCTTCTTTTTGTTATTTTTTTTTTTTTTTCTCGTTTTGTTTTGTTTTTTTTTTTTTCTTTTTTTTTCTTGAATAAATTCCGGACGACGGAAGCAATTGAAAATGGAAAGAACCCGTTGGAAAGTGGTATTGACGTAACCACAACGAGAAAATACTCAAATAAATATGACCTAGGAGTTACAGGTATTGAAGATAAAACAAACAACTCATATATAAGAAGAGATAACAGTTTTGAGTGCAGAACTCTGACAGTCGTAGAAGTAGTAGATGATTATTTATTTTTTTGGTTTTTTTCTCTATTTTTTTCCGTTTCTTCTTTTCTCTTCCTCTATTTTTATTTTTGCTTCTGTAGACCCGATTAGAAACAGACTTCTTACAAGGTCGTTGCTGTACAAATTAGAGGTATGTATCGTACGGAGAGGATTTCCTCCCCGGTAAAAACTCGTTGAAAAACCACCGACGCTCGCAGCCTGATACACGTCCGTCCGTTAACCCGCCCAGACCCTGTCTGACCGTACGTCGCCGCGGGTATAACTTTGAAAAACGGGGGACAAGGGTTTTGCGTTTATTTGTCTGATACAAAACCGCTGCTCCTAGTTGCCAAAATGAGAGATACGATGCCTGAAGACATGACAGCAAAGAAGCCAGGCGTCCTAAAGGTTGTATGTATAATACGTGGCTGCACTGGCATTAAGTTGACATACAAAGAGGGGCGACTTAACGTCTGATAAAACTCACAAGAGAACTCCCTTTTTGTCCCTATTTACAATATAATATGTTTTTGGGTTCTAAAATATGTCCAAAAATAAATAATTGTTTCCACTTTGACCGTAGAATAGCATAATTTTGTTTTTTGTTTTATATACTGGCACTTTTCAACCAAGTAGATGTAACACCTCTTGCTTCCAGGTTGCACTAGGTATGCTCCTTATGCACATAGAAAATCATGTGTTCGAAAACAGGGGCGTATGTACTCTTAAGAAAATGCAAATGCAAACCAAACATCCAGGAAAAAGTCGATACCCTTGAAGTTATCACGCGGATGCACCCTCTGCACTTCACGCGTCCATATCGATCGGACGATTTCTTAAGTTTATAAGCGAGAAAACTTTGTTAAAAACGTGCAATTTCTCACATCCTTCATTTCATAACTATGGGGTAAATGATAAATTTCTAATCATTGAATGAATGATTCGACTTCGCATCACGCTTATTGAAGTAATCAATCGAATATTTTCGTTTTACGAGAAAGAGATAGTGCGAACAATTTTCATAGTTCATTTGAGTTTGTTTTAATTATATTATTTTTGTTCAAACTGTTCGTAATAAAGTGCAAAAAGAGATACCAGGTGAAAAGTTGGGTTAAACCGAGCGCGCTCTTCGATGATAACTTAAATTTGTCAGAAACTATAGCAGATAGATTAATTGAAGTAATAATATAAGTTATATTAAAGATGGAAAGATGGTAGTTTCACGGATCACAAACTCCCTTTCCGACACTCAAGGTGAACTGAACCGATTGGTATTTCAAACGAAGTTTACGTAGGTTCATGTGGTGTTTATAGGTGTTTCTCGATGAGCGTTATTCTACTGGATATTTGAAAAAAAAAAAAAAAAACCACTTGCAAAAACCAAGAGAGATGCCATAAATCTCTGAGAAAGGGATGCTAGGAAAGAATTTGGTATCTGATTCGGAAATCGGGAACTCGATCCGGAACTCTAATGCCAAGCGGCTTCCACGTTGCGTTACCATAACAATAAATCCAACGAGCTGGAGGTTGCCCGGTGATATTTTTCTATTTTCCTATTTCACAGATTGGTTCGCCGCGTCGCTATTACTTGACCACGCCTATCGGTCCGACGGCACAATTTCCAACGCCGTTGTTAACGACTTCGAGAATTCAACTTTTCTACCATTTCTTTCATATATATATATTTATATACATATATAAAGCCTTTTTCCCTGCTCTCCTATGCTTCGTTCCATTCCTCCCATCCTTCGTCACATCCATGCTTTTCCTCTCTCTTACTTTCGTATTTCCGGTATATATACGTAGCCTACTTTTATATACACTATACGTATTTGTACGTATGTATGTACAGCTGGGCAATAAAGTTCATCAAGGGTAGAAATCTAGGCTCAAGCGTTTCAGTGTCTACGCTGTTGAGCAGGCCCCTCGCTCCTCATACCCCTCTCCCTGAGCCCATCTATGCGTTACGGCTGGTCAATGGGCTAGCTTACCCCGGCTTGTGGATATTTCTGAAATTAATTTTTACTTCTTTTTTGAAAGTATTTTGTACTTCACTTTGAGTAGGTAGTCGGGAGAGGGGTATGCGGAGCGAGGGGCCTGCTCAACAGCGTAGACACTGAAACGCTTGAGCCTAAATTTCTACCCTTGATGAACTTTATTGCCCAGCTGTACATACATAACAAAATCTCTAACTATTATTACGCAAACCCTTGCTTCGGTGGTACCGTTGTCGCCACCAGACGAGTCAGACGTCATTATAGTATTTGACATTTTCTCAAAACTTTTGACAGAATTCAATTCACTGTATTTGAATCACATTTCAGACATTTACTGCCTGTACCTTATCTAGAGACTGTACACCTAAAGTATATTCTTTACTTGAATTAAAATCATATCCGGTAAAGTTTATTCTTATTTGACAAAAAAGATGGTATATGAGTTTCTGTATGAATATCTTTATTTTTTTGATTTGAATAGAATATTTCCCGTCGAATTGTTCGGGTCTTTTATTTCTATATATATATATATATATATATATATATATATATATATATATATATATATATATATATATATATATATATATATATATATATATATATATATATATATATATATATATATATATATATATATATATATATATATATATATATATATATATATATATATATATATATATATATATATATATATATATCGATTTCTATATACTTGTAAACAGCATTTTGTGCAACATTTTCAGGCTGAAAATTTACCATCAGAATTTGCATGCATCGCGACGTGCTCTTTGGTTGTCGTTTGAATCGAATTTCGAATTGTATCCTTTCCTCCAGATGTCACATCCTTCGATCTAAAATTTAAAACACACTCGAGGAACCCCAAACAGGAAAGCGTCTGTGTCGAGTTCGGGCGGCCGGAGAAACGGTGCAATTTCTTGTTTGCTCGATATTTCACGGTACGTTACTTGCACTACATATATGATCGATTTCAAATTCCACACTCTACTAGGTACTTCCTCGTGATAAACAAACCGCCTAGGGATATTTGAAATAAGTCTACAATAACATAATAGCAAATGCTGTACTCGTAGGATATAAAATTAATTAACAAATGAACATATATACATATATGTATAATGCTGTTCAATACACTCGTTGAAAAAATTCATTTTCAATAATATTTAAATGGGCTTATACTGTCAAAGGTGCAGACGCATTTTTTCCTATGCAATTACAAAAGCCAATTTCATTTAAATTTGCTTTCAAATTGGACAACGTGTCTCTGGGATGAAGTCAATTACTGCACAGAATACAAAAACGCAGTTACGAGGCTATTCAAATATTATACGTCAGCAATTTTTTGTCAGTTTTAATCCCCTTCCTCTTCCATGACAGGAATCGTCAGCATTTGAGCAACCCCCCTTCTCTTCTCTTTCTTAGATACGTAAGATTTAATGCTTTACCTTCCTTTTTCGGCTGAAACAAGCGTTTTCAATGTTTTCACGAGTCCGAATGGTATATTATTTTATTTTTATTTTTTTTTCTTATTTTATGTTTTTTTCATAAAAATATCAAATTTTCCACTGAATCCACAAATCATAAATTATCACATAATTTCACGGTTCACCTTTGTTATATTACTGCTGAACGCACTTCCATGTTTATTTCATCTTGTACTGCTGTAAAAAAAGATAAAACTCACATCGACACTCGATCGACGCAATGGCAAGTCGAATTGCAATTTCGCAAGATTATCTTCCATAAGAACTGGCCTCATCTCCCTCTGCATGTGAAAGCAAGTATATTCTCCTACATATGCTGATCAGCAAGTAGAAGGTTACAGAATTTCATAAAATAGACTAAACGAAAAATGAAAATAACTCAAAAATTTTCATCAAATTTTAATCAATGATGGCTAAAAGCTACATTTCAGACTAATTATTAACTGATGACACGTTTCACGTATATTGGCAACGTTCGTCGGTATGTAACGCATAGCTTCCACACGTTGATCCTAAGTATCGGTGATTTTTTTAAACGGAAGCTTCGGTCTATACGGATATATATCAGAGTATAAAATATCTGGTAGATGAGAATCTGATAGATGATCCATTGTTTGGTTTTCTCGGTCAGCGTGTGTTCGACGTCTCTTGGGTAAGTAGGTATATATACCATACTGCTTCTTCTCTATGATAAACCTGGTTTCCCGTCAGCATGCCCATACAAAAAGCAAGAAAATACTGCTCGTGACCCGTGACCCCAGTGGGTAAATTTCGACATTGGCCTCAAAGGTTGATTCACTCTGTAGAGATCGGGCAAAAAGATGACAATGCCCGCTTGTCATTTCCTGGAGTTTCAAGCCAAGCAACGTCATTGGTGTATGGGTTAAGTATATTAACAGCTAAAGTATATTTAACGCTTGTAACTTTTTAGTAAAATATAATTCTCTTTTATTTTATTTCATTTCTTTCCCATTTTTAAATAAAAAGTACGTAATTGTCAAGAGTGACGCTTGAATATAAAATTAAAGTCACATTTACCTAACTTGTAATATCTATATACCTAAACTTCTATACTGTCGTAGTAATTCTCAACTCCGCTTAGTACATTTACTATACATTAATACTTTTTACATCGAAAGCGCTACTCCAAGTTAATGAATTTTGGATTTAATTTCAAACCTGTTACTTATACCATCCCCATAAATTCACCAACGTCTATTGTTCTTTAATTATGTGCCAATACAAACGTAGCGTAAGGGGGTAAGATAAACGGGGTAGAAATAAACCCTTTGTACAAATATTCCAACTGTTATATAACATAAACTGACTCAAATCATCCGCTTTAATGTTAAACTCTAGAGTCTAGACTCTAGAGTCTTGGACCGAGTAAATTGTGGCGGATTCAAGGGTCTTCTGTCTGTAGCAAAAACGTGATACGAAAGCCCTTGACTTTACCACCAAACTGGCGCTTCGACTATAATATACAGTATATATATATATATATATATATATATATATATATATATATATATATATATATATATATATATATATATATATATATATATATGATATATATATGTACAAATACTATGTATGTATACATATATATATACACAGCAGATATATACAGACGCACACAAATATACCACGAGATATTACATAACTACTGCCACTTCTCCACAAGCTTGTGGGGGTAATACAATTTTTGGAATAATCCTTGGACTTAATGCTGCTTTATACCTCGTGATTAATTGATCAATCTCAGGGGATTATTACGCAACGGTATCTACGCGATAGACAGATATAGGTATAGAAATAGGTATTATTGTGTGACAGAATTTGAAGCAGTGATATTAATCACCTTGGAAGAGAGGTGGCAGCATTCTGACTGTTGGCAGTACCAACTCGTGTTTCAAACTAACTAATTTCAGTTTCTAATACCATGACTTGAAACGCGGTATCTGTTGTCTTTGGTTCTACCGCGTATACACTTGCATATTATACAGCATATACGTATAGAACTTGAGATTAACGATCAAATTCTATTGACGGAGAAGTCGAGGGGTTTAGAGCCAATTTCGTACTACATATGACGGTTCAAAGCCACGATTTCACTCATCAAGCACCTGTAGATGTAACCATGATGTGAGGAAAGCAAGTGAGATCCTACATAAAATTTCCAATCGAAATACCGTACGATGGAACATTCAATTTTCAATTGGCTGGTGAAGATGAAGCTACAGCATCACAGCACACATCCTCTTCATATATTATGGAGTTCGATATAGGTAGTTTGAAATTGTATAGGCAAGTACGCACACATTACATCTTGCTAATACAATTCTGTCGGTGAAAGTTCTTTCAGAAAGTATTTCAAGAACTTTTCTTCTAAAAGCGGTTTTGAGGGAGCAAGCTTTTGAGCCGTCTTCTTTTATCCGTTCCGCAGTCTTTGCGGCAGGCAGGCAACCACTCTAGGAAGAATAAATTATACCACCAATAAAATAAATCGTAACGTATATATACAGAAGCTGGGTTAAACAAACCTCGTCCAACAATCCGAAGCCAAATAATTCTACCCACGATGTTTAGATATTATGTAGATATGGGGTTAGAACATGTATGTACATACATATATACAATACACCCTCGTATGCTTTGCTCATGAGTCAACTACGAAAAGAATCGATTACCATGATCATGAAAAGTATATTATTCGATCATCGTTTCGATTCTGATTTACGATACCGAACAACTCATGCAATGAAAAATTTAATGCGGTAAAAGATTGACACTATCTTTATTTTTTTCTTACAAATTTTGACGTGATGATGGCATATTTGAGTTTACTAGAAGTAGATGAAGCGTTATGCAGGGTTGAAAAAGCTGAGCGATGGAGCGGGTGAGTTTCTTATCTTTCGTAACGCTACGAGCCCATCAACTCGAACCTTTGCAACCTCGGCATCCATGTCACCATATCCACTCACGAATTCACCATACATTTTGTTGTATTTATATTCAACACTGTGCCCTGCTCACTGATTTTCCGACTTTAATACGCCTACATCATATTATAGTATTACACAGTGAGATTTCAAACAAACTCCTTTATTCAACCGAGTTAGGCGACCGAGGGTTAGTGCGTGCGCGTTGCCCAACACCACAATCCCGCACATGTATCAAGCTGTCCAAGACCCGCCGCCCTAATCTGCATTTCAACGCTTACCTCTCTCATCACCCCCTAACTCTCTCTTCTCTTTCTCTATCTAGCCCCTTTTACCACCTTGCATCCCCACTGCTGGCACTACTATCACCACCATCACCACCACCACCATCACCAACGTCCATTATTACCAACGGAACAGCTTGCCTGAATTTCACAGACGCATCTCAACTCGCCATGCCAGTTCTCCAGTTCGCTCGCTCGCTCGCTCGCTCGCAAGCACCACCGCTCTCTTGAAGTACTCGAGGGGATTATTGTCTTGTCGGGCTTCAGAGACGCAATTTCAGCGGGTTCCACCAGCCTGATTGCCTAACTCAGTCACGGTAATCCGAAAGGCGCTGCCAGTTCCCGTGCGAGAAGAATAAGAATAAACTTATAATTTACTCTAACTCTGCTTTTCTTTTCGTTGTTTTGGCCCACGATTTTCTCTCTCTCTCTCTCTCTCTCTCTTTCTATCTTTTTCTCCTCTCTTTTATTCATCCATTCTTTTATCAACGACAATTACATTGGAGACGAAGGATGAGATGAAGTTGTCTGCATATACCTTATGTATGTACAGACTCGTTTACCTTGAGGAGAGTAAGAAGTGTTCGGTGGCCAGACATCGCATTCGAGTATTCTCGAGTGTTTCTCGAAATTTCTACCTCTCGCATACATACATATAAGAGTTTCGCGAGCGAGAATGAGAATATGAGATAACGACGCAGAGTTTTTGGGGATGAAATTTGTGTCTCAGTAAAAGCCGTTCTCGGGCTAGAGATCATTTTTAAGAAAGCTGAAAGTTATAGGGACGCAATTTCGTTACTTTAAAATGGAATTATTTCACTCTATGAAGCAATTTTCATAATAAAAGTGGATTGTTTATCTTTCTCCGGTTTTAGATACTACGCCTGGTTTCCTCTAATTCCACTCAACAGTATCACCGTTATAAAAATAATTTTTTTTTTTTTTTTATATTATCTTCATGTTTTAAGAAATAATCTGACGATACTTCCTTCCGAAATTATTATCAACCAAATCTTTCCTTTCTTTGCAATTTATCAATTCTGCATTCAACTATACCTTCTAGTCGTCTGGTTCACCAGTTAAAAAAGTACACCGTTTACCTTTTGACTGACTGATATTTTCACGTCATGTTTTGTAATCAAAATCATTCTCTTCGGAATGAAAAATGAATCAGAATTAGGACAAAGGTCCTGACTAAGAGTAATCTTCAGAAAAACACAAATTAAATCTGAACGGTTGGATCCGAGAAAAATAACTGCAGGGACTGATAGAAAAGTACAATATTAAATCGAAAAAAATCTCATAAACGCAATCACAAAAGAAATAATAATAACAATGATAGTGCAAGAGAAAGAGAGAGAAAATTCGACGTAAGATAAACTGAGTAAGAATTTACAGAAAATTCTTGTGAAATGTCCGTACTTCACCGATGATTTATAAAGCTGTGGCAACTTATTTCCGGGACATTCTACTATAAGCAGGAAGGACTTACCCGAGGAAATACCAATGCTGGTTTTGGTGCTGTATTGCATGTAGCCAGCTACGTCCGAGAAGGAAATCTAAATTTTCGATTTCCCAACACTGACAGTCGGAGACAGCGGTTCGTGCCCTTCAATTATCACCTAACAAGGGTGCAAAGGTTACCACGACGTACGCCGTCCAAGGCCATTAACGACGGGTGTTATATCTACGTAGGTATTACATAGCTATGTATATATACCTAAGTATGTATTGCATGTATGTAGGTATGTACCTACATGTAGATGTACGTACGTATGTACATACTCACTTATCGTTAGCATAACACCTCCGTGGTGTATATCCTTGGTTAGCCTGGATAAACTTAGTTTGTTCTGGCTAATGTAGACAGCGAAAAGTGTTAAATTTGACATGGATATAGGGTCATACCCAACTCCATTCATCGTAACCGGTAACACTTGAGTATATTGCATCTAAGTACTCGAAATATTCGGATGAAACTATTTAAAATTAAATCTTCATTAGATAAATGCTTCTAAGTAGTTCAGAGTTTGCTGAAGAGAAATCACCGCTCATTTAGCAAAAATTAAAATTAAAAGAAGCAGAAAGTCCGCTAGACCTCAATGTAACCTGCTAGAGTTAATGAGCGCTGTAATTAGTCAACGGATATAAAATGTTCGGTGAAGAAACGGTGTTCTTGATAAACATATGGCTATGATTGATACCAGAAAGTATATAACTAAAATAAAAACTCGATACCTCGGGATTAAGGTATACCAATTTGAAGAATTCTATCCATTTTTATAGATCGCAATTCATGGACTTCATCAATATACCAACAATCAAATTCACGGATTTACTGTCTTTGAATTTGCGGACTGGGTGTCATGAATATCCGAAAATTAAAGCACCACTCAAATCATCGCATTCTTACATTGTCAATTATTTGTCATGTAGGAGATGTTGTGAAATAAGAAGACGGGTCAAGCTTTTCTCGTAGACATGTCCAGCAGGTTTATCAAGTGTACATTGTGAAACGGTCGCCATACACTCTCTGACACTAAGGCCATAAGTTTGTAGATCTGATTTTCGGTTGTGTTTGCAAGTCAACAAGTCATTGTCATGCGGCCCAACCGTGTTTGCTACTGGACCGATTATTATCCCAAGTATACCACCAAAGTGGTTCCCGCACATACCTACATGACCTGTTTGTACGACCACATTCCTCCTGTACCCTACCCCATCGCTACCCGTGAATGCCCCGCAGTTATAGCACCCTGCAACCGTCTAACCCTCCAGTGGTACCGTCTTACCGCCTTGTCGCTCAGAATATCTTGCCCTGGGCCAGGCCGGTGCCGGGTTCGTGCACGTCCGTCTTGACTTGTCCCGAATACATAACGCCAACGGGGGCGAGTAGCTAGAGCTGAGATTTATAGCGTATACGGGAGTCAACGTAAAGATAAAATTTTGCGTACAATAAAAGGAAAATGTAGGAAAAAGAAAATAATAATACAGTCTGCAGGCTTGAATTACAAAGCCATTCCATGAGAATGTAGACAGTGGGTCTGGATACGCGTCTATTTTTCACCCTTGTTTTTTTCCGTTATATTTTTTATTTTTTTGACATTTTTTTTTTTTTTTTTTGTCTTATCTTTCTTTTTTTTTTATTCTATAGCTTTCGGGAATCGAGTTGCCTCTAAGTTTTTCGGCTGTTTTCCACGACTTGAATTCTAAATTCTTATACATTTTTCTGAAAAATTTTATTACTTTCAAAATCAGAACAACATATTCCCCATATTCAGTATCGTCTTTAGCAAAATAATAATTTTTTACTTAATCTATATTTTCTATCCCATCGAGTCTTATTATACATCTGCAAATCGTGATCTCGATAGACTATACAGTATTCGATTTTATAGTAGGATTAAGGATTGTTACAGGACACAATAGACTCATTACAGATCGGTATAAGTTTATGGAAATTGGTAAGAAGATATAAATTTACAATGACCAAACAAATTTTTTGATTTTTGCCTTTTATGTAAAAAGATGTTGCCAATGGTCATGATCTGAGTATGATGCACTTGAATGTGGTAGAGTAACGGTTTATCTTTGAAAAATGTTGGCATAGTCTGCAGAACAAAGTAATTTCGTAGTTGGTATATAGTAAAACAAAAAGATATAAGGTAGTGTGAGCATGAAGAAAAACGAATATGAACTTCTTTTTGATAAATAGTAGGTATCGAGTAAAGGCACCCTGTTGGCTCGGTGGAGTAATTACGGTCCGCTTGGAAGCAATACATTACCACTAAGTATAAAATATTGGTGATTCGAACCTCTGCAATGATAAGATTGTAAATCTTCTAGGACACATCCGATTATGGGTAGCTGGGTTCGTATTTGTACGTGCCGTTACTATTTGAAGCACAATGCTCCGTGATATAAGGCTTTCTTGGTCAGGATTTACGAAGTAATACTAAATTTGGCGCTGGCCCAGAGAGATAAGAACAAAAATGAAAAAAAAAAAAAAACTTATCTTGATGTTCTACGAACAGAAATCGAAACACTGCAGAAAATAAGTAATCAAAATTTGAAGTCGTTGACTCATTGTCACAGATCACTTCAGATCATGCTCAGTCTGAAATCTCGGTCAAAAATAAAAAATAAGTAGTCTGACCTAATCAGTAAAGTGAAAAATCATACGTTAAATTATTATAATCACAGGCAACTGTACTTTGTTACACAGATTGCTATCCCTTGTAGGAATTTCATCAAGTTTCCGAAAAATTCGAATGATATTCCTCTCGAACGCGAAACGATGCTTTTGGCAACGACTGAAATATTTCAACCGCAGCTCAACAAGGAATCTCTCAGCGACCCTCTCAGATTTGGCTGGGCTGTGTGCAAAAACTGACCGAATCCAACAAGTGTTCAGGTATTTGTTCGCCGTCTTGATTGGTCTCACAAGAGCCAAGGAGATTTTTTTTTTCTCACTTGTGATTATGAATTTATTACATCTCTTCAATCCTGGAATCTTGTACAAAAGCTCGAGAGATATTTCAGTTCAGTTATTGACGGTAATGAAAAATTGTAAACTTCAGGAAAAATCCAGAGACGTCTAAACCCGAAATAGAGATTGCGGATACTGGTTTTGGACAAGGCGTTTAGTCGTATTGATACGAACAAGCAACTTAACTAATTGAAGCAATTTAACACAACTGTATTGAGTGAGAAGGAGGATTATCCTGCTTCCCGATTGAAGGAGATTTTTCTCTTTCATTTTACGACTTTTGAGCGGTCTGCGCTGAAATATTATCAACAATTTTTATCAACCAGTTTCTTTTATCATTTTCTGAGGGTCTTCTAGCTGCATTACAAAAGCTTGCTCACAGCAAATATAAGTGACAAAAAATTACTGGAATTTTTGATAAATGGTTCGAGAAAGTCTCAAGAGTCTAGAATTTCTGAAATCTTTTGGATGAAAATAACGAGCAGTCAGTTAGAAATGAAATACTTTGATTTCGCTAGTGTCACAATTTTTTGCTAGCATTCGAATTACAGATTCAAATTTTTCTCGGATTTTAGCTAACACGTCGAAACTTTGTAATATTGAATATTTACATTAACGTAATGCCCGACTCGCGATCAGCTTTGTTCTCCAGCAAATTACAAATTTCTAGACAAAGTGCTATCCGCAATTGGAAAGTTCAATTCTGTATCCGATCTGCTCAGCAGATGTTCCCTTGCAGTTCGATACAATTACAATAACCCAGATTGCAATTGTTCTCGTTGAGGTAAGACAAACCTTTGCATGTCTTACGTTTGAATATCGTTATTTTCAAACTTTATCCTGTGTAAAACTTACGAGAGACTGGATCTAGTAATACCCCCCGGGTATATCACGTGGCAAAATTTCCCTTTTCGATCGCCGTATAACAGAACTGACACCGTATAGGTTGTTGTACATATGTAGACACACATGTATCTATATACATACATACATACTCGTAGGTGCATATATATACATATATTTTACTATCGCTACGTGCCTCTTCGTTCGTCAACCACTTTTACGACGTCCAAGAAAATTGCCTTTGCGGTTTGACTCTTACTTGTCGCAAGGTTAATTGCCGTCCGATCCTTTCTCCTTGATTAGAAATCTCACGCAATAATTGGTCAATAAAATCCTTGTTTTTTTTTTTTTTTTTATTCTATTTTTTGTTTGTTTTTGCCCTTCTGCAATATCTTTTTGTTGCCTTCGTTCGCAGGTTTACAAATAACAATCCCGTTAATTGCTTGTTTAGTTACTGTCAATCAGTTACCGGAAACCTCTCTCACGGTATCCCCCGAATTGGAAAAAAACAAAAAAAAAATTAATTGTACACAGATCGCAGTGTGTGTTGTACGGCTACTGTAAACATGGTTTCCATTTTACGCCTGGGTTAGTCATAAAATAACTTGTACTCATGAAAGTATATCCTACACTGCACGACCATGGATAAGTATACAAAATATCCCATAACGGAAGCTTATTTTTTACCTGAACCGTATATGTTACACAAAAGCTTTGAAATATACTAAAACTCTTCACAGACTATAGACTTGAATTTTCTAAACTCATAACGTTCGATAAAAAAACTACATGTTCAGAGATTTACACACATAATTGGTTTGGAACTTGGCCACGTGCCCAGGTGTATCTTACTTGTACAAATTGAGAAATCAGTGTTGAACCTAATTGCATGTAATAATTCGCCAAGAGTAATCATATGTGTTAACAAATCTATTGCACGTAGAGAAATAAGATACTTAAATTAGCGTATAACGTATAAGAGATAACAACAATTTTTGTCAAAAATGGAAACTCGCGGGTTTCTGTGTTCACAGATGATTTTTTTTTTTTTACAAATCCAGGATTTTCGAGCTACTTTAATAAATTTCGTTAGCATAACCTTTGTTGGATATTGCGGTTTTTGTGCACTTCGTGTGTAGGTACTTGCGCAATTGATTAATGTATATGTAATTTTCAATTCGCCATTCGATAATTGGTGAGAAAATTTTACCGATAATTTTAATGTCGGTATTTAACTTCGATTGCTATTAAATGTTACAAATTTTGTTCGCCTGAAGGCATTATATCTAGTCTATTGATCCGCAAGGTTTGCCTTCTCAGAACCACTCTCACAGGCTTCATCCCTTAGCATTTTTACTGTGACTATCGACGTTGAAACCAACGATAAACTAGCAACTTGCTACACAGAGGTACGATCCAATGCGTCCAAGAAGTCAATTTCCTTAGTGGGCTGTTTCGTTTTATGTTCCAATTCGTTATAATTATGTCCAAGGGAGACTCGTTCATGATTCGCCTGAACGCGCTATTACTTGCCATTGCAGCTGCACTGCTGACGTAAGTACTTATACAACAGTCCATGAATAAATTGCCAGTCATTTCAAGACGAGTTTTATAAAATTGTGCAAACCGCTGCATGCAAAAATCAAAAAATACTTTGCAATAGAATTTTATGTAGTTTTTTTCTTGTAATATCCAAAAAATCCCGTTTTCTTTTATACTTCATTTACTTAGTAACGTATTTTATCTCATCCTGCAACCCATTGCAATTATGTCTAAGTCGATCCGAGACTTTGATAAATCAACACATGAACCTATAGATGCGGATCAGTCGCAGACCAATTAACATGTAAATCAAATATGGATACCGGTATGAACTTTTTTCAACCGCAAATAACCGATACGTCAATTTGACGACTGTATTTGATCGAGGATCAGATGTTGTATGGATGATCGTTTCATTGCGTCGATATTTGCCTGGTAGGTACCCCATTGTGAAGGTATAAAATCAAGTAACGCTTAATTGTGTATAAAATGAAAGTTATTTCTTAATGAAATTTTCTATAACGGGTATACCTTATTAAGTTCGGTTTGTATATATATATATATATATATGTTATAGGTATAGACACAGATAAGTATCATTTTTAATGGTGCCCACCGTCGTATGTAACAGGAGCTTTGAACGCAAGCCAACCTACGAGCTATACAAGCTATACGTAGGATTTGTGGATCCATGGATAACGAGCCTCGTCTCTTGCTCCGCTGCCTGTTACCGCTAATGAGCCGCCGTTCTGTTTTCCGCCTTCTATGAAACAGCCGTACCGTATAGTAACTCTCAGAATGCGATGCCACGCTGCCTATATGAGCGGCTTTATATCACCACGACTATTCAAAGGCGTCGCTGTAACTTTCTATACCCCACATTTCCCCGCGGTGTTTTCGCACATCCCAAACCCGCCCTTCTATAGGCTATATTCACCTACGTACTGTATGTATATAAAGGTGGCTATTTAATTAGCAGATTGACTTTTGCACGCGCGTCTGACTCGTTACATGTATATACATAAATTACTTTCACCATCATCGGGTACGTGTATAGGTATGCTTGAAGGGCAATCAACTTGTGTCAATCCGTTCGAGTAGTGAGATTGAAACTCTGTCAAAAACGTCAAGGAGACGTTGGGATTTTAACACAGCTGTTTAACTAGAGACTCATTCACAAAATCTCTTTTCACGAGTCTGCAGTTAAAAAAAAAAAATTTTTTTTTTTTTTTGCATTTGTCACGCGCAGATTTGCAAATTAAATTGTTCAACCTTCTATCTTATTACAGGAAATTATGAAGGAATAGAAAAAAATTCATACAATTTATTCAATTATTCTAAAAATGACTTTGAACACAGAAAGCAGATATTCCCGTTGCAATTCCGTCATCGAAAGCTTGTCTGGACTTATTATTTCTAATTCTTGATTTCACGCTTGAATTTCAATCACACATCTTCTATAAATTCAAAGTAATTATTGGTTGATGAATAACTTCTATTTTTTTTTTTTTCTTTTTTCGTAATTGCATCGTCACAGATATATCTACAAAGATTTATTCTTTGTGAATACTATAGACGATGAGAAACGTGACAACGAAACGTAAAATTTAATACATACAATTCTGACTTGATATTTATGAATGAAATATTCGATGCTCATTGTTGATTCTTTCTCTACTTTGAATCGTTTATTATTGACGGCTTGAAAGCTCACGTACAGGTAGGCAGCAAACGTGATCTTGGCAGGTGTAGGATTTCACACTTATATACGTACTCAGCCGATAGGTATGGGTGTGCAATATGAGTAAGCAAAAGGAAACGTCAAAAGTATTTCTCGTTTATAAAGATCACCCTACCGGAGTATACCATATACATATAAAAAGAACAGAAAGAAGCCCGTGTATCGAAGTGAACAAATTCCATGCATATTCGAAACCCGTCTACACTCCAACCCCCGCACTCAAAAATATTAAATTGTAAACAGTGGGTACGTTTTCAGGCAATCTTGGAAAAATTCAATTGAAACGTTAGCTACGATGAACCCAAAATCAATTTGATTTAAAATTTGGTTAAAAAATTTCAAATATAAATTAAACTGACTAGAAAATTTTTAGTAAATATGGAAAACTAACGTAAGGTATAAAGGTACGTGAGTCGGCTGTTATTATTACAACGAATGGCTCTATATGACCTCGAGCGAAGTTAACGGAAACAGGAAACCACCAACAATGAACTACTTCCGTTTTCGACGGTTGGTGCATCTCTCCCTCTTCTTCTCTACCTCATCCTCTACACTTTGGGCTATATTACACCCCAGATCGCAACGATGTCGAAACAAACTAATGAGAAGATCAACAATAACAATTATAGGTCGGAGGATGGGGAATATCCGGTTTTATAGGTATCATAATCAATGACCTGGTTAAGGGATGCTGTGATACTTATGAGTATACGAAAATTATTAATCAACTCTTCTGTTATGCGAGGAAAAGAATCCTGACAAACATTGGCATAATCAAAGCAACTATCATAGTTCAAAAGTATATTCACGAGACTGGTGATATTCATTTCAAGCAAAAAATTCTTTTCAATTAAAAACGCAAGTTTCAGTGACATACGATCCTGGCATCTAACGATTTCACATGATACTTTCTGGGATTTCATAAAATTACGTAATTTTCATCAACTAATTTCGAACGTCGTATATAATTTACCCCTGTGTGTTATACTAGACCTTGCGTAAGAACCCCAAATCAAAACGTATCACAGTATTCAACAAAATACATGATTGGACTTGATATCGAAGCTTTGGGCTTAAATAAATGTGAATATTTGATATACGTATCGTGTACATGTATGTACGAGTAGTTACCCCCGCAGTAAAAGGTCGAGGGTTGACACCGTTAAATCGCTTGATTTATCCCATTTGTAATTGTTTGAAAAAATCGAGCAAGTGACCGAAATGGTCACGAAGTGTTATCTTGTAGCCTTAATTATATCACATCGGGTCGTTTAATCAAAATCACCTTAAGTAGAATTTTCATTCTTCGAATTTCAGGCTCAATTCTACCTCCTGCGAAAGATTAAGTGAAATATAAATTAACAAAATGCGTGACACGATTTGGATTGCCTTCGTTAATTTGTACCAAGGTTGTGTAGGTATATTTAATAATGAAAAAATATTAGTAATAGTATCGCTGTACTTTTTATAATTGCCAAAAATTTTGATAGGTATAAAAAATTAAAATCAACGTAATTTTCAATGTATATATGCGAAAATGCCTGTGGCCCAACCAACAATTCTTTCTTCACCAATATAATGTATTCATATGGTATGTACCCAAGTATTTCGGTTGTGTGTATGTATGTACGTTTGTGCAGACTTGTGAATACACATACTGACGTACACGATACGATTTTCATCGCATATCGATTAACTGAACCACAGCGCTTCGGGGGAGGGAATGTGAGTTTGTTCAGCTTCTTTTTGGTAGAAAATAATTGCACGATTGTATGTATATATGTATATATATATATATATATATATATATATATATATATATATATATATATATATATATATATATATATATATATATATATATATATATATATATATATACATATATTATATACGTATACACTTGAAATTTATATTTTAATTTGAACAGTACTTTTCCATACCGAGGGCAGGTTTCGATTTATAAAAATCTAATTAAACGTATGACTCATTTGTATTTTGTATAACATATGTGTAACAATCTCACCCTTTGGAATTCAACGGAATTGCTTTTGAAAAATATAATGTGTGGCTGTACTTATGACACAGCCTTGCATATACATTATATACACGTACACACCTACATGAACATTATATGGGACAGAAATATTGAATGACGGGGTTTATTGGCTTTCTGTCAAACCCGAGACTTAACAAAAGCATAAAAATCTTGATATTTCAAACGGTAGATTCGTGATGATCAAAATAACTGGTCAACAATCGAGGAAGTTATGATTCCCATGATTCATTTTCAAATCACAAGAAATATATTTGGCAAATTTGAAAAGTTCTCGATGCATTCTTTAATTTTTTTTTCCATTCATTAATGATCGTAGTGTTTGGAAAAATTTTACCCCTAACCTCGTAAGCAAAGTCAAAATGTTTAATTTTTAAGCCCAAACATTATTCCCGGACAACTTTAATTTCTTAATTATTCAGAGTTCTAACTTTGTCGGAAATGAATTAGCGAAAAAATTTTTACCATGCAAAATTAAAGTTAGATGATACGAAATTAATGTGGAGAGACCGGACGAAGAGCAGTCGCTGAAGAGTATTTGCTACGAGAAGAGTTGACTCTACTCTAATGAACTTTATCACCTGGAACACGATTCACGTTCTCTTTTTTTCATCACTTTAGTTAACACATGGATTACAAAAATGTCATTTCTTAAACGTGTTCTCCTGATGGCATAAGACAAAAAAAATTGATGACAATTATCCATACGCAAAATTTATTGAAAAATTATAAAATTGAACTGGATGTAAATTATAGTCTTGACTTTGTGGAAAATTTTTTTTCGAAAATGGTTGTCCAGTTTCACAGAGAATTCCCCATATGTAGAAAGAAAAGAGAAAGAGAGGGCGTAAATGAGAAGGAGAGGTTCCCTTGTTGGTAAGAAAATTAATGTGAGGTCCTAAACCAGCATTTTAGGCGTAAGGAACTGTATTTCATTAAAGAAATCCCTGGGTAGTTATGTTTCTTATAGAAAGACAAAGGGTGAGAAATGAAGAAAAAAAAAAATAAAGAAAGAAAAAAGAATCTTGGTAGTCTACTGGCTTATAAAACGTATCCAAGTGTACGAAAATCAGTCCCATTTTCCAATTTCTCCCTACTTTCAATTTGATTTTCTTCTTACGAAAATTGCTAGTCACCCCTGGCCCGTTTCTGCCTTTGTATACCTGCGCGTGAGCGCTTCCTGATGTAATTTATTTCCTTAAAACGGATTATCCCAGGGAGCGAAGCGACGCAAACTGAAACGCCAATACGTCATTGTGTCCCTGTCGACTAGCGATTTTGTCAAAAGAGCCAAGCTACCACGCGAAAGTATAGTGGCTGTATACCTACGTGAAAAACGCGACAGTTGTTATTAATCATCTCGAAAGAGCAGAGTGACGTTTCAAACGACAAATCAAAACTCAAACGTGAGCCAAAAGTTTGTTTTTTCTTAGTCAATTTTCCTCCGAGCAAATATATAGAGTGTTTGCGTTATCTTTTGGCAATTTTTAATCATAAGATAACAGATAGTGTCATATGTCATCAGTTTTAACAATAATCATAATTTTCATTGCGCATGACAATCAAGTATATTGAAGGATGAGAAATACAGGGCTTATCGATGGTTATTTATGAAATTTCTTTAGACTAAATTCAGATTAATATTACCAAATAATATGATTTATCATTTTAATGATTAAATTAGAAATTAACGGATGTATTAAAATCACTGAACCGCATGCACCAACGTTACGTGAAACCTGACAGTTTTGAGTACTGAGAGAATTTCGCTCGAGGTACTGCCAACAACGTTGAAATTTACGTGATTTTCACCGATATACCTGACCAGCGGTGTTGATTCATTCCGATGTATGTTTGACAAAAGAATAAAACAAACAACCACATCATCAGCAAAATAGATTTCACAATATAATATGTATAATCGTTCGAAATTTCATGTTCGAAAATCAACACCATATAAATTGAATAGTGGAAATAGGATTGCTCGCTCGTTAATCATTGTTGTTTCCTTTTCAAATTGAGAAATTTTTACCTGTAACATTATTTATTGATTTAATTGAAACGTGTAATTTTTTCTCATTTCGATAGAAAAAAAAATAGAGCCTTACACCATGCATATATGTAGCTGTTATCAAAAATAATTACTCGAATTTATTCAAACTTTTTTTGTTACTATTTTTATATAAAGACTCTATATCCCGATTGTTACATTCAACCCGAAGCTCCCCTATTCTGTTATGTCCCAATACCCCATTTCTCCCGCAGGTTTCCCTTACGGCTAATATAACCAGCGTAACTAACTCGTTAAACGCTTGGTTACTATGTAAATTGCATAAAATGCAAAGGGTCCAATTTCACTCGAAATAGCCTACATGGGTAAATCGTAGGGATTATTGTGAACATAGATGTAATATCTAGGGTCATATGCCTAGGGTCGATCCCGGAAATGAAAGAACGAGACGCTACCATTAGGCTATTGAATAAGTTTTAATTACTCAATTGTACTAAAGTAAAAATACGCGAATAACTACACTTACTCGCATAAAATAAAATATCTGGATCGATTTATCACTGACCCGATACTCGATAGTCCATTACTATCCGGTACGTTTGTTCTGTCAGTACATGTATTTTTAGCCACGTAATCAGCCGCCGTAGACTGCAGATATCTCAAAGCTTTGCTCCTTAATTTTCTAGAAAGGCTTACTCCTTCTACGACCTCTTTCCTCGTCGTTTTTCTTTCTCTCTTAACCGTCGACTTGATTGGTTTTCACGAACATACGGACGCAGAACCGTGTTTTACCGTATATTCACATTGAGGAGTAAAGTTTATTTCCCAAGTTTCATCATAAGGCATGTGCATTGATGAAGATGCAAAGTGTAGTTAGCTTCATCTCCTAGGTAGGATGCATTCATTAACACATTGAAACGCTTTGTTACGGATAGCGTGTTGTTTTTCTAAGCTTCAATCACTACTCAGCTATCTCATGAAAACCATGAGAGATGGAAACAAAAATCAACCTAATTTTTATTTTCTTTTTTGTTCTTTGTTTCTTTAGTTTTCCGTATACATCGTACCTTTGGGAAATAAATCGAAATGCATGATAAAACCTCGGAGTATAAACTATCGGTTTTCTTAGATAACACTTATATAGTACACATGAGTTATTCACAATGATAGAACTGTATAAGCAGCCTTGAACGTTAAACTGGAAACTATACGACTTAGAAGAACCCCTACACAAATTTCGGATTGGTGTTAGACCGACTCTATATTAGCTGGGACATTTCAAACTTAGGGTAAAGTAGGAGAGGTTTCCAAGCCCCGACCTAGGGATGTAACGCATATCTAATTAGAGCGAACTTTGGCTGTGTGCAATTGGGTGCTAATCAGGCTGTGCAACTCGGTGCTAATCGGGGAATGCGACTAGATGATACACTCAGAGAAAATGGAATAGTTTAGGCGAATAGATTTTAGTTGAATAAATTTTCTTTTGTTATCAGTTACTCGTTTTATTTTAAGATACTACGTTTTCTTATCACTGATATAATAAAGCTTGTTTAGTTATTCACGGTTGACATCCATATTGTTGAAATGGCTCATGAGATCTAGATGATATCCAAATTTGTGAACCCTTAAATATGTGTTAAAAATCATGGATTATGAGTAACATTACAAATTCAAACGACGATCATCAACTCGATGGTATCATATCATTTACTTTACTGAACATAATATAGCAACGATTCACATGTTTGGATAGGCCTCAGTGTCTCGTATTTGATCATTCACTTTATATGCCATTTCACCAAAATCTGACATTGTTCCAAGCCGATAATTCCTTTTTGAATTTTGACCTTTGTTACATTAATATAAGTGGTTTTAAATTAAAAAAATTTATCATTTAGACATACATTATGTTGAATCTTAAAAACTTACTTCTAAATACATATGCATGGTACTCATTAATAATAATTATCTTTTTTTGGTCAACTAGTCAGGTAAAACGGAATACTTGGTGAAAATAATTTTTAATTCATCTTACAATCCGTAAAATGTAATTAAATGTGTCATTCATTCCAAGTGCACGTCTCTCTTCCTCTCTGAAGAGAAATGATACGTAAAATCAGATTTAAAATCGTTAACGGCATCTGTGGTTGTAGAATAGACTCCATGAGTCTAGTCTGTGGATTTTGAACAGCCAATCCAACCTTCTGCCACCTCGGGATTGGGGTACAATTAATTGCAATAGATGCCAGTACCATCAGTCTCCGTTTCTCCATCCATGCTTTTTCCCTATTCCATAGTTCTACCAAACCTTGTCGTATCCAATTCTGTCTAATACCGCATTGAATAAGAAAAACCATTTTGTTGATATGAATACTATTTTTTTTTCTTCTTTTTCAAGTGAAATTATCATGACTTCAAAATAGCAGCTTTGGAATGGAATATAGTTTCCCTGTTCATATAAGTTTCACTCTCAAGCTTCTAAAATTATTTCATGAACCGCTAATTTCAACGTTTCCTCGGTACCAAGCTCAAAATTTTGCCCTGTCAAAGCTCGTTACAGTTCCCCAAATCCCCACTGACCCTCTTGAGTGTAGGAAGCAACCGACGAGTCAGTAGGTAAACAGCAGCATGTACCACGATAAAAAGCATGGTATACATATCCCGGTTTATCGTACATACCATTCCGTTTAGTCTGACTCTCCCTTACTAGTAAAATTTAGAGCGCGTGCCTTTTCAAAACGCTAAGTCATAAATCGTTTCAGTTAAAGCTGAGTTGGTGTTAAAGTCATTGTTAATTGTTAAAATCTAATTCCACACAGATTTCACCATGTTTGTACTCGATTCGTAATTCACAATGGTAATGCACATTGCCAATAACCCACACAGTGACTATATACAGAATTCTGAACACCTACGATCGTGAGCTAGTTTCCCATAATTTTTCAACTGGTTGTGAGTGGAACGTGATCAGTTCAAACTTCTCTTGAACTATACAAGACTTTACTGTATCGTCGTGAGGAGGTTAGACTAACAATAAGAGGGAGCCGAACATAGAGCAGGCAATGATTGTTTTATCGAAAACTCTAAAATGTATTTGGAAAGTTAAATCTTCTTTCGTATGAATTCTGGTTCAGAATTTAACCACGCATCCCAAAATCGGCCCTGCTGTGATACAACAGCCTAATTATGAAGTGTTGAAACACAGGCGTAAACCGCTTAAAGGGTCTATTCGTGGATGGTGGAGTTTGAACGAATGTACAGACGTTAGTTAAACTGTTGACTGTAGTTGTTGAAAAGGTAGGGAAAAACGTAAGTATATGGGGAATTCCAGCTCAACTCAACCAACCATTGACATTCATGTCTTCGAATGTTTTTCGAAAAAACATGTTTCAAAGTTCGGATAACAAAAATCCATGTTTCTGTAAGCTACAGGTCTTGCATTCAATTTTTGACACTGATACAATTTTTGCTAAATTCAGACGGCGAACATTTGAATATTTTTGTCGAATATAAATACGAAAACGTAGAGAAAAATGTTGAATACAAAAAACAACCGTTATCTTACGAATTTTTACTCAGATTAATTGCAAAATTTTTGAATCACTTTTCGATCTAATTTTGCTCGATAAGCGTCGAGAATTTCGATTTTCTCAAATCTCACCATAACCGATTTGGATGAATTTTTTATACAAAATACTAGACCAAAAAGCAAAATTTTCAAGACCTTTACCAAGATTCCTGGACCTCTGGTTCCAGAGATATGAATTTTATTAAATCCAATATTGATGAAATCAATCTATAAACCGAGTAAGGGGTTGGTTGAAAAATAATATAATTCAAAAAAATTGATTCAAAAAATTGTTCAATTGTTCTGAAATAAATCCTCAGAAGCATTATATGGTGATTAGTATACTATCTTGTATTATTCTTAGTTCGACAATGTATTCTCAACTAACTCCTCATTCGTTTTTGATTGATGTGATCAATATTGGTTTTTGTAAAATTTATATCTCTGACACCAGAGGTTCAGGCATCTTGGTTAGGGTCTTGAAAATTTTGTTTTTCGATCTAGCATTTTGTGTAAGAAATTCATCGAAATCGGTTACGGCGACATTTGAGAAAATCAACATTCCCGATGTTTATGGAGCGAAATTAGGTCGAAAAGTGAATCAAAAATTCTGCACTTAATCTGAACAGAAATTCGTGAGATACAGGTTGTTTTTTTTGTATTCAATATTGTTCTCTACGATTTCGTATTTACGTTCGACAAAAATTTCAAATGTTCACCGTCTGAATTTAGTAAAAATTGTATCACTGTCAAAAATTGAATTCAAGACCTGTAGCTTACAGAAACATTGTTTTTTTATCCGAACTTTTAACATATGTTTTTTCGAAAAAAATTCGAAGACATGAGTGTCAATGGTTGGTTGAGTTGAGCTGGGATGCCCCATATGTAGTTTCTGCCAATGTGTTGTGAACAGAATCTGTTCAGTGACCAGTGAGGTTGATAATATTTTTAGAAAAATAGGCATTAGGTAATCGAAATTTTTCAATATGTTGTTAATTCTGTAATTAGGGTACCAAGTTGTTTATTTCCCGATTTCGTTTCTTTATTTAGTCAAGTTTCATGAGGCAGGATTACGACATTCTACGTTGCGAGTGCTCGGATTGGAATACGGTTGTTTAAATACACATTATTATTTTCCAAGTGGTCTGGAAAGAATAATTGACGAGGATTGCTGTTTACAGGATCTTGGAAATAGTGCTTGAACAAAGTTTGAATACTGGCCACGACCCACGTGTAATTTACCAGTAGAAAATAAGTTTGGACAGAAAGTTAAGGAGTCAAGTGGGACTGGGATAAAACGTAAGTACTTATACTTCGATATCGAAAAACCGTACGTACTATTCGAATAAAATACTTATTATGCCTTGAAAAATTGTCATACGAACTTGTATATCAGCGAATTCATTTGAACATATAATTGACTTAGTTGTTTCAAAGTTGTAATTATTTTTTAATAAATTGAAGAGATTTGAAGACATGATTTTTGTTCAAAAATCAAAACTACTTTCATAAATAATGTTTTCGACAATTTTTTTTTAATGATATTTTCAACATCAGGAAACTATTTCTACTTTAAAAAACTAAAAGAATTCTTTCGAAGCTTTCAAAATGTCTTTTGCATATCAGAAAATATGTATAATAGTGAAAAATTGTAAGGAATAGTAATTAGCATATGTCCTCACCAAAGCACTATTACGGCTATAAAGGCTTTTGGAATTTTGAAATCGAGAAAGAATTATTTGGCCGAATTACAATGAGTGAAAAATTGCATCCCCTAATTAAGAGAAAATTTTAACTTTCAGTCAAGCATTCGCATTAGTGATTTCCTTAATCAGAAATGAACACGAAGTGGACATGGCTACATGAATTCGTTTCTACACGATAATATTTCAATGCAGTTGTATAATAAATTTATCAAAATTAAACTACAAAAAATTTATCATTATAACATAACTTGAAGAAAATTGTCTATTTTCTAAAAATAAAAAAAATCTAGAGCGATGCGGCTGGCTATTTTCTAACCTGAAACGTTATTATGTAATAAAATAATAATTACCATTACAATGACAGAACTATATTACCCATCCCATTTGCAATCTCAATAAATGTTAGAAAATTATTATTATGGTTATTTTTATTGCTAGTCGTAATCATAATCACCATAAATTTGATTTTCCATAATATTTGACAGGTCTTGAACGAGCGACCTACATCTCAGTCCTAGAGTGCGAATTCCAATATTCATTTTATGATTGCAAATCGCATGTACAGTCAGGGAAACGGTATCTGTCGCCGCCTAACTTGATGCAACTGAACATGCGAGTGGTTTTAATTTCCTTCAAGTTGTCGCGAAATAAAAAACAGCACACTGATTGAACAGATGAGCAAAGGATGCTTTTGTTTCATGCCAACTTTATCGAATTTAGAACCACTCGTATGTTCAGTTGCATCAAGTTAGGCGGCGCAGGCGACAGATACCATTTCCCTGACTGTACATAATAACTTACTGCAGCCTAGCTTTGGATTGAGCAAAGTCGGCACCTGCTCTGCTATATTCTGCGGTGTGCTCCGCTGCTTTGCACTCCGATGTAGCTCTGCGTTGCATCATGCTATTCCTTATTGAAATCTTAGAGACTGTGCAATTGCAACTCGAGTTCTACTTACGCATTAACAAATACTTACGATCAGATTAGATAACAGATACGAAACACATGGCTGAAACGGCAGGAAATTCGTAAATGCAATTTGCACAGGCGTTCGAAATGAGAAACACGTTTAGATTTCATAAACTCTAAGTTTCAGTTCATGGCTGCAAGAGATATTACTATTTATCCAAGAGGACGAACTATTCTGTTATTAAAGTAAATTTGTTACAGCATGTTGATGATTCCGTCTATCCATCTGTCTGTTGGCAGAAATCGGAGCGAATTATTTACATGAAAAAATGACAGCTAATTATTGGAAAGCTTCAATGTGAAGCTTTTCAGAAAGACAACGGATCTGAAAAGGTATTTTTTACCAAATATACCGAGACGACTTTAACGATATTGAGTTACGCTGAAATACAAAAAATTCCTATTGAAACTACCTCATATGCAAATTAGTGACTTGTCATCATTTTTATGGGTACGAAACATGCGTGTCGAGGTGCCAAAAATTGTCAAAGTCTCCTTTTCGTGTGGTTACTATTTCCAAAAAATTAATCAAATTTTTCTCGTACACAAAGTCTAGCACTTAGTAATGATCTTTTATGCGCGTAGAGTAAACTCTACATCTAGATCATTTCGAGTAATACGTTTAATTAGAAAAAAAGCGGAAAAATGATTTATCGAAATCGCTTCAATGCCAATGAAGTATCATTTTCTGATAAGCACAGGGTGATGATTGGTAGAGTTTATTTAAATAATCTCTAGATGGAGGCAATCACATGAAAGAATTTAATGAACACATAGAAAGTGATAGCCTCAAGTTAAAAGTAGACAAAGACAAGTGAAACTCAGGTGCTGATTACTGTAATGCGATACAGTATTGGCAGATGCGCTATTTCTGTTTTGCTGCAGTGCTCAATCCAAGTTCCTACACGAGTTGGTATCCGATTCTATCTGGTAGAGAATTCTTTTGTACTTTAAAAATTTTCTCTCTAATGCGTGACATGTTCCACAGTTAGGATCGAAGTACTGAACTATGCGGTGATGAAGAAACAGAGAAATGAGAATAACGCCAGCTGAGACAGATTAACTATCAACTGCAGTTCGTCCAATGTCTGCCACTGTTCAATTGAAATTGGTACCGAATCGATAGATGTAGGTATAGTTAGAAATTGGCGATTGTTGTACAGAGAATCTCATCGATTACCTTCATCGATATTTCGACCCCATTTGAAGTAGACGTAGGTATAAGAAAGTGTAGGAAAGTACGACACAAGCACCTCCATGTTGTGAAAATATTCTGAAATTCTTCGCTCTTCGTGCAATACCTACAACGTGGTTTATTTGTCACTCGAATTTACGACAGGTATGTACATACCTTCACAGGGAATGAAAAAAAAACAGAACAAAAATAAAGGGAATGAAAAGCATCAAATTTGTGGTCGTGCCAGGACAGATGCCAAGGAAATATCTTGAGCAAAGTAACCACGGTATGTTTATCTTTGAAGTTAACGTTAAGTCGTTTTATTTATATGTATAACAAGTTGAGGCATCTTTTTAACGGAAGTTTCACTCGATATACTTACCAGTCATAATCTTATAAGTATCTGTGCTGCACCTCCTGGAGCATAATATCAACCTGATATACATGCATCTATCGATCTGTCATAGTTTTTAATTTCGTAATTGAAAGTCCAGCTGGTTTATTATAGAAACCGTTAATCAGACAACTGGCTTTTATATTCCATATATAGTATAATGTCTCCATTGACAGAGGACAAGCAAAAGCCCATGACTTCAGCATCGTTGAAATCGTTGGCCGGGTACAATTATAACCAAATGATACATCGGTATTTCTTAGCTGTTCAACGCGGGTCGAAATAAGGTAAAAACGTCCTGTTATCCCTTATTAATAGCCTCCAGAGACCAGTCGTCCTTACGTAGCCTAGCGGCTGCTTTAAGTCAAGTTAATAGGTACATGATAATAATTCATACATATATACCTACTGTAATCCAGCGGTACCCTAAAATCGATAATTAAACTGATTGTACTACATCGAGACTAATCCGAAACAATTATCATCTAACCTTCGGCTGTAGGCTTGTATATACCTATAGTTTTAATATATCACCTCAGACAATGTTGTATGAGTTAAGTATCTACTACGTATTTATAATTGACGTTGGCTGTAGTTAATTCTGAAACTTGAGGCAAAGGAGAGAGAACTTAATAATGACAGAGGGGTTTAGCGGGAAATGGGCTTGGATAGAAGGGGCGGGAGTGGCGGCGGTGGTGACGGTTGGGGAGGGTATACTATGACGGTAAGGGACGTTAGAGGAGAAAAAGGGATGAACGCGAGGTGGGTAGGAAGGGTCGTTAGAGGGTTGTAGAGCAGGCTGGATATTGGCTCTGATAATGGGACGCCGTTGTAAAGGCCCATTTGCGAGTTGCTAAAATTTGTTTTTTCCTATACCTATAACCTATAGCCTGATATACCTATTGTACCTATATAAGCATCGTTTATCTTTTATTTCATATAAAAATTTGAAAAATTATTCATTACAAAATTTCATTGACGAATTTTAGTTAAGAAAACTGATATATTTGTATCCAGAAATACTTCCATGGGGAACTAAATTTTATTCAAACATTCGCTTACTGCAGTCATTATTAAATGTTTCATCATGTCTCCCAATCAAATATCTGATAATTAAGAAAAAACATTTTACGTAAAGTAAATCATCGATGACGAATCATATTCACATGTATAATTCCATATACTCATGATAGTTCACATGGTTTGACACGTGGTATAATAGAGGAAATCATAACCGAATTAAAACCGAGAAGTGATTAATAGAAATTACCCATAACCTAACGCAAGATGAAACACCTAGTTTCGAGACGAGATGAAACCATGAAACAGCGATGAAATTACAGCCAGTTTTCAAATACTACGTTATACTCTTGTCGTCCGAAGTGAAAATCCTATTACATCATAATTTTCAATCAAGATTACTTGCACTTCGTATTAATTTTACCTACTACGTATGATACTAAAGTTTAAATATCAACTTGCAATTTCCTTGATGTACATACTGAAATGTATCATGTTGAAGGTGACTATATCATCCACACAGATTTCACTTATAATACAGCAAATTCTACTTTCAACTTCGAAACTGTTTAAAGCAGTGTAGAAAATTCAATAATAGTATATTGTGTATCAAGGGCGGAAAGTAGGCGATTACTGACGAGTGTGAAAATCGCCACCCGAGCAAAACGGGGGTGGTAATCACACGAGTCAGAATCGCCTTTTCGCCCGTGGTCCACACGATATTTTTTGTCCAATACCTGCACCGGAAGTTTGCTTTGAAGTGCATGTAAAAACGAGCGGAATGTAGCACTTTTACGTTCTAGGGCAGTAAAGTACACTCTAGGGCGGTAAAGTGCTCTAGTGCGGTACAGTATTATTACTTTTCCACTCGAGAGTTGAATTTACCACCCGAGGGCGGAAAAGTGCTACTTTCCGCACGTTTTACATGCACGTAATAGCATCATTTCGGTGCAGGTATGACAAAAAAAAAATATTATCCACTCTAGTATATCGATTTTGCAAAAACATTATTGTCGGTTTTTATTTAAGGCTTGCCATGTTATCGATACATTAATTATTTTCACATTGTACCTAATATATATCATTTTTATTATTCGAGAAATCTATTTAAAAACATTATTTCTATATCTATTATTTCAAAAGGCATGGATTTATTTGAGTAATGAAAAGGCTTAATAATATATATAAAATAAAATCTCTGCACTCATCGCACGTCAAAATTTTTCTGGTTTTTGCCTCACCAACTTTGTGTAAACTCTTTAATAATAGTAACACACCTGATTCGTTGGTCGCTAATGATCTTCTGTCTTTATCTCACTTGAGAGTATCGAATACTTTTAACACTTTTATATCGCTAGGTACTTGCGCTTTGGGCGTCCATGCTATACCTACCATGCAACCTCTGATAGACGAGCTTGCGGGGGAAGAGAAGCGTCTCCCAGGCGTCTATAAACGTCAGATATAATCACGTCATATAAAAAGGATTGCTCCTCTCTTTTTTTCTCCTCTATTTCTATCTATCGTCTTTTTCCCCGTCTTCGTATATCTGAACTCGCCATTTCGAGACGTATAGGTTATAAAAATGTTATCCAGAAGTAGTCCAATTTTCATCGGTAGTGAGTAAACTTTTGTCGCATCATTCAAAAAAATTTTAAACTTCCTATATGGCTGCTTATTGATATCATCTTAACATAATTTTTCACCCCGTTTTTGTTTTTCAATTTCTTTAATGTTTCCCAAAATTTTTCCTTACACATTACAAATTGAATTCATAATTTATCACATAACTTAAATTACTGTCAACAGATACTACTCTAATATAACCACACACATATATAAATACCTACTGACAATGGTATCAGTGCGTAAGTGCAGATACGAAGCTCAGAACTTTTGGGATAAGGGTTAAACGGGATTTCCGACTCTCTCACTGCGTACCTAGACTGATTAAAGTTAACGTCAACCATGTAATACCGGGTGACGTTACAGAAATTGTCAATACCATTCGGGATGTTGCAGGATTTAAGGCGCATGGCAGATGGCTAGACCACGCCAGTGTATGAACAATAATCCCCTCAGCGGTCTAAATTTGTCCCAATGCAACGGGTGCAGACTGAAAGTTCGTTTAATATCTTTAGAGTTTTAAAAAGTCGTATCCATATAGAAGGTACACCGTTTCATTAGCTTCATTAATATAATACCAAGGAACAATGTACACACGTATATACCGTAGAAATTGTATCTCTTTATATTCCACCTCATAGGGCACTTTGAGGAAGTACTTTACTAAGGGTTGTATCCCAAGGTAGGTACATACATACACAGCGATGTAGTAGACCCATGGGTTAGATTATGGAAAGTGATCGGAACGTTAACCGTTAATTTAGACATTAATCTAATATCTAACAGACTTAGCACTTTATAAAAGATATATTATTCAGAAATCGGAAGACAAATCATTCAAAAATATGTTACGGGATGGCAGTTTATTGCGACTTTTGTGGCATGTGTTATAAATGCATGGGATGACAAATGAAAGGCCACTGTCCAGCTACGCGCTTGGCATTTTGACATATCCCATTTTTACGCGCTTAACCTGTCATCTGCAGTTAGTTTAATAATTCTCTACCCCCATCCTTGAAAATTCTCCAACACAAATATACATGAACAAAAAAAAAAAAATAAAAAAATATAACAAACCGAACGAAAATATTACACCGTCGAGTGCACTTCTCTCGTTTTCATTTTCCACTATATGTATGTATATGTGAGCGTACAATCGTACAATCCGTTTTCATACTTTACCTACACTGTCCATTTTCCAGGCTCATGTAGAACATGCGTGAACACATTCATACAAAATCACTGTATACATATATAGGAATCAGATTGATAAACCAATTACATACATCTACATCTATATATCCATAATGTATACATATGTACAGTATTTGCCACGCGATTTAGAGCGAGTATTAAGTTACTCTGATGCGTAAATGGACCGAGGGAGTTAGTACTGTCTCCTGATAACTTGTCCAGTTGTGGCAGGTCGACGCAATTAATCAGATGAAATGATATTTCTTTGACAGCACTCCTGGAATTAGACTTTTTAATAAGGCTCCGTGCAATATCCTCTCTGTGACAGTTACAATTCAGGATAATTTACTGCTGATAATGAACATAGGAAGTAGTACATGTGGTACCCATTGTACGAAGGATTATTAGTTTACCTGCAGTCGGCTTCAGATGATAAGAATACAGTACGAGGTTTCAGGTTTATAAAGATTTTCGCATAACATATAGGTACAACTTTTTTAATTTTGTTTTTTAACTTTTTTCGGAATTTTAATTCTACAGTTTCTTCTCAATTGTGTTTATAGCTCTGTATATAATTATAGTTGAAATCTTGTATTACGGTTTTTGATATTAAGTATCTCAAAATAAATTTAGAAAAGATTTTTTTCTTTCATTCACAGGGTGTTGAGATAAAAGTTTTTACCTCCAAATGGCATGCAGGCACAGAATGAGTCTGTTTTTTATATTTCTTAAGAAATTTCATTTTCGAGTTACATATTTTTTTATAAAAGCACATACTGGTCTGGTTATTCGTTCCTTAATTAGCCTACAGAAAACAGATATTCCGCGTTGTTTTTACACCGAGTTTCATAATGATATGAACGTAAAAAGCAATGGTTTTCATATTAAATTCCAAAAATTCCAACGAGAACTGGAAAAAACATAAAAATAATAATTTGTATAAAAATTCTTTTTCTAAAAGCTCTAACGTTATCTGAATTTGCTAATATTCACTTGAAATTCTAAATCGACTGTTTCTAAAATCTATTTTCAACTATTTCTGATCTAAATTTACTCAGTTTTAGATTTTCATATTCTTATTTCGCGATTCAAATGACGTGGACTTCTTCGTATGCGGATATTCAAGCCATCGTATGCCGATCGTAAAGCACAAAATTATAGACATTTGAAAAATCGATGAAATTATTGTTCTTTACCGTAAAATCATAACGAGCGCAGGAATATAAAGCTTTTGTAGATTTTGTAGATTTTGAAGTAATAATCGTCAACAGTGCATAAATTTAGCAAACGATTCGACACTCAAACGCGAGCTACGGTACTGGTGGTTGATTTTGTTTACTGCCACAAGAGCTTCGTTGGCTGTTGAAAGACGAGGATGAGGACGGGGTTATCTCGGCTTTGTTTTCGTCCGAAATTCGAGGGAGTTTCGTGCACAAAAAGCATAAAACGTGTAAGGCGCTTAAAGCGCGTAAAGCGCGCCGAAGCGCAGGTTACGCGCGTGAATATTCGGGCGTTACCTCGTTTCAAGGCGATAAACTTTCGAGGGGAAAAGCTCAAGGAACCACGAATCTCAAGAATCTTGGCGACAAGGGTTTCTCGCTAAAACTGTCACTCTTAGTATTAAAGATCATCGAGCTCATAACGACAGATTCAGCGCTCCAGTTATCTTGCTGATAAGCCGATTGTACATACATAAACCGTTCGTGATTCAATTTTACTTATAAAAATATCGTTTCAATGATCAAAATATTTGCAATAGTACCGTTGCAATATAATCAAAAAAAAAAAAAAAAAAAAAACGTCAACCGACTATATATCTATATATTCTTAATTTATGCATCACTGAAAAATACTTTAATGTCTTCAGAACTGGAATAATGGCTTTTCTCATTATTCGAATTTACAACACAAATCGCATTGTGGCATAGCAATACTTTCTCGTTAATAGCATGCAGATTAAAGTAGACAAATGATTTCAAACACATGTCTCTTTTTCATACAGTAATTATTAACTCTCCCGTACTTTCGCTAGTCTACATTCCGCGAATGTGAGATTTGCGAAACGACCGCATCTCGTTTTCTATACAATGGTGGATCACTAAACTGCACTTCTCTTATACAACATTATTTTGAAAAGCTAAAATTAAACTTAAGCTTGTGGAAATGCAGGTTCGGTATACGCATAGTAAATATAATTCTCTATGCATTCAACAGTTAAGCCATAACTATTTAACCCCTAGTAAAATAGCGGCAATGATATATTACGAGTTGTATATAGGCGAATTGATCGCTGAATGTAATTCCTAAAATTTTAATTTCATTCCTGAACAACAGACAGATAAAACTTTTCAGGATGTTTGCTTTGTTCTTTGTTTCTTTTTAGTAGTCCGTTTCCCATTATAAAGGAAAAAAATTTAGAGACCGCAGCGAAGAATTTGGTTTCATAACTCCGGGGTTGCTTCAAGTTTGCTCATACAAGGATCGTGCTTCTCAACCGTGCTTAATGTAATTTTCACCGTCGCGATGATGTAGTTGCATTAACAATCGTGTTACCTGAAGCACGTTATTTACTGAAACTTAAAGCCAAGGCGTTCAAAATTGGCAAAAATTGCTTTAAAGTTTCTTACAAAAATTTTTTTTATTTTTTTGATTTTTACTGAATTAAAATCTGCAAAATCTTAAAGCTTGAGAGGTTGATAGACTATTGGAGACTCCCAGACGTATGGTATGCAATAAAAATCAAAGGATAAAGTCTGATACGTACGGAGTATAAAACTAAAAAATACGACGCACGTTATAGATGTTAGTATGAGTATAAATAAAACAAGTTTAACATCGGAAGACACTTCGCGAGCTCAAATGCGAAGCAGAAACGTATATACGGGTGCCTAAATAAGATAGCGCAGTACACGTATACCTATAAGGTCCCATAGTATAACGACAGAAGCAATAAAATAGAACGATAAATTCAAGTTTTATCGGAGTGTAAATTATAAAATGAAGGTTGATAAGTGAATAGGGGCGTCGATTGGGATAAAGTAAAGCCAACGATCAACGTTTAATGTGAAATAGTGGGTTCGTATAAGAAATCGTATATAACGTGCGGTAAAGAGATAATAAAATATATGAATAAATGAATAATTTTTGTCTTTTCAAAAATTCAGCCATAGCTTATAATGTGTGAAAAAAGCCGTTGTCAAATATCTACAAATTCGACGAAATATCAACAATTCTGATAAAATTATCGATAACTATTTTTTTTTTTTTCTCTTATCGGAAATTTATATGATCGTTGATAGGATTTATATATAGAAACTTTCTATTTCTGTTCTTTATAATTTTCTATGGAACAGATAATTGTGAAGATTATAAAAGAAAAGAACGGTGGAATTAATCTATCAATATTTAATTTGTAAAATGAGGAATCATAAGTATAATATAATTCCAGTTATAAAACTGATATCTCTCGCCGTCTCGGTTATTAAGTTTTTGTTTAAATAGAAAAGAGAAGGTGCGAAATTCTTAATACTCAATATTCTTCGTTATATTATACTTATACGTCTACTTCACAGCTCTGACGATAAAATGCATGAGTGTTGACTAATTGAGTAACCAAGTACACTCTTGAAGAATTTTTATTGTTTTCAGTTTTCAAGAATTTTTCTTACAATACGTGATAATCAAACTAAAGTTTAATAATTTATGAAAATCTATCGAGACTATCTCAAGATTATCTTGGAATTGGTTATTTCTTCTTGAAAGACCTTCGAGAAACCTTTCGAGGTCAGCCAAATACGGTCTGAATACGATTTTACCATTAGTATAAAATGAGATGATTACTTTAATTATTCTTGGAATGTCGTATAATCGAATTCACATAGTGAAGCTTGTTGAAAAAAAAAAAAAAAATAAAGAACAAAAACCAAAAAAGAGAAAACCGAATAAAAGTCAACTTCTCTTCAAGTGATCCTTTCAACCCCTGGATAATAACTAATTTAGGTATACTAATTGCTTTAATTGCTTTGACTCGTTCCCCTTACACCACCACTTTTGTGTTTGTACAAAGTCTCCGTCAATTGTGTTCTTATATGTTTCAGTACGCCGATACCTGGGCACCTAATTTAAACTTCAACTTCTCTAATTAGGGTTGAAAGTAATTTGCTCACAAAGTTTATAACTTTTTGCGGTAGGTACGTACTGTGTATCCATACCGAGGATACATTACTCTTATCGCCTTTTTGCAACCCTGATCCTCGTCTTCTAAACCAAACCCTTAAAAAATAATTGTACAACCGTTCATTGTGATTGTTTGGACTTAGGAAATAATCTTGTCTCACTGAAAGCTCAACGATCAAACTCAAAAGCTCTATAAAAATAGAAAATAGATTTCGTTTACAGACTAATTAATATCTTGCTGAAATTATTGATTCATGCGTGAAAAATAACAGTAAAGAATTTTTTGTTTTTGTTTTTTTTCGTTTTTTTTAGATATATATTTGAGCTGAAAGTTTGTTCTGTAACCAGAAGTGACAATCGACCTGTAGCAATTGGTCTTGTGATATAAAATTCCTGGTTCCATTTTTATATCGAGAATTTTCAAGAATTTCCGACAGCATATCTGAATCATAATTTATTCACGAATACTTTCAAGTGAAATCGCATAAATATTTCAGATCTATTAATAGTTGATTTACGTGGACTCATAAATATTTCAGAAAACTTAATGCGTTAAAAAAAAATGCATAGTAAGTCGCGATATCTGCAAGTTCAATTGTGAATTCTTGAGGTGAAAATTTTAAATACAGATTCAAGAAATAAATTTTCTATCATTTATCTGTATAAATTGTGACGATCAATTAATGTAACAATATAATTTTCACACATAGAAAAACAAGATTTGTCATTTTGTTAATGAATTTTTGACTAGGTAAAATACAGTAATGGGAAAATCTAACTCTCTGCACTATGTCTGTACAATTAATGGTTATGGTACCACAGAGTACATCGGCACTTACCTCGGACGTAGAATATGGCCATTAGGAGTAAAAGAAAAACAGGAATTACTGTATCTCGGTTGCAAGATAGTATTACAGCTTGAAACGTACCTGGTAGAATTCCATTTGATAATAATAATGTATGAACGTCTCGTTTTATTTTTTATTTTCAATTCTATTAAGAATTTTTTTAATTTTATTTTGTTTTTGTTAAATTTAATTCACACAGTGTTAAATTCTGGCTTTCTTTTAACTGTATACAGTCTCATAAATAATACTAAAATATCGTGTGCAATGGCCAGGCCAATAAATTCAGACGTAAATCCAAAGGATAAAAAAATGTTATATGGTCAATTCATATATTGATATGGCCCAATAGTTTACCTGCCGACGAGAAGTACGTTTCCCATACCTACCATAAAATTTACGATTCCTGTAAAACGTGGCGTGGGAAAATAAAAACTATTTTAGAAAATAAATCACACATAAATTTTTACTTCGATATAGATATTTCATCTTATTTGAACACAGTCGTTTAGTCTGTCTCTTCATACCATATACGTTATCGCATTTGTATATTATTTCAAAGAATTTTTATATTTTTATGTATATAGAAAATATTTATATTAGTTTATATATCATATGTGTGATTACTCTAGATCTATAGATTATTATCTACAGATCGATTTTTAAATAAAAACAAAAAAAAAACAAAAAAAAAATGTAGTGCTATTTAGAAATCGAATTTTTTTTGTATTGCCAATAGTTTGTTTCAATATTTCAGAAAAATAATTTCATGATAAGCCGGGTGATATATATATTGGGACGTGACGAGATCAGATGAAAAAGTTTACTATCTTACGCAAACAGTGGTAAAAGACGGTAAAATAAAGTTTCTTCGAGATGATCGAGTAATTACATCAAGATATTGATATTGGTTTATCGAATAAAAACAATGACATATTGCTTCTCGCTTGTATAAAGAACGAAATATGATGAAGAATTCTACTGACTTTGGAGAAAGTTAATTTGAATTTGTGAAAATTGAAAAAGAAGTAACAAAAAAAGAAAAGATAAACGTGCCAAATCAATCTCGCGATTTATTATAAAATATCGAAGAATTTGATTTCAAATCTTTGGTAAAGTTATTTGAAAAGTGTGAAATGGTAGTTTTTAATCCACAGACCGGAGAGACCAATCGATTAAGAAATGATCCTTGACAAATCTTCCCTTTTTTGTTCGGTACTTAGTTCTGGGTCAGTGATTTCTGCACAGCAGATACCACGGCACGGCAGTCCTTCTTTCTTTTTTTTTTTCGAACAGTTAGTCGTAAAGTGTCAAATTATCGAACTGAGTTACAGTTAGACTTACCCCAACAAGTTTCCGAGTGCCTCCTGAGAGACCACAACTCTTGTGACTCGGACATATCGCACGGCGCACAAGACTCCGGGTAAACCCGCGCCGGTTTAGCTACATATAGAACTTCGATCGCAACTTTTCACCCTCACCGCCAAGCACATTCCTCCAACGTGATGTCCTTGCGTGTAGTATATAGTCCTGACCATGTGGGTTGTGTGCCGATGTGAGAAAAGGCGAACCAAGGAAAGAATTTTCCGCTTAACAATCTTGGCTCAAGTCACGTAAAAGAATCCCCCCCACCCTGTTTCATACGCATTCCCACGTCGTTTCTGAGTAAAAGGCTTTGATCGACTGATCTTACCTCGATCCAGACGCATACTTAGTATCTCTCTAATATATTGTACATGTCGTTTTATGCTTTATCCATTATGCGATGTTTAGTCAGCGTGAAATTTTAATGATAAATTTAAAACCTCGTTTAAAATATGCCAATGCTCGGCTGCATAAAGACTCTTAAATTTACTTCGATACTGTAAATTTGGACCTATAAATATAATGCATATATAATGTGTTACTGAAAAGTTGGAGGAAGGATTGTTAAATGAGTTATTTTCATTTGAAAAATCGAGACGGATTCGAATGCATAGGTTAACGCATTTTATTAATAACAATTTACATCAAAAGATAACATGTTCAAAAGTAACTGTATATTGTTTGTGTATTATTACTTGTCACTCCAATAAAAATGATCCACCTATCTACACCATACATAGTAACATACATAACTGGAAGCCCTAGCTACTAGGTTGACATGGACGATGTGATCGGGTCAGACAGAGGCGACAGCGTCCTTTAAGTTAAGAAGCTATCTGCTCCAGGATCCAATTGCCGCCAGAGATAGCAAAAGAACGCCGATGTACACCATACTGCTTTTTCCACATCCACTCGATTCTGTAAAACGAACATATAACCCCCACGTATTTTACAAAGCATGTATGAAAAATATAATTTATAATAACTAACAAATTTCGAAAATACTAAATCAAACTACATACATGCATCTAATTCGTCGGTTTAGATACGCAAAAGCAGACGTCAGTAGTCCGCAAATAAATTTTTAAAACACTGTCTGGATGTGCTACAGTTCATCTTTTACATTGACAAACCATTAAAAAAAAAAAGGAAGAAAGTACACGTATCTCCTTTGTGGGATTGAGCTGCAGACTCAGTATAACACATATACGAGTAAAGGAGACTTTACTAGGTGGAAATCCTCACCACTATCCAGAATTAACGCAAAAAAAAAAAACACACGTCCAATAATTATTGCAATGAAATCTCGATTTAATAGCTATTGATTCTTGGCTGGACTCCTGCGAGAATTACCATGGTCAAATAATTACTCTCGTAAAGCTAGCAAAATAATCTGGCTCTATGATAAAGACCTTTAGTAGTCCATTGAATATTACTACATTCTGATAATAATGTCATGAACACTCTACGGTGGTTTGTATATCTAAGTGTTCAATAGTTTCCTGCAATAGTACAGGAAATAAGTTACTATCATATATATGAACACTGTAGTTAGGTTACTGTTATCAGTATAAGAATTATCCGATCTGTGGTATACTATAAACTATAATCGTGAAATTATTGGACACTAGTTACATAATCGTTTGTCGTTAATTTTTGGAATTTTTTGTTTCTGTCACCAGAATTGAGATGATGAAAATTCGCCACAAATTCAATCAACTAGATAAACTGCAAATGGTATATAGGTACATACCTATGTATAAGTGAAACTATTCTGAACATCGCGTAGCAGGATTCGCTAAAACTTAACCGTTGAGTTGATAACAAGCATCGTCTTAAGGTGACGCGTTTAAACCGAGAGTAAAGTAAACAAGTTAATTAATGAGAAATTTACGTAGCTTCGAAGTGCCTAGCGTATATTCTGATCGTAACTTTGAAGTTAATAGCAATTAAATGTAATGCGAGGTATACTGTACTTTGATAGATACACGTACACATCTAACACATATACATACATCCTATTTTCATGTAATAATATCCCACTATACTTAACATGGATGTAGATTAGGGTGAACCAAAAAAACTAACCTATCGCAGTTATGGCTTCAAATAAGCCTATATACTGAGAAAAAAATTTTCCCGTTAGGAAAAATTTTTAGTTCAATTTTAAAAGGTGTCACTGGCCATTTAAAATTTCCCATTTAAATAACACGTTAAAAAAATTTTCTTTCACTAAAAATATTACAACTTTCGAACCGTTTGAGATAAAAAAAATTGGCGCTAGCATATTCTTATAGGGCATTAAATTTCCTAAAAAAAAGTCCCAGGAGTCGAAATTCTAAACCCAATAATTCGTATACTTACGGGCCATGAAAGTCTAAAATAAATTGTAATAAAGAAATTTTTATTACTGATTAAAAAAAAAATTAATGACTAATAATGCAATAAATTACAAATAAAAAAGTTACAACTCTATTTAATTTATGAACTTAGTATGTAAATTACATTTGTTACTCACTTCATCTAATTTTAATTGATATTTTTGATAAAAAAAAGCCCTAAATCCGTAAAATTCTGTTTATTTTAGACTTTCATGGCCCGTAAGTACCTATACGAATTATTGAGTTTAGAAATTCGACTCCCGGGACTTTCTTTAAGGAAATTTAATGCCCTACAAGAATATGCTAGCGCAAATTTTTTATCTCAAACGGTTCGAAAGTTATAATATTTTCAGTGAAAAAAATTTGTTTTAAAATTGAGCTAAAAATTTTTCCTAACGGGAGAATTTTTTACTCAGTATATAGGCTTATTTGAAGCCATAACTGCGATATGTTAGTTTTTTTGGCTCACCCTAATGTAGATGTATAAAATATTTAAGTATACGATACAGATGACATGTATTTTTAATATCAATGCATAGTTACTCATAGATAATACTTTTAGGATGCTGAGGTCATGTAGATGTTGGATGAAGGATACAGCGTCAGATATAATAGAAAACGTTGGGTTACTAATTTGAAAATTATTTCTTACGCTAGGGTAATGACGATCATTTGCAAAGATAGGTAGACGATTAAAATAGTGTCTTGTCTGTGTTAAAAGGGAAGAGATTAATAATAAAGAATTATTCTTTTCTAACTGTTATAGATAGGGTTCGTAACTCTTTACTTTTACCTGTAAAAAGTTTCATCGATAAGACAATGGCATAGTATGGTATACCTCCGTATATCTGCGATGCAATTTTTCTATTCAAAACGTGGTTATTCTACCGAGAATAAACGTGATCGTGAAAGCGGCATCTTCGCAAATATTATCCGGTTCACCTGAGGTAGATTTTAAAGAAGATAACCGTCACAGCTTTATATCCAATCGAGATATATTGAGAAACGTTTCGGCGCAGGGGGTTTGATGTTTGTCAGAAATCGTTTTCGAGAAATATATTTATATGTATATATAGATATAAGGTTTCAAGTAACCGTTGGATTAACGTTTTGATTTCTTTCATGAACCACAGATTTGATATAAGTTGACAGACATCATACTCAGAATTTTTTCTATGTAGGTATAAAATATGAGGTATAGCTTATTCAGAACTGTGAGCAAAGAGTTTGACTATATAAAGGTATGTAGGTATATACCTTCAGAATCTATAATCTTGATATTCGAAAAGAAGTTTTTGAACTGCTTTGATTTCCAGTCGCCATTGAGGATGGAAAAATGTGAATAATTCAACATAAATTCTGTCGATCTTACTACTCGTTTCGACATTGTAATTCCTGGTGGAAAGAAAAGTATAGGCACCCATACACTCGTTGCCCAAACTTACTTTTCTACTCTTCGAATATTCGCCTTGCAAAAATAACTTCGCAAAATAATTCCTTCTGAAATTCGTCGACAAGTAGAATTTTAAACTTTACACGCTCAATAGTCAACTTTTACATTACAAAAAAATTTTTTTTGTGCCAACCTATACCAACATTTATCGCATTTCTTATCATACATATTTCATAATCCCTTCAGCATTAGAGTTGTTGTGCATAAAATTTACAGAAATCCCATTTATAATAAAACAATGAAATTATCATCATATTTTTAAAAGCTATACCTACTACATGTCACGAATACTTTTCTTTGTCGTATAAAAAATTTCTTTTTCCATTGGGTATTCTCGGCTGTCATCATTCATGACATAATATGATAACAACTATTCTACCCTATATTCTACGTCTTAATGTTTGAAACGATGCGGTTAAAGTTCTGCCCGTTAATTTGATAATGTATTTCGCACCCTTAGTCTGAAAAGCATTTAATTAACACCCTCAGCTTTTTTGAACACCCTACGAGACTTTTAATAGCTTTTAACGGTTCCGATGAAGTAACAGAGCCATCTCGTTGTCAGCACCGCTACAACAACTCGTCAACATCTTTGGTGGTCTTTTGTGAACCCATTGTAGTTTCAAGCTACCAGGGGTGTTTGGCCCGGGTAGCTTGGGAACGCAATAACGCATGACGCAGCAGTAAAATCTCTCTGTATTGATATTAGAGGGGCGTAAATCATTTCACCCCAAACCTAACCCTGCTCTAAGTTCTTATACTACTACCCACGGGGTCGCCTGTCTCAGCTCTTACCCTCCGCTGAACAACTTGCGTCGATTTCCAAACGACCAAAGTCTGAGTCACTATATTGTCGTAGTATGATTCATTGTGTTGAGATAGTGCGAACCTTAAAAGCTCAACTACGTGCAGGGAAGAATAGGAAAAGTGTGAGTCACTGGGAAACTGTGGCCAACACTGCAGTATCACAATTTTTGACAAGTTTATAATTACGATATTTTACTTTCACAATCAAGCGTCACGATCCCTTAATATATAATACCCCAAATTTTCGGCGCTGATCGTCAGGTACTTTCAATAACAAATGTGAGTGGGATCCTTTTTCTAATTCGTGAGAAAAAGGTAAAAAACTTTTGTCGAAAATCTAGAACACTATATTCCAAAATTCTAAGTTTATTAATACCTGATACCCTGACAAAGTCTTCTTAACAAGAGAAGAGTGCTACATTTATGTTACATTCGTGTGGTGGGGTGATAAATTTTGTCAAAACTGACTAGATGCTAAAAAATTTTTCATAAAATAATGAATGATCCCATATTTCGATTTATTTTTTTAATCTTAAAAGATCGTTGAGGCGTTTTGCGATGGTATAATGTTGGACCGGATCAGGATAGCGTGCTTTGGATTTTAGTAATCTGAAAATTCTGATATTTTCACATATAGTATAGTTGTACAATTTGCACGGTGCCAATTAGACTTGCCTGACTACACTTACTGCAGTGTTGCTGCTCCGCATCGACTATTAACTAGACCATTTGCAGATTTTTGAATTTCAATTTTATATAAAAGTCTGATATAAATTATTACAAAAAAAAAAAAAACAAAATTAAAAAAAAATTACCTGCATATCTCATAGAAGAATGTTAATTATAAAATATTATCATTGTTACGTGTATAAAAAAAAATTTCCATTCCTATCCAACTCAACTACAGATGAATTTTGTTCCACCGATGGAATGTGATCCAGGATAATGGAATGAATTTTATTTTTAGGTCAAAGCTGTACTGAATCATTGAAATTATAGTAATTTAAATACACTGGAATGCATGATGATAGGCTGTGTAAGTAGAAATTGATTATTCATCTGTTTGTATATCAATTGAATTGTAAATAATAAATTATTTCTGAATGATGATAAAACGCTCTTCGGCTTTGTCGATGAAACATGCTTTACCCTCCGATTGATTGACGAGGCTTTCAAGAATCTGTCAAAGTATGAATGACTCTTTTCAAGACAGATAAAACATGACTAGTGCACAAATTTGTTGAGTTTGGTATTGGTATAAAAAATAAAAAGAATAAAACAAAAAAAATGGTTAAGAAATGTAATAACTCTAAATAATGTTAAATATATACAACGAAACTCGCAATTTTCAACTGTTCTGTAACTGCAGTGATATATTTCTGACTAGAGTTAAGCTTTGAACTATCTGAACCAAATCAAGTTCAAGCAACACAGTTTCAATTCACTAAAAGCCTTCCTCCGAGCTTAGGAGCGCTCTATAACCTCTTTAGATAACAAGGAAATAAAGTTTCCATTCTAGACGGGAGTTTACGTCGCGATATCCGTCCCGAAATCGTTCCCGTTTAACAAAACTGCCAAGTTTCGCAAAGTTGGCAATTTTTCTAGTCGAAGAACTGTACGTATATACTCGAAAATTTCTATATTCACTATCCCAATCGTCTCGCTGTTGATTCCACAAAATCCTGCACCGGCACCAGCACCGGCACCTTTACTCGCTTTCATATACCTACCAGGCATAACCATGGCATTAGAGTTGATCGTGTGGCTAAGAAAACTAAAAGACGAGAAGAAAAAAAGAAAAATAAAAATCTGCAACACAAAAGCCGGAAAACTCCCTTCATTTCGTGCGGGTAATACGCAGCTTCAGTGTAGTCTACACAGGGTTGCTTATTCCACAGAATCCTTCATCTCTGATCCCTCCCTTTCTTCATGGGAAAATAAAACCAGGACAAAAAGCGAAGGAAAAATTTCGAGGAATAGTAGGAAAAGTAGGAAAAGCATAAAAGCACCGAAGATGCACCAGTGGAAAGATGAATGAATGAATGAATGATTCATAAAGTAGATATGACTCACGACGGAGGTGCGGTGAAGCATCGCCAGTGATTGATGCAATAAGGGGTGTATCTTCGGCAACAACCAATTCAGCCGAGGCTGTGTAGACAGTGGGTATTGCGGCAAAGCAACGCAGTATGAGCTTTCCATCCTTGAAAATATCACCGGATGTCTTCAGCTCCAGAGTAGATTGGGTAGCTTGGAGATCGCCATTGCCAAAATGGCGAGACCGCGTTCCAAACGATAGTGTTGTATGATTCAACTGAAACAGAGTTTTAAAGTTGTTGATTGAAAAAAATAAATTGATACAGAGGTGAGAGATTCTATTGTGAGAAAAAATTAACGAGATTACATAAAAATAAAAAATAAAAATACATTTTTCATACTATTCTTTCCGTTCTTTGATCAATACAGATAAAAATATTTTACTGGTCTCCGTGTCCACTTTGGACATTGATTTTTGTTTCCCCTAAAATCCGCTTGATCTAGTTGATTAAACCGAGTACGCAGATTTTTTTCGACCAAAGAGCGATGCTACTAGTTAAATCGCAAATCTGCAATCAGTTTACGCCCATGTTTCTATTGTCATCTACAGATTTATAGATAACTATACCGGTGTGACAATTTTATGACTAGCAAACATTTTATTTCAATTAAAGCAACGCGTACGCGGGCTGGTTTTACTTCGCGTCACGGATGTTATGATGTTGATATCGTGCCAGTTCGAATTTGTATTTGATTTTGTTTTTTTTTTCATTTTTTTTTGTTTTGTTTTGTTTTTTTTTTCAACTGTTGAATAATACATCATGCGCAACCGTGTATATCTCTAGATTTGGAATATTGTTATTTGTGATAAAGAAATAAAAACCAAAAAAAAAAAGTGAAAAGAAAAATAAATAAAAAAGTTTTACGTTAAATTCGAGAAGAAAAATTCTTTTTAAATATATTGGTTAAAATATTCATGAACAATAAGTAAGATTATATGTATATAGGTATATTTAATCTTGAAATTTTCAATATTATGTATATATATATATATATATATATATATATATATATATATATATATATATATATATATATATATATATATATATATATGTATATGTATATGTATATATATATATTGAAATTCGCGTTGTCTTCGTATATAAACCCAATTCAACAAGCGAGAACAAAAACTGAAGTCCCTGGTATATTTTACAATGAAGATGGAAGCGAGTCTTTCACAATAAAGGTATTAAAAAAATATTCTTTTAAATATCCACTCTATATTGTCATTCCATTTTCAAACTTTTTTTTTTTTCATTTTTTTTTTATATTTTTTTGTTTTCTTTGTTCTCAAAGCCTCTTTGCAAGTCGAAGAGTTTCAAAATCGAATCTACATGTTAAAATTGTAACGTGAACCGCCCATGAATAGATACGCTCGTGTAAATTACGAGAGATAATAGATCTCGCAAGTAAGCGAATAGCTACGTTTTTTATCCAGAAACCGTAGGAATGCATAACTTAGCATATCATGGGCCACAGGCATATAATGAAAGTGCAACACTAAGGAAAAAAAATTCAGCGCATTTCAATTAATATTAAAATACAATTTTACCAAAAAGTTGATTAGATAACGTAAATTAGCTGATATAGGGTAAATCCGTTTTTTACTTTTTTTATCACAAAAACAGATCCGCTCAGTTTCTGAATAAAAAACAAAAAAAAAAGAAGACCCACCATAACAATGTCGAACAAATATTCAGTTAGTGGTCTGCAACGTACTATTTCAACATTTATCATCTGCGAGGTCGCTGCAGAGAACAGCAAATTCAATTATAGAGTTTATCTGCTGATCCATCGATGTTCAGCTGGAACTGATCCGATCTCTGCCCCTATATCCGCATATCTATATACATATATGTATACATAGATATTTGTGTGATCATTCGATCGTGTGTGGGTCTATTTATTGAGTCTTTGTACATAAACGTTAATTAACGAATTCTACAGATATCTATACCTTCCAATTTATAGACCAATTATTACCTACAGAGTATTAAAATACACTCGGATATTATCAGCTATATCTATAAAAACCATTTACAGTTTAGAGAAAAACTATATAGAATGACTAAATCTCAGATACAAATTACCTTCGTCCATTATTTAACTGACTATAATATATCAGGTAGATCTAACGATATTTTGAAAATATTATAAAGATATCCGTTTACGGATCAGAGATTTTACCTGTCAGTGATATAAAATATATCGTTAAGATTATCATGGCTGTCTAATGACTGAGGATATTTTCTAGTTGATTAATTTTTACAATTAGTTCTGGAGGTTGAACTATCCGCTTTTAAGTTCGGACATCTGGTACGTCGTATAGGTATAGGTTTTCCAACAATTTTAATTAACGTAATTCAAATAGATAAAAACGCGGAATTAACGTTGAAAGTTTTTTTTTTTTCTTTTTCGTTTTTTTTTTTTGTTGTTTTTTTTTTTTTTAAGCAAAAACTTATTTACGAAAAGAGTATACGAGAAAGTTAAGTAGTAAGCTATAACGGGATGTCGCAATGAAAAAACTTTAGAAATCATTCGACTGTTAAAACGTTAAACTTTTTTAAATTAAGAAAATACTGACTCCAAAGTGAATGGCGTAATGGTTAACTGAATTTGCTCCTCTCACTTAGTCGATATCTTTGCAAGAATTTACCAACGTGTGTGTGTGTAGATGCATGTTAATTTATTCGAATAACATATTGTTGGCATCGGTTTTGAACCACCTACGAGTATATGTATATGTATGTATGTATACCTGCTTTTGATCTTCGAATTTCTGTGTATAATTTAGTTTCGTCAAAGTGACTGTATGCTAAATCAAGCAACAAGAAGTAAATTAACATCGTAAGGTAGGGTAATACATGTTCTATATGAACATCGGTGCCTGGTAGTAGATGAATATAAAAAACCAGAACTTCATGCCCTGAAACGTTCGTGTGACAGTTTTTGACGTTATACCTACCAAACCGTGTGCAAGCGAGTAGGTACCTACCACAATGCCTTCTGCGCTTTATGAGGTAATTACGCGAGCTCGTCTCGACCTGCATAATTATAATTTCTAGTAAATAGAGAAGGAAAAACAAAGTTTTAGCATAATAAAGACATAAGAGTTTTCACTGCTGTAAGCTTACGATATAAAAGACTTGTGAGATTTTTTTCTACCTCGTAACAAATATGTATGGATGGCCTTAGATGACAAGGAATGGTTGTTGAAGGAAGGATCACGGGTATACCGATGTAAAAAAAAAAAAAAAAAAAGTGAAAAAAAAAAATGAAAAGAAATAAAAGGAAATGTATAGCAAATTGAAGATTTTACGGTGTAATGATTTCATTTAAAACGAAACTGCCAGCTCTCGTCGTCCGTTCAGCTGCGTATCGCTCGACTAGCATTTCCATTTTTCCATTTAGAGGGTCGGCATCTATACCACCAGGCGTATTTTTATCGTGTCGCAAAAAATGAAATAAAAGAATAATAAAAGATAAGCGAGAGTCCGGAAACATTTATCTCCCTTCGGCCGATTTCGATAAAATCCATTCGAATCAGTCCTGCGTGGACGTATACCTATACATATAATGTATTTAGTGAATCTCATTCTGTTTAAGAACAAAGGAAATTAAATGCAGTGAGTGAAAAATTTGAAATGAGAAATAAAAAAAAAAAATAAATAAATGAAAAAGAAAAAGAAAAAACAATTTGAAAGAAAGAAGCAACGATACAATTTTTAAAAAAAATTTTATTCGCGTTCAAGAGAAGACGTAAGTGACGAAAACAGACGGGGAAAGGCTGACTTGAGAAATAATACCGTTTCTTATAGGTTCACGAACGATCTATAAATTTTCAAAGAGCACGACAAGAAGTGTACAAGTCCCACGTGACTTTAAACGGGAAGGGAACCGCATAAATTGTCCCCCAGGATCTCGCCGGTTGCCTCTTGTATAACTTCTCGGCCGTTCCACCTTATGGGTTCGCATGGGGTTGCTTCTACTGCCACCAGCTCTGCAGGACTTTCTAAGATCTCAAGGTTTTCTTCTCATGCTCCCCGTGCTTCTACTCCTTTTTTCTTTTTCTTTTTCCTCGGTAAGGTAAACTTTTCACCAGCACTGTTTGGAGCCCACGGTCCCTCTTACTTTTACCTTTTATTTCTACGACGGTCACGTGATTCATGTTTCGACGTGGAAAATTTTCAACCTTTTTTCATACAAATATACCATACAATATATTTTTTTTTTCTTTTCTTTTATTTTTTATATAACAACTAATGGTCTTATAACTTTTTACAAGTTGAAGAAAATGTTTTTCAACTTTGGTCATTATTTTCTATATAGTGTACCTATACATATACATGCCTATAAACACGTAAATGAACGCCGAATTCGATATAGGCCCATTCCATATGGATTCAACGAGCAAAACAAATCGACCACTTCGATTTTTTTCAAACTTTGGAATGTTAATCTACATCAAATTTCACGAGACCCGTGTTTCTTATTTTTGCCGAAAAAAATTTTTGGAGCCTTGTGGCGCCATGTCAAAATTTACATCGTAACAGCGTTATTACGAAAATAAAGATGCACTTTTTCTTCAAATGGCTGTAATTTTGGCCAAAATTATCCTATCTAAACGATTTTTTTTTTTTTTTCAAAATATGAGAAATTTTATCAGTTTTCACTCAACTCAATATAAAATACAAATAGTGGTTACAAGCATGTGTTAGTATTAATTTTAAGAGCTGAAATTTTAGGATTTTTTTTTTTCACGAATTTGTAAATTTTTACATGGCACCACAAAGCTCCAAAAATTTTTTTCGAATAAAATGAAAAACACGAGTCTCATGAAATTTGATGTAGATTAGGATTCCAAAGTTTGAAAAAAAATCGAAGCGGTAGATTTTTTTTGCTTGTTGAATCCATATGGATTCAGCCTAGCCTCAAAACTCTAACATACTTACAGATACGGTGAAAAAAATTCTGTTGATATGAATATCGATTAGAAATAAATAAAGATAATGAATTAATTAGAAAGAAATGTTTGGCCACTTGCCCGAGACCAACTACCTATATGACATACATCGCTAATTTTCGAAACACGTGGTAGATTATACTTTATTTGTAACCATTCGTGTAAACTAATGAAAATAGAAATAGTTTTCTTCGTAGAATGAATTTTGTTTTTTATATTATATAAAATAAAAAATTTTTTTTTGTTTTTTTTTTTTCTGCATTCCATTCTTTATATTTATGCAATTTCCATATACCTGCAGTATTACTGTGTTACAGCTTATACTAAGGACACTTGAGAAATTCCGTATTTAAAATGAGGTTCGCAATGAAAAGAGCTTATATACACCACTCGGTTGCTACATTCTGCAGTGTAGAATATTTCTGTACATCTATACATGTACTATGATAATAATAAGAAAAAAAAATTTCAAGTCGTTAGATGTGATAACATAAAACTGAATATTTCTCTAGTTAGTTTAAAATTTCTGAGTAAGATTCAAGGAATTGCTGTAGTTGTATTCATATTCATATTGCATTATCCTTCAGTTTGAACTATATTATTCTGCGTGAATAACTACTGAAATTTGCAACGAGTTTGTACTACTCGGATATTTCGAATCCAATTCGCCTTCTTTAAAAACAATAATTTTATAATGTAACCAGAATCAGTTAGCAGTTGTAAGTCTCCGGTTAAATTCTATACCAGGAATCTCTAGTGCTGGGTAAGCTATAAGCTTAATAAAACGGAGAAAAGGCAAGGAAACAAATCCTTGGGGTTTGCGCGTACGGAATATCAATACTGTTCGTATACACCGTCAATCCGTATCAATTAATTGATAACACGAACTACCTTGGTCGGCACGTCGGAAAGTTGAACGAATTGAAGCGGAGAGCTGGAACCGAAGCCGGAGCCTCGGGGCCGCAAAACCACCGCGACTTTCGACGTCGAAAACTTTAATCATCGAGTAAGGTCACGTAGGATACTTACGGGGTCGCCGTTCAGGGCCCACGTAACGGTGGGGGCGGGACTTGAAGCGCCTGACGTGCAATTCGCCCGAAGAGTTTCTCCTGCCGGTAAGCGTTGCCTCTCTGGCTCGATCGAAGGATCCGTTTCTGGGACATCTAGTAATTATATAATTCAGCAGATGCACTAAAGAGATTAAGTTGATCTTGGCACGTCGCCAAAAACCACCGAGGAATACATATATAGTATATATATATATATATATAGAAAGAAAAGATAATAGACGATAAAGATAGAACAAGATAGATATATAGATAGGTTAGGTATTGTTTACTTACCCACAACTACCATCGGCGCAGCTTTTATCACGGTGTGAAATGATGGGGCATCCGCCGAGATCTCGCATCTGTATTTTCCGGTCAACTTTCTAGACACGTTAACCAACGTCACGTCCCTCGTGTTCGAATGCTGGCTCTGCGGGGTTTCAAATCGAACGTGTATATATATATATAACGTCTCCTGCCTCAAATCACAGTGCCTACTTGGAAGGCTTGTGTGTAAGAAGCACTTGAGGCCATGTACTGACTTCAATTCTACTTCGACGATTTTTATCTCACCACTATCGAGGCTCACACATTTTTTTTTTCTATTATTTTATAAGTGCAGAGTTTTATCTTCAGTAAATTTTTCATTTTAATTTATAAGCAGCTATAATCTACGTGTTTGTTGTCTAGGTGATCATATTAGATCAGAAAATAATCACGAATTCTGTCCACTTAGGTAATCGTCAATATCGTCATCGGCATACGTGTGCACAAGTATGTAAATTACGTTTTCTATACTTATATATACAGCTGTCTGAAGAGTTATTCCATATTTATCAGTTTTTTTGTTTCTTTATTTTTTTTTTTCATATAATGGGACAGAATCAGAACGTGAGATCGAAGTTCGAGATTAAAAACGGGATTTTAATGAGGGATAAAAACTGAGGGTATGAAACATGGTTTTGGTTTCATGAATATATAGTAGATCACTAGACGTTTCGGTTGTCTTCGATTTTCAGTTCCTGTAGATCAAACTTTATGATTCTAATTTAATTTTCTCATTATATGTTAACTAAAAAATTTCAAAAGCACACAAAAAAATCGCGACTGAAATGATACACGAATTTAACTTTGTTTAACTATTTTTCCTTCATTCTTCTGTATGTTAGCAAATTTTTCAGAATACACAAAACTCCAGACATTGAAAAAAAAAAAAAAAATGCCAACTTTCGGACTTGATTTTAACGAATAGTTATGAGAGAATGTACACAGAACATTACCAACAAAGAAAAAAAAAAAAAAAATTGTTTTTAATACCGTATATACGCAATTTCTGTTACCATATACATGTGGGTATATACATATAGGCAGGAGTTAATACTGATTTTGTCGGGAAATATCATTTCGCGAACGAACGGAAAGGGTTACGATTTTTACGACCGTACGAAGGGTGCGAAACAATAAATTGAAGAAAAAAAAAAAAAAAAAATACAAAAATGCAAAAATAATAATAAATTTAACAACATCAAATATTTCCCTATATTTATGATGCTTTTGTATAATATCAAATGTTTGGATCAAGGTGGGAAATATACAGTGTTTATACCGTTGAGTTATAGAATTGAATCGAAAAATTAAATCCAAATATTGCAAACGTCAATCCCTTGCCAAATTTATTGTAATAACATTTTGTTGTGTGGCAATCAAAACCTATTTCCTCTATTCAAACTGTTCACGCCAAATTGTACATACAACCCGCTGGTCTGCAGATAACGGAGCACGTCCACGGCAATAGTAATATCGATTTAAACTTAATCGTAGTACATAAAATTTATCGTATCGATTTCTCGTTACGGGGTATAAGGTACGTATACCAGAACGAATTTCTGGTATTCAAAATTCTCACCCAAATTTTCGTGTTACTACATAGCTTTAGTTGTATAACTTACGTCTATCTGAATATCACGAACTGTGAATATCGCCTGTGGAGGAGCTTCTTTTGGAACGAAACGATAAAATTCTTCTTCTTCGTGGTACCATTTAATGGAGTACAGATCTGCACCTTCCAGATCATAGTCACATGTAAGAAGTGCTGAATCCCTCGAACGGACCATCGCTGGCACAGTGATACGTACATCTCGAAGTCCTGTTGCTCCTGAAAAAAAATAAAGAAAAAACATTTATAAAAGTATGGATTAATTAATTGTCACTTTAAGCTTAAGTGGTGAAAAGTTTTCTGTTAACCATATATCTCATTATATTACATATTTCATTTCTGTCACAGTTCTATAAGTTTCTGTTAGTTAAATTGAGTAAATTTCATCATCGCATCTTCTAGCATCAGCATTTCTGTCGACATTACCATATCCTGATATAACACTTTAACATTTAATAATGAAATCAGTTACTGTAGCTTATTATTGGGAAGAACGAACGAGCAAACGTGGTCGGAAGTTTGTAAAGAGAAACTTATACTCAGGAATAAGTTTCGGCCGTTGTCATACAAGGAGAAAATTTTAGCTGAGTAGTTTTGCTAATGAATTAAACACTTTATGAATCATATGATTTGGGCTATATTTAAATATAAAAAGTAATTTTCGTCTAATGGTTTGATGTCAGAATTGTAAAATTCTTATACACGGTGTAAATTCGTCTAATCCCAGGGATTTACTTATTTATTCTATGTACTATATTTTAATTCCAAGAAAGTATTCGAGGTAATATTAAAAATATCAAAAGCACCTATAAACATGGTAAATTGCAATTGTCATGCCTGATGCGAGGTGGGTATTATACAACAGGTTAAATTGCTAGCCATAAAACGCACAAAGCATCCTTTGTGGTTTATTTATTACATTTCAAGGTCTGCAAACGACGTCTTACCGCCCGTTGAAACTCTTCCGAGTGGAAGGCAAAGAGCTAAGTTGTCCGTCACTTTAAAACAAAAAATAAGAAAAAGAAAGAAAAATTACGTTACCCACCCTAGAAATGTCTTTTGATATGCGTACAATGTACATGTGAATGCCCATTGCCTCGTTTCCTGCCACTTTTCAAGCATCCTCAATTCTGTCCGGGTACAAAATTTCAAACCTTTGAAAAATGTGTGACGAAAAATTGATTAACTAGAAAATCGTAAACTTTCAGTAAAATTTTGGCGCCCAACATATCGGATGAGTAAAACATGGAACTAAAATATATTTTATTTGCTCTTTCAAACTGTTCGAAACCCGAAGACATTTGATCGTAAAGACAAAAAGGTATATATACATTAAGTTTGTAAACATAAACTCGTGGTTGACATGGAAATTTTACCAGGATATCAAAGAAAGTTGAGAAGTAGGAATAAATAAAAATCCATCACGTATCGAGTCTTAGATGCCAATAAAAGTTTAAAGAGAGCATATAAGAGGAAGTTCTTCGTCTCACCAGGGTACAGCTATATAAGTATACAGGTATATAGATACGATGAAACATTTCTAGAAAAAGCAAAAATAACAGCCAGCATATAGTAGCTACACATACGCGAGAGGAATGAAAATGCACAAAGGTTGTCTTCGGGTACTTTCAAATCTAGAACCAACTGAAATTGTGTTTCTAGGTATGAGCATTGAAACTCATACAAAGCGAAATGTATGTGTGAATATATAGGTGTATGTATTATATATATATATATATATATATATATATATATATATATATCGACATGATATACGTAATACGTTGCGATGTATACGTTTTATTAACTTATAGGTGCACCAGTGCACCTCTTTTTCCGTCACAGGACGCCTTCTAAACTCGCGACTACACGAGGGAATCGACAATTGGATTCAGACATTCGTGTTTCCTATTTCAGACTTTGCAAAAGATATGGCAATACTCGTATGCCACATATCCGCGTTTGTAAATAAATGTGAATCGCGAGCTCATGTTTCCGGTCCTCTTTCAATTTTGTGAGCTTTTAGCAGAAGAGCCTAACGACACCCGCTTCTCCGCACCAAGGGACAAGTGATAAATTGCTGATTTCCGCGCTTAAAAAGGGGCGAACTCGGGAAACATCGGTACAGTTAAACCCTAATTACGGTCGCATATTAACGTCCTTGAGAGGACCAATCAAATCCTACTTTCAACCAATTATTTACTGAACCTCTTTTACTTACGTTAAACAAAAGCGTTTATTGAAATTTCAGTCTTTTGAATCATATACCGCGGAATAATAAGTGTCAATTTTTATAATATCTTTATTTTCCATAATTTGTTACAAAATTTTATAATTCACACACAAGATCAATTTATTTTTCCATATAGTTTTGGGATGTGACCCTTTAATTGAAACGGATATAGGATTATGATGATAATCTGAAATAAAAAAAATTCCAAAGCTTACTTTAATGGTAGTATTTAATCCGGAATCCGATTTCGAGATACAGTTGTATTATCATGAACCGATTAACGGTTGACATTCACGATTCAACGGTCATGCCGATTGTTAATATTATTTTAGTCATAATGGTAGTTGAAGAAATTGTATTACAGTAAATGGGTAAAACCTCAAACAGAAATGTCGTCCGTGCTTTACCCTCGAAAAGTCAATCTCAGTACTCATCTGACTCCATACCCTCTCAAACTCAATCTAACCGCGGTAGACCGTTATCTCGTTAAGTTAAAAGCTCTCAGATTTTCCGTACTGATTAGCCATTTCAAATTTCTTCCTATCACTCCAAACCGATCAATTTAAAGAACCAGCTGACTCTTTGTCAAACATTTATATCAATCTTTACTCAACCTTAACTTAATTTCGAAATTAAATATCACTACGTAGTAAGTACTTACTTACGTATATACGTCATCACCCATGTCTAATGGAGCAAGAAACTAGCACCCCTTATGTAACGTTAATCAATCTACCGAATACACATGTCTGTATGATACCGTACATACATGTCCGTTGAGCTTTAACTGGCAATGGTCAATGACTCAATGTTACCACGCTCCAAGGCTTGTGCTCATTCGTTCGTCAGCTGCCACCTAATAGCTTGCAACATTTGCTTCTTGTTGCCACCTGTCATCCAGATAGGATAGTGAAAAGTAACAGAGGAAAAACGAGAGAGTAAAGAACACGGAGAAACACCATTCGCCTTAACTTCATACCACATTTTCTACAAATACATTTCCAACTTCTTCGTAGATACCGTGCAATATTATATCTGTCACAAATATCCTTGTGTCCGTTATGAAGACATGTGTCTGATGGCCAGGTTGATGAAAGCCACAAAATTCAACGTATAGTTTTTTGAAAAAAATCAGAATGATAAAAAATTGGAAATAATTTTTACTAGGAATTCACGAAGTAGGTAATAGAAAAATTCTAGATGTCGTGGTAGAAAAGTCTGTCAGATTTAGTGCAAAAGCCCCAGCACTTATACATTTGCAGAAATACACGTACATAGGTACTTATGAAGAGCTTTCGTACAGAAATACCCACTGCAAACGATTTTGGCTTTGTACGTAGATACGTATACTATATTGAATATAATATAATGTGCAGTGGCTGAAAACGGAACGTTACCTCGCGTTCCATGTTCTTTGCAGCGTGCATATATTCTACATTCTGTACCGTAACCATAACGTAACAGTAGAGTTAAAATGATGGTGGAATTCAACCGGGTTTCCGGTCGGCTTCTCAATCTACATACTTCATCCCTTCGCAATTTGTCTGGTAACTAGTTACGGGTATGATGTCGTTATTTCTATAGCTCCTCGTTGCCTATATACATTTAAATATGAAAAGTTCATGTAACTAATTACCAAGACACTATATCCGCGTTAGCCATATGGTAATGAAGCAGCTAATTAGCTTTGTGGGTGTCGAATGCTCGTTTTGAATTTAAGAAAATGTTGATTTTTCGTTCATTTTTTCATTTTTTGTTAGAGACTTTGTTTAATTAAATGAAATGAAAAACTGACAAAGGTGAACTTCGTTTTAGATTTAAAGTTGAAAAATTATCATCTCTTTCCAAACTCTTGAGAGATCGATTCGACTAACAATAAGGCCACACCGGGATTGGCCCCCTTCGACAGGCGAAATTTATCTAATTTATTTCACAATATAGAGGAAATCGCTTATCCAACTTGAGTGACAATAAACGATGTTTAATCAGGTTAAGAGGAAACCCTGGATCGTTGCCAGCAAACATCTGACACGGAATTATGGGGGATCTTAAGAAATTACTGCCCAAACCAATTTCAGTAAGGTATTAACAGAGTAAATCTTCCGTTTACATACAAAACATCTATATACTGTTCTGTAATTGGCGACCAACCATATTTATCGCGGAAAAACTCTTCGGAAAGTAAGGCACGAAATTCCGTTAACGAATTCCTGGACAGTTTTACGATAAGTGTCTCGAAGCCTTACTTTGCTATTTGGTTTTTTTTCTTTCTTATTTTTTTTTTTTGCACCTTCCACTTTTAACCTTAACTTAATTTCACCCCTGCCCCCAAGCATCGTAACTCTGTGAAAAAAAAATTTTCAACATATTTTAAAACATTGTCAACTGTTTGTACAGATTTACATACATTACCATTTACCACCGGATGATAGGTGACATCAAGTAACTCAATATTATGAGAGTCTGGTAACATCAACTAACTAAATACGCTTCCACCATTAGCAAATATAGATGAAACACCGAGTTAATTGGCCATAAATTCTCTGAACACATGATCAAAAGTTATATATTCATAAATTGAATTCAACATCAATCGCGAGATTCAAATTCCCGAAAGCAAAATCGATTATTCCCTATATTTAAGAATAGGATTAGGGTATATAGTTAAAGTTTATCTAAGAGTACTACAAACTGAAACTATTACAGGTTGGATATACTTGTAATACCTTGTATTTTCGGAAAATTATTAATTTTTTAATTTTTTGCAAGTATTTAATCGTGATATTTTCAAAACCACAAAGATAATTGATTATTCTCTAAACGGATTCGTGTTTAGGAGGTTAAAAAAAATATATATATATATATATATATATGTAACAATATTCCTCTCCAGCTATACGGAGATTGTAACGTGTTTGAAATAATTAATACTAGCATGTAATTTGAGGTATCCGGTGTGAAAAATAAAAGTTATATTACCGCGGGGTAACAGCACTCTGCTTGTATATCCAATTAACACGATGTACATACATACGATCGTTTTTTTAATCTCACTATTACGGCATAAGTTGAAAAAAAAAAATTGGCAACAAGATATTTTGAAAATAATTATCCTAGTTGAAAACGGTGCGGGATGAAGCGTTAGACAGTGTGCAGTGAGAAGAAACAATACTGCTTGAATTTTCCAGTTCTATCGTATATACGTATGACTGCGTATATGTATGTGTGTGTGTGTGTGTGTGGATGTGTATGTGTGTGTGGAGTAACTATGCTAATTAAGCAGAACTCTGCTAAACTACAACCACTGTAACGTCATAAACAACTGCAGGTATAACTCCAATGACCATTCTCCGTGGAATAACCGCGAGGACCCATATACTTGCGTTTGCTAGTTATAACGAGGCAACGGAAAGTAACAATAATTATTAGCACCATACCTAGCTTCGGACGCGTAACAACAATTACTGTCTAACCAGTGTGCATTTGACGTTTATCTCTCTCTATTTCTCTCCTTTATATTTCTTGCTAAAATCCTTTGGTTGTACCCATGTATATTACTTTTCATTGCACCTACGGTGATATAAGAAAAGTATTGGTTTTGGTCGAAAAGTGACTTTTGCTAATTTCAACGAATCTTCACGTTTTCAACCCTCTAGAATCCGAAAAACAGGTTTTTAGAAAGATGTCGGTCTGTTTGTCAGCCTGTTCGACAAACTCGCGCGGTGATCTCGGAAACGGCTCGATGAAAATATCTGAAATTCACAAGACTTTGCAACCAAATGATAGGCATGAAAAATTGCCATGTCTCGTTTAATTTTAACATCCGGTTCTACCGGAAATGAATCGATTTTCGCTGTTTTACTGACAAATCTATACTTCTGTTCTCTGTATTACCTTTCTAAATGAAAGAATATATTCTTCCGAGTTGAGAATTTCATATATATAGGGCATTCCTTACCAATGACACCAAAAAAATTGTAAATATACCCAGATCAAATTAGAATAAATGCACTGTATAAAATTGTTGTTTGTCAATATATAGGGCTTTTTTTATGTGAAATTTTCAATTTTGAGCTATTTTTCCATTTTTTATTACTTTTTTATACCTTTTCTTCCCTTGACAAACCCATCCTTTTTTTTCTTTTTAATGAAAAGTATTCCGAAAAACTGTTTTCCGGCTTGTTTTTTTTTTTTATTATTTTTCATCCATCATGCTATTTTCTATACCCATGTAAAATTTTATAAGCCTGTAATATATTCCCATGATAAATAAAATGTATAATAATTGTTAAATAATTTATTTTAATCCAATCTTTTTCTTATACCCCGTTGCATTTAGTATCTGCAGTCATGCATTATTAGGATTCATATTGTTCGGAGAAAAGTATTTATTATATTATAATACCGATCCAATGAGGAAAGTTTATTGGAATGATTTATTCAGGCGTTTAATTATCTTTTGTTAATCTTTCGTGCGCCTTTAATGACTATGAAATTATCTGTATCAAAGTAATATAGAAACTTGAGGGAACAATGAAAAGCAGGAAATTTGATACAATAAGATGTAATTATTTATTAATTAAAATTTCGACATATCGAACCGAGATGGATTTATTAAGTCCATTATTAATTCACAAAATATTACCTAATTATCGATAAAAGCTATGTATATACGACGACTGTACAATTTTTAAACCAATTTTATAAGCAAAATTAAACGAGATTTAAAAATCGTCTGAAATTGGTTCTTCTCAAAAATAGGAACAGATAATCTATTTTTAAAATTGCGATATCATGTATATGTTTAGTTCTTGTTAAAAAGCGTAATGATGTTCTAAATTTCCTGTGTTAAATTTTTTCAAAATACAGAACAAGCAAATCTTATAACGAATAAAAGTGACTCTTTTTTTCAATAGGGTTTTCACCCTTGCATTTACTATTATTAACCTTTCATAGATAAATTTATTACTTTTAGAGACAAATCTAGTAATATACATCATAGATGACGGCAATAACGATATTTGGTAAATTTAATGTACATAATATACAACGTAAATTACTCATAAGTTAACATTTTAATTTCGTAGTATTATTCGACACATTATATTCATGTTTATTAGGTGGTACCTATGCGCGAGAAAAATCACTTATATAGCGACACTATCCATTAATGAGTTATCTAAATATTTGAAAGATGAAATAGAGGAAAATTTTTATTTATTTATTTATTTTTTAATTTTTCTTACTAATCCAACGACTGTGCGAAGGAAGGTATTGTTATCCGAGACGTTATTGTACCGACTCTCTGCGTTCCTCGAAACGTAATAACATTATCACGATCACGATTGCGATAGTGCGGGCGTTGTACCGGTTCTTGAATAAGACTCCGAAATGAAACAATGCGGAGACGTCAAACCAAGCTTTGGCGTCGAATGAGCCAAAAGCTTGCTACGTCAAAAGGTCTGCAAACAATCTAACTGTACAGTGAAAATTATTCCCACGAACATTATCAAGATCCGTATACGTATATAAACTTAGTAGATAACTACGCTCTGATTGGTGCCTCGTTAATTTCTGTAAGAATTAACATTGTCAATTAATTTATGTTCATTATAAACTCGAAAACATCTAGCCCTATCATACAACTATCCAACATATAAAATACGTCAGTAAATCGAACCTAGATCAGGATCTTCGTGAAGATACTTCCAACTTTCACGGAGTTACGCAAACTCTTTAGCTCGGTTTTCTCATGGGATATACCGAACACGAATTACTTTTTCGTTTTTTTTTTTCTTTCCCCTTTCCCCTTTCTTCTTTTTTTTTTTTGTTTTTTATTTGCTTTTTTTTCCTCTATTACTTTAAATTTTTTCCACAAAATGACATGGTGTCACCTTGATTAGAGGAAAAGTTTTTTTTTTTGTTTTTTTTTTCATCTGTTTAATTAACAGCCCAGCTATAAAAACTAGTTTCATGTCTTTGGTGGTGAAGAAATTATTCAATCTTTAATCCACAAGTAGGTAAATTTGACGATAAATTATTTCTGACACCCAATTTATTGAACAATATTTACTTTACAATATCAAATTAAATTAGTCATTGAAACATTAACTATTACTTTTCATTAGCTTTCTAATGGCAGATCTCTTTTTCTTTCACTTCAATTTGTGTATAAACGTAAATCGCACTAATGCTAATCAAATAACGGTTGAATTACGGAACAGGAACCTATTATGAATCATATCTCAGAGTTCTATAAATTTAAATCAAGTAAACTTAGAATTCGACTTACTTAAAGTCAGAATTACGACTTCTGAATTCATATTTGTAGAATTAGTATACCTGAGTAGGTAAAATCTCAAACTAATTGAAACGTTGGTCAAAATAACGTAAGAATTATGAATATTCAAAAGTCTTAGCTTATCAAAATTTCCAAAACAAGTTGTAAATAAATAATTTTGTATTATATCGATTTTAGTTCATTATCGAGGTTAATTAAATCTCAATGATAAAATTCTACAGAAAGGAAAAAAAAAATTGCAATGCAATTTTTTAGCATTTCGCCGTGTGCAATAAAGTTATGATTAATTGATATTTAGTCTTATTTCGTAACATTAACTTTTAGCTTTATACTCGATGAAAATTCGTAATGAAAGTTACTCGTTGATGTGACTAATTGGTTGAAAGGTAACGATTTGTATACTAAATTATTAATCATTATAAATTATTAATTACGTTCACTATCTAATTAGAGGGAAATACTGTCTGTGTGAAAATATCATTAAAACCTTTTCGCTCTTTAATCATCGCCAATTATTGATGTTATATTGAAATTTATATTAAAACTTTGTTTGCAAAGCTTCCGAATATTACTGAATTCTATAAACGTGGAAATGAAAGTAGGGAAGAAAAATTCAACGATGAATGAAAATTTTGTATATACGTATCAATTTTTGTCAAACAACTCTGTGGTGTATTTTACTCGACCTCATTTTTAGTAATATTACAAAACCAGTTCTTTTAAAAATCTAAATAAAATTTTTCTTGCAGTATAAAATTATAATATTTTCCGCTAATTTGCATTAAGAGGAAAGCAGGCTCCAACGGACGGGGGAGTTGGGTGGTACGTCTTAAAGCGTTGATTTTGCACCCCTCGACTCAAAGTGAGAGAAACTCATTAAATTTGCAAAGCAGTCAAATGGCAAACGTAATTTACACATCGGCGGACATCACATTTACTGTTATGTTTGTTAAACGTGCGGAATTTCGTTCTTATACCATATTTCTGTTTTATCCTGAATATAAAACAACTTATTATGAACAATCAGTTATTGCAATAACTATAATTATACAATTTGCTATGTTAATACCTACATACATCTGTAATTTCAAGATTATAATTTACGAACTTTTATTATCGTCCACTTTACTAATCAATCAAAATTTTCACTACATGTGATTTATCGTATACAGGCAACTAAATCGTTCGTAAAACGAATCGAAACTCACATCTAGCCAACTTATTTCATCACTTTTTTTTTTTTTTATTTTAGTTTTTTTCTCTCACTTTGTTTCACAGTACTATGAACGTTTTACCGCGCGCTTTCCTTATACCGTTCTTCTTCTTACCTTTCTCAAACTGCTTTAACCGTGGCCTTGTTAACTCAATTTATTTTTTTAATTAAGCAATTGCTTTCCGGGAAATTATACCCCTTGCGTTATTGCCATTTCTTTGATCGTACCGTTAGGAACTATGAACTGCTGCGAGGGTAGTTAAAGTATAGAGCCAAGCTCGTCTTAAGTAACAATTCTCGGCTTGCTTTAAAATATACAAAATTACTCAGCTGAGATCAAATTACATCAGAAATTCAGTAACAATTATTCCCATTCGAATTTTTACTTCCTCACAATCCAAATATCAAGCTACAAAAATTTTTCAAATTAATTCCTAAGCAATGAAAAATACATGAATTTAATTAGGATAATTACTGAGGTTGGATATTGAACAAATTTTAACTGACCAAAATCATATTTTTGAAAATATATCAAAATTTCAACACAATTTTTGAAATTTTTTTTTTTATTAGGAACAAAATCGATTAACAATATCCGACGTTTTACAGCTCATAGTTTAATTCTAAAGGTATATTTGATCATATGGTTATGAGCTCGGTTAAGCCTTGTTACAGTAATCGTTACCTATACTCATAATTTATTAAGCCTTTCACACACTAAATGCGGTAGAAATGGTTTGTGAGATAAAACCACATCACGTAAATTATAATCAGAGTTTCTATATTGAACTGGTCTCATGCCCAGAATGTAGGGAAAGGCGTTCTGCAGAGATAAAAAATTGTTATACGTGAAAGTTCATCGTAAAAATTTTACACACATTATTATAAAATGTTCAAAATGAAGATGAGAGAGAAGGTTATATTTTTCATAAATAAATAGCTCCATCTTTGAGTATAAATAATCCATCTAGATATATAAAATATCGATTTCTTTTCTTCGAATGGTGCCCTGCAGTGCTTTAGAATAATTGAAGAAACTGTTCGTATGTATCTACACCGTTATTTTCAGCTCTGTAATGCACAGGGTATAACCACAGTAACAAATTCATATCTTAGATAACTTTTTTGTGTAAATTTGAACCGATAAAAAGACTAAAAAAAAAAAATCTGACACCTTTGAAGTGGTTAGTTTTAATTACAGAAATTTAATTTTTAACATATTTACTATCTACACAAATTTGACAATAATAAATATTAATTTTCTGGATTCGTTTCGTATATATTTAACCAAATAAATACTTGTCAGTGTTCTAAAGGCGACTGATAATCTTCAGATTATCTTCCGAATCGTGATTTTTAATGAATTCTATCATTTTCTAGAAAAATATTACGCCCATTTGACTCTACATGGTCTTTATGCTCCATATTATGTGCTTTTACAGTTCATCTTAAATTCCCATTTTCTTCAGAGCTTTTTTTCATTTTATCTCATTCATACATCAGTCTAAAAGTGGTATAAAGAAATGTCAAAATTTGGAGTAAAACAAAAAAAAAATCAAATAAGCAAGAAAAAAACTTTTACCGATAATGTAACAAACGGTTCAAGTTGGAGTCTATATTATCACAGAGTACTCTATCGGGTAGTAGAAAATTATGTGTGCCCTTTGAGGGTTGAGTAAGTATAAGAAATAATTTTTTTTTTTTTTGTCGTCCTCGACGGGTGTAGACGTAAAAAAAAAAACAGCGCATAAATTTTTTTTTTTTTTTCTTTTTCGGAAATCTCCTGCTTTATAGCCTTATCTATCTTTTCTATGATAGGCAAAAAAAATATACTCAGCTTTTACGTCTGGCTGGCATGTTTACTACCAGCCTCAACCCTTTACGATTTCACAAAAATAAAAAAATAAAAATATATATATACGTAATTCTGTCTATATGATAATCAGGAGTTTAAATATGCCTTTTAACATCCTGTTTAACTTTGTTAAATGTAAATACAAACATTTCCAATCTTCATTCACCATGATTGAGAGAAAGGAGTGCTGCTCTATGACCGGAACAAAGATTTCCAGAGAAAGTATGAAATCTTCAAATTGAATTCTATAAATTCAGAGTTTACTCACAATATGATATAAAACGATGAACACCTATAGGTACGTGTAGACTCAATTTTATATACTTTTTGTGATTTTAAAGACACCAGTGAAAGTCCACACCGGACGTCAAAACACGGTTTATTATTTTTACAGCGTGTATCATATACCGAAGAAACGGATGGGAGACGATAAAACGATAGGATTTGAATTTTTTTATACTTATTGCATTTTATCTTATCCCAACAGTGAACAAAATTGAAAACAAATATAAATGAAACAAAACAAAAAAGAATTTTTTTTATTTTCGTTTGAATGCATAAAATGTTTTGAAAAAATCGTCAAAGTATAACGAAAAAAAAAAAAAGTTATGATTTCGTGAACAAAAAAAAAAAAAAAGAAAAAAAATATTCTCGACATTTCAATTCATTTGCTTTTGAAACAGCGACAAACTTTTATTTTATACAAGATAAAACTCAATAAACTTTATTCTTTTGAGGTTCGCTAAATGCTTTTTTAATAACTTCCTCCTACTCTGCCTGCAGAGAGTTATATTGAATCTTTAACAAAATGATTACTATCGTCCTGTAACGTAATAATTTGAGGTAAATGAATACGTCGGAATATGGAAGCATGTCGGCGTTTTCGAATTCGATACGATCCTATTTCCTCTAGTATTGAGTCTCTAAAGACAAACCGTAATTGCCAAAGAACATTTTGCTCCACCGAGCAAGCCAACAGCTTCCTTAGCCTCACCCACATACTACAGTTTATCATTTCACACGTTACTCTGACTTACGTCACTTCCGTTAGGTTTCTATACTGTCTCGCAGGATATTGGATATCGTTCGATGAATCGAAGGCTTCTATACATATAGGTACGACTTGCCGTTCTGTTTCACGAATGACAAAGGAATAGAGTATATTCTATATGGTATGTAACACCTATACTCGCAGCTTCACTCTTCAATAATAGCTATCAAAGATCGCACGTCACATTTTCGAAATGCCACTTAACGATTCATCGTTAACTTCATTTTTGTTGAGGCTTCTAATTTTGTTTTTTTTTTTTTTTTTATTTAAAAAAATGACCCGCTTTAAAGACTTTTATCAAATACCGTTCATCATTCTAACGCTCTTTATAATAAAATTGTTTCAATAATTAGTCTTTTACGAAGTTTTTTTACTTGTAAAATTTCAGTTATAACTGTCAAGTTTAAATATGGAAAAACCTCGCGAACATGTGTGTTTTGATAAATCAACGGTCAGACATTTTCGTGCTTATATGTCCAGTTATAGTTACTCGTATATTCCAATGTCCACTTCAGCTGTAATTAAAATGATAAAATAAATTTTAATGAATGTATATGATGAATCACCTGGACTAGTAAAACACACGTATAACCATATATGTTAAACCAAAACGCTGTTACTCGAGTTGAACAGTATATTTTGCCATTTTACGACAGAACACTACTGGCTTTGTCACTAATTCTGAACTGACCTTCTCGATTCGTTGTGAAATTTGATGGAAATATTCCCATAATTTAATTCAAATAAAATACCACCGAAACCATCGCTTGTAGGGAATTAACGATTGACCATAGCACGTGTCACTCACGTAAGTACGTTATTATAATTTGAGGTAATCATTTTTGGATATTTGTAGCAATAATCTTGCTTTGATAAAATTTAATATGGTGTCAAATGCACCGCAGGTATGCGAGGTAATTGAAATAGCGTAGCTACGATATCTACACATACATACATATACCGTGAGGTTACGGTCGCGGGAAAACCACCTAGGGTTAGGCATCCCAATAATCATTATGATTTTAATAAATTCGACAACAATGTCCACCGACCCTATCGGCAGACGACGTAGCGATAGCTGTCACGCCTCCAGGCTAGAAACAACATTGTTGCCGAATTTATTAAAATTATAGTGACTATTGGGATGCCTAACCCTAGGAGATTTCCCGCGAAGGTAACCTCACGGTATATATAGGGTAGATGATGGCAAAATGGGTACCTCGACAATAAATAAAAATTTGGAACAAAACAGGCACCGGTAGTTTCAAAAAAACGACCTGGTCCAGTTTTCTGACGTTACTTAAACAAATAAAGTACAGAAAATAAGTCAATTTGTTCATGTGTTGGAAATTATGAGGATGATATTTGCAACCAATTTTCATATTCAGTCGAGGTGCCCGATTCTCCTCCAACTCCTCTACGTATTTTGTTCAGGAATTATAATCGACGGTGAAACTTTTCGGAAGTTTGTAAAAAAAAAACAAAAACTGTTTTTCAAATTTGGTGATAATTTGTAGATATGCAACGTTTATCGCAATGTCTAGTTCATCGATAACTGTCGAGAAGTAATTGAAAAACTGAAGATTTTCGTCGGTTGAACAATGTTAATGTGTATATAAGTACCTACTCAAACATTGGTAAAATAAGTTTCAAGACTGGATATTTTACATAGATTTTTCAATGTATTTCACATTTCAAGCTGTTCGACAAATTCAAGTATCGACAGCCTTACGACCGCAACATCTGGGGCAAATGAATCTGTCGAAGTAAAGACGAACTGTATACCTATGTGCGAACGAAGAAGATGTGACCCAGCTATTGAGATTCCTGATTGAAAATAACAGAAAATAATAATAATAATAATAAATAAATCAACCTGGAAATTCGCTGAGAGTTTAAAAATTCGAAAAAAATTTACGTCCTTTGCCAGTTTTACATCATAATCTCTTTTTTTCTGAATTCAACCTTTCTACAAAAAAAGAGAAGACATAATTCGGGTGAAGGGAGACATCCATAAAGACTCAATACATTTTACTAAGTTGAAAAATTTATATTGTAATAGTTTTGAAATAATCGACAAAGTTATATTTATAAAACTTTATCAATATGTTTATGAAGTATTCACGATTATCAAATTGAGAACATGAAACGAATAGATAACTTCTAAGCAACTTCATTACCCTTGAATTGCTTGAAACTGATAATTATATATCTGAAATGAATGATTATTTAAGATTGACCGACGGAAAAAATCGTCATTGAACTACTGGCCTTCTTGATATGGGTCGTCGGATATTCACGCGATATCGATATCGCAATACTGCAAGACAAACGAGCATGACAAATATTGTGGAAGCCTATATTTTATTTTTCTTTATTCAGTCTTAACATAAATTATTTTCAACGAATAGTACCGAATATATTTTTGGACCTTTTGAAATACGCCTGTCAAAACCAACGTCAAAAACCCCCATCGATTGTGTACTATATGTAACAGATTTCGCAGACTGTTGAACATTTCGATACTAAGGTACTCAGGGATCTGTAAAAAGAAAAAGGAAGGGAAAAAAAGAAAAGAAATGATACTACTACAGCGAAAATGAAAGAGAAAAAATTACTCAGAATTAAATCGAACTTACACCAATGAACGAAATTCCAAATGTTTTCTCGTTGTTAACATCGCATGTTCGAATCAAAAATAAATACAATTCGAAAGTGTTTCAAAGTATTGTCGTAAGGGTTAATGAGAAGTAAATTTGCTTCAAATTGAAATTGAATTTCAAGTTTTATAATACATCTTGCGTATTCATTTTCAAACTTGTATTCGAATGAAATAATCTGATAACGTTATACGTGAACATTGAAAGAAGGCAAATTATACTTTCGCTGCATTGATATAAATAATTTCTACTCGTATTATGAACAAAACAAATAAAACCGTTTCGTAAATTACGTAAATTTTTTACTATAATCGCATAAACTATCGCAATCATAAAATAATTATCAATAATTGAAGAATTGTATAAAGTAATGAATGAAGCCACGAATAATTACGAAAGCAAAATTAGACTCTTAGAAGTCCTAAAACTTTCAAGGTGAAAATCTAGTCGATAAGTCTCGACTAATCCTCCAAACTTGTAAACGTCCAATTAATGAAATTCTTATGAGAATATGTGACTGGCATGATATTACCTGTCTTCAGGTGTCAATTGAAATTCTTCAAACGGTTCGTAGTCTTCTTTAGACATTTCTCTCGCACTAATGCAGACTAAACCTGATCATCACTCGATAAAATCGAATGAATGTTCCTCGCTAAAGATATAATTTCTTCCGGCGACTGTGTAGACGCGATTATTTTCTCAGTTAAATTATATCCAAAACTTTTATCGCTATAGTTAATCGTTCGATCATTGACTTTGTTATAAATCTAAATAATGATACGATAACTGAAATGCAATTGAGAAATCGGCCGACGGACAATTTCGTAATCGCAATGCAGGTATAAAAATTCTACAACGACGTATCGTCGGATGAACAATTTCATCCTTGAAGTTTTAAAACGCGTATACTTAATACTATGAATAAACTTACCACCGGTGATGAGTACGAGTATGAGGATCATGACGTGTCCAAAACGTATGCAGTTATTACTATCCATTGCACTAAACTGTAACATCGAGGCTAACTTATGCATATACATATTATGTATTATATTATATTATATTATTATAGGTGATAACATATCGTTGATAATCAACGAATAACGTCGATTAAACGCGTGACACACATTAGAATGAACAAATAAAAACGAAAAAAATGTAAAAAAAAAAAAGAAACCACTGAGATATTGATGCAATCTTATAAACTAAACCTTTCGATAAAAATTTTCTTTCGGTGTTTATACGATTCGAAAGAAGAGCCGGTATACGCGGACACAACTTCGTCACTATTTCTGACTTGCAACTGACGGGGATGCTGCATGAGGAGCTTGCGCCGGCTACGCGCCCGCGCAGACAACCCTTATAGCCATATACTCACGGATTCCTCTCTCTTCTTACTCCCTTAAAGTTTCTCTCTCATTCTCTCCCTGTCTTTCTCCCGTTTCACCCTAGGCTCATCCCCTTCGCCTTCCCTCGACCCCGTTACACTTTTCCTCTCCCCATTTACCCTCGCATCTTTTCAGCGGCTGTATCTCAAACACTAAAGAGTTTCTTAGGAAATTGAATTGAATTTCCTGAACTGATTGTTCCGTTAAACGGCAATTTATATGTTAACAGGACGAATTGGGTAGAAGTCATGCATATCTTTACAAAGATTTGTTTCAAACGAAATTTATTTTAATAGTTCACTCTCTATATATGGGTTTCTAGCGGTAGGTATAATCCCTTATTCAAAAGTCAACACCAATCAACCCTCTGTACCTATTTCAGTGGTAAACCCAGCTCGTCCATAAACCTTCTCAACAAAAACCATATTGTCGTATTATCAACTGATAAACGAAAGAGGTCATATAGATTTTTGCACAAACTGCAGTATAAAAAGTTGACAAAATATTTCCACTTTTCATACTTTTACATCACAAAGTAAATATCCAACCTTCTTTATCAGTAAAGCTCTTGGACGTGCAGGTTCAACGCTCCCGATTCTTTGCGGCTTACATCACTGCACTATTCCACGCTCTGTTATCAAAGCCCAGCTATTAGCACTCGACGCGACGTTACAACTCTGTCACTCTCGTCCGTTAAAAAATCGATTCGGCAATTTGACCAAGCGAACAATTAATCGTACTACCCACTATAGTCGTGTCATTCTTTTCGCCTACTATTTTTGAATGAAGTCAAAGCGATTTGAACTATCGTCTATCAGGTCTAGAGTCCGCTAAATAAAATTATACGTTATAATATGAGTCATTTTACTGAATACCCTATATATTTACGTAAGGGTATTTGTAACGGGATCCTTTCATTGACATTACGATTGTTTTCCTGATGGTAAATTGCGGTGGAACGACGGGTGCTAAAATTGAATATTATTAAAAATTAACGAACACTTTGTTCCATGTGACGGAAGGGAGTTGAATTTACCCTACACCGTATAACAATGCTTCTTCGACTTTAATCTGCAGAGATTGTAGATTCATCCGTTCTTAATTAACTTACTTAGTTAGTATATCCATTCTCATACGGTTGCAATTGGTAGGTAGGTAGGTACTTTGAAAAGAATTTCGATCCTAATATATGGGCAGTTGAGCAATTTTTCGGTCATTACTTTGACAAATGATGGGTCTTACAGTGGCTTTTTTCTGGCTAAAACACCCGTGCAAGTGAAATATATTGTCGTAAATTCCTCCAAACACAAGGATTTTTTCTCTCTCTCTCTCTCTCTCTCTTTAATTCCTAATCCTAATCTCTGTTGCTTTCTCCCAAAACTTTATCCTAAACCCCCGAACCCTGGAAGATATACTAATTCGTTTACAAAATACATTTCAATGTATATATGGACGAACTTTTGAAGCTGCAAGCTCGCTTTTCAAAGGCCCGGATATGCGATATACACTTTCTTTAATTAAAACTACATAAATCTATGCAAATTGTAGAAACTGAGAATGTTGTCTTTATCTCTTGATATATTTGAACCTATACACACTAATGATTAGTCTCATTCTCAATTCGGCAACCCTTCGTAATCCTGTAACGAGATCTCGTCTGAGAATTGTGACTATGACTACATATAGAGCATAAATATATACGTATATGTATATGTATAATCTGATGCGTGATATAACACGCTATTAAAATCGACTACGTCTGTAAGCCTTTCATCCCTACAGGGAGATATACATACCTGTACTTCTACCCTTCATCACAGTATAGCACGTACTGAGTAGATTGTATCATCTTGAACGCGAAGAGAACCAATTTGAAGTTTCTAATACCGACGTGTCTCTTCAAAGTAGGCTAGTTGCTATACAGATAATTACAGTTTACCTCATTTACCTGTATAGTAGGTATACATATATAACTTTACAAGTGTCTTAACAGGCGGTTATATCACACGTGAAAATCGATCGTTGTGTACATGAAATTCTTTTAATTATTATTGATAGTAAATTTTTTTTATTTCACTTTAGCTAGCTTAAATATACTCATAATTTATACTATCGTATTAAGCAAATTTTTTTTTCCCCACTTTTAGCAGAGAAATTGCACAATTATCGTCGCTTTATCGAATCTCATTTTCAATTGTTTCGGGTGCCTGTCATTGTCACGTGCCTTCGATGATATAAACCTTTTTTCACACTTTTGGCAGACTTTTTACTCGATCAATTATTTCCGTACAGGGGTCAGAGTTCACTGTGAACAAAAATCAATTATTTCACAATTTTTTTTTTTTTTTTTTCCCCCTTTGTTCTTTTTGTTTTCACAGTTTTTTGTTGCGCGATAAATTCATCGGTGAAAAAGTAGGTAAACTTAACGCTCACTGAAACGTTAAACATTTATCATTTCCGATTATCCGCTGCAGTGCAGCTTTGGCACATATATACTGCAATGATACGTATTTACTATATCCACTTGTTATTACTGCAATGTACGCATCGTAAGGCACAATATCGATATTCACACTTTTTTTATTACCACTTTATTTGCATTGAGAAAAAAACGAAAAAGAAAATGAAAAATTATAAAAAATAAATTAAAAAAAAAAAAAAAAATAGGAATTAAGAAGTGGAAAATTTTTATAAAATTGTTCAATAACGTCAAGTGAAAATTTTTGTTTACTGTAAAGTAAGATGCATGTGTGATAATCGTTCGACGATATAGATGAAGGTATACCAAGAGCTACGTAGGTATATGGATGAGATCGAAAATTCGGAACCCAATTAAAACTTGAATCTGGACTGAACATTTTGTTAGTTTAAAGAAAAAAGGAAAAAAAGAAAATAGTGATTGTGAAGCGTAACGAATCTATATAACCTCCTCATGCCCAACTGTAGGGAAGTATGGCAAATGAATTTATAACTGATTCGAATTCGTCCTGGTCGTGATGTGCGAGCCGATATATCCGCGAGAAATACGTGGTAAATCGAGATGCACACATCAATTTCACGAGTTTACCGCACGGACTTGGATTTCCGTGTATCGTGTTATAGCGACACGTTGATCCGACGAGAAAATATAAATGGAAAATGGAAACGAGCGGCCGCCATCTATCTATCCAGCCATCCACTCATTCCTTCATTCCTTCATTTCATCATTCCAATCTAACTCGTCGGTTTTCTATTTTTTTCTTTTTTTTTTTTTTTTTTTTTTTTATTCCTGACTTTCCATCGTTTCGTCGAGGACAAAGCCTTGCGTCCAGTTACGAGACAGCGGATTAATCTGGACTTCAATTACGGACAAATCAGTCCATTCTACCCGCGAGCGTATGAGATGAAGCAAGACGAGCGAAACGGGAAAGCCACCGCCGAAAAAGACAGGCAAGGTGAGCATGTAAGGTGATGGGTAAGGCAAGGTAACCAAGTCGTTTGACCGTGACAGGAATAGTAGAGTGCGGTGGCGTTTGACTCGATCTGTAGCTGCCTCCAAGGGATAAGCAAGACAGATGAGGTCCTAACCCTCGGCAGTTCGCCGTTTTCTGCCTGCCCACTCTGTTCAGCCATCAAGACAAGTTAATCAGCAGGAAGCGCAAGGCAGAGCACAGGGTGCAGGGAAAAGGAAAGGGAAGGACGACGATAGGCACCTAGTCGTTTTTCGACCTTTCACTCACAAGTTCGAACGAAATTAATGTCGATTCAAATTTTATCGCTTTTCCAAAAACGAACAGTAATTAAATCTCGTTAATCTAATTCATTCAAACTTAGTTACACTGCAGTCTGCTCACACTGTTGATATTAGTTCGTCTTAGTTCAATAATTCGATCAATATTTCCGTTTAATTTTGAATCTACCTTTTGGGTGAGTGAGAAGCTTGCGATTTATTTGTTCGCTATTTTCAATCCGACGTCGTTCATGTAGCCAGTGGAACGTCGACTTCCATTACGCATGAGTTTCACCCGGAGTTTCAAGTTTACCAAAATCTCGGAAATCTTTTCCTTCAGGGATAGGTAGTCAGCTAGATACGGGGGTTTCAAAAACGGATACTTCACTGATCGTGACGGTGTATCCCACAATTTTCTCAACGTCAATGGTCAGCGTTTTATGCCTCCAAACGTATGTAAACTACAGCTCATACACCTACGTGTCGCTACTCGGTCAGCCCGAGCGTTGGGCTATACTACTTACTATTTCATCATCGCCGTTTACTTTTCTACCTAGGATGCTGAAGCCCCGATTCAAAATTTAAATTTCGTTATCCCGTATATGAAAATAATTCGTAATTAGTTTATTGGTACTTTTTCATTCATTATTTATTTCATCCATGTTATATTCCGGAATGCAGGCGAAATTAGCTTCTGCTCGGGTTGATATGTATGGTGCAAAAATTTCTTTAAACTTCGATAATTTTTTGATTATCTTTATCAACACAGAGATATTTATCCATCAATAACATTAAAATTATCATACACGTAGGGGAGAGGCAGGCAAAACGGGCCCTATCGGACAAAGTGGGCCCCCCCAAAATTTATCGGATTTTTTTCAAAATTCTAAAAAGTAATAAATTTCTTTATTTACTTGCCTTAGAAACTTTAAACATCAAATTAAGTGTACGTTACAACAACTAGAGGAGAGGCGGGCAAAGTGAGCCCCCAGAAATTTTTAAAGAAGCAATTTATAACGGACATTTAAACTGAGGATGTCAACGCCTGTCAACAGTCAGGCTATTATTTTTAACTAAAAATTTCGAAGATATTGTCATTAATGACGTCTTTTTATTTTTTTCAAAGATCGAAAATTTTTCAGTGGCGCCCACTTTGTCCGCCTCTCCCCTAGTTCTTATAATATATACTTAATTTTATGTTCAGAGTTTTTTTTTTATAAGGCAAGTAAATAAAAAAATTTACTACTTTTGACAATTTAGAAAAAGTACGAGTTATTATCCGCGGATCCACTTTCTCCGCAATTTTTGGACCTTTGAAGTAAGAGCGTTCAACACTTGTCATCAATTAGGCTATCGATTTTCGGCTAAAATTGAAAGATCTAACGATTCAGAACTCCATTTGGAACCTTACTTCCTTAGTGGGCCCGTTTTGCCCGCCTCTCCCCTATATATGTATTCATGTAGATTCATTCTATTTATTGTTAGTTTAAAGCTTGAAGGATCCTGCAGAAATATATGAACGCTTCTCGCATCCCGAAGGCAAAGTGGGTAGATATACATGCGCACCTTTATACACCTGAATACATGTTATATATTATACCGATAAATCTATCTACGTTAAGTATAGGATATTGCATTCCTGTTTCTTCAGCTAGAAGAAAATTAGTAGCCATAGCTAAAGAACTATGGGGGAATAAATAAACCATAAGATTATATGGATAGTCTAGAACGTAGGGTATTGGTATTAGACACGATACGTTGGAAAAGTTCAATCATGATGGTGCATTGCAGGCTTCATAAATCCACATAGGGAATCTTCGGAACAGGCGTATTTCGAATAGGGCGATACTTTTGTGTCATTAAACATCGTATATGAATTCATCGAACGGAAATATCCGTAATTATTTATGTTTAATGATATTGCAAGTAGAATTGTTGAAATAACATGTGAAACAGTCGTTGCGATTAGCACATTCTATTTTCAGAAATGTGAGATATAATCAATTGTATTTGCTTGTGGTTGATGGACATGTTCGTTACAGAGCTATCGAAGAATTAAGTGGATATGTTTGATTCTGTCAGTCAATTTTGTTTGACAGTGTCCACAACCGCAAAATTACTTTCAGTAAAATTACAAGCTTCTAGAATACACGTCAAACAGTAGAAAACCATTTGACAATAAAATAACCTGCGTAATTTGGAAAATTTATAAAATCCTTTCGTTCTTGAGGTAATTAACGTCTAATTTAAATGAATTCTAGCTTGATAAATTAAGCCAGGATGAATATTTCGCATTTTGAGATCAATATGAGCGAGTTCGAAATGCTATAGAACCACGAAAAGAACATTCTTTAGCGTAGGACGCTTTTGAAATACTGAAAAAATAATTTATCATGTAATTGGTTATACATTAGATGATGCTATGAACTTGATAAGCAGCTACAAGCTGGCATTAGAAGGCTCCTAGATTTGATGAAACTGATTTCAGAAGAAAGGTATCAGATCGCGCTAAACGACGAAGGACACCAACCCTCATCTTCGTCGGAATTGAACGATTGGTGTCTGCCACTATGGTGACCTCGCAAATCAATATCATCAATCGTATAAAAAACAGAACCTTCTGTAAGAGGGTTCTTATCCACTAGAACCACCCCGTATTATGAACACTGCTTTGAACTGATAAATGCAAAAGTATGTAATATATATATATATACGTATATGTATATGTAAATGTACATAATATAACGTAGAAGCGAGGTACACCGAGTTGAATATAGTAGAGTACTTTTGGGTTGGTCTTAGAAGACTCCGAAAACGATCCCCAGAGATTTTCAAAACGTTTATAAACGTGGGAGAAAGGTTGGCGGAAGGTCGATTACTAAAAGACCACGAGTTGGTAACATATGGAAAAATGTTATGTTTGAAGAAATCACATATCTAGTTTAATACTTGTGTTGGCTGTTGTGATACCGTTGAAAAAAACATGAATTTTGGAGCAAAAATTAAAAAAAAAAAAAAACATATTCTACGGACGATATTCATCTTTAGAATTTTCAGGAAAAGCCTCTCTTCAAGCAACGATTCTTTCCCATCGTCTCAGAAACTTCTATCAACCAACCAACCAACTCTTCCAAAGTGGAGAAGAATCGTTTCGGGCAATCTCTTCGGCTACTAATTATTTTCAATCGACCATTGGCATTTGTTCACTGGGCGAACTTTTCGTTCAGGTTTTAAAAGTAGGATAACCTTTCCAGCTTCGCGAAGTGGGTAGATAATGGGTTAGAGGTGAATATAGAAGTTGACGAATAAAAAATTGGTATGATTTCAAAAGCTCTGTCTTTGACTCGGAGCTATAGCGATCATTACACCAAAAACGATCGTTCTTGAAAAGAGTTTATCGATGAAAATCAGACCGAAACGGTTAAACTTTTTCTTCCAAACTTCAATTAAAGTACAAAGTTCCAATTATTCAACAAATTTACAGTTTAACATTTCTCAAAGTCAAATACTTACTCAAAAACAATATCTTTCTGTTTATCACATCGCATTCAATTTTTGACACGATCATAATGATACGTATATTAAAATTTCTATTTCAGGTCATAACTAGCATATCCCTCGCAAACTTGAGCCATTAATCATTAAGAGTTTAGAAAAACCCTTAGTTACTGTTATTTTTGTATTTTCTACAACTTTACGCTGATATGGTAAAAATATCTCAAATTCAATATGCCAAAATTTATGAACATACGCAATAGGTATTGACTCAATCATACATTATAAATAATATAGGTATGTATGTATACATAGCAAATGCAATACAGAATTCGAAATAATTTGTTGACTCGTCACTGTATAACCAAGTTCAACGACAACAACCACACATATAAATTTATTATTATTATAATCCAAATACCTGTTATTGAGTTTCAAATTACAACAGAGTATACTAGTGGGTCATATATGACGTGTTCCTTACGGTGACATAACAGAAAATTTAGTATTGGATTTATCAAACCGCAGAATCCGGAGTAACTAGGTCAGTTCAAAAGTTATATACTGTGTGTACTATTAGTACTATCAATTCTAACGTAATTTTTATTACTGCCTTATTTTATACTGGATTAACAATTTAGAACCTTTGACTAAAAAACGCTCACACTCTATTAGATAAAAAATATCAATTCAAGTTAATTCAGTAATGATACCCGTTTGACAAAGATGCCCCAGTATATATCGAAAATTCATGAAATACTTGCAGGATGTTGATACTAAATTCCACAGCTGTTAATCATCATCCAAATATTACGAGACAGCGAGGAAAATTTTATTTAAGGAATATTACTTAGAATAAAATTTCATACGATTATACAATTTTAAATACTATATATTTGATTATCATTCTGATTCGTCAACAGTAACGAAAGTATAGCTGAACAAGAAAAGCGATGTTGAAGATCACATTCTACAACCAACGTTACTTTTTTCAGGCTTATAAGAACGGAAATAGCTGTAAAAAAAAGATACACTTTCCCAATCGGCACAGATACTTTTTGTAATTCGGAGATGGATATATCATTACGAAATTTGAACAGAACTTTGTGATTTTTTTTTCTTTTTTTTTGACGTGGATAAAAATCATGAAGGAAACAGCTATACAATTGATTTAACTAAAGCAAGAAAAAATACTTTCAAAACCTGTAGAAAAACGATCAGGAACTACCTACGAAAACTATTTTGGTTTATAAGGAATTTGATTATAATTTTAGGGTGGTTTCTAAATCTAAACAATAAACCAGATTATATATTCTAAGAAATCAGTGCGAAGAAATTATTCTTTTTGGAGTAAAATAGTTTTTTTTTTTTTTTGGAATATTTTTCACTTTCGAAGAGACATTTTAGTTGATAAAACATGTAAAATTTTCAGTTCAACTAACTTTCTAGCAATAGCAACTAGTTGAGAAGTTATTTCTAGCATTACTTTCACCCTTGCCTCTTATCTGCACCCTATTTTACCCTTGGTTCCAGCTAGAAACTGAAATTGGAAATTCGAGAAAGAGAAACAGTGAAGATACAGTGGATTTTGTTAGGCAAGAAACGTAGTGAAATAATGACTGGCAATTATTATACTTACATTAAATTACGGTCGTTGAAAAACTCGAATGGGAAAGAAAAGGCGAAAAAAAAAATAAAAAAATAATAATAATAATAATAATAATAAAAAAAAGGCTGAGAGAAATTTCAGGTATTCAAATTTCACGCTCAGACCAGAGATAGCAGAATGAGCAAATACTTAGCGAAACTCAAAGACCGAAAGCCTAAAGAAAAGGGAGATAATTAGTTATTTTTTAATTTAGCTACGCTGGTATAATACCCACCGGGCTTTGCCTGGTTATTACGAAAAACGAATAATTAATCCGGGAATATTTGCCAGCAAAGATAAGGCCTCTGTCAACTAATAATTGAAACCATCTAACTACGTACAACGTGAGATCTTTCCGTCTGTTAATTCCCTTCAGTTATATAAAAGAGAAATCTGTCGTTGGTGGATAATCTACGGATTAAAAATCCAAGATGTAATATTGTTCCAACCACAAATGTCTAACGGTAGAAGTTCCCGTTTTTAAATTTAACAATCAGATAATTATCCCGACAAGGTCCTATCTTGGCGGATAATCTCACTAAAAAATCTCTACAAGAATTATTATCTCTATAAAAATTACTAAATCCTAAAACTGACAAATCGCAATATCTATGACCATATTACAGGGAACTGGTTATTATATGTATAAGGAACCGTAGTGGCAAGGATGGTTTTAATGGCATCCCCGCGCAAAACCTTTTAGTAATTATCTAGCTACGAAATAATACAAGGTCGATATAACATCCGTTCACCACTTGTACTTTGACTAACAATTTCTACTTATAATTTAAACAACAAGCAAAAATTTTTGGCTAATTATAAATGATTGATGAATCTTTGATGGTAAGTTTTGAAATTATTTTCAAGAATTTCATTTTTAATTAAAAATCTCGTAAACTTCTGAAAGAATTTAACAAATTGAAAGATATTTAGACGAAGAGTTTACTCTCTGGCAAAATGTTGTTTCCACTGCACATATTTTGTCGTTTTCTAAAATTTAATAATATATATATATATATTATATATATACCTATACATACGTTTTCCTGTATATATACTCATTGGCCCTCGTTATAGTAACCACCCGGCCAACAACGTAACGTAATTCTTTCCGAACTAGTTAACAAATCGGTTGATTCACCGTGGGTAGAATTGTATCTACAGTTTCCTTTTTTTGTCTTTTTTATTTTTTTGTTTCTTTATTTGCCTTCTTACCGGAAATCTTCGTTAACGTCTATTTCCTAAATAGATAAGTTTTTCTAAGGAGTATCTTACCCTCCCAAAGGAGGCAAATGCCTACTTCAATTCATCCCCAAGATTAGCTCAGAAAAGTTCTTCGAACCGAATTGTTTACTTGTTCGTTTCCACTCGTTCTATGGCGTCCCACTCGCATCCTATAGTATATATACAGATATAATACATGTGTATATTGACAAACATCGATATTTGCTTGAGTCTCGTTGATTTACAACGGCTACTAATTACACCGATTTAATCAATGTTTCAATTAAAGACCTAATTTTGACAGTTTGATCCACGGCTCGCGGTCTCGTTACTACAATTTCAAGGCTCGTTGTAGGTATAGGGTTCGTACGATTATAGGAACGCGCATCTACCGAGGTGGTGTTTGTGATTAGTTGAATTTCATTTCCATAATGAGATTAGTCTTGGGGTAGAGAATTTAATGTCAAAGGCAGGAGTCCCTAACGACCGCGTGTGGCTCAGTAACTTGTTTTCTTTCTATTATATCGCCGTAATTCACGCGAACCCTCTGCAACGACTACTTTTCGTCACCCGTTGCCCACACAACTTTCCTGCATCCGTTATCCCACGAAAAACGATAAAGACACCGTTATATCTACGTGGCTACGAGATAACGGCTACGGGTACTCTTTCATAAACGTATAGGTGTAGGTATACACCTTAAACATAGCTCTATACGTATTTTTCCTGAATACCTAAATGAAAGTGACGTTTTCTTTTGACAGTGACGTTACTTTCCAGCTACCTTATTTCTACTCTTCCCTTCCACCCCCCCCCCCCTCTTCCTTTCTCATGGTCTCTGTTTCCCACACTCTACCTTACAAACACCGTGTGCCTTCACCTCGTCAACATCTATACACTCTTTCAACCCGCACCTACCCATGCCACCCTTCTTTTCAGTTTTAACTCCGAGTTTGAACAATGGAACTCTCTTCGCTCACGCGATCATTTCTCTGCCCTTTACTCTGGTTATTGTTATTCTGCTTATTTTTTTGTTTTTGTTTAAAATTTTTTTAATTTTTTTTTTTTTTTCTTGGTTTTTGTTTTCTGCTTTTAATACATTATATGTATAACACTATACATATAGCTGTATATATATTCTCTGACTTACTCTCGTTAGCATTTTTCATTGTTTTTCTTGGTAGTTTAATATCTCGCATTGACTTAAACAACTTTTTAAGTAATATTGCTGAATTATTTTCTATCACAACGCAACGAATATTATGTAATTGATAACCCAGGTCCAAAGGTGTCTCATACGAAGCTTCACCCACTGGACCACAGTCGATCATTTATTAAGAGGGTATGTATACACCGTAAGAATAATTTCAATCAAATCACTGATACGCTGTGAAGATATAAATTCTATTGGCTCAATTTTTTCACAGCTGGTTGCCAACACTTTTTAGACATGATTTGAAATTATTTGAGATTTTATGAACTTTACCTTATTTTCATTATTTACTAGCAAGCCTTATACGTATAAACGTAGATTAATTGCAACGAAGAAGAAGTGGTTGTCGTATAGGATACAGGTTCCATCGTTCATCAAAATTTCGTCAAATTTAAAGGAAATATTCTACGTCGATGTAATTCCGATGCAAACTAATGATTTTCGATGAATTTCATTTTTGGATACGAAAATTTATTATTTCAAAACATTTTTTTTTCTAATTCCTTATTTTGAGAAACGATTTTTTTTTTTTTCCTTTTATGTTACTTTTATTGTAATTCTTGTTGCTATAATTGGAGCTGTAATTCTTGAAAGAAAAAAAAAAAAACGAAATTTTTTTTATGATTTTCATTTTTTTATTTTTTATTTTTTATTGGTTAAACGAATTTATGCGGCGCCTGGAACTCCCAGTAAAATCTAATATAACGAGACATAGTTGGCACAGCTCGCCACCTCGTAAAACATCGCGGCGCTGCGGGTCGACTACGACGCCCCGGGGACTCCACGGGGACCCGGCAATCCTCCGCGGGGGTTCCCAGGTTCCCTGGTTACCAGTTTCACAGTTTCCCACCTACCAACGCTGGGCATGCATCACAGCTTGACTTTTCCTCGTATCCATTTTATGCAAATACACGTATATCTGCGCCCAGAAGACGTGAGTACTCTTTGCAATTTTAATCGCGCTGCCTACTACTGTACATATATTTCAACCAGAAATATTTCATATCTTTCTCTGACAACGGATCCAAAAATCTGTGAAATTCATAGATCAAAAAAACATCACCAATCTATGTATAGGTATACATAGTTTGACGTTAAAAGATCTACACAATTCTGGACATATGTATAATCTGTCATAAAACTGCAGGACTTGGGATGCAGATTTATACCCCATTATACCTGCAGAAGTAGAACAGTTTCGTTTGCATAACTGCTAATGAACAGCTTTGTCTGCGAACGGTTAATCTTTTATCATTGAGAGGAATAAATTAACAAAAAAGATAAAAGAAATAAAAAAAAAATTAAAATTATACTCTCATTTTATATGTATATACCTACAGCTAGATTTTCTTATCTTAGCTCTTTATATACAAAAAACTTACATTGCTATGTATATACGAACAACGTTATTATACTTAAGCTGAATTTATTATACTAGAATCATACAAGTTTTAATGTTTTTTAAATAAAAATTGAGAATGATTTTTTCAGACGTGTATATATGTAGGTATATAACGACTATGACCCAGTAACTCTACAAGCCTATAGAAATATTAACTAATTCCTGAAGTAAACACGGGTATCTAAAGAGTAAAAGTTCGCAATGATATACATGTATAGGTATATACGATATTGCAGGCACCCTTGCCGTTGAAACTCCTGACTCAAAGCAAGAAATTTTCGAGCCAATTCGTCGAATTACTCTCAAGAGTTTCAAATAAAGCAGGAAAGTTAAGAACCTCAATGACCTGAGAGGGTACGAGCCTTTGACCTTATGTTTTCCCATTACGAGTAACAGATGACCGTAAGAAACAGAAGAGGAAAGAATATTCAACATTAATCGGTAAAGCCTGCTATAATGTATACAACATACTTTCGTAGAAATTTTTGGAAATTCTTAGTTTGGTAGTTTGTGAATTTATTTTCAATATGATAACGCGATATCGGAATGACCGGATAACATGAAGTTAAAATTAGATGCAAAGTGGCTTACCCTTCGCGTATAAGTATGCCTATAGCTTTAGCAACGAACATATCCCATGTTCTGTTATATATCACTGACGTTCGTAGGTACTGCGTTACGCTACGCTGAGCTACGCTTTGCTGCTGCAAGTAATCAGACCGTACGTCACACAGCTTTTTGTACCCTAGGAGTTATGCGCAAGTTTTAAACTACATAGCACCCACATAGTCAACCACGATTCTTTTGTTTTAGATATAAAAATGAAAAATAAAAGGACACCATATACTTCTGTGCCACGTTACGTCGCGGTGTGCCACGTCAAGTCTTGCAATTTATGGACGCTCCAATAAATATGAAGATTTGGATCCTTTCCGCGAAGTACCACCTTGCCAACTTTTCCTAAATCTCTATATCACATATGCAGTGAAATTAAACATCCAAATATTTACATCCTTTTATTAAACATCTATTAGTTCACGTACATCTGTGTTTCATCGGTGTATTGTACATGATAAGTGTGTCTGATCGTTTGAAAGGATCATTTAATATGTTCCTATAATAGATTCAGCTGACAATTGCACGATTTTGGGCACGATACCTCGTGGTCTATGACAGGCATCAAAAGAAGCCTTCGGCAATCGTTATCGACGAGTGAACAAAAAAAAAGAAAATCCAGAGAGTCAAAGAGAGAAAGAGAGAGAGAGAACGGAAAAGGAAAAAATGAGAACGAGAATGGCTTGATCGGAGAATCGCTCGACACGCAGTTGAAGAAAATAATGTAGGTATATGCCTTAGAGCTGTACTTTGATACGACATAAGTCGACATAACGAACGATTTTATCAAACGTCGTTATTGTCTCGAAAAATAACGGTTAGAAAAATATAATACCGCATTTGGTACGTGAATGTCCAACTATGCTCGTATTTTTTGGTGAATAAGAAAGTTTCTCGAAACCGAAGTAATTTAAAAAGTTTCTGCTCCATGACATCCTGCGATAACAAATTATCCTTGCTCCATTATCCACAAATGCGATTATGATAAGAAAGAACGAACGAAACTTTAATGCACCGAGTTTCAGTCCAAGTCCTAGTTACTGCTTTGGTTAGCGCGCGCCAAACCCACGCAATTTTCTCTGCAGACAATTATTAGGTCTTGTTGTCCATTGATATTATATGTGTACCGTACCTATTCACACTTCACTTTCAAATGTCTAACAAATTTCTATATCCAAGAAAAAGTGAGGTATATGATTAATCATTTTATATTCACAAATTGCTCTGTTGGGGTTTCGAGATTTTTGCCAATATGTTCCACTAACTAGCTTGCACATCAATTCTCGTGCCTAAGATCCACCATCTCGAAAAATAAGCTGCGATTTGTCTGATAACAACAAGATTTAGCTCTCGTCAAAAATCTGTTACTACAATCTGTAATTTTTTGATAAAATCCGATAGAATTTGATAGAATATTCTTCCATGGATAACTAAATCGGGTACATGCATGTCGATAACCCAGGTTAAAATTTTCTACTCTTTTCTACATCAGGAATTTGAAAAATTATTACCTTAATTCATAGAGCTTACGCCATACTACTTGGCTACGATGAATTAGTAACGAGATAAAAGCATGTGTGACGACGTGAGCCGGAAAAATTTTTCCCTTTGACTCAGGCTCATTCGCATTAGTTATTCTGTATGTGGGTGTACCCAATTTTATATCTCAACGAATATTAAAGATTAATATCGAATTTAGTCGGAAAAAATTAAAACAAATCCTTGACCACAGAATAGAGAGAGAGAGAAAGAGCTTCTAGGTTAATTTATAAAAATGAGTAAATATGTGTTCACATGACTGTTTGAACAGATTTGAAGTTTTATTCAGCAGCAATTTACTTCTGGCTACGTTCACTCGTGTGTTATGTCCGAGCATGACATGTTACAATCCTTCGTCACCGGGTTGGTAATAGCTTTAGCAACAGTCGTCCGAAATCAAGAATTTGAATAGCTTCGAGCAAACAGGTCAAGTCCAAGAACTGTAAACTCCTGAGGACTTGGTCATTCCCGTTTACACAATGTAGTCTGTTCACCAATTGTGAGTAACGGGCTAAGAAGGGAACTTGGTAGTGGACGAAGGGAGTCCCAGGGACGAGGCGAGTGGCATACTGGCATTTCCAGACTTGCCTCCGCTTTCTATATAACGTCTCTATCCCTCCAGCTCTGGCGAGCAGTGAACCATCAGTTAGGGGAAACTACACCAAACTACAACCCCTTGTCCAAATACCACTAGGGTGCATAAACTCGTTTCGATGTGCACTTGGCATGTGGTGACGTCAGCAACATCTAGGGCTCGATCCCGTTTCCTATCTCATTCTTGCCCGATATCCCTTAGTGCTTTTTACTCCTGCGATGAATGGAGGGAGAATCACTCGTACCCCTAATTTCATAATCGTTGAACGACAAGACGATTTCCATCTGAATTTTCAACGCACAAGGGATTTACAAACGTCTTATATCTTGAATGACAATTACGAACGAATTCGGTCATTCTCTTTCGTAATCAAGCAGTAAGACCAAAATGACATTATCTACTCCGATATTACGATTTTTCTATTCAAATTTGAACTTATTTTGAAAATTAGTCGTTAAAAACTAAAGCTAAGCTTATATATTCATATGGGCAATTTGTGAGAAGAATAAAATATTTCTGAGAATGGTATGAAGATCAAATTACGACAGATTTAGGAAGCAGATTTCGAGGCTGTAAAAATTCAATTTTATACTAGATAAGTTAACTAATTACCTCATTGTCGTAGCGCAATTTGAAAATAATTGGGGCGAACGATTCTTTCGACTTATAGCCCCAAGGAACAACAATTGGCAGAATCTAAAGGATCTCATTTTGAACCTGGTCGAAAGTTATGGGCGATTAAGATTGGATGATCTTTGGGCCGCGCAGTTCTTCGAGATATCTCAGTTCGCACTATCGAATACCTCGATTCGAAACGATATCAAGGGGCAAAAGGACGTCTAAAGGTGAACGGAAGGGCTTTGGGTGCCCGAGGCCTTACTTGGTCTTTTTATGCATGAGAATTCAACCGAATGAGATATTAAACTAGGCTTTGGCGAGGTCGTGGCTTCTCAAGGGTCATGGAAGGATTTTAATCGGACTTACCTACCTTCTTGGGTGTACAAAGCTTTGCATTCTACTCGATCGCTGAAATCATTGTTACTGTATTTTTTATACCTAGAGATAATTCGTCTGACCATTGAAACTCCAGTAATTATTCATCTCTGGTGTACTGCAGTAATAAGTAATCGAAACTCGCGGTTATTAATTCTTAACAAAATCACAATCTTCAGATATTGTCTTCTCAAATTACAGAATCTTGAATATCAAATACATAAATTTCGTTAATTCACCAGAGGGGGACCTCCTTAATTTTGCTGAAAAAATTTAAAACGATGTATAGGTACTTGAAATATTTCTTTTTCCAAAGCAGATTTAAAATAAGAACCGCTCAAATCAGTTCTTGATATGAATCTAATGAATCTCGATTTGAAATTGTTCCTAATCGAAGAAATTTTATACATTTAAAAAGCCCAGTTTCGTCAATATTTTCAAAGAACATATATTTTGTATTAATTGTGAATCGATGTCAACGGGTTTATTGATGAACTAACGTCTGTATAACTACGAGCTTTGTTTGTTGTTTAAATTATTTGATCATTGTTGAATGACGGTATTGTTACATCCAACCCAATTATCAAAATCGTTTATTTACTTATGCAAGCTACAATCGCGTAACACAATGTGCAAATTACTAATCCAATTCCTGCACACATTGCGAAAGCTATGGATATCACGATATACCAAAGACCGCAGGAAACGTACTTGTAGTTTCATCTACGGTTAGAACTACGAAAAGACACATATGGGTTCACGTATACATGTAATGCGAAAAGCATTGGAAGAGCTTTATCGCTAAGCAATCTAATTGTAATTAGCTGGTTGTTATAAATCACGAAGTTATTATACTTCTTCGTAACTTAAAGTGGTGACGGTAATTTCAGAGATTAACTTTCGCAGTAATAATCTCCAGATAAAATGCCAGTAAAGAAATGAAGAAATGTTGATCATACGATAACACCATAACAAAGTTATCACCAGCAGAGTCATTTAAACCCCCACAGTTTTTATACAAATTTTTAAACCTTGCTACATCATTAAACTTACTCCAAGTGGCCAAGCCGGAAGTAGACGATCCTTCTTTTCAACACTCTTGATGTGTCTTCGGACTACAACTGAAACTGATGTCCGGACTTTTTAGTTTCAAGCATTTATTAATTCCAAATACGATCTTTAATTGATCTATCTAATTTTTGTCTCAAATTATGATTTTACGTGAGAAATGAAAGTGAAAAATTTCGCGAGGTAGTTTAAGCCGATCAATTCGCAAGGGTGCGTGGTAGAATATTTGCCATTCGTAAGTCCCTACTTTTAGCAGGGTTGAAAATTCAGGCAAGTATTGTGACGCCGAGTTCAATTCGAATAAAATGTTTCGATGTAAAAACACCGCGTAAACACATGATTCACCTTACTCGAAGTTTCCGAGATTCTCGTACACATGCGCATCACTTTTCCCCATATACCTGGTGCTAATTTATATCTAACTCGTAGATAGATCAGTTGAAGTATGGAAACGGTGAAGTTGAGAGCAATCGAACTGCTATCCTGGCTAGAGCAGCCGCAGACACTGACACTAGTGCAAACTTTACCATCGGCGCATACATCGTTCCCGTACTGCCACGTCGAAGTACTACAGAACCCCCAGCTACACCGTAGCGGATTTCCATTTGGTGAGGATATTTTATTCGATAACGTATACGAGGACGATGTACCTTAACATATCATGAAAACAGGCTATTTCTCCACGGAATACACAAAATCGAAGAAGCTTCCAGTATGTAAAGGAGGACACGTTAATCACTACATATGCCAGCAGAAATCGTATTGCACCATGGGTGTAGCTTGCATAAGTAATCATTTCCACACTAAACTCCCTTGAGTCGTAAAGTTTATGCAAAGTTAGTGGAATAGTGGTACATTATCGCGTGTCGAGTCGACGATCGTGTACCAGTAGGTACGTTATATGGATATTGTACCTACCTGATTGTATACTTATCTGTATTAAATATCACCTGACTAATGGGAAACGGTTTTAAGCAACGAAAATTGCTATTTCAATGGCAGAAAGGTGTGTGTGTGCTTGTGTGTGTGTGTGTGTTTTTTCTCGCTAGAAAATTTTAAGATAAAAGCACGTACCTACGTGCTTTTGCTTTGAATTTTTTCAGTTTTCAATGTCAACGTTCTCTGCCATTTCAAAAATTTTCTAGTCTAATAACGAATTGCAAAAATCTATTTCATTCGTCACGTGATATAGTATATATGAAATTCGCTTGAAAATTATACGAAACGTTGCCATCGCGTCATTACTTAGTAAATGATGATAGAAAAAATTATTCGTATATAAAATAGGTCACTTTTCGTAAAGCAAACTTCTTAATTCTGGAATAAAAAATGAAATGAAAATCAAAAGCTTGAGGACTTAAGCTTCTGACTCAACGCTGGCTATTTAAGCTCAGTTAATCGAAACTGCTTACATATATATCTGTATATATGCTAAACCAGGAGCTAATGAACTGATAGATTACGGAAACTATTATAGAATAAACAGATATCGTTAGGTCGGAAATAATTGCGAATTTCCAGTGGATATATTCAACAACAAAAGGAGTGCATTAAATGTATCACTCTTTCGAAATTACACCTCGTTTTTTTTTTTTCTTCGTTCATTTTATTTTCGGTATTTTTTACATTCAAAATGTATTGTTCATATATTATCGCGAGTGATATAATGTAAAGAAAAAAAAAAAAGATTCGTGGATAAAGGGTTATGCGATATCTCATGAAATCTGTTGAAATCCGCGGAATCCTATGAAGTCATGTCAAGTCCCAGTAAAATCTCATGAAAACCAAGAAATTTCTATGAAATCTTTGAAGTCATACGAAGTCTCTGGGAATATGGATGAAATCTGTGAAATCCCATGAAGCGTTCTTAACTCCCAATGAAATCTGTCAAAAATCTTATAAAATCCTTCGAAATCTTACAAGATCTTTGGCATATCATGTTAAAAAATTTAAAGTCTTGATAAAATCTGTAAAATTTCACAATATCTTTGAACATTCACAAGTTGGTATATATACATATATATATATATATATATATATATATATATATATATATATATATATATATATATATATATATATATATATATATATATATATATATATATATATACACACACACACACATATATTTTTTCTAGCTGATGAAGTTGCCTCATCATGGAAAAAAATTGGATGCTTCATCTAGAACAGAGCCGGTTCATTTGCGAGAGTTAATTCTTTCTGCTAAAAGCTCATTCGTACTATTTACTTAATCATTTACATACCTAATTTCGAAAGCTTGAAAATATATATTTTTTATTTACACTTTCCTATTTTCCTTCCTTGTATATCGATGGACCATGTATTTTCTCACACTTAAGCTCTGCGAGTAAAATTGATTGAAAAAATGATTACGCAGGATGTAGATGAGTACTAAATAAATAGTCAAACGTATGTAAAGTTGAGCGAGAAAACAAGAGCGTATAATGTCAATACCTAATATCTACAGTCAATAGAAGTGCGACGTGATGTTCGAATACAAGAGACGATAAAACCAATAGATGTACGAGTATCTGCACAAAATGTACCCCGCGACTTGCGAAGTTGAATACCTATCCAGTGAAAATCCGTATACGCATCGGATATATGGGTGAAACATCAAAAGAAACACCGCTGCCAAGGGGCAGATGAAGCTTAAGTTTTATCTCGGAAACGTTTGATCGTTTATATATATATATATATAGTATGTTCTTGTATTTTATATACCAAACTAGGTAAACGTTATTGAAAAATTTTACTATACCAATCTTTACATAGCTGCCGAAGGCTTTCAATTTCCCATTTCCAAAGTGTAGCATGTCTCAGCGTAGGTATACCAAATTTCCATACCTACCCCCGTTACTCAGTTTTGTTGCTTTAATTTCAATCTTCAATTACGCTGTACACTACCGCTTTATGTAACAACAGTTACCTACACCAATTTCCATGTTAATTGTTTAGCCACGGATCCCACTAATTGGGCATTAACAGGTATATCAAAAGGTTTCTAAAGGCTGTTTAATGAATGCGTGATGTTGTTGGGGAAACGTCGCCGTGTGTACTTTACAATGTTCTAATCGCTGGAAAAAGAACATCACAGTTAAGCTTTTTCAAATAAATTTTACCCATGACCATTACTCGAAAATACATATAGAGCATTCCATACCAAATCCACAACCCATGAGCCTTTGCATTTTTTATTTGACTGAATTTTTTTTTTCTCTTTCAGTATAACACATTGAAAGCAGCTTTTCTGATGTTCTTTCAAATATTTATCTCAAACCATTCATGAGATATGGATTTTCGTTAATTTTTCATCTATTTTGTTTCAAATTCCTATAACTTATTGAAAAATTGACCGAATCTAAAAAAAAACAAAGAGGATCAAAATTCCTGTTTTGGAGTGTACTGTTATTTAAAAATATTTAAATAATTTTAAAAACAGTGTTTCAAATAGTTTATTCAATTTTTAAAATAAATCACTTATAATTTTACAATGTTTATATCCTGCGGTGTTTTTTCAAAAATTTTTGTAGAAAACTGTTGTCTATTTAACAAATTTTCAGACTACACTGATCATAGGCAACTGATTCCATCCATCTTTTTTTTTCGTTTTTTTTTCGCTTTTCAAATATTCCGCATTTTTTTTTTTTTTTTTGTTTGTTTCGTAATATTTAAAAACAAAAATGGCCCATTATCGGACTAGTATTTCTCAAAAAATACTCAACGCAAACAGGGTCAATCATATAAACCATTTCCGTATAAATTCGTACCGAATGTGAACGATAATATAAAATCCTTTTAGCTAAATAAAGACAATTTTCGAGAAAAACTCAAGTTATCTATACTTTTGAAACAGCATCCATAATTTATCCTGTTTAAAATTTAAGGACAACATTTAATTCTCGTGGCTTTATGGGATATTAGATTTACCGAAACGGATCAAAGGATCTCAATTATTCACTGATGTCGTTAATATTTTGTAAAGCAGAGGTCAGACTTGTTCTGTTCCTCCTTAAATTTTACGTAGGTATCCAGTTTTGCTAGTGCAAAATTAGATTCTGTGAATCGAATGGGCGTTAATTGAATTCCTGCCATAATTACTACGTATGGTACTTCATAGCCTAACCCGTGACCTGGCTGGGTCCAAAGTCCTGGTGAAATTGAATCAATTTTGTCAAAAACTACGTTCATATAAGATACAAACCAAATACTTCACGTCTTATTTCGAGAAAATTTTCAACGTCTGGATGGCACTGACTTCAGTGTCTCGGTTCTTCGATTTTTCGACGTCAAGACATTTATTCTCCAGCTGAGGTGGATGCCAAACGCGTTTAACGGACAATAGGGTTTCCCGAGACAAAGAGAGGTTAACGTCTTCAACTTTGATCTTTACTTGCAAGACGATGACAGCTTTGCGGTCGGATGAAGCATCCGCCTCTATGAAAGTCTTGCTTTATCAACTTTTTATTTCAATTTAAACTATTCGCATTTTGCGAAATCTATGGCTTATATACATATATATATATACCTATATCAAAATGTGATAGACACCGTTTAACTGGGATATGTGCAGTATGAAAAAAATTGCGCAAAAAATGAAAGCTCGTTATCCATATTATAGCTGGTTGAAGAAAAGTATTACGGTATGTGAAACTCCAAGGAAAGTGATGTACAAACCTTCGCCAACAACTAAATTCTTGGTAACGCTTGGTACAATTTATGCTATTCTAAATGGTAATGGATCCTATTTAGAACAGCTCATCGTAATTCGTATACAGTCTCAAGGGTGAAATAGGCCAACGCTGCAATATCCGCTTAGGGATACTTTACGCTGGTAAGAAAACTGCAACGTTAGAATATTTGGATTTTACCAATAACTGAGCCAGCGACAAACCGCGGTTTGACCTCCATCTTACTAATTCAGAATTCTACTTGACTTAATTGAATCCAACTCCCGATTTCTTATGTAGATATTCATTATTTTCAACTGCAAATTGAATGAATTTTTTACTAACTCTCGAATCAATCTAGGTATATGTGTATTCGTCTGGATATTGGTTAGTGTGATCGTAGTCAACGCTGATTGCGACTTGCCAACGTTTGCATTATCACCGAGGATGAGACAATATTCACCATACCTTCACTGTAGTTAGGTATATATCATCGTTTCTGTACATCCGATGCTTCAGCATCCAATTTTTTATTTTTATTTTCTTTCCAATAATGTTTTAGCGTTGTTAATGAAGTCACTAACCGGTAGTACATGAAATTCATGCAAAATACTAATTGAGAATTTTTCGGAAATCTATATGCATTCGAACTTGTCAGATACGATACAGTCCCCAACTGTTCCAGAATGGAAAGTGACATTGGGTCAAATGGAAATGCAAATGTAGGTGAAGGCTTGTAGCAGAATAGTTTACGGATTAGCATAAACCGAATTCGTTGGAGTATGACATCTTGAATTAATATTCGTCAATTATTTTGAAGTTATTTGTTATTTTTATAAACATTAAATTAAGTTTGATATCGTCGCTAAAACGTTTCAGAGCATATCCCGCACGATGAAGGAAAGTTTTACGGTCTGAAATGTTATATAACACTGATACTAGAAGGTCAGCGATGAAACAGACGATTTACCTTGGGTATAATAAAATGGGCCTATAAAAGTAAGGTCATTGTGAAGGTCGTGAAGACTGTGGTGGGACAAGCTAGTAACTTCATAGATTTAATCAATCCTCTGTCAGACTAGAATTTTCTCATGAGAGCCAGAGTTTGGGATGGTACTCGAAGAAACGTATTTGAATTGTCATATCAGAAAATACTTGTCCTGACCACTATACCAAAAATGGAATATTCTTTAGGTATATATAGGAAAATATATTTAGAGGTAAAAAATTAATTTTACTTACTTTAAACTTTTGCTAAACGTCATTTGACCAATGTATAATTAACTCTAGTGATATATACTGAAAGAATTTAAAATTTATTCACCCTCTGAAAACGACGGGTAAAAACTTCTGTAATTATTTTTGTTTGGTGGTAATAACTTGGAAATACGAATCAATTTCGTTTTAGATTTTTATGAATAATATTTACACAGTATTAATGAAAAGAAAGAGAATTTAGAAATCTTGAAATATTTTACGAAACTATCTTCTTGAGGGGCACATACGTCTTTAAGGGTACAAATTCCTCATACTTCTAAAGCCCAAATACAAGCATCCTGTGAGTCTAAAACTTGTATTGAACCGCTTAAACCTTCGACTACAACCTAAATTAGTATCATTTTTCAACTATGCATATATAATAAAACGAAAGTTGCAATTTTGAGACTAATGTTCCCCCTTAATTCGCTTGCGGCTACAATTCGATGGGTGAAATTAAATACACACGTGCAAGGGAAGGATAGGGTGAAATACATCATCGCAGTTAGGTTTCACGAACAATAGGAATCCTGTAAGTCAATGGAGCTGACTTTGGCGTTATTACTTGACCAGGGTAAGAATATGTGTTCTATAGGAAAAGGTGTAGCTCAAATCATAAACTCGATTTACCCATAATTCGTATAATAACTTTTTCCTTTTTCTCCCAACCTGCAGCCGTGCTCTACCGCAACATTGACCCAGATATTCTGCGTATTCTATTGATTCTTTATAATCCCCATATAACTGTATGGTACGAGGAACGTGATTATTTACGTTTCATTTAACACTTCTAAGTATACCTTTCTGCACGTATTACATAAGATAGAAAAAGAAAACGTGCATTTATAGAGACTAGTATCATTAATGAATGATAAAAGTAATTCTACTACGAATCCTATTGCACAAAGTACATACATACATACACCGAACTAGTTGGACGTGTACTGTTTCCGTAAACCTCATGAAGTTGTTCTTGACTTGACGTGAACAGCCAGTGCTATCCGAATCCTCTCCAATTTCCAAATTCCTTTCAACATCTTTTAGCGAGGACGTTCCAAACCTAGGACTCTCTTACGACCATTAAAAGCCCTTAGACAGAGCTTGTTGTTCAGAATTGTTCTTCTTATTCGATTGTTTACCGTGTAGGTTGCCTTTTGCAATTAGTTACGACTTGGGCTTAGTTGCAGAGCTCATGGTGCCCACACGTGTCAATAACTGCCAATGAACTCGTTAACCTTATCACCTCATCACACGGAATAAAATGAATAATAGCTGTTCCTTTCTTATTGGCTTTCGACTAAATTGCACATCAAAATACTTTTGTATGATGAATGTGCATTTACTAGTTTGGATTACGATATATCAAGAAATGGCTGATGACAGTTCAATCATGGAAAGATAGAAGCAATTAATTATTTTTTATTCAGTTAAGCACGACAGTTGAACTTATAACATAAAACTAGCATCTGCTAGTTTTTTCTAGTAACAACATTCGATCAAACTAACATTTACTGCTATAGCTATTTTCTATAGTTATGAGGACCCACATACACGTGTCGTCGAATCTGTTGAAATCAATTTAATAATAAAAGCGTCAACCCAGCACTGGCGCTTTTATGTTTCTGTGTAAATTTCAAATCAAATTTCAGATTGTAAAAATTAAGAAAGTATATGTACGTTTTTGAAAATGTTTCGTTAAAAATATGATAATGAGCAACCGTTAGCTGACTCGAAGTAATAACAGAAAGTTGCAATTGAGATTTTAAGCTTTTTGTGGAAAGTTGCCAGCTTCTTTAAACCAACAATAATCTACTGGTGAATATTTTGGAATGAGAATGTGCTGTGTTAAACTTAAAAATAAAATTTCTTGAAATAAGAATATCGTCGTTGTGTTTTATCTTAATTTATATTTTTATTTTTTATTTCTTATATTTTGTATTTCGCTTCTGCAGGTTATACCGACCGAGCATAGCCCCTGGTGCATAATAAACTCTTATTCTATTACTTTTTCTTATCTGCACTATCAAAGATCGGCTGAATTCGCTAACTGCTAGACGTGGACGGTGTTGCTTTACAAGTCCCATTGGAATAAATTTTCTTCAATCTACTAAGAATGTCTCAGTGCCGCATTGGTATATATGGATATATATACATGTATGTACGTATATATACTGCAGCGTATGTACTGTGCATACATACACCATGTACGAGTAGTTCGAATTGAATGCTTGCCACAGAATCCAGGTCCAAGCTCTGGTCTACGAGCTCATTTTATTTTTTTTTCTTCTTCTTCTTCTTCTTTAATTCCAACGATGAAATAGAAAATTTATTCACACAATATAATACCAGCTAGCTACCCATCTAAAGTGATTCTCCGATATCGGTACGTAGTTCCTTGCATTGCGTTCTACATCCGGAAAATCTAACTTTACTTAACTTTAATACGGTACTCACTTTATCCGTTCAAGTTGCAATAACTGTGCTCTCAAGACTAGCGTTTACCACTAGTATAGAAATACTGTGGACCTCTTGGCAATCGATATGGACCATCGCCAGGATGACTCCACGGTTGTTTGAATTTCGAAAACACTACGAGGCCAAATTTGTACCAGATATATCGAGTTAGTACATCTATTTAGTTTACCGTTAGTCATTAGTCAGAGCGTAAGGACGACTAATTGCGGCTGAGGTTGTTAGTGTGAGTGTTGAATCGTTGAGTTTGTGATTTTGAATTCGGTTATTTAATACGCTTTCTGAATATGAACGAATCAATCATCATGTGTGAAAATCGTAGCCTGACAAGTAGGATAAATATTTTCATCGAAAAGAGGTAAAATTAATAAATATATATTCAGAGTATACGTTTGAACTATAAAAATATAGTTTGAACGTAGATTTAAACCTTTGTCGTTTTTTTTTTTTTTTTTTTTTCATGAAATTGAATACCTACTTGACAATTCATTCTTTGCTTGACATAAGAATGAGGTAAACTTAAGAATTTGTAAAGCTCTTTCGTATCGATTAAAGGATTTTTCTGTAATATACAAAAATAACTTCAATATATACTGTATGAATCAGAATGGCCATAAATTTATACAAAAGTGCTTTATGTGGAGGAGTAATCCATTATGTGATATCGGATAAGCCTAAGCTCTTTATCCCTTACGATTGTGTGCTGTCCTCCGATAAGCCGGACGTATATCCTCCTGGTATCACCTCGATGCCCGTAGACGTCATTCGCAATTCGTTGAAGACTCCGATTTCTCAATAGAAGAATCATTTTTAGTTTTTTCAGTTTTTTCTTTTTTTTTTTTGTAATAGACTGAACTAGACACTTTGACGAAGTGATTTAACCAACTAACACGATATTAGTACGTCGATTCGCATCCATCAAATTTGGAATTCAACTTTATCATTATACTTGCTCAACCAACGTAAGAAAGTCTGAGATAACTAACAAAATTTTTATTCTGCGATTAATTTGAATTTGCACAATTTTTTAACTTTAGAATTTTTTTTTTCTGATATAACGTCGTTTCTGAATTAATATCTAAAAATGTATGTAAATGTATGCGAATTATTTTTCTTGCTCTTCATGGCTTGGAATGCATTGGTTATCCAACCTCTCAGCATCACGGTTCAGGATACTTTTTTTTAACTCAAAATCAACACGTATCGACGTAAATAAAATTAACCCTTATCCAGCTAGTAATACTCAATCAAAAACATATAAGATGATTAGAAGGCAGTAGAAATGAACCGTAATAAAAAAGATTTTCTGAAAATGTACCATTCTCGCTTTTTCCGGAGTTTTTTATTATTTATTATTTTTTTTTTTTTTTTCTTGAATAGCTTACCAGCTTTCGAATTATTTTTTTTGAATTGAACTAACGTCAATTTTCAGCATAGATCCGAAATTGGCATAAAAAACACATTGAAATCACTTATTCAATCACCATGTACGCTTGATAGATTTTTCTACAAAAAAACTGAACAATGATCTTTCGAAAAGCAAACTAAAGTTCAGTAGACATAGAGAATTTAATGTGATGAAAATTTGACATTCGTTTTTTCGGATTCAGCGTAACATATACGATTTGAAATAGACAGATGCATCCCCGAAGCAATCACCCATCCCTGGATTTGTTCAACAGTGTAATGGGTACGACCGTTCGTAAATGGAGTGCCTTGTGTATTTTTCCACCGTGAAAAACATGTCATTGTGGAAAAATTGACTATTCAAGTTTAACATGTTTTATGTAAGCCACAAAGAAGGTTTCCAAGGATTTTTTAAACGTGTGTGCGAATTTTGTATTCACGATTTTAGACGATCCGAATGATCGGTTCGAATGAAATTTTTACAGAAAGTCATGTGCTCTGAGACGATGTGCTAATAGATTTTTCAGCCCAGAGCTATATTTCCGATTTCATAATCAAACTGCTAGCCCGATTTGCCCGATATTTTGAAAGACAGTCGAGTATTCGTTGAAATATGCCAATACGGTTTCCAAACTTCAAGTACTTTATGACTTATTGTTAGCCAAAAAGGCTAAGCTTTTTGACGATACAACTTTTTATATTTACAGTAACGTGCCCTGTTGTCATTAATTAATAATTATTGATATGTTTTTGTGAGATGATAACACCGGGAGTTCAAGCCAGTATATATTGCTAAAATTTTCCTGGGAAATACTGTAGTACATACCATGAATGGTTCATCTTCTTGGTGTAAGCATACTGGAATGCACAAACCACGAAGAAACTAGTTCTAGCATTATCTCAAAGTTCTTAAACTTTAGTTATACGACTTTTGGGGTACACAGAACCGACTTTTACCCACATCTACAAGGCGTTTTCTTCATTCCAAACAACAAACTGAAACAATATCTATATACATACATATTTAATAATGTATGGTATCCAAGAAACGTTGATCTCATTTTTTAACCGTGATTAAAGTTCATCAACTGTAGGTATAGTTTGAATTTTCTGCTGTCTTAATTTGGCTTTTTGTAGTTAGCAAAGATTATAATAAATCTTCATTTTCTCAACGAAACTATAACTGAGAAAGTTACATACCCGATGTCTCCTTCTGAAATATATATATGGACCGGTAGTTCCACAGCTGAATACCTACGTGCATCGTTGTTGTGTACCAGTTGAGTTTACTGTATCAGATGCGGTACACTGCGTACGGTACTCACAACTTACAAACTCTGAAGCAGTTTAAGAGAGAGGGATAGAGAGAGGTAGAGAGAAGTAACAACCGAGAGAGAACCATAGTTTGTTTACAGTGCACCTGGCAGGGTAACCTACACAGACGAAATGTTTGGCTACTCGCCACTGAATCGCAAACTCGAACTTTGTCCCTAAGCACTCTTTGGCTTGAAGCGCATCCATTATCAATTCTGCGGATTTAGTTACGAGAAATTTGGTTCAATCAAACTGTTCAATCTTGGATATGATTATTAAACAGTTTGAAAACCACATCAATTCTATTTTAACACATTTATTCAGTTTTTACCATTTTTGTCTGTGACATGAATATGCCGAAATAAAAGAACTGTATATATATATATATGTATATATATATATATATATATATATATTTCAATTAGACCAAGATCGTATACTGCCTGAGAAATAAGTAAAACCTAAGGTATTTTCAAAAAGATGTTTCACAGGAATCCTCTTAGTATTAATTGGCCATTATCGCAGTTTCTTCGCATATACCAAATACACGAATAGTCTGAAATGTTTTCAAGTCTTTTTTGTTTGTGAACATCTTTGTTTTTGACTTTCGATGCATAGGATAACTTCAAGGCAGGGTGGATCATTGTGAGGCTAATTGAAAAACTGTCACGCGTGAGAGTTTCCCATTTAGAAAAGATATATGCAGAAACGTAAAGATAAGTCAAAGGTGAAACCACCGGCTGATCCTCACAGAGAGTACTTAGATGCTGAATCCAGTGATGAGGAGGATAACAGAACGAGTAAGATCGTAGATAACAGTGTCCTATTTTACTCACGACTCATGTTCAATGCGCTGCAACGTATACCGTACAAATTAGTTTCATATCATCTATTCCAGGTCGAATTCGATCAAAGATCGAAGTAGATCAACTCGGGCAATACAAACCAAATTATGAAAGTGCTGAATTAGAAAAATTGGTACGTGATGTAGCTGTAATATTTGATATTACATTCTCTAATTCTATCGTGAAAATTCATATCTACAACTCAAATGGTGTTCGCTGAAACAAACCCAAGGGCTTTTTCCCTCTCAAAGATACTAGAAAGAAGATCCTTGAATTTTACTTCAGTAAATTTTTTGAACTCACATGTGATCCGAAGAGAATAGCTGAAAGTTTTTAAGTTTTTCAGTGTGAATTTGTAAAAGAGTGCACAACCCTGTTTGCATTCGATGATGAAGACTGGAACATACCCTGCATTTCTGTAATTCAAGAGTTTTTTAATGATCCGGCTCATGTAGTTTTAACTATATTCTATGATGATGATAAACTATCTGCGCAATTGGGATTTCCAACAGTCCCTGTACAAGACCTCACTTATTTTGTCAGAGAACCATACGAGATACTAACTTCAAAGAATTTTCATGACTCAATCATGTTTGGTACGATCAATGAATGTGTTGACGGTACAATCCTGAATACTATTGAAACTGCCTTTGTGCCTATATTTTTGAGTATCGACTTCTGGCCAGATAGTATCCTTCGCTATATTTTGTACTTCTTTCTTTTTGAATTCTTTATTTATAATTTATTGCTCCAATTCATGTATAAATGAGAAACATTTTTCAAATGATGTAACATAGAATCAATTCTATGATGACTACGTATATACTTTCCTCAATCACTGAATAGGCGTTAAAAGTAACTTTTGTACTAAGTTACATGATTTTTTATCCCTGCTAACGGACTTGCGATACAAGCTTCTGGGCTTGACGGTCATGTATATTCCCCGTGAAGGATACAATCTAACGATAAAGGAAGCTGCCGCTGACAAGGACCTGGTAAAGCGATTAGAACAAGTGGTAATAGGATGGACGAGGCAAATCAAAACGTCTTTAGGTGATCAAGATCAGACGACACCCATAGAACTTTTGTGCCCTAGGGATGAGTACGATTTCTGGATTTATCGCTGTTAGTAATAATTCAAGTTATTAAATATATTTTGAAATGTGGGATTCAAAAGAATTTTATTGTCACTAGTAGAAGTATAAATTATCTTTGCCTTCCCAGATGATAATCTGGGTAGTTTGAATTTTCAACTTCAAAATCCGGCCATGAAAAGGATAATCAATATTTTAAACTCTACTCAATCGACTTATGTGCGACAGTTCATTTCGCTAAGTGAAGAGATCGAATACAGAATAGAACAAGCCCGATCCAATATCGAGTTTTTGCAAATTTTACTAAAACCATCCACGGAACTTGGAAAATGTCGATCACCAGAAAGTATTCTCGTCCATATACAGAAAATTATGAATCTATGCAGAGTGATTTGGTTGAACTCTCCTTATCTTCATACCAAAGAGAAAATTTCCAATTTATATCGTGCACTGAGCAATGAGGTTATACTAAAATGTAAACAATACATAAATTTCGAAGAACTTTTCGAAGGAAAAACTATGGAAACTATCAAAGACCTGAATATGTGTATTGCCTGCTGCCAAGAGTACAGATCCTTGTACGAAAAAGTAAATCACACTATTTCAAATGAACTTATAGTTGTATTTGTCACTGGGTAAGGAATAGTCTGCTCAAAGTCAAACGAATTTTTTAAAACTATTAATAGGAAGAATGCTAGTGCATACCGGGTCGTTTCTCTATGCCCATCATTGGGAATTGTGAAGTATAATTTAATAGGTCGACTATGTACTACACTTGCGATTGTGGTCTTTGGTAAAGCACTTTGTTCAGCACATTAAAATGTTCTATAACGGGTTTGACAAAGAGCTGACTTATCGAACCATTATATTACATGAATATGATGGAACGGTTGGTTATCCCCAAAGTTGAATAATATTTTTAAATAGTTCCAAATTTACGTTAAATTTTACCACAAGTAAAAAAATTAACGTTTCTGTATTTTCATTAGAACCTTAAAGCGTCTAACTTATGAAACCTTATAGAACGAAAACTTAATGCCTGCAGTAATAGATTAATTGATTATAAGATTAATTATTTAGACATTTTCTGTTATCACGAACAGTTTATCGTATATTGCAGATGTCTAGTGCCCATAATGAACTCACAGCGAAAGAATGGGTACTGAATGTTGAATTTATTTTTTGCCATATCGATACGTTCATTACCAGATGTAACGATTCTCTTGAAATTTGTCAAGCAATGATCGATTTTGCAAGGTATTATTCATATGTGCTGTATGACGTTGTGATAACTGAGAAAATTTTATTACAGTCCAATAAATTTCTAGCCTGTATGTAAATTAGAGATAACAAAAGAAAGTAACAATTAGTACTACAAAAACTAGTAACATGGGTATAAAAAATTAGTGATTTTAGAGAAAGTAAAATTGTAGGTTGGACGAGACGCAAGTTATCTTGAAACCAAGATTTGGCGGTACAAAAGGTGCCGAGTATGAAAAGCTGTGCGAAAGAGTAGAAAGAATGTTCCTAGAACATTTAAGATTAATAGAGATATTGTCGCCTACTATTCTCGATGTTCAAGCTGTTTGTTGGTTCGATGATATGGTACGATTTCGCGAAGAAATAAAGGATTTGGAAATAATAATAGAAAATTTAATTACCACTGTATTCAAATCTGTGCGTAACGTTCAAGAAGGAATTGAAGCTCTGTATGGATTTTATAATTACACACGACGCAATAGTGTGAAAGCAATCTTCGATCGTAAAACGACTACAGTAAGTGCGTATAGAATTAATTCCGATGCAACGTGAATAGAGAGATATGTCTCCTTGTAGATATGATATTAAAATGAAATTTTATTAGGTATGGAAGATGTTTGGGGATGAAATTCAAAATACAAAACAAGAAATTCTTGAGGAAAGAGAAGAGTATCCTTCAATGACACCATACTTTGCTGGTAGAGCACTGACTATGCGTCTTAGAATTGCTCGATTACAAAATATGAAAAAATCATTTGATGATGCAGAATGGTTGAGCTATTGCAGTATGAGCAATGAAGTTAATCAACAATATGAAAAACTAGTTCATTCAATTCAAGATGCAGTTACTGATCTTTTTTACAAATGGATTGATGACGTTGGAGAAGATGTTCATAAACGATTAGACAGATATTTAATGAGACCAAATAGAACTGAATTAGGCTTATTAGAGTGTAACATAGACCCAGTAATTTGGAATACATGCCAAGAAGCAGAATACTGGACTATGTGGAAGTTCAAAATACCTATATCTCTTCAAATAATATATGACAAATGGCCTACGCTTAAATTCGTATTTGAAAGTGTGTTATCCGTAGTTCTGGCTTACAACAAAATCATAGAAGGTTAATGATCTTCATATTATGTTTATCTGTGTATTTATGCCTTAACAAAACGAAATTTGACTAAATCCTTATAGCTGATCATCTCAATTGATGATGATTTGAGGCAACTCTCAAAAGCTTATTAATAGTTTCCTTCGACATCTGACCCATACAATGCAAATTGCAAATGACAATTGTACAGAGTTATGTAAAGCCGATTTACTACTTTTCAGCTTTATCTTCTGAGGAACGAAGTCTATTTAGAGAACTAATTCGATTACTTGATAGAAAAATAAATCCGGGTCTTCAAAAATTGACATGGAACTCTGAGTACATAGACACATACATAAAAGATTGCTGCACTGATGCTGCTGATGTATGTTCTAATAATCAAATACTGTACCAATCATTTGCTTAAAACCATGCTGCAAGTAGTTGATCCTAATATGTCTGACAACCATGAAGTACTATATTTGAAATTATTTTCATTTTTGCATACTCAATCAAATCATTGATAATAAAGAATACAAGAATCTGGTACAACGTGCAAATTAATTGGCAAAGTGTCTGCCAGGCTTAGGAATCTTGAAAAGCCTTGAAACGACCTTAAATGTTTCAAAATCCTTAAATTCCAGTGAATCCAGAAAATCGTAGACACCCTAATTAATACAGAGACTGTAATTCGGCAGTAGTTTTTATTGACTAATTAAGAACAAAGAGTATTCGCTGTTTTGGAACGGTCTTAGACAGCTCTATATCTGTCTAAGCGTGTCTACATTGGCTGATAGCTATTCTTAATGCTACCTTAAGTTGAAGTACTGATTACAAATACCTGTCTAAGTTTAACATTTAATTAACTTCTCTACGTTTTACTACCAGCTTCAAGAATTTGTTGATACCTATAAGAGGTCGAATTTAGAAATACAAAAGTTATGTGAGGAAATTTGTAATACTCCGATGATAAGAATAAAACCGAATTATGCTTACACGCTGGCAGAACTTGATGAAGAATTGCGAATTGCAAGGTGAAAAAATTCCATTTTCTACTGCATCACATATTTTATACCTATCATGTATCTGAGATGAAAACCGTTGTAAGAACATCACACAAAACCCATAAAATTCAATTTTAAATGTTGAATTATCGAGTAATCAGAATGAATTCAAATTCGAGAAAAGATATGACTTCTTTAAAGAACAAGCGAATACCTGGATTGAGCTATGATGCAGAATTTTAACGTGACTTAACATTTTCTTCTTGTATTTGCAGGACCAGTGTTATAAAAGTACTGAACAAAAAGTATATTACGATTATACAATATCTCATGGTGGTGTTTGAAGGTTTCCAGTCAGTAATGGAAGATGTATGTACCATGACATTTCAAATTTTTTACTTTATTTTCACATGGCCATTGCCCCATTAAAAATACGTTCATAACACTGCAATTATCAAGACATCAGACTGATACGCGCTGAAAATCATGTTTCATCCACATGGAACTGCTCTTTCATTAGATGCTTTCTTCTGTTCTTAGATCAGCAATCAATGGGCTAGTTACTTGTATAAATTTGATCTATTACTAGAGGAAGCCTTCAGATTGTGCATTAAAAATTCATTAAGAGTTATGTATGAAGCATTGCATGGCGATGGTACCACAGCACCGTCTCCACTTATATTATTACAAGCAGACCTCATTAACAATAAGGTATTATCTGCAACATTATTGTGAATACGAGAAATCAAAATAAGTTTAGAAATTTCTATATTCAATTGAAGATCTGGGTGCATTGAACGATTTTCTTAGTCTCAGTTTCTTTCATTTATTCAAGAGACTTCAGGGACTTTTTACTCTTGACTAGAATGAGCATGAGCTAATAGTAAAATCACTTGAATAATTTTGAAAAAATTGCTTCATTTAATTCCTCTCATAATCCTAGTACTACCAAATGTACTAAAAATAAATTATGAATCAAAATATCTTTAGATAAGCTTCGTGCCCGAGTTATCAGAAGTTGCAGCACTCATTGGACATGTCCTACCAAATTTATTAGGTGCATTGAAAGTTATTCCAAGGATTACACAAAAGTTTAAAGTTTCGCATATAGTTGTACCTTTTTGGAAACTTTATACCGAAGAAAAAGAATGCCAAAGCATGCAGCAGATGCTAGTTAATGGTTGTTATTTGAATTCAGAATTGATCTGTGATTTTTAATGATCACTGCATTTATCAATATCAAATATCATTTGATTTTTTCAGAGGTGGATTACAATTTTTCTCAAATAGAACTTTATCTGAAAACATGGGAACCTTTTCGAGATATGTGGGAAGTTAATAAAGATTTGTTCATGCAAAGGTAATGTAAATTTCGTTGATATATTCGATATTAAAAAATAAAAAAAATAATTTAAAAAAAAAATGCGTGCATTTACATACACGTATGTATATCCATATTATAATTGCATTCTGCATTCTGAAATTTTTATTTACGCTAGCCATTAACAGAGTTGATAAAAATAATTTTCAGATATGAAAAGTTGAAGCCAACTGTAGCTTCATTCGATGCTGATATTGGGAGGTATACAGAAGTAGCTAATAATGTCCAAATGCAGGATACTGTAGCTACCGTTCATTTTATTGATGTTAACTCTGATACACTGAAACAAGCAATAATTGATCATTGTTCTCTCTGGCAACAGAGGTTGACAGGGTTGTTGTTGCAACTGACTGAAGAAAAATTGAATTATGTATACAATTACATAAATGAAAATGGGAAAAAGTAAGCTCCTTTGTCCTCCACATGCTGTTCACAAACGTATTCTACATAAATCCCAACGGAATCATTGAGGGTTTTAACAAATCGGATAATTTATCTAAGACTTATCATCTACTTGAATCTTCTTGTTTCAACCTGGCATGATTAACCTTTTGTATCTTTATTTCGATATTTATTTCATCACAGAATAAGTCAAGAACCAAAAGATCTCGTGACTATGCAAGAAGCTTTAGCATTGTATGAGCATCTCATATCTGAAGTGCCAACCGTAGAAGCAGAATTTCCGAAAATTCGCGAGCAATATCAAACCTTAGGTAAATTGGCAGAATCGAATTTGAAAATATTTTAAAGTAAACATGTACGTTGTTTCTTTTCTTCGTTTCCTTCGATTCTACAATTTTTTCATGAAAAGTTTCACTCGATGTTTCTACAAAATCTTTGCTATAAAATATTCGCACGTATATTTACAGTAAGGTTTATATGTACAGAAAAATATGAAGTCCCTCTTACATTTGAAATAAAAAGAAAAGAAAAAGGTATCGACGATGCCTGGGCCGGATTTCTGGAATTACTTGCCAATTGTGAAACAATGCTTGTCGAAAGAAAGGTAACTCACAAACATAGTACATTGATGTTAATAAATACCAGGACAATGATTGACGATGAATTCATTCAATCAATAACTGGAATGTTTGAAATAGGAAACGTTTAAAAACCAACTGCTGGACGACGCAGCAATATTCAAACGTGATACCGTATCATTATTAGAGAAGTACTATGCCAATGGACCCTTCTCATCAGATTGGAAATCAAAAGGTGATTTATTGATTCTATCATATCGTATGCCACATGGGTGATGGGTAAGTTTATTCTAACACAACAGTTTTGACATGACGACAAATCGGCATGCAGATGCAGTAGAATCACTTCACTAATTTGTAGGACTTGCGTGGACAAATTACACAATATTTTCATCAGATCATAATTTCTAAAAAGAATAAAAATTGTTGTCTAGGATCACACAACTAATTCAACTATGTGCAGTACTTACGATTCACCGTTCGCACTATCATAAAACTTGTTTCGTTGGATAAGTATTGTTACGCATAATCGAATTATTACAGATGCAATAGAATGGCTAAAAGCATTTCACAAGGAAATTGATGTTCTTAGAGAAAGAGAGGGTAAGCTGAAATATGATTTGGCAGTTTTTGGTATCAGTCAACCAGACTCAATGGAACTTGCAAAACTTGAAAAAGTTCGTATATTATACTAATGTGGTAATATATCAATATTGGAAACAACATAACTGTTAGACTCAACAAAAGTGTACATTGTTTTCAGGATCTCACTGCTATCGAACTAGTTTGGCAGCTTACAGATGAATGGAATGAGGCTTGGGAACGTTACAAAACAGGAAATTTCTGGACAATTGAAATGGATGAAATGGATGCTACGGCTAATGTACTATTCCGTAAATTTACAAGACTAGCTAGAGAATTGAAAGAAAAGTCATGGGAGATTCTTGAAACCTCTAGGTACATATGATTCACGTTATTTAAACATAGTCTGCGAACAATTTCCTTGTTAAATAATATACTTAATTTTTTGTAAAAAAGTTTACATCGTAATCGAGTAAGATTTACTTCAAAATTAGGATCACTTTACTCAATACTATATCGCTTTTTCAGATCTCGAGTTGATAAGTTTAGGCGCACCTTGCCATTGATAACTGATCTAAAGAATCCGGCTATGAGAGAGCGGCATTGGAAACGTGTTAAAGTAATAATAGGTAGAGACTTTGATCAGAACTCTCCTGATTTCACATTGGACGCTATTGCGGAAATGCAACTACAAATGTTTGCTGATCAAATCAATGAGCTATCGAATGCTGCGACAATGGAACTTAATATAGAACAGGTACTGTCAATACCTACTTTTCTTGAACTATTTGTTCAAATTCCGACAAATTACCAGAATCAAGTGAAACCAAGTCAAGTTTTATTGCACCCGAAATATTTTATATATTTATTCATGAATTTCATTTACTTTGTCTATATGTAATTATCATATTGATTGCGTTAAGAAACTCAGATATTTAAAAATGAAATTATTTTATGTATATCTTGCGACAAACGAATAACATGAAATCTTACTCAAATAATTACAGGGCTTAAAAATAATCAACGACGTATGGGAAAATATGGTTATTGAGATGGTTCCGTACAAAGATCAAGGAATTTTCAGACTTAAAACAGTAGATGATATCACTCAAGCATTGGAGGATCATCAAATTCAGTTGTCTGCTATGAAATCTACAAGGTTTTCTATATTGTTTAATTAATTTCAATCATTTATTACACGATCCATATTGTCGTAGGTTTCTTCTAAACTAGCTATCACAGATCATAACTTTACACTTAGCAGCATGTTTCAGATTTGTTGAACCATTCGCGGAAGAAGTAGACTATTGGGAAAGAGCACTGTCTAATGTTAATGAGGTTTTAGAAGCAGTTCTCCTTGTTCAACGAAGTTATATGTATCTTGATAACATATTCTATTCTGAAGATATCAGAAAACAATTGCCTAAAGAAACGGACGATTTTGACAAAATAACTACAGAATGGATAGAGGTCAGTGGACGTATGGCAGCACATGGACTTGCACTACCGGCAACTCATGACCCACGTTAGTAAAAATTGAAATAAAAAATTAATATCCTCGATCCACATGATAGAAATAAGAAATCCTGAAATATAAGTCTGATTAGTTTTACGTTACTATTCACAAATCATTTTTTTTTTTCTACCACTTAATAAAAAAATTCAACCATTTTTATCTGATAGCTGGAATTTTGAATCGATTGAATAAACTGAATGATAAATTAGATGAGATTCAGCATGCTTTAGAGAAATATTTAGAAACAAAACGACATGTTTTTCCAAGATTTTATTTCATATCAAATGATGATCTTCTTGAAATTTTGGCCAACTCAAAAAAACCCGAACTAATTCAACCGCACATCAAGAAGTTATTCGATAATATTAAATCCTTGAAAATTGCTAAGGTATAAAATCATATAATTAACTTATCTTCAATTTCGATTACTTCATATAAATATCATTGAACTCCACAGGTACATCCTACAAGTAAACCAGTTATCGAAGGCATGTCTTCAACTGAAGGCGAATATGTTGAATTTCTGTATCCCGTAGCATTAGAGGGGCCTGTAGAAGAATGGCTATGTGAAGTTGGTAAGAAATTATATTTGTCAGTAGACTTTTTTTTAAATTCAAATATCAATTATATTGACCTAACACTGAAAAATTTCGAAAAAATTAAATCAATTACATATATCAGTATCCAGAATTGTCATAAAAAATCTTCATATTTTCAAAGTTTAATAAGATCATCCATATAGCTAATATTTAATTGATGTCACAGAAACAGCCATGCGCGTCTGTTTGAGAGAAGTACTTAGACAATGTCGAACAGCTCTGAGAAAAATGTTGGCTAAACGTGATAGATGGGTGAAAGAATGGCCTGGCCAGCCTGGTATTACATCTACCCAAATACAATGGACAACTGATTGTACACGGACTCTTTTACATTGCAAGTTAGTTTGCTCTTATTTTTACCTGTCTAATGGTGCCAAGACCAAAAAGTAATTCTATGAGAATTGTATATTTTTTTTTTTTTTTTTTTGTACTAGAAGTGAATTCGTTTTGTCTATTTGACGATTTTTTTTTTTATCCAGATTGATCGAAACTAAGAAACCTTTAAAAAAATTGAAGAAAAAACAAAATCAAGTCTTAGCCAAGTATTCCGAAGCAGTTCGTGGAAATTTGAATAAATTACAACGTTTAAAGTTAAAAGCCATAGTTGTTATAGAAATTCATGCCAGGGATGTCATTGAAAAGATGTATAAGATGAGTGAGTTAATTAGATTTTTTAATCCCCTAGATCAGAATATATTAAAAACTTACGATATTGAATTTTATATTTCCAATAATTGTACATACCTATGTATAATGATTTTGGTTTTACATGTGACACATTTATTCATTCAATAATAACAGCACAGTATGTTATCGTTATAGACTGCATGGATGTATCTGCATTTGAATGGCTGTCTCAACTACGATTTTACTGGGATCGAGACATCGATGATTGTATAGTTCGCCAAACTAACACATTTTTTGTTTACGGATATGAATATCTTGGAAATTCTGAACGGCTAGTGATAACCCCGTTAACTGATCGGTAATTTGAACCTCTTTCTCCTTTTGAATGATTACACTGTCATTCTACTCCGGTTCTCGCAGTACTTTTTATCTCTAATATTATCTCCCTTCATTACGTCTTAACAAATTTTTGTTTCGAATAAAAACAATAAAAAAATAAATTCCCGTATCACCTCTAAAAATTTCAAACATTTGTTGTACAATCGACAGCTGCTACATTACATTGACAACTGCACTCCACCTCCACCGTGGTGGCAGTCCTAAAGGACCAGCAGGCACTGGAAAGACTGAAACCGTAAAAGACTTGGGTAAAGCCTTAGGATTCAATGTCATTGTTCAAAATTGTTCTGAAGGGTTGGACTACAAGAGTATGGGTCGACAATTTTCAGGACTTTCGCAGACGGGAGCTTGGGGTTGCTTTGACGAATTTAACAGGTTTTACATTAATACATGAATACATATATTTGTTCCATAATTTTAAACTAGACTTCCATTGAGAGACCAATTTTTATAATAATTTAGAAATATGTCCTAGTCCCATAACTTTTTTGAATACTCTAATAAACAACTTTGTGCCGGTATTAAAAAATTTTATAATCTTTAGGTACTTTCTCTCTTTGAACTTTCAGCCATAATTTAAGTATCAATAAAATTGTATTACTTTGCAGAATAAACATAGAAGTACTGTCTGTAGTAGCACAACAAATACTATCAATACTAACAGCTCTATCACAAAAAATGAAACTATTTGTATTTGAAGGGAGTGAAATTGCTCTTGTACATACATGTGGAATATTCATTACTATGAATCCTGGCTATGCTGGTCGCACTGAACTTCCAGATAATCTTAAATCAATGTTTCGACCAATATCGATGATGGTACCAGACAGCAGCATGATTGCTGAAATCAATTTATTCGGCGAAGGTTTTCAAAATACCCGTGTTTTGGCTAAAAAAGTAAGACTAACTTGGATTGTTTTATAATTTAAAGTTCAAACTGATAGTTGGATAGAAAAAACATAATTTTTAAAAAGATTGAAAAACGTTTCTGTACCGATTCTCTTCGCGTAAATTTACTTTGACATTGATAAATGAACATAATGTGTATGGCTATCACAGAATTTTCCACAGATCATTTCTGTGTAAGATTCTAAATCGTTTTTTATGTCCGTAGGTATTTACTTTATATACTTTAGCTCAACAACAACTGAGTAAACAATTCCACTACGATTTCGGATTGCGGGGAATCGTGACATTGACTAGATATGCCGGTAAAAAAAGGAGAGCATATCCCAATCTTCCTGATGAAGAGGTTTGTTGTCTATCTCCGAATTTTACAAAACTTAAAATCCTAATCTGATTGCAATTTGCAAATGGTACGGACTTACGAAAAGAAAAACACATATTTCAAACTGCAGTCAAAAGTTCAATGCAACAACTGAGATCTTTTGCTTCTATTATATAGACACAGTCTTGTTTTTGAAAAATTTCATCTAGTGAAACAGTTTTCTATTATATTGTTTCATATGATGTAAAACTTTTCAGGTAATTATTTTAGCTATGAAAGATATGAATATTGCAAAACTCACCTCAGACGATTTACCACTATTCATTGGAATTACATCAGATCTATTTCCAAGTGTCGAAGTTCCTACTGTAGATTATGAGGAACTAATCGGCTACATTACTGCTCAATTAATTAAACTGAATTTGCAGGTATGTCAAAGTCAAATTATAACAAGCAATATTTATTCTGACAAAAATGAAGACAAATTAATATTATAAGCCGGTATTTTACTCCAAAAATTATTGCTCCAGGTAATTCCAATAACAATAACAAAAGTTATAGAACTTTACGAGACAAAAAACTCGCGACATTCTACTATGATTGTTGGACAATCGAATACAGCAAAGTCCGTAACATGGAAATTGTTGAAAAATACTTTAACACAAATGAAGAAAGACGGGAAGCCTGGCACTAATCTTGTTTTCGAATACCCAATTAATCCAAAAGCTCTGAACTTGGGTGAATTGTATGGAGAATATAATCTATCAACTGGCGAATGGCTTGACGGTGTTATATCTTCAATTATGCGAAAGACTTGTTCAGGTAAATATTCAAATGCATAATTTTCAATACCTAAATTCAAAATACTCAACAAAAGTGAATTTTCATATATTATTTTACAATTTGAATTGTTACTCTATTATCAGAGGATACACCAGACGAAAAATGGATACTTTTCGACGGTCCAGTGGATGCTGTTTGGATAGAAAATATGAACAGTGTAATGGATGACAATAAGGTACTTATTTCAATCACACCACAAGCTTATATTAGCAAATAGTCAACTATTGGTGATCATGCACATGCGATTTTTTCACATCTAGTATTTCTTTCCAAGATCCTAACTCTGATAAATAATGATCGAATCACAATGCCGGAACAAGTATCGCTATTATTCGAAGTTCAAGACTTAGCTGTGGCTTCACCTGCAACTGTGTCCAGAGCCGGAATGGTTTATAATGATTACAAAGATCTTGGATGGCATCCATATGTGGCCTCGTGGATGCATCAATACGAAGATAAACCAGAATTTGTACAAGAGGTAGAGATGCTGAACGTATTTTTGATATCAAAAAGTGGCCTACTTCCTCATTGAACTAGTAGCACCTGGATTATACATTTTTTTTTTCTTCTAATTTTAGTTAAATCAACTAATGGACCGCTTTGTTGATTCCACATTAAACTTCAAACGTGCAAAGTGTGAAGAAACTGTGCCTGTACCAGAATTAAATTTAGTTCAATCTCTCTGCAAGCTTCTGGAAGTCTTAGCAACACCTAAAAATGGCGTGGAAATGGGTGAAGATCCAGAAGCTTATAGTTCTGTTTGCAAAATGTGGTTCTTATTTTGGTACATATAATTATATAATTGCATTATGTGTTAACTTTTATTCAACTGTCTGCATTCCGATCTTTTCGAATTATCCTGACCTTTAAAGTGTCCGTAAATTCAAAATTGCCTCAAATGAATTCGTCATTTTAACCGTTCGAAACTTTAAAAAATTTTCACTTCAACTCAGCCCCACTTTTACTTGATTAAATAATTTAAGTATTTTCATTAACCATCTGATTTTCTAAATTTATTGACATTTTTATATCTAGTATGATATGGTCACTGTGCGCAACAGTGAATGAGGATGGCCGACAAAAAATGGACAATTTTATCCGAGAAATAGAGGGCAGTTTTCCAATTAGGGATACAGTATACGAATATTATGTAGACATTCGTCAAAGAGGTTTTGTTTCTTGGGAAGATCGACTTTCCCCAACATGGAAATATCAAACAGGGTAATCATTCAAAACTTGATTCATTATTACCATAAGTACTTTCTCATTGTAGAAACTTATCAGACTAACAAATTTTAACCCCATTATAACTCCTTGCAGAATACCATTTCATAAGATAGTTGTACCAACGGTTGACACAGCTAGATATGATTACTTAGTTGGCGCTTTATTATCTCATGGTTTTCCAGTTCTTCTTGTGGGTCCTGTAGGTACAGGAAAAACATCCACTGCTCAATCTGTACTTGAAGCCCTCAATCCCAGAAAGTATTCACTTCTGACTATCAACATGTCAGCACAAACAACTTCTAATAACGTTCAGGTAAGTCAGAGAAAGTAAAGAGAAGGTAATATGAAGACGATTAATCATTTTGGCGTCATGTGATCCGCCAGATGGAATTGAGTAAAATACATTTCCCAAATCAAGCGTGCTACAGCTGTATTAGTACATTTTCAGGATGCCATAGAAAGCAGAGTGGAAAAACGAACAAAAGGTGTATTTGTTCCATTTGCTGATAAAACGATGATTACGTTTATGGATGACTTCAATATGCCAATGAAAGAAACTTACGGGTCTCAACCTCCCTTGGAATTAATACGCCAGTGGATAGGGTACGGATTTTGGTAAGTAAATAAGATACTGAATTTCGTTAATTGTTTTATATTGTATCTCACAATTTTAAAAATTTTCCGATAAAATGATGTAGGTATGACCGACAAAAACAAACTCGTAAATACATTCAAAAAATGCAATTACTGGCTGCTATGGGACCACCTGGAGGTGGTCGTAATTCAATTACAAATCGCCTTCTTACTAGATTTAACGTTATCAATATGACATTTCCGTCAGAAAAACAGATTGTTCGCATTTATGGCACGATGTTGAATCAACAGTTGTACGAATTCCATAATGAAGTTAAATCTCTTGGTTAGTTCAACTGTAAAACTGTAAAACTTTGCTGCTCTATATCCAATCAGCTATCTTACTAAAGTAATTTTCCAAGTGTACATTAAGTACAATGTATACAAAATCAAATTCCTACTTCTTGTAATCTATTACTTCTGCACATATACAGCACTCACATATTGAATACATCATTAGTACATCATTATTTCATCAAATTTTAAGATTATATAAATCAATTTATAGAAAATCAGTAATTTTCAAGCATGTCTTAAAATCTTTATAAAAAGATACGATCCTTCAATTTTTAATATTTTGTCACTATTTTTCAATAGCAAGCGATATAACATCTTCCTCCATTGATATGTACAATAATGTGATTCAGAAGATGTTACCCACCCCTGCAAAAATGCATTACTTGTTTAATTTGCGAGACATATCCAAAGTGAGTTTCTATACCTGTTTTAAGAGATACGACAATCGCTCGAAATTTTAATAGCATTCATAGCGAATGATTTTATTTGCAGATTTTCCAAGGTCTTCTACGCAGCCACAAAGATTATCAGTATTCAAAGCAGACATTTTTACGTTTATGGATCCATGAAGCATTCAGAGTTTTTTGCGACCGATTAATTGATGAAAAGTAAAGTCTGATCTTAATTCCAGCTAATATTGATTGATAATATTTTTAAATTTATCAATTTTAGAGACAGAGAGTGGTTCGTAACTGAACTCAATGATCAGCTGGGCAAACATTTTGAATTAACATTCAATAATCTGTGTCCCGAAAAACGATGTCCTATATTTGGTGAGCGTACTATAACTCATGTATGTAATTACGTGTTGATTTTGCAGTTTAGCGGTCATTCAATTTTCCAATTTCCCACCGCCTTGCTATGATTCTAACACTGTGTAATGAAATCTAAGAAAATCAAAATATTTATCACAAATATCGATATTTATGTAATTACTCAAACTAAAGATAAACTTACGACATAGGAGGGTTCATAAATGCATGGGGAATCTATGAAGACTTGCCTGATCTTGGTACTGTACGAAATTTCATAGAGAATCAAATGGACGAATATAACGCTTCACCTGGAATAGTCCGTCTCGATTTAGTTCTCTTTAGAGATGCTATAGAGCATATTTGCCGTGTAGTTCGTGTAATATCGCAGGTCCGTATTACCGATAAAGTATAACACTTATTACATTATAAATATCCATTAATCTATATTTTGTATATAATCCCATTCCTCATGACAGCCTCGTGGTAACGTACTTCTTGTCGGTATCGGAGGAAGTGGAAGACAATCTTTATCTCGTGTAGCCGCATATATGTGTGAACTTGCCACTTTTCAAGTGGAAGTAACAAAAAATTACAGAGTTGCAGAATTTCGAGAAGATTTAAAAGCTCTGTATTCCATGGTGGGCGTTGAAAATAAACCAACGAGCTTTTTATTCAACGATACCCAGGTGTCGGAAGAACAGTTTCTTGAAATAATTAATAACATGTTAAGCACAGGAGAGGTAGCAAATTTATACAAACCTGATGAAATGGAAAATGTAAGAGTCGAAAGCCATAAAAAAAAAAAAAAAAAACTTCCATAAATTTTATCTCACAATCATTTGATTAATTATTCATCTGCCATCGAAAAAGTTAATTAAAACAATCATCGCATCTATATTATTAATTCTTCGAGGCGAAATATATCAGCTTTTGTAAATTATCAGTTCATTATAGCTGCATTTGAAATTCTTCCTAAGAATGGAATAAAAAATGACTAGCCAGTAGAATATTCAATCATTCGCAGTTTATATCGTGGTCATAATTCCAGATAAAGAATAGACTTTCTAAAGAGGCCTCGAAGGCTGGTTATTTGCCAACTACAGAGGCCATATACCTGTATCTGATAGAAAGAGTACGAGCCAACATGCATATTGTCCTATGCATGAGCCCAATCGGTAGTGCATTTAGAAACCGATTACGACAGTACCCGTCTTTGATCAATTGTACTACTATCGATTGGTTTCTTGAATGGCCTAGAGAAGCATTGCTCGAAGTTGGCAATAAATTTCTATTGAATTTCAACCTAATCCGTACAATTACTGGTGAAAATAGAGTGGTAATTAAATAAAATACGAAGATTTTTCAATATTTTGAATCTCAAGTGATTAGGACAGTCAGAAATAATTTATATTTGAAATTAGCTTTTCCAAACCACAGTTATGTTCATTGTGTAATTGCATCTTAGTCATACGAATGCATAGAGAGATACCATTTTTCTAGGAACCAAGGAGATCGTCAACAGCTATACCAATACCTCCGCTGCAAGAACGATTACGAGATGGAATCGCATCAATATTTTCTTTGATACATGATACAGTATCCCAATTTTCAAAACGTATGGCACTTGAAATGAAACGTTACAACTACGTAACACCTACCAATTTTTTGGAACTAGTAGCCGGATACAAAGAGTAATTACAATTCATGTTTTATTACGATCAGTCATAGAATAGTAATCAGTATAATTGATTAGGTTCTGTTACATTTGTTAATCTGAAAATATCAGATTATGTAAAACCCTTTGCAGAATGTTGGTAAACAAGCAGGGAGAGCTAGCAGAGCAATCCAGTAAACTCCGGAATGGCCTATTCAAGATTGACGATACTCGTTCGAAAGTCACTGAAATGGCAGCCGCACTTGAAGTGACTCAACAACAAGTTTTTACTTCTACCAAAGAATGCGAAGAATTTTTGGTGACGATAGTAAACCAACGACGGGATGCTGATGAAACTCAAAAAGCTGTTACAGCAAAGTCTATTCGAATAGCAGAAGAGTCAGGAGAATGTAAAAAGTTGGAAGAAATTGCACGAGCTGATCTTGCCACAGTGGAACCAGCTCTAGTTGAAGCAATGAAGGTAACATTACAGTTTCATTTCTACAATACGATAAGTGACCCTAGTAATAATAAAAATTTTCGAGAAGGAAGAGAAAATGCATCCTACATCGAGTACACAAGTGAATTCTCACGTATAAACTCAACGTAGGAAGCATTACGATAATTACCTGTAATGTTTTTACAATAATTGATCATATAGTTTAGATATACTTAGAGCATTCCTTTTTTGAATTTGATTAAAATATTGTTACACAAAAACTATGTAGGCACTCGATGCTCTGAATAAAAAGGACTTGTCAGAAATAAAATCGTTCACTAGACCACCCGTGAAAGTGGAGATGGTTATGGAAGCTGTGATGATATTAAAATGTTCTGAACCATCGTGGGCTGAATCTAAAAGGCAGCTTGGAGACGTTAATTTTCTTAATACGGTAAATAAAAACTGAGGCTACGAGTCATCGAAGATTCAGATTTATTCACAATATCAACGCTTTGTTAAATTTCAATTATTCGACAGTTGAGAGATTTTGATAAAGACCATATATCAGATAAGACTCTAAAAACTATTGGTAAATATACTGCGAATCCGGATTTTGATCCCATAAAAGTTGGAATCGTATCTATTGCTGCAAAATCTTTATGCATGTGGGTCATCGCTATGGAAAAATATGGAAAACTTTACAGGTATATAAATTTATATATACCTATAGTAACACCTTTACAATACCAAATCAATTGTTTCTTATTATAGTTTAAATGATTTTAGCATTATTATTCCAAGCTTTAACTTTAAACGGTTATACCTACAGGCCATAACATAAACACCAATTTTCATATTGATTTCAAATAAATAATACAAGGAGGATTTTCACTGTATGAAACATCTTGATAATGATACTAAAATTTTCTAACAGAATCGTAGCGCCTAAAAGGGAAAGATTAGAAGCTGCATTGGATTCTCTAAGGCAAAAAGAATTAGCTTTAGCCGAAGCTAAAGCTCAGTTGCAAAAGTTACGTGAAGAATTAGACGCGTTACAAAAAGCTTATGACCAAAAGATGCAGGAAAAAGAAGATCTGATTAATCAGGTATTGGTTTTCATTTAATTTTACTTATTCAAAATGCAAATTTAAAAATCTTAACACACAGTTTTTATAACTCTCAAAATATCGTAAGTCATATTTAGCCACCTTAATACATATTCGATTAAAAATCGTACGCATTTTTTAGGCAGAGCAACTTAAATTGAAACTAGAGCGAGCTGCTATGCTGGTTGATGGTCTCTCTGGAGAACGTATTCGTTGGCAGGAGACAGTTTTAGTGCTTGAGAAACTGTTTGATTGGCTTCCTGGCGATTGCCTTATATCTACTGCATTTGTGTCTTACTTAGGACCATTCGTTTCGAATTACAGGGAAGATTTGGTCGACATATGGACAAAAGAGGTGACATTTGAAGAAAAAAGAAAATTCAAAAAATTTTTACATCCATCTATCACGATTTTTAACGATTTTACCCCATTGCAAACACACTCGAATAAATATGATCAGGTATTTGCACTTACTGAGCAAATGGGTAACATAATTACCAACATCTTCAGGTGATAGAAATGGAAATTCCCTATTCGCCTGCTTTGGATGTAAAAGAGTTTTTGAGTGACCCTACAACGATCCGGGAGTGGAATATACAAGGCCTACCATCTGATGGCTTCAGTACTGAAAACGGAATTATTATAACTGTCGGAGCACGTTGGCCTCTTGTTATCGATCCTCAGTGTCAGGCAGTGAAGTGGATCAAAAATATGGAATCCAAAAACGTAGGCTTTCAGACATTTCTGTGACTCATAAACCCTCTAAAAGATCAAACAAATTCACCAATCTGACATGGTTCAAGCAACTAACAATCTTGTGCTGATAATAGCGTGCTTTGCTTCTGAAATTTGTTGATGATTATCGCTGGTGATCAAATACGAACTTTTTAGCATTCTAATGATTGCATCATTATTTTCTACTTTCCAGTCATTGAATGTAATCGACTTTGGCCAACCAGACTTTATGAAAAGCCTAGAGCATGCGATACAATTTGGGGAACCAATTTTGCTTCAAAATGTGGGTGAAATTTTAGATCCAGCTTTAAATCCCATACTGCAAAAAGCCTTTGTGAAATCAGGTTCGATTATACCAAAGTTATACCAGTTTATACTCATAATTATTCGGTTTAGATTTTAATTTCTCGTGCCGATTATATACCAAAATTTTGCTTTATATCGAATTTCGTAAACGATAAATTTTATTTTTGCTCTCAGGTAACTCGATCATGATCAAGTTTAACGATAAAATGATCAACTATAATGACAAGTTTAGATTGTTTATCACCACTAAACTACCAAATCCTCATTACGCTCCTGAGATATCCACTAAAACAACATTATGCAACTTTGCAATTAAAGAACAAGGTAACAAGACGCTGTTCTAGTGAAAATAATTCTACAAATTACTACGAATTCTTAGGAAATTTATACTTTTCGTAATTCTTCATTGCAGAAACTGTAGTTTTATTCTATAGTTTCGATCGATATAAAGAACGATTTTTTTCTAATTAACTACGTAAATCTACAATTTTTTATCTAAAACTTATGAAATGTTCGAATTTCCCCAAAAAATCGAAGAAAATTCATAAGATTAAAAATTTTCGCCGGGGTGAAAAAAAACTTTTACATTCAGCATTATTTTTCATTCTCCAGGTTTGGAGGCTCAGCTTTTAGGAATTGTAGTCAGGAAGGAGAAGCCACAGTTAGAAGAGCAGAAAGATAATCTTGTGATGACAATCGCAACTGGGAAACGTACTCTCAAGGATCTGGAGGATAAAATTCTCTCGTAAGTCACTCGGCATGTGTACACAGTTTTTAACGTTTAATGAATTTTTATAATTAAGCTAAAATGAAGTAACTAAACTGACATTTATAAACTATAAGACCTTAGTGAATATCACCAACCTACATTTAACTCTTAGCAATTTTTTCAGCTTACTTGGTGTCGCCTCTGGATCTTTATTGGATGATTTAGATCTGTTGAACACTTTACAAGTATCAAAAGCGACTTCAATAACTGTTCAAGAATCATTAGTTACTTCTGAAGAAACTGAGATCGAGATAGATGCAGCACGTGAAGGATATCGGCCTTGCTCGAAACGTGCAGCAATATTATTTTTTATCCTCAATGACATGAGTCACATCGATCCTATGTATCAATTCTCTTTGGATGCCTATATCTCCCTATTTATGATTTCTATCGACAAAAGTCAAAAGAGCCCAAAATTATCTGACAGAATTGGAATTCTAAACGAATATCACACGTACGCGTTATACAGGTAAGGCATAGAAAATTGTTATTCAAATTCAACAAATTTCAATTCAATTTTTTAATTTATTTACGATTTTTTCAGAAATACCTGTCGGGGTCTATTCGAACACCATAAATTATTATTTTCATTCAATATGTGCATAAAAATTTTGGATGCTCAAGGAAAAGTTATACGAGGTGAATATGCCTTTCTATTAAAGGGAGGTATTGTTGTAGACAAAGAAAATCAACCTGATAAACCAGTGACATGGTTAACTGATGAATCTTGGGACAATATCACTGAGCTTGATAAGATTCCAGGATTTCATGGCGTCGCAGCATCGTTTGAACAATTCCCTAGAGAATGGCACAATTGGTGAGTTTATAGAAAATATCTAAATTTCTAAAAACCATACGGTATAATCAAAATTGTATATAATATATTCTACTACATTTGCCCAATACTTCGTGTAGACGCTATAAATTCGATTAATTTAATGATACAACACAATTTGCACCTAGCAACAGAATCCAGATACTTAAAAATTAGTTAACAAGATCCCACACAAAGATGGTAGATCCTGAGATTTTGCATGACTAAATTTTCCAATACATTTGATTATAAATTAATTAGCCATTGCTGGCTATATGCATAATGTCACTCCCATCATTCTCGTAGGTATATCAGTACAGAACCAGAAGTGAGTTCATTGGTAGGGGAATGGGATGACACTTGTAATGAATTTCAACGAATGTTGTTTCTGCGAAGTTGTCGTTCGGATAGAATTTCATTTTGCATAACATCATTTATAATAAACAATTTGGGACAAAGATTTGTCGAACCACCTGTACTTGATATGAAAGCTGTACTGGAAGATTCTATTGCACAAACTCCACTGATATTTGTATTATCTCCTGGTGTTGATCCCACCAGTGCATTAATGCAGCTTGCTGATAATCAGGATATGTCTAGCAAGTTCATGACATTATCACTGGGACAAGGACAAGCACCTATTGCAACCAAGTATGTCAATTTCTCTAAGTTGTATAATATTCTATTACTATTCTGCAATATAGTGTTTTGGATGGTGGTTCAATTTCAAACCATTCGTAATTTTTTTTTTTTTTTTTTCACGCTACTAATCACACTGGTTGCATATAAAGTTATAATAGTTGTGTTTAACTGCATTTAATCGTCTTGAGAAAAAATTTAATGGAGTCGAAAAAATTCGGCGAATTGTAGTAAAATACATAGAAAAAGCTACCCCATGAATTTTCCTAACTTAAACCTTCTTGAATATTTTTAGAATGATACAAGTCGGTGCGCTGGAGGGAGCTTGGGTATTTTTGGCCAATTGTCATTTATCTCTTAGCTGGATGCCGAAATTAGACAAAATTGTAGAAACTCTACAAACGAGCACGGTACTACATCCTAAATTCAGGTGAACAGTACAGTTTGAGCAAGAATTTGTGACGAAATTTCATCAAATTACTTGCATTCTCGCATGCTAAAATGAAGCTGTGTGAAATTTATTGTTAAAATATTTTCACAGACTGTGGTTAAGCTCGAGTCCGACTCCTGAGTTTCCTATATCCATTCTACAAGCTGGAATAAAAATGACAACGGAACCACCGAAAGGATTACGAGCTAACATGAAACGTCTTTACCATTTAATAACCGATTCACAATTTGACATGTGCTTGGCAAAGGCAAAATATAAAAAGTTATTATTTACATTGGTATTCTTCCATTCAGTACTTCTAGAACGTAAAAAATTTCAACAATTAGGATGGAACGTTATCTACAGTTTTAACGACTCTGATTTCGAGGTTTGTCTTTATTATGTTTGTTGAAATACGGAAAAAAAAAAACTTTTTTAAATCACACTATCTGCAAAATTTTGAAAACCATTTATCTAATCTTAGGTATCAGAAAATCTTTTACAAGTATACTTAGATGAATATCCCGAGACACCATGGGATGCCTTAAAATATCTAATAGCAGGTGTAAACTATGGAGGTCACGTTACTGACGATTGGGATCGTCGTTTGCTGATGACATACGTCCAGCAATATTTTTCAGATGATTTGTTAAATACACAATTTTACCGTCTATCTCCATTGCCAACCTACTACGTTCCTAGAGACGGTTCCTTAGAGTCGTACAAAGATTTTATATCCGTACTACCAAATATTGATAGACCTGAAGCTTTTGGCCAGCATCCGAATGCCGATATCACATCCCTCATAAATGAAACAAAAAGTATGTTCGACACATTGATGAGCTTACAAGTTCAAACAGTCTCTGATGCAGGTAGTTCGAATAAGGAAGACAAGGTGTGCCAATATCCTAATTATATATAACACTGATTACTGTTAATGATGATTTATACAATAGCTTTTATTTCATTAATATTATGTGTGATTTACAGGTCATGCAACTGGCGATGGATATTCTAACTAAAATACCGAATTGTATTGATTATGAGACTACAGATAAATTAATAGGATCAGTAAAAACGCCATTGGACGTTGTACTGCTGCAGGAAATTTCTCGATATAATGAACTTCTAGTTAAAACGCGTATCAGTTTGGATGATCTGCAACGTGCAATTAAAGGATTAGTCCTTATGTCTGCGGAACTAGAAGAAATATTTATCTGCATTTACGAAGGCCGTGTTCCAACACCGTGGCTGACGACGTATCCTTCGTTAAAACAGCTCGGTTCATGGACAAGAGACCTCATTAGTCGTATTGAACATTTTTCAAAATGGGCAGAAACGACTCATCCACCGTTATTATTCTGGCTAGCTGCATATACTTTTCCTACAGGATTTCTTACAGCAGTTCTACAAACTTCAGCGAGACTATGGAACGTTTCAATCGACTCTTTGTCATGGGAATTCTTTGTCTTTTCTGTAGATGATAGTGCTATCGTCGAACCACCTACGGTAATATAACATCGTATCACTTACCTGCTATTGGATTGCTGATTTCATTTTAGCTACGTCAAGCATTTAGTGACTTTCGGAATACTTGACGAAACATCGTTAATTATCCCTTAGATTTATCAGATCAAACCAAGTTCAGTAAACTTAATATTAAAGAATTGACTCATCTAGCTTATGTCACTCAAGTAACTGAGTCCAGCTATCGTGTGTGTGATACACTTCAAATCCTAAATACAGAATATAATACCTTGTTCTTTTTGCATTCAATATTTCAGGATGGTGTGTACATTCGATCGACGTACTTAGAAGGTGCGGGTTGGGATAAAAAAAATGGGATGTTAATGGAACCTACTCCAATGCAACTTGTGTGTAATATGCCTGTTATATATTTCCGACCAATGGAAGTTCTTAAGAAAAAAACCAAAGGTATGGATCAGCGTTTCGACGTTTAATTATTTGCTACAAAACGCGATATGAAATATCTTCAGAATCAATTAAGTATTTGATTTTGGAAGCTTGTGCATATCCCCCGATCTTCGCTTTTGTATTTTCGAATTCTGTCAATGATTCTAACGGTTATATTTTTCATTATTCTTGTCAGGATTATACAACTGCCCTTGCTATTACTATCCTCAAAGATGTGGCGGACAGGGCAGACCATCATTCGTTGTAGCTGTTGATTTAAAAGCAGGACCTGATGGACCAGATTTTTGGATTAAACGTGGCACTGCGCTTTTGTTAAGTCTCGCAGTATGATTAGATGCTGTTAGTTTTTCATTAATTAAGGAAGGTAATTCATGTAACAATTAGAACAGTTTGATCAATTATTCTTTTACATTGATGTAAAAAAAGAAACAATAATTGATCCAACCCCGTTAATTATAACAATTATCTGTATTGTTTATTTCAGTAATACATTATTTTTTTTTTCATTGAACAAATATCCTCACTCGATGTCTCACATCTTACTTAAATATATATTCAAAGGAAATCATACATACATTTCATTTCGAAAAAACATTTATAGTGATTCGAAACGCGACTGAATATTTTATCGTAAATTGATTACATTTAGAGTTCATCATTACAATATTTCAGAGCCACCTGTACATACCTGTAATACTCATTATTTCATAAAATTTTCTCTATCTTTCTTAAAGTGATCTCTGTAATCGTGAAATCACTTTAAAAAATACATCTCAACGCCTTGTCTCATACCATCAGAGTTACATTTTTTTTTTTTTTTATCACCTAATATAACTGACTGAGATTAATGAATTAGCATAATCTATGCAATAGCAGTTATGTATACGTATTGCTTAACGTTAGTAAGTATAATGTACCATCATATGAAATGAAAAGTTCATTAGTCAATATAAAAATAACAAATACTTGTAACGCTCTAAGAATTAGTAATATTTAAAAGCTAGATACTTTCATATAAATTCTTTCTTTTTATTTTCGTAATTATTCCATCATAGATTAACTTCACACTATTTCGCGATCTGAAATTACGAAAAAAAACTATATCAGATAAGCTCGACAATTTTGGTGAAAAATACGGGCAAAAACAAATAAAATACATGATACATTATGAACGAGAATACATATAGAAATAGACGGTAAGTCCATAATCTCTATTAATCTATTACATTCTATCCATATGCTTACCTGAATTTTTTACCAAGGAAAGTATATAATTTTTTTGAGAAGATAATTTTTTTCATATAAATCATTTAGTTAATCATCACAATTATAGTTGTTAAAAGATAAAGATTTATACAGAGATAATCTATAGTTAGAACTTTAGCTGAAGAATCTAATGATTCCTCCTTTTTCTTATCAATTATGTTTTGTAATTCCGCGAGGCCATTGCTCACATTTTTTTTATAACTTGCCCACTCCAAAGCATTTAAATGTAATTCTGCATAATTGGAATTGACGTCACTCGGTAATTGAGTAGAAATCTTTAGACCCGTCAGTCTACTTGTATTAGGGTAAAATTCTGAAGCAGAAATATCGTTGCTTGTAGAGGCAATTGCTTTTTCAGAAATTGCAGGCCTTAGTGTTGTTGGAGATGAATTTTTAGTAATTGGTATGGTTTTTGATGATTTACTTTTCGTGTTGGCTGTAACTGTCGTTAGCGATTCGACATTCGTATTGGGTTTCAAAATTTCTGACCCATTTTCTCTTACCGGTAAATTATTGTTCACTAAGATAGTTGAAATATCTTTCTTTATTTGTGCAAACGAATCATTCATGTAGCTTCTAAAACTGTTCCAGTCCGTCGAGTTCTGACTTTTCAACATATCAATTAAATGCGTTATCGAATCATTGATTTCACTTTTAAAATTTATCCATTCTATCTCAGGTATTATCGGAACTGGTGATTTGGTTTCTAAATTTTCAATATTATTCTTAATATCTGAAAAAGTCTTATTTATGTTGCCTTCAATTTTTGGCTTTTTGTATTTAGCCAGGGATGGTCTGCTCGAAATTTTATTATCGTCTAAGGTACTCGTCTTGATCCCGACACTTTTCAAATTCAAAATATTTGTTTCTGAATTTTGAACGGGCTTTATTATGGCCATCGATTTTTCTGATTCAATTTGGGCTCTTATCTCGGCAAAATTATCCATGATTTCATTTCTGAATATAGCCCATGCCGGGTCTCCTGGTGGTGGTTTATTTTCATTATTATATTTAATAGCATCAGTCAGTGATTTATTTATCTTGTCTCTAAAATCTAACCAATCACTTTTAATTGTTTGAATTTCTTCCTCAGATGGTTTTGGCTGTAAATCATCAATATTAGCTTCAAGAGCAGCAAGAGAGTTATTTACATATTTTTTAAAAGGAGTTACGTCTTTTAACCGGCCTGCTGAAGGTTCAATCCCATATCCATTCTGTATGAAACCTGTTTCTGCATTATTCATTTTCATTTCTTGATCTATCGAAGCTGGTACAGTTTTATTGTTCAATTTATCTGCAATTACTGATTGTTTAATAGCTGAAATTTGATATTTTATCTGTTCGAATTGATCTCTAATTGTCTCTTTAAATACAAGCCAGTCTGTGTCTCCGGGAACAAATACTGTGTTCTTGAAATATTGAATAGCAGAATTTAAAGATTGGTTTATCTCTTGTTTGAAATTCATCCAATCAATCGATACTGTTGGTTTAGCTTGCAAATTCAAAATATGATCATTGGTATGAGCCAAAGACTCAGCAACAAAGCTTTTAACATCTTTTTCTCCTTCTGTGTCTGCTAACTTCTCATCGGTCAAACTGACAGATACTTTTTCAATTGTATTATTCAATGAAGCTATTTCATTTCTAATATCCGTAAAAGTTTTGTTTATATAATTGTGTAAATTAATCCAATCCGGTATGGTTGCTGCTTTACTTGCGTTAATGTTATAGATAATGTCCTGGATCGTTCCATTGATCATATTTTTTAAAGCCATCCAATCAAATGCACCAGGTTTCATTTTCAAATCTACGCTCTCCTCTTTCCATTTATCCAAAGAAATTCCAGGAATTTTTTCACATGGTAGAATCATATTATCAGGTCCAACTGTACGCATTACTTCGGATTGTATTCGTGTGACTCCATCTGAACAATCGCATATTAATTTAGCTAGCGAAGTCTTTCGAATTTCTTGCAATTGATCTGAAATAAAGAAACTTCATTAAGAATATGTAATACGTATAGTTCATTATGGACGTTAAGTTTTGGTCTTAATTGATTCTAATTTGTTGTCATATAGATGATTTCATGATCGTTTGAGTAGATCTAACATTCCATTACCAATACTCGTTGAACACAGTTAACTTCAATCGATAATATAAATTTAATCAGATTGTTTCTATTACCTTCCGTGAATGCTTGGGGAGTTTCGCTAGTTTCATACCAATAGCGATCACCTCGTTGCAATTTGACGAATTGATCAGCAATAAGACAAGTAAACGTTGGTCCAAGAAGTCCATCAGATATAGGTTTTTCGGCCAATGCACCACTGTATAAATCGATATCATCTACCGAAGCATACATCGACGACATTTCAGCTAGTGCATCAGGATCAAGGTCGTACTTTAAATCCGAAAAATCATTCGGACGATTGAGTCCACAGAATTCTCTCCAAGCTGGATAGCCTTGGAGCCCGTGATCTCTGCCTCGTTGTATGTTTAAAGACACCAAATCCAAACCACATGGTACTGAAGTATTAGCAACAGGATCTTCGAACATGTGTCTTGTTAACTGGGAAGTGACATGAGTCGACGTTTGTTGGATGACATTTGTAGTCGCTGAAGTAACGACGTCTGCAACTCCACCTGGAGCATATAAACTGTAAGGATTAAAGAGCATTTTATGGAGTTCTACATACGTAGATGTTCCCTTTGCTCTATCGGTCATCTTCATTAGCCCAGGAAGTAAAGTATGTGCAAATCTGAATGCTGCAGCAGCAAATTCGTTTGCTATTGCAGGATCGACTTTGTAATCATAATCGTCCCGATAACCAGAAGTTAGAGGTTTTAATTTGTATTTTTTAGTTGCATTTTCGCCAAGAATTACAGGCAGAAATTCTCTGTATGTAATATGCTGTATTTCAGCACCAACAATACGCCGTGATTCTTGATAAAGTTTCTCATCGTCCCAATGGGGATTTATACTCGCTAAAGTATCTGCGATTCTGTTATGTTGACGGGCCCATAAAAGGTGCATTGTTGTCAAGTGTAGATTTTCATTAGCTCTGTTATCACCAGAAGCGAAACAATATCGTCCACGCAAATTTTCGAGGATCCTATTACATCCGTCATTCGGATTTCGACTCGGTGGAAGAAGCGTTCTATTATCTGGTGTCCTTTGCATCTCTAAGCGACCACCTACTCCCTCGCGGAGAGCTTTGGCTGCGGTTTCTGTTGGCCCATATACCGCAGAGCCATCAATAAATGCGCTGACCTGAAATTAGTAAAATTGATATCGTACTTTGAATTCAGCTGACTGATCGAGCTGACACTCGTGGAAAAGTCACATCATAGTGAAAACAACAAATATACATAATTACATTCAAGGAAGTGTATGAAAAAATGATTGATTTCAGCTCCCAATGTGACTTGAAAAATGGTCATGCAGTCTCTTCCCGATTTTTCACAGTTCACGTGACACGCACTCGCGACATGTTTCCTATTTCAATTCCTTTTATCTTAATAAGGTGATTACCAATCGTCAATAAGAATCTGTCTTCAAGGCCATGACCATTTTTTTGAGTTTCACATCTGAGACCGAAGTCACCCAGTTTTTTAACATATTATACTTCAGTTTATCGTAATTATTAGTGTAATCAATACCTGATTGAGTTGCTGACGGGGGCCGAGTCTACATTGCGGTGCTGGGGCTGATCTAACGAATTCCATGCAGGTAGTTCCGGTATAATCGTATACCGGATCTCCTGGCCCTATGCGGACAGGAAAGCACTCCGGATGTCCACTTGCAGGAGGACAACATGCCAAAGAACTACCATTGGTTCCTTGACTTATAGCAGTGGCTGTTATGTCATGATCAAAAAATTGACCAAAAACAGCCAGCATTACGGTAAACGATGGATTAGAACTTGGGGAAGGTGGGTGAACACGAAGGCTGATTTGTCGAGCAGAAGGCAAATTGGTGCCAAATTTTCCATTCCTTGGTGCACTTAATCCGTCACTATACTCTGCCGGAAGAGATCTTCTGAAGGGTGTAAAGGCAGAACCCCGCTGCATTTTGTGATTGCAAGTTCCATCGAAGGTGCGATATTTGTTCCGCACACATATCAAGTTTGAAAATTCTTTGCAGCTACCTTCTGGTACCCAGCCACCGTCAAAATATGCTCCAATCGAGGATTGCTCTCCAAGCAGAAGCCGACCACCTTCAATAGTACGCGTTGCTGCTATTTCGGCAAGTCCTGCCAAAGCAAGTCGACCAGCAAAGACACTTGTGCTAACAGCAAATTGATGTCTAGAATTTGGCGATGGATTGGCCAATGGTGTGGCTTCAGCATCAGCTGTTTCGCGCTGTTTTATTGCCTCATGACCCGCTGAAAGTCCACTCTGCCATTCACTGTCAGTCAATGCTGCCAGAACTTGGTCTTCGTTACTATTATCTGATGGTGGAAGGCTCCAGGCAGATTGTAATAAATTAGGTGAATCATCAATGAGTGATGTGACATTCATATCGTCGATTGCATGATTTACGGAGTAACTGACCGTTATCACTAGAGCCATCATGAATACAGCACTGAAATTAGAGTAAAAAAATATTCATTTAAAAATATAAATTTCGAGAATTACAATGTGATGAGGTAACGATAAATATATGCTGTTGCGGTTAGAGAACTACTTTGGTGAGATTTCTTTTGTTTCTGAAAACTTGTTCGAAAAATTCTCAAAAAGAAAGAGTTGTAAAAAAAAAAATTGATTTTTTCTGAAAGTACAGCGGTATTATAATTTCAGAGGTCCTGACATAAAAGCATTTTGGTTATTTCAGTTTTATTCGCATTGATTTTGCAAAGACCTAATTTTTGGACTATTTTATAGCGTATCGATAGATTAGGGACAACATTTAAAAGGTTTTCAGCAAGTTTGAGGAATAAAATTTCACTGGAGTAAATATCGCATCAGAGAGTTCTCTGGCTTATTATAATTTGAATTAATCGTAAAACGGAATTCACGTATTGTACTACGATAATAACAATGAAGTAATTTGTAACAACCGTGTTTTTGGTTATCTAAACCCTAAAGCCTGATACTGTGGTTCACATTCGTAAGTGACTAAATAATTAGCACCACAAAAGCATGATTGATGATTATAGGTATACACTGAACCGTGACCGTTCGCAAATTTTCAGCTGAAGACTAACAATTCGAATAATTTTAATCGAAGTTAATACTAATACCTTGTGTACTAAAATATTTTCAATTATTTTAATATCTAAACTTGGACTTACAGAATCACTCCAAAAATAACACATTGCAATTTTTCAATTTCTCTGCGGCGTGCACGTCGCGAATACGAGGTGTAAAGGTTAAACGAACTAGGGTTTGATGGCCCAATCAGAGGTGTAGTTTCCGTAGACATATTAAGACCATCGAGCACGGAGGTAAATGTGAATACTGCGCAATTATTGCGATACCATACTTGAGTGCAACAGGCCAGTCTTCAGACCTGCAGGTTGAGGTAAGCGACGTTATTACGTAACGCGACTGGATGCTAATCCCCATTTTGCAAATAACATGCAAGAGAATGTGGAGAGAGAAATATGTCTTGCAGAAATCGTTGAAAAAAAAATACTATACTGGATGAGTCACAATTATAATGTCTGATACTAACGTCTCAAATAACTACGTTATATTGAATTTATTGTTAGCAAGCTTTTTTCCGTAGGAATTATACTCAAGATTTTATAATGAATGTTGAATTGTAAAATTTAACGATGAATTCAGAAATCATTAGATGTTATAACTGAAAACAGCTATAACGTGTGTAACTCAGAATACTGACTGTGAAAAGCCACGGTCTACTCTTCTACTTAGAGTCGTAACACGATTACACAATTTCCTAATCCAAAAGTAGCTTCATAAGCCGTTGGTTTTTTCTTCTTCTTCTTTGTTTAGTCGTGGCTATGATCGATCGTAGTAAAAGATAAAGGTACAATTTCATACCGTGATCTTCGTATATTTTACAAGAAAAAAGTGCATAATTCAATTATTCGTGTAACAGTTTTTCTCGCTTCCTCTCGCAATTGGACGAAAAAAAAATCGGTATAGTTATAAGTTTAACATTCAAACATTTTTTTTTGTTAACAATTGTTTAACATTAATATTAACAGTGATATATGTGTGCGAGGTTGTAGCTGGAGAAACTCACCCTGTATCGGGATTCACATGTATATAGGTAGGTATGTAAAATATGAATGTTTCAAGGTGATTTTGTTTTCAATATTTCATTAATTCTGTAAAGCAAATATGATCAACACGATTAGATAATTATATACTATAGACAATAATTACTATGTAGTACCATAATGTATCTACCCGCAAGGTTCTCCATATGAACAACTCATTGATTTATTGGTCCATATAATAGAAAGTCATACTAACTGAATAAACATAAAATCCCACAAAAAAAAGTAATTGAAAATAACTACTGGCTAATTGCCACATTCAGGACTGTAATTTGAGCAGATTACAAATTAAATCCGTTAATGTCACTTTCAATATTTTTCATTTTCTATGTTCTATTAAATTCTAAATATAGAATCTAAAGGAATCGATATAATATGTACTTATTTCGTTAATAAAATTTTAGTGAAATGTAACAAACGACAGATCAAATTCGGTGAAATTAATTCAAAAGAATTGAATATTCAAAATTGCCGTGCAACTCTCTTGTCTGAAAAGCTATTGGAATTGTGAGGATACTGTATCGAAGGCCATTGATTTTTCTATAGTTTTCAATAGTTTCCAATAGTTTTTTCATGCTATCAACAGATTTTTCAACAATAGCTTGCATACGTTCACATGAAATTAAAAACAAAAAAAATAATAGATAAATACCAATTCGCTAATTGCAAAATGAATTGATTTGAATTCTCTCCAAACTTTTTTATTCAGTAAAAAGAAATCTTGACGTCCATTGAAACCATCATGTGATTATTATTAACAGAACGGTACATATTAATGTTTATAGGCCCTCAATTTTTGTATAATTTTTATATAATAGTAAAATTATAAAAATAGAAAATAAAAGAGCTTTAGCCAACGGAGTTGCAATTTGTAATCAATTTCAGATACTAGGTTTCATTCGTATAGTAACGATAAGAACGTGTTTCACGATGAAGATAGAAGTAAAAGGCGTGTGGTACATACGTGAAAACTGAAAATTGCTTTTATTGAAAATTTGTTATTGGACACTTCTCTCGATGGAAAAGTTATACTCGTGACATTAAAATAATGTTATAGGCTGTTGGGGCTAGCTCACGGTGATATAAACTTTCATACTCAATACGTATATACCCAGAACCATTTCACAAGCGCAGAGAATAGGTGCATTAAGTTGAGCGACAAAAAACTAAAAAATTTTCAATGCACTCACAGTAAAGTGGCACAGACACAGCACTGGAAATGTCGAATTCTGGTAGTCCGTGTTCGCAGTAGATTGGAGAATTCGACGTAATTTGGTGAATCCGTAGGCCGCGTTAACGGCGTCCTTTCCGTCGCAGCCATTTCAATTCAGAATTAGGCGCAGGATTCCTGGGTGTTGATTGACCTCAAATCTACAATCAAACTGTAATATTATATGCCATCGAATTCACATTCGCACTTCAATGCGAACTACATACCTATAATATTGATAAATAAGACTAAATCGTAATGATCAATTAGTATATTAATGGCCGTCTCGCGTTGGTCAATTCGATGCACTTGAATTGACTATCAAAAGTGTTTGCAGTACTTGAATTTCAATGAAGGACCTATCTATTTATATCACAGCCGATGTATGGGTTGAAACTATAAAGCCGTGTATATCTGGATGCGATGCTAATTAAAACCACACATGAAAACTGATATAGGTAGATCTTTTTGGTTACCGGGGCTCAGGGCGGAAATTGTACACCTTTAAAAAAATCTTTCATCTCAAATCTTATAAAAAATGATAATTCATAAAAGAGAAATAATAACGGATCACTTTTGAATTAAAATCATACATAGGCTTATAATCAATCGTTAGTAGATTCAATTAAAAGTATATACCTATAAATTCACCCCTACTAAATTTAAGCAATGTAAAAATGTGTAGTTAACTTACGGCTGTTTGAAATACAATTGTTTCTAAAGGAACTATCCAAATATCTGGTGAAAATGATTTTTTTATCTTTACGCACAACATGAACTACACTTTTGTACAATATTCAATTATTTGTTATAAATCAGTGTTAACAGGTAATAAATTAATTATTAGTAGTATAGTGCGTCGATTTGGTGCTCTACGTTGTGTGTCGGATAGAAGACTGGTTCCCTTGTGTAAGGTAGGGCTCCGGCTGCAAGGAGAAACATGAGTAGATTTTTTTTCTGTGGCCAATCACGGATACCTTACATATTCGACGAGTGAATCTGTTTAATAAAATAAATACGACACGAAAATATGCACACTTGTATCATTATACATAGGTATACTGGAGTCAGACACGCTATGAGACTATGTGCTCAAGTTTCGCATCACGAGCGTGGATCTTGTACTAAATAATTTTAATATTAGTTCAATAAGACAACCGAGGAATACGATTCATACCTCGAAGCGTAATCATGTCTAATTCTTACGTATAGACAAAAAACAAAATCTAATTGAGCATGGAAAAAAAAAACTGAAAATTCCTTTGGTTTGAAATATAATCGAGACTAAGTAAAAAATAACCGATAGTAAACGATTAAAAATCATATATTCGATATCCTCACTGGCTTGTAAGTTAAATGCTCTTTGATATTGAGTAGGAATGACAGGAAATCCAATCGATATCTTGTTCCATGTGGCGTGTGAAAGGTAAGTTGATATCGTCGACTAAGGCTTCTTTTGCTCTGGACTCTGTGGGCTTCGTTGACTCACCCTCGAATATCATATATTTATCACCGTCATCTGCGAGCCACGTATTATATCGGACTTCCTTAGGCCCCATATCCTGGAGCTATAATTCTTCAAATTTGTAAGTTGACATACCACAGCCTTACAGAATGGGGGGCACGTGTTTGTTCACTATTGGGGTATCCTACTCTCAAAGACCGACAAATAGCCTTGTTTAATTTTTCATTTCATTTCACTTCGTTCATATTTTATTCAAATTCATTAATGAAAAAAATGAGAAAAGGCAGAAAATTGCCGTTGACATATCTATTTATTTTCAAAGTTATGATATCTCAAAAAATCGTTTGAAATGTATTATTTCCTTCATTATCCCGTGATTCTTCGAAATATTCTTTTAAATCGTATACAAGGTGTCTAAAGAGTTCGGATTTCGAAATGCCAGGACTTTTAGTATCATTTTCATTGAAATTCAAAGCAATTCATAATATATTTGGAATTAACTGTTTAGTATGGCTCGCGAAAAAAGCATTTCGATGTTTTCATACTACCAAAGTTTTGCGTGATGTTCAAAAATCCGAAATGATTTGTAGGATCGAATATTACTCAAAATAAAATACCCATTGTGAATCAAACAAATTTCAAGATTCATAATGAAACCTCACGCTATACGTCCAGGTTTTCAAAGCTCTAGCAAAATTAATAACCAATTGCAGTGCCAATAGCGGTGAAAGTTTCTGCCTAGGACATACTGATACACCTTACACCGTGGCCACGTGTGCATCTCATCATCCAGGTCCCCCACTTTCAAATTTTTGTTTTTCAGGTCTTCCACGTCGAAGTTTTTCATCATTTAGATACTCTTACACTTCGAAGCTTAGCACGACGTCGATCGGAACACCAAAATCTATGAAGCTGTGGACCTAGACGCCAATAACTACAAAGCGAAAGGCCTAGTGTCAGGAGAACATGTGATCCGGGGCGGTGTGCTGAGAAAGGTTCATCATCTCATTCTGGGAGTTATTTGCGATTTTAATTCGATTATTCGAGCAATCAAACGATTGCCTCAGTGACACGAACGATGGCCAGAATAGAACGAAGGATTTTCAGCAATCGTAAATTAACCGAACAGTTGCTAAATTCGAACAAAAAAATTACCAGGTCGAAACAAATCTAAAAGTGCCTTCTTATATGCAATCACTGATTCGAAATCACCACAAAGGTAAGCCGGTTGCATATAATGAGGCGCACAAATGTTTGCGGCAAAAGTAGCTCGTCAACTTAATCACGAGATGGCGATACGTTTAGCGTATCGTTGTCGCGACTGACCGAGTAAAGAGGAGCACTGACCTTGGGTAGTAGCACCTGTCGTGGGGTCAGTGGCCCTCGTGGCGTCAAAGAGTTCGTATGAGAACGTTGAGTGTAGTGAGAGCTGCATTAACTAGACACATCTGTGACACGCAATTCAATAGGAGTATGTATGTACAACTTCAAGCGCAAATAAGCTGTCACAGTATTGCGTGTATGTATGTGTGTACGGTATGTATGTATGTATGTATGTATGTATGTATGTATGTATGTATGTATGTATGTATATATACATAAATATATAGATGTATATATGTAATCTCGTTATTGAGTAATTTATTGAATGATAGTGACATTGTAACATTGATCGTTATAAGCAAGCTAAATCAATTACGAAGGATGCATATTTATTTTTAAGAAACAACGAGAAAGTGTATAACTATTGTATTTATGCTGTGGTATTTTGAATTATCAGATATACTCAATTGCCATTGATCAGTTGTTTTGTTATTTTCCACTTTCCCCTTCCTAAAACTTTTTAGTTCAGGTATAAAATAAGCGGTACATAAATCTCTAAAAAAAAATTGGCGTTATAACGAGACATTCTGAGCTAGCAATCATTGGTTTCGTTGAAAGAACGATTGTCAGAATGAAATTTCAGGTCCAAAAATCCTCCCGGTAACAGGTGAACATCTGACCCCCAGTCCCAAAAGATTTTCATTTGGACATTTATATAGGCATTTATATTTATATTTATATAGTCCTAAAATGAGGTGTGCACAATTTTTGGCAGTAAAAATTAACAGCTGTACATGCAAGTAGGCCTGTAGTTATACATATGTGTTCCCATGCACATCGCTATATGCTTAAGTTATTTAGATTTTTTGAAATCTTAGGCCGAAAATTACTTCTGGTATTAGGAGAACATCAGACACAAGGAGGTGTGCTGAAATTCTTGGTGAGAAAAATTAATAGCGTACATACGTACAGAGACGTAGCTTCATGCACGCTGCTATATGCTTGAGTTATTTAGATTTTTTGAAATTTTGAGTCGAAAATGGCTCTTGGTATCAGGAGAATATCTGTACCTAAGGAGGTGTGCTGAAATTTTTAGCGGTAAAAAGAAATAGCGTATCCACAAGCACCGGTATGCGCTTTTGCAGGCGTGACTTCACGCACGCCGTTATACGATTACGTTATTCAAAATTTCTGAAAATTTAAGTCGTGAAATCACTCTGGTATCAGGAGACAATCTGATCTGAGAAGCTGGACTAAAAGAGCTGTTCGTCTGACGACGGACAAACGATTACAAGAATTCAACAAGCAATAATTTCGTCAGAACGGGACGAAACTATCGGTCCCTTAAATTTTCAATAAAAGACATTGAATCTTAAGATTTATCATTCATCCTGAAAATATAATTGCCCAAGGTCTATTCAACGCTATTTTTAAGGAAGGGAGTACTATAAATATGTTTGGGTTGATAAAAGAAATATTGACTAAGTAATATTGGTACAAAAATATATTCATTATTTCAAATGTACAAACACAAAAATATCAAATCAAACTAAAGAAAAACAAAAACTTTACTGGCTTAACAATCAATGTTACAATCCAGTTTCGACTGTTAAACCTACTAATACGTTTCACATGGCCTGTTGTGTATTCCTCCAGATGCAACTTTGCGAATGTAGGAAAATAGGTGTTCGTCTTATTGCAAGTATTTTAATAATATTTGAGAGAGTGAAATTCAAGCGATTAGTGCTCTTCAATTATTGTGGAAAAAGTTTAAATACTAACTGAGCAGAATCCAACATTCGTTCATGAAGAAGGTGAACATTAATTCTAGATACAATTGTTGTTGTATTAATCTCTTATTTAAATTTAATAACTGAACAACAACAAAACATGGATATACTTATAATAATAAAATCATTCCATGAACAAACTGCAGCTTGCCTTGTGGTAGTACGATAATAAAAGAACATTTGTATTATTGAAACTGCTTTTTAAAAACAAAATCTATTCTAAATTATTAAACTAAAGTAACTGTTGACCTTACGATATCTTGATTCGAGTAGAACGTTTCCTCGACAAATGTAATAGAATAATCAAGATATCATCAGTGAAAAAAATAAAATTATTTTATGATATGGCCCGCACATTAACTATAACTTAATCACCCTTCAAGTTATGTTATTTGAAATTATAATCAAGCAGTTTTAAATTAATATAGCAAAACGGTATCCGTTTATTGTACATTCATCTTACAAATAGAATAATTGAGCAGTTTTAGCTTAAGGTCAACTCAAATTAAACAAATATAGAAATCGTTATATGTTAGAAAAATATCAATAGCTTTGGGATTAACAATATTTAATGAGAATATGACTCCATTTATTCATCAAGATATCTTTTCATCCACTCTTTGCCGATGATGATTTTAAGAACGTTTTCTTATCTACCCGCCTGATAACCTGGATACAATGAGAGTAGAACCGATGCTAATGCCTCATTTTCTACCATTTCATAATTATTTTCAAGAGGATGACGACAAGACGGGCAAGAATAAACTCCTGCAGAAAAACTTCGTTTCAAACAGCTGTAGCAAATATTATGACCGCAAGGTGTAGTCACAGGACGATAAACAATCTCTTGACAACACACGCATACAAATCTTTCTGAAACTTGTTGTAAAAACTTAGCCTTTCCGCTAGACAAAGCTATGCGACATTCATCCCAAAGTTTAACATTCATCTTATCCTTCTTTATCAGATCAGCCAACTCTTTCTCAAGCTTATAGCCTTCCATTTTCTGACGTTTTACAACAGGTCCTTCTTCTTTGGACAACTGAAGATTACTTTCTTTTAAAGCTGGGCGTTTAAATCGTTTCTTACTATCCTCTTTTTCCTTGGCCTCTAAATAACCGTCCGGATAAAGCATTTCTAAACCCAAAGCATCTATGCGACGTTTACCTTCCTCAGTCCAGGGAGCAGGTACAGGATCATCCCTTCGTAGAACATAGCGCCATACACTAAAACCGCTTTTACCTGTCTGCTGATAATACTTAACAACTTTGTAAATACCATCGTATCTGTTGCCATCCACCGGCGCATATTTACTGTGTTTAGCAAGTTTGTAATTGCGGATAACTCTGACAGGTATTCCGCCTCTCCAATCTTTGGCCTCGGCACCATCAACATTATTTAATTTAGCGTTACAGTTCAAAGCTAAGGCTTTGTTCATCCTTGTTAATGTCTGGTCGCAACTTTGCTCTGCAGTTCTTTTGTTTCCTGTTAAATCTCTACCCCCTGAACCGGTGTAAAAAAATTCATCACCGTTATCAATGTCATCTTCGTAACCAGCAGATAAAACTAAGGAATATGCGCAGTCTGTTTCTCGCCCATGAATCCCAGCTACATGTGGTCTATGCACTCCAACTTCAGCGGCTTGTAAGCGAAATTTCCAACAAGTCCCAACTTCTACTCCAGGAACAGGTCCCCTATGATTAGCAGGAACCAAAGTACATTCCCTGGTTCTCCCGACGCAAGCCATTCCCTTTCCCCAGTCGCGTTTTCCGTTTTTATCACCGCTGATTGCTTTGGATTTCTTTTTCGTGTCTTTCAATTTATCTCCAACCTTGACTATCTCATTTTCATCATTTTTACATTCAGGACAATACCACTCGTCTTCTGTCGGAATACTTGTGAGAGGTGGATCCAAACAAGCGAGATGATAAGCGCTGTCGCATTCGTCGCATAACAAAAGTAAATGAGCATTTTCTTTGCCTGAACAAATACGGCAGCCACATTCCCTACATTTTTTACGTTCGTTATCCATGCAGTTCGTACAGCGAGCTGGAACTCTACGTCTCGTTACATGATTTGGAAGTTCTTCGTTTATATCTTTGGTACGATCATTGAGTAGTTTTGGTTTCTCTATTGCGAATATTTCTCCCTTCGGATCAACCCGACAATCCACTAAAGACGATTTGTCTCTTCCTACCGACAAAGTTCCAGTCAATTGACGGATCGATCTAGTCTTGTGTATCTTGGAGATGGCTAAGTCATACCAATAACCAATTTCCCCGGGTTTGTCGATGTTGTAATTGATCATTATTTCTTGGCCAATATCTAAGTCGGTAAATTTAATTAGTCTATGAGCACGAGGTCTTATGTGTTTTTCATCAACTTCAAAAGGATCCCCGTCTTCCTCTGCATCCCACTTCAATCTATATATCAACTTATTTTCTCGTTTAAAGATTTTTGTGATAGTAGCTTCGAACCACGCGCCATATACCAAATCTGTACAGTCTATGGAGTCCCCGATTTTGTAGTATGCACTTTCAGCCTCTACTTCGTCTGTATTCTTTTCTTCTTTATCTGTGGTCGCATTTTGACTAAGGCTAGGCGTGGGGGATTTTTTTTCTGATATTTCGTCTGGTTTAGCTTTAACCATCAACTGTATAACGTCGTTTAAATTAACGTTGTAATCGAATAGTTTGTAGCCGTTCTCAAGCTGCTTACCGCGATAAAAAAGACGCTGTAATTCCGGCTGCACCGACATTTCTTTCTCAACCATAGCCTTAAATTCGACTACAGTCGTCAATTTGGATATGTTTAATACGACATTTCGCTTGCCGTCGATAGTTCTCACTTGAACATACATCTTGAATAACTATCACCGTATATTTAACAAGAAAAGACAACGACTATCAGACGAAAGCATTAGTTCATGTTTAGAAATAAAATGATACAAGTCCGTTACAACGTGTTGCCAGGAAGCCTAAATGCCGGTAATGCACAAGGAAGCGTCTTGTAGGCGTGGCCTACTCTAGCGGAAGAAATGGAACTACTCCTTGTCGGTTGCTCGGTTAGCTCGGTATGTGCTGAAGGGATCGAATCACTTGTAATAGTTCTCATATTTCTCCTATGCAACACGCAAGGTAGTTACAGGTAGTAAAAGGATCAAGAATGAGACTTCGCCAGGACCTAACTATTTTGAAGGATAATTCCATTCCAAAACGACCTTTCGTTACCATAAAAATAAAACTTACCATGTGCAGATACGCTAGGTTGTGTAAAAATATTCATAGTTATTCTATGAATGTGTACCTTTTCGTGATTTTCAGACCGGTTTTACGTTATCTACTTCATTCATCAAATTCGCAGATAATCAAATAGTCAATAAGACATTATAACGATTTCCCACTTTTTAAGCTGACAGTTTTTAGAAGTAAACGTTTGTAATAGAGTAACTATAATTTAATAAAATGAAAATGCTTCGTTAAAAAGACAAAAACGTATTTTATTCCTATACCTTTAAAAAATCAAATTTATCTCCCACAAGATCCCATTGCTGTCCCTCTACAAAATTCAAATTTTCAAGGAAAGAATAATCTTTTCTAAATTGGATCTGATATTTACAAGGATCAAACTTTTTCGTGTAAAAACAACTTCAAGTTACATTTTTTACTTTTTTTTTATTTTAGAGGTGAGAATAAATTTCAAGTGTAATAGTGAATTTGTCGTTTACTCATTTCTAATTCGTGAAATTTTCTTACGTCTCATCATTGAATGTCGCATGTATATGCGGATTATATATGGATAGACATTTTGATAAAGAATAAAAAAAAATCAACAAACTGTACTCTGGAAATTGTTTAAAACGTTAGTACTGAGCTCTTATTGTTAGCAGCAAACACTCCGTTTGGTAAGCCCTGAGGGAAATTTTATAGTAGCAGATGAAGCAAGGAATAATAATAATTTGAATGAATAATGATACAGATCTTTTTTTTTTCGTACAAAATAATAATTATACAATTGAAAGTCAGTCGTTTGATCATTTTCTTCTATCCCGTACAAAAAAAGTTGCATCGTTTTGGAGCACGTAGTTCAAGCCACTGTTCTTGATTCGGTACATACATCTCAGCTGGCATTCGTTCCAACCCTAATGATTCTGGAGATCCATCTGCACTGTTTGATTGTGCTATAATAGATGAATAATCAATATCACATATGAATTTTAACAGATGAAAATGAGTCATAGTCAGACCCAACAAAAATCAAGTACACTTATTTGATAGGAAAATAATAACAAAAATATGTTGCAAGTAGTAATTTTAAGTAAGCCTAGATGAATTGATTGTCTATCCCCAGCAAAAAAGCCCGATAGAAACAATAAAACTTCAGAAAACTGATTCAACATCTGTTTTTATTAGTCTTTTAACTGTGTAACTATTCGTTTTTAGAGGTTTGTTTCTGTAGGGATTGCTGCAGAAATGTAAAAGTAATGCTGCAACAAAATGGGGATGATGCGGATGATATCAAAGTAAACACTCTAAGCTAAACGATGTAAATAATTTAAAATGAATTCGATCCCATAAAATGCCATTGACTCGAGCATTGACTTCAAGTTACCTGCTTGCTTGTGCATAGTTATAGCTTCACCAGGATGCCTTAGGAGTAAACGTCCAACACCTTCGCATCTACGAAGTACTTCATTCTTTAACAGATGACCTCTAACAGTTTGAGAAATAATAGAACATTCCATTAGCCACGTTGTAACAGAGGCGAAATCTGTTAACAACTGCAATGCTCCCCATTCGCTGTATGAAATGAAATGATTAATATTATTTGTACAAACGCTTATAGTGGTCTTATGAATTTCCAAAGTTACACATAACAACGTGTAAATGTCATATACCTGAATTTTATTCTGTGTAAGTAAATATAATCGAGCCAAGATTCACACATAATTTTTAAAATCATGTTTGATATCTCATAATCGTCCACCACTTCTAGTATCGGTGATAAAACCTTCTCTAAAAGGTTTCATTGCAATTAGTCAAATACTACAATAAAAAAATCCATTTTACTTCATTAATAATCACATTATCTAATTAGAAATAAATTTCTAACGATACCAAGATATGTAGCGACATAGAAACTTGGCGTTACAGGAGCAACGTTGGTATTACGTTTCCAATAACTGGGTCTCGGAAAGCACATGTGCAGATTTGCCAAGCTCACTGTTCGACAAATCTTTGCTAAAGTCTGAATACATTTCACGGGAGAGTCCTACAAAAGTTATAACAAATTAGAGATATAAAATTTGGTAGCTAAGGAATTTAAATTTAGCACATAGCAGTCGAAAACACAAAAATTGTACCCCCACCTTCAGTAACTGGATGTTTGCGTTTACTTCAGATGCTATTTTAGCCCTCATTCTTGTGCATACATAAACCTGTACACTTACAGATTCTGATGCTAAAGCATTTGTGTGGTCAGCAAGCTGAAAAATATTCAATGATGCGAGATACTAACACTTGATCACCGTCTTGTAATTTTGTAATTTGGTATATGAGCTGAGAGGTACCTTGAGATAAGAAAGTTCCTCGATACAATTTTTCAGGTCACCTCGTACCAGAAGAAAAAATGCATTTAGATCCCAAGTATGAGCAATATAACTAGCCTCTTGCATCGCCCAAAGTCGCATCATGTGTACAGAATGATCCATTCTATGCAAAACTAGTATTTGCTCTGAAATTGGAAGTTCAAGTAATGGTGCACCGACTACCCACTCTCCACCAACCTCGCACTCATTACTCAGCGACACCAATAAAGCAAATAATTCAGCAAACATTTGGCCCGTATCTGTTCCCTTAAAATTTATGATTCGTAAACCAAAACGCATAATGGCAATCTCGATATTGTTGGAATACATTAGATTTTACACAATTCTAATATTATTGATACAATGCTTGTCTTAAGAATTTTGCCTTTTATGTGCGAGATGAACTCTAGACCAACCATGCTTTGATAACAAACTCCATTAAAATTTGGGAGGTAGTAAGACATGGGTCCGCGTTTACCCTGTGCATTCCTAGATACATTTGCATTTCCAAATTCCAGAACTTATAAAATATTTACCTCGGTTGATATAGGTTTTGACTGACAATTAAATGCAGACGTGTATGCGCCTCTAAATAACTGATCCCACGCTGTAGTTGTGACATGGCATCCCAGGGCATCGCAAAGATTTTGTAAAGCAGGTAGCACAGTGGGCGGTACTGTGGTGAACAAATCATCACATCAGCTTGACATAATGCTTGGATGTTATTTTATTGAATGAAGAATTATTGTTGAAAATTCTCGAATCATTACCATCATTTGCTTGGATAAATTGATGGAGCCAATCCTTAAGATGTAGTGCACCTTGACTATGCCGTGTTGCAAGTGCCTCTGGAGACCACCAGAGAATAACATGATCTAAAATACTTGACACCGCACCCCAAGCTACTTCTTGATAATAATCTGTAGCCTTTCTTTGAGCACCTCTTTTTAATCTGCTCTCACCTGACGAACAATTTGTTGGTAATTATTGGCCCTGTGTACTTTGAAGCAAAAATTGTAACAAATTTTTAGGAGCTACTTAGGAGAGTAGCTGTGAGCTAAACTTTCATCTACCTTGAATAAACTTTATAGCGCCTGGACCAAAGAGTTTGGGAGAAATGTCTTTGGCTACATTTAATAACTTAACGATAAGCTCATTTTGAGCATTCACCAATGTTTGTATACTCTCTACATTCGATATCACAGTACCAGGCAATGAAACACTTGTAATAGGTGGCGTCATATGTTTTGTCAGCGCGCTGTGATAAAGATGAGATGGTTTTTAACGAAAATATCAGAATACATACTCGATAATTAGGGTAATCAACGCTTTTAATGCGTACCGATATATTTCGATACTAGAATTTTCGGAAATTTCTGCATCTGCGAAAGCAGCAGATTTCAAATCTGTCTTTCCATCTGCAGGGTGATAATTTGCTAGCAAACACTCAATAAGTTCATGACAGTAATCTTCTGCTCTATTTTTTGCCAAGATCTGTAATTTACATACATGACGTTATTTTTAAACCCTGAAGAAATTTTCAAGTAAACTATCTCTACATCGAATGTGACTTATAGGAATATTTTATAAATTTTTATTCACTTGCAACAACCGCGTTATGGACAATTTTTTCAGTGGTTCCACTATGCCGGGACAGTCATTATGAAAAATATTTGTCGAAAGATCTGTGACATCAAGATCCAAATCTAGCATTTTATTATAAATATTGACAAACCTGAAATATAAACATAAAATTTTTGTCAATTATTGTTCATAGTATACTGAGAAAAAGTCCAATGGTTTGTACACATTTCTCTGTTAATGAAATTTACCTGTCCTAGCTCGATAATATGATTCATAAATAAATTGGAAAAGTCAATCATATAAAATATTCTTTCACTATTTCTTAGAAGGTTTAATCATGCGCCTCGGACATCTACAATTTTCAACAATACTTCAAAACTAATGGTAAATATATTCATAGGCATTGTTCAACCAAACTGATGTTGTAAGAAATGTGAACATTGTCGTGTAAAATTACCTGAAAATATTATCGAGCAATGCATCATGCTTGCAATCAAGAATATCGTTGATCAAATCACGTGTGATTTTTGCAACTACATTAAGCCTGCGTTTAAGAAGAGTTTTGAAATGTTCCACTTTATACTTGTGAACAGGATGCTTTTGGGGTACGACTTGTTCCATAGTTTGGTAGTCTTTTAATAACGTTTCCAAACTAGCAAGAATGTCCTTCAAGTTCTTTAAAATATATACGTTTATATATATTAAGTACATATGTATATAGTAATGAATATAAAGAGAATAACAATTGGCTAAATATGGTAATCATTTAATGACACTCATACTCATAATTATTGTTGATCGGCAGAATGAATATATTCAAGACATCTTTTCTTTTTTTATGTTAGAGAATACCAATTATATTACTTTCATTTATAGTACAGTCATTTATTCATAAATCTATAAACTGACCTCATGATAACAAGTATTTGAATTTGCAATATCCGAAGTGGTTGAAATAATTTCTTGTGTGAGCTTGCGCATAGACTTGTGTACCAATAAACAGTTCCTATACCATTCTTCAAGGATTGTATTAATCGGAGGCAGCCACTTTGCCACGTTTACTCTATAATTGTTGTCCATGATTCCAAAATATCTCACTTACAAAACTAACGTAGCAAAGTATTATTGTATGTGCTATAACTTCTTTTATCCTTTCATCATGCACTGGAATGTTAAGTGATTAATAAATTTATATATAAAACAGTTGTAACATAATGTTTATGGAATAAATTTGGTCTATTTAATTGTTTATCAAATCTTCATATCGTAGATTGATCATTATTGAAAAAATTGAACTCTGACCTTAGTCTTCTTTCTTTTAATTAGAAATCCAAATAAGAAGGTTTTACTATTTTAAAGACTTTTATTGATATTTATGCATTTATAATAAGAAACTGATTAAGATTATTGATTAATGATGTAGTTAAACGATCCTCTACGTTGAAAATTTATTCATTTTATTCCCTCGAACTTTCCTATTGAGGATTCAAGGATTAACTACTTAATTTCGTAGCAGCCAAACAAATCCTGTTGCCATTGGGAACATGCGATGCATGCTGTACACAGGTCTCTATATTATTTAAGACTGTGAAGATAAGGCAGATTTCTCCAGCTATGTAATGCCATATCAGGCGATTAACTAAGGTAGGAGTCTCGTTGAGACTGAAGAAATACAAATATCGATAAATCTTGACTATTTTGATGCCCTTGAATAATGGCGTTAAACACAAATCACTGTAATATATGAGTAAAGAATGAAGACGATATGTTCAAACTATCAATGTAATTATATTTTATTTAGTAACAATATTATACGAGTCAATTCATATTTGTGTTAAATGTGTAAATATATATATATATATATAATATATAATGGTACTAATAGCCTAAGTATAATACATTAATATATGTGTATATGTATATATATATATATATATATATATATATATATATATATATATATATATATATATATATATATATATATATATATATATATATATATATATATATATATCATTTTTTTCTTCTTTTTTAATTTTTTGTTTTAAGTAATTAGCATGTCTTCTCTGAATCTAATCTTGTCGCCTATCAAAAGAGCAAGGATCGAAGGCATTATGAATAAAAATATGTCACCCAATTAAATTGATTCAGAAGATCGAAATTTTCCTCATCAATTTTTAACATTATTTATCATGATTAATCATTCATTCTTTCTATTATCATAAGGATAATATATACTATGTATAGCGACAGTCCAATATTCGACATTCATTCATAGATAACTAACATATGAATTTTGTTTGAAAGTAACAAAATAATATAAAATTAAACTCAACTTTGAGTAAGCCATTCAATATATTATCAGTTGTAGTGCCAAGACTACTTCTTTCAAATGAAACTCATACATAGAGAAATATATCTTTGCCAAAAATATGACCAGTTTGGTACAAAGAAATTACGGTAGTATTAAGTGTAAAACTCTATTGAACAGCAATTTCACAAGTATGAATTCTCATGGAGCAAATATGGCTGCAAGATATTGAAAGCTCAGAATAAACTCACTCAAAGTATTTTTTCGTAGATCTTTCATTCTTCAGTGAGACTATTACAGCAAATTGAACTGGAAAATACATCTTGGCCCAAGTATTATGTCGCATTTAGTTTGTAAAAAAAATACAAGAAATCTGTCAAGCTCATTTTCCCATCTCTTTTCTTATATTATTCAACCGAACGTTACGGAACATGTATTGTCCTGCAATGTACTTGTAACAAATCTCAATTGAAAAATAATACAAACTCCAAATTTCGGTAGAACAATGGCAAGCTGACGACATTTTCAAACTGAGGTCTCTATCCAACACAATACCAACCACACAATTAAATAACAAACTCTTCGTAAGACAATGCGAAATCTGAAATGTTAATAGAACATTAGAATTTTCTGATGTAGAGTCAAAATACGTCCAGCGTGTGATTTAAAAATACAATGCCGATTCCACCCGAATTAAATGCAAGCCTTTTGACCAATATTTTTGGATATATTTATGTACTTCACCTAAAGTATCAGACTTCGATTTTCAGATTTGGTATCAACTTTGCGAAAATCTGCTTGGACAATTCAAAAACCATTAATTCATATTAGGATCCAGATTTAATCGACGTATAAACAGTTTTTTGAAGAATGAATATTAAAACAGCATAAACCATCAATTTTTCTCACAGTAATAAACAACTAGAAACAACGAAAATACAAAATACCTATTGATTAAAATTTTTCAACCATAAATTTCCAAAGCTACCCCTATTCTGCGATATCATGGTATCCCTTCAATTCAAAGATTCACCCGAGTATGTCTCTGTTAAATTTAGAAAGTTTATAACTAATGAGAAGACCAGTTTTATACATTTTTAATATCGACAGACTACTAAATAAAAGATCATGTCATTCCTATCCCAAAATTCAAAATGTTCTTGCTTATTCTTAGATTTACAGTAACAAAAATCTGCTAGAATCTTGTTGGAACGAGAATGGTTATATAAAAAGATGATTCAAGTGGTACTCTGCTACCATCTGTGTTTAGTGGATATTTCCGAAATTGTAAGTTAACAAGTTTCTGAAAAGCTCAAAGTATATACAGAGTTCAGGTCGTTCATCTATATAGTTCTTTCGCTTTGATCATTACGGAAGATGAGTTGTGATGTTTAATAAGCATATACTAAATATATTATTAAGATTCATAAATATCACAATCTTAATTAAACACTATATTTTAATTAACACGTTGAATAATATTGTCTCTGTAACATAATTATTCGAAGCAAACTAACTCTACCAACAGTAACCACAGGCAAGGCTGTATCAAATATTATGATACTAATTACTATATGCTAAATTGGAAGATAAGTAAAACTCAATAATTTTCAGACTTCCATTTTACTAGAACCCTTGGCAAATGACGTAATTGGTAGATTAATAAAATAATTTTATTGTCAGCTTACACCTGAGTATGTGAGAACTAAATACATACATATTTTTTTATTTATATTGAACTTATTTCAAAATCAATTTAACATATTAATATAAGATAGTAAGACCAGAAATACCATAGAATTGAATAAACTACATTAGATACTGAAGACATATCTGGTTTTATTATTTCTCTGATGTTTTAGTAGTATGAGAGCAAGTGGAAATCTGTGTTAATGGCAGTTTCATTGACATCATACACTAGTTTTATAAGCCTACTATTTGTATTGACAGAGTTAGTTTACACGAAGTATAAATGAAATTCCCATGTGCAATGGATTATGAGCGATTGCAACATAGTTACGAGATCCGATTTACAAGATTACACAATTAAGTAACACTTTCATACTCAGTGCCACTGTGAAATTCAAGGAGATTAATCTTTTTCACTAAACTCCACTCTACCTTATATCTGTCTATAGTGTCTACACTTTCATGACACACCTTATTCTTGGTGTAAGTTAAATTATACTTTGTCTGCTTAGAAATTCAATTTTTGTTATGTCATATACAGAACATTGATAATCTCTTCTATTTTCATTATAAAACCATTTGTATTTTGCTGATTTTGACTCACAACAGAGTACAATTCAGGTAAACTGTAGTGTACTGATGATTTGCTTCACTGAATTGTACCAAGAACGAAAAATAAAAAAATACTATGATAAATAATTACATTCATAGTAAAAACTGAGAGGATGGATACAAAAATGGGCTAAAACGAAAAATATAGTTTAATAAAAAACTGAAGAAACCTGGCTAAATGCTTTGAACATATTCAAAAGCAATGAAATAGGATACTTCTTAGGTTGATATTTAAGGTGAACAATATATTTGTTATTTAATATTCTTATTGACAAAAAAAAAGAATACGCAAAAACAAAATGTTTAAGCCAATCTCAGTAAGAAGGACATAATTCGATTTATATCTCCTTTTCCATCCATCCCCTCAATCAATATTTATGAAGTGCTGGTATCCTTGGTATACAAAAAAAACATAAGAATTCAATAATGATTGAATATTGTTGCATACAATTACATATTGTATATAATTTCAAAGATAAGGGATGTAATAGAAAACTAGATACTTTAGAAAGTTTCAACATCATGGCACCTCAACAACACTACAATGAAGAAACATGAAAAGCAGGATCACAAATAATTGAGAAGTAACAACAGTTCTGTTTGTCGAGTTGTAATAAAAAACAAATAGAAAAAATAAATATCAAGTGAATGTATTCCTGACAAAATTGTCATATACATCTAAAGAAATATCCATTAAACTAGAAACACGTTTGAGAAAACAAAAAAGTTCGTAAGAGTGATTCAATAATTTTACTCCAAATATATAACACTTAAAACTCAATGTACATGAAAAAAAACAGAATCAGACACAGTTCAAGGTACCAATAAAATTCTTATCAAGTCAAATCACATAAGTTATATCTCCTGTATATTGCTCAACTCTGTGATCAAAATAATAATAATAATAATAATAATAATAATAATAATGACAATAATAATAATAATAATAATAATAATAATAATAATAATAATAATAATAATAATAATAATAATAATAATAATAATAATAATAATAATAATAATAATAATAATAATAATAATAATAATAATGACAATAATAATAATAATAATAATAATAATAATAATAATAATAATAATAATAATAATAATAATAATAATAATAATAATAATAATAATAATAATAATAATAATAATGGCAATAATAATAATAATAATAATAATAATAATAATAATAATAATAATAATAATAATAATAATAATAATAATAATAATAATAATAATAATAATAATAATAATAATAATAATAATAATAATAATATCCTACCTGCATAAGGTTCTACATATTTCTGATATATGTAACAAAATAAAAAGAAAAAACAAAAAGAATCCTTTGCAGAGCCTCGAGAAAGTAATTTTATCTCATACAAAACACCTAATTTCAACACAAGAATACTTCAAAATTCAACCCTATATGTAACCGCTCAATTGTTCAATATTTGCATTTTAGACTTGATTTCAAGCTTTCAGCTTAATTTTCAGGAAGGGTACATTTTCCTGTCAGGCACAGAGACGTATTTACAATTTATTATATTTAATTTATACATTTATATAAGCCAGTCATTTACTTGACGATGTTGGCAAGTTGTAATTACACCCACATAGCATCTTCAAATTAGATCCAAACGAACACTAACTGCTGGATATAAAATACTGAAACAATAAAATAAAGAACTTTTAGTCAGTATTTTAGAAAAGTTGCATTAGTTCAATTGCTATTTGGCATGAATGCAATGGATGAATAGTAAATTTTCATGTCTTTCCTAAAATTATGCGCCTTAAATGTGAATTTCAATTGAATCAAAATATAAATTCCTAGTTCTTTCAAAGTTTTGAAGAGTGTCTTCTAAACACGAAATTTTTTAGGGTCTGATAAAATTGATTCAGTAATCTACGAAAAAGACTTTTAAAGTGCTATAGTTCGTAATGGAAACTAATCTTACTACAAATACGAAGTTCGTAACATTCAAGACATGTCTGCGGACTAAGGTAAATCAAATTGAATAAAAAATAAAGTCAAGTAATACATGGAACACCAATCAAGGACCAACATCTATTGACTTCAAAAGCTATTCTCAGTAATTTTATAATTTCGATGACATGTTAATCAATCGTGACAATTGCTGCATTACTTGGGATATGATAATTCAGGCAACATTGGTCAAAAACAGATCTGAATAATTTAATATGACTTTTTGATCATATCTAAAATTGAATATTTTCGAGATTGAGAATTGAAAAAATCTGGACAAGTCTGAAATGTTCAAATTGTAAAAACTCACCTAATTGGAAGCAGTGGCAGTTGCTGTAGGTGCAAGAGTTGCTGCCGCAGCTGGCTCTTCGGTAACAATACGTCGATTTTTTTTTATCCGTTTCCACTCACCGTTCGTATAATTCATTTGGAAATGAGTTTCAACAAGCATCGAAACAGTGCTACCATCAGGCTGTGTTACTTCCTCTATATTCTCAGATAGCATAACTGTGACTATGTTACCCAGCTTTGGGCAGGGGTTGTCTGAAAAAATAAGAAAAAAAACCGTTTAATCAAAAAAATTTGATTCTGTTAAGATTCATTCAAATTCTAAGGTCCAGTAGCAAAAATAGTGTTTTTATCAACACTTTTTACTTTTTGAATCTCACCTCTGGAACCAGCCATAAAACCAAGTATAACTGCTTTCTCTGGTCTGGTAACTTTATTAGCTGTTCTGAACATGTCTTGAGCCTCAAGCATTTGTTCTCTCTGTAAAGGGAAAAGTAAACATATAATGTCTGTACACAGATAAAACTATTTTGCTAGATATTCGGTTACCGAATAGAATAGAACTTGAAGGCAAGTGTATTGTTCAAAATTACCGTAAGAGACAGTCCTTTTCTTGTGTTGGCAGCTGCATTAGCTGGCGGTGCAGTAGTCTGAATTCGAATTTGAGTCACAGTCTGAGTAGGTCTAACAATTTGTACATTAACAGGTGTAGTTTCAACTATAGTTGGAGGTGTCGGATTAACCACCGGCAATGTAGAACTTGGTGTTGTAGGTGTTACAGGTGTTGAAACTGAAAAAAAAACAATATAAAAAGTAAACGATCGTGTAATTTTTAATCCGGATACCCAATATAAAGTCTATTACTCCGAAATATTACGAATTCCTATCAAATCTAGTAACACTGTAACAAGTTCTGCTCGTCATGAAATCTATTAAATTTTAATGGCATCTTAGACCTCTGAAATCTCTGAAATCTCGATTATTTCTTGTAGAATTCCACCAAAATTCTATCAATACTTGAATGAACATAAAATGGGCAAATCAAAATGATAAAAATGGTGACAATTATGAGCTTCTCACATATTACTTCCTCACAGATAAATTAACTTCGCTTTTTTACATCCATGACCTAATATTATCGCATTAATCTGCATAAATCTCTTCTTTAATCAAATTTATGACAAAAAAGAGTAACTTACGAGCTTGCGCTGTGATAGTAGCAACTACGGTGGATGGTGTACTACTAGGTGTAGCATAAGTCTGCGTAGGTGCGATGGGCGTTGCAGGTGGATTTAGAGGAGCTAATCCTTGAGCGTACTCTGGTGTTGTGGGTGTTTCTGGTGTGGTAGGTACAACTGTTGCAGCAGCAGCAGCCGCCGCTTGAGCTTCCGCCGCCTTCTTCTGTTGCTCTTCCATCTCGAGCATGCGTTTTCGTTTCTTGGCTTGTGCATATCCCAAAGGTTGCTCAGTTATATCAAGAAGTTTTATTCCACCGTCTTTACGAATCCGACTTCCAATTGGTGCACGATTAGACATAGACGGACTTGTCAGAGAAGGTGAGCGAAAACCACTAGTTGGAACTCTGCTTGGTATTCCTTTCAACGGTGCTAAGGCAATAATGAATAATTTTTGAATATTGTGCTGATGCATTATTTACCTACTTAAATCAATAGACGTTTGATATAATTTTTTTAGGATAAGAGCAGGAGTTATCGATTGGTTTATTTTACGACAAAATACTTTATTTACGAAATGAATGAAGTCAGAATTTACCGAATAAATTTGTTACTGAATAACGAGTTTTTAGATACTTTTGCACTTACAAATTCACTTCAGTTCGTAAACCAGAGCCCTTAGCCTGTATAAAAGGTGTTATAAATGAGGAGTAAGATTATAAGTTCTCACTTGTGTCTGTCATTTTCCTTGGCATTCCGCGACTCCGTACTGGAACAGTTGGAGCAGTACTTTTTTTCAAATTACTAGCTGCATCGGCACTCTTTTGTAATAACTCAGCGCGTAGTGCAGCACTTTTGGGTTTTCTCTTGAGTGTAAAATGCTTTGTAGGTGCCGGCTGTTGACCAACAACCGAAACCAGTGCCGTTTTATTTAAATAATGACATTCTAACGGAAGCATAGCTGCATCGCTTTGTTTTTTAACAAGTTTTCTAAGATCGTTGACTAGTTCACTAAAAATTGGACGATGTTCATCAAGGTCTGAAATGTCTGTGTTCAAAGATCCCGTTGATGGGAACGTTTTCATCGCTTCGGATAACATCGATACCCATAATTCGCTATCCAGCGATGCGACTTCAATAATTTCTTCCAATTCAACACGCCACTATCCAACCAAGTAAGTAATCATTGCATTAATCTCAAGCATTAAAAATTAACTTCTTTACTCTATCTCTATATGACATACTGCATCGAACAAAATAAGACATCAACCACTATTCAATAAGAATTACATATCATTTCGCCTAACGGACAGCCGCAACTATGTTGCTCTTTGACTATAATACATCTTTACGTTATTAATTCAACAGTTTTATTTTATCTTTTTTTCTTGCATCTTGTGCTATAAGTGAGAAATTATTTCTAAACAGCTGACATTTGCATGTTGAATGTGTCAAACGTATAGAGGTTACGTATGATTGGTATTACGAACGTATAAGTTAGATGTTAGCTATTAGTAAATTGTATACATGTATAGCGGTGGTTTACTAACAATACATAAATAAATGGTCGGAAAATATGAGCCAGACGTAGCAAGTGTGTAGTTATAGGTTAGTATTGGTAAAAAGTGTGTTTCAATAAATATGGGAATAAATGAAAAAATAAGTAGTGGATGAATAATTGTGATACAGTTATTGAATTGTTTTGGGAATGAATGAAGATTGTAAGTGATTATTTTGGTATACATACTACATACCTCTTCGACATTGCGCCTTTGTAGGTGAAAGAAAGAGAGTAGTAATTTGAGCTTAACTTGGGTTTGTAAATCTGGAAAACAATCTTTAATGTTTCGTAATACTTCGGCGTTCAATTGAGAACAAATTGAACTACCAGTCCAGCTATCGTTTGACGTTCCGAGCTTATTATGAAGCCACAACGACGTATCACTGTCTCGCACATTCGCCATATTGAACTTGTATGATTACAGCTATCGCCGTACCTGACCGCAACGACGCTACTAGAGTTCCCGCCGATTATTCTTTATTGCAATGCATTATGGGCGCGGACGAATAAAGGCGGGTATTTAAAAAAATTCAATTTAAGACTACGCGTTATTTGAATATTATTGTGATTCGTATGATGAGGTATTCGTCAGTCGTACTATTTTATAATCGTGAAATAATGTAAATTATAATAAAGCAAATGAATACAAAACATCTACAGAGCGCAATTTGTATTTGAAGATATTATTTAACGCAAATTTTCGGATATGCGATACCAAACGATTATCGACGTTTATACAAGTAAAGGACTCGCATCTGTCTTTATGTAAAAGCGGTTTCAGTCAAATTCCATGAAACTGGAGTATATAGCATTTCTTAAATATCTTGGAAACCCTTAACTTTGAAGGGTTTGGCCCACTTTTAATCGGCATGATTTGAAATGCAACATACTCCAGTTTCATGGAATTTGACTGACTAGGAGAGGGCAAGATAGTCGGATTTTTGTAATTTTTTATACTTATGGTACGTGTAGTTGGGACCTTGAATAAGAATTTCCCAAAGTAGTTTGACGAAACATTCATAATTTTCTGAGATAATCGACCTTGAAGTTAATTTTACTCGACTTTATATTCACTAGACACAACGCATATTCCAACAGGGCGCGTAGCCCAGTTGGTAGCAGTCGAGTTCAGTAGCCGCGGAATCGCTGGTTCAAGTCTCCTCGTGAGTTTTCATATTAAAACTAAACTGAGCATTTTTTAACTCACAGGTATACGATAAATGAATGATTAAGATTTCATGTTTCATACATTTTCCTTATTACGTTAGTCAAGCGGTGTTACGATTACTGATTTTCATAATTTTTCACCTATATTGAAGCATTAATCATTAATCAATTAATTGTCATATCAGACATGCATTTAATGTAAACATGAATATATTATTACGTATAAAACCTTAATAATAACTGCATACTTTGGGCCGTGATATATCAGTTCAGAAAAATTTTTTATGAATCTTTTTGCGAATATAAAACCGATGTAACAAGTAAAGAATTTAGAGCGATTCACTGTTCCCGTGGCAACTGATAACAATAGGCGTTTACCAATAATTACATTTGTAGGTATATTGACTTTTTCTCATTTCGGTTCACGGTTTACAGTTGGCACAGGATTCTGAAGAAAGATAAAATAGAAAATAACTGTCAAAAAGAGTCTAGCTTTATTATTATTCCCAAAAATGGCTGGGATGACAAAAAGTTTATTATCTGAATATTACGGTTTCGGATCAGATAGGCGTTTTGAAAAGTCTCTTTCTAGTCATACTGTGATAAACAGCTTAGAAATTTTACCTGACGAACTTGAAGTATCAAATCCTAATCAAGATCACGAAGAAGCTAAAAATATAACTAAAGATAATTTGAACAATGGAGATGTAAGTATTAATTAAAATGGTTATATAGGGAAAATAATTATACATATGTATTGGGGGGTCCTTATTTTGGGTATTTTCGACATTTAATCCGGCCGCCCCCCAGAATCTTTTCAAATATATAATAAAAAATGCCTCTGAAGTTTGATATTAATATTAACACGTGCCCCAAAGCGACCAAAGTTTCAAATGCAAAAATACATGTAGGTACTTTTATGCATCGATTGTATAAAAATTGTTATCTCACGTAATAGTTCATCAAAAATTCTGAAACTTGGCTTAGTTGTTACTAACTGCCAGAGGTACAAGAAGGTATTTTCATTATATTTTTTGTTTTTTCAAAAATAAATTTCCGAATTATGACCTTTACATTATTTTTTTTCCTCTATTTCACGACAAGTCGATCAAATCAAAGATCAAATTTCGAAAATACCCAAAATAAGGACCTCCTAATATGTATGCAGATTGCAGAATGACGTGTAAAAATTTCAGGAAAGTGTTGCAAACAAATCTGATGTCAGAAATTTACTTGTTGAACAAGAACAAAGATCGTCTAGAGTCCTGAGCGAGGCAACATTAACGAAAGAGTATACTGGTGACGAAAATTATGAAATGTTTTTGGAGACTAACTCAATCATGAATGACTATGTCTTTAAGAATGAAAAGACGTCACAAGTAAAACATGATGAATCATTAATTAACACTGATCAGAGCCAATTAAAACCTGTTGAAGAAATTCAAGATGTAAATTTGGCAATAATAGAAGAAACTGCACCAGAAATTAGATCAAACATATCATCACCAATGCCAAAGAAACGACTGAGCAGGAAATTAAAAACATCAATAATGGCTTTACCACCTCCACCCAAAAAGCTTCCAGTTTGTAATGGAGTTTACTTAGATTTAACATCCACTGGGATATCAGTATTCCCTCTTAGCATGTTGAATAAACTATCCAACTTAAGGGTAGAGATCAATTTACAATAATTTCACTAATCATAATTAAGTACCTTTAGAGATTGCGATCCATACCAATTTTTGTCTCTTTTTTTTCCATTTTCTATTTCTTCTATATTTATTTCTTTCTCTAGAATAAGAAATGAATAAATTTTTTGTTCAAAGTGTGATAGCCAAGCGCCCATTACTTCATTTATAAAGACCCGTATATAATACATTAATTGTTTCAACCCATCTCCTAAGAAATCGCAATTTCACATTTAGCACATATATTGTACATTGATTACATAAATAAAATGATGAACCAAGGATAAATATGTTACTTACGAATAAGTCGGGATTCTAATAACAATGTTCCTATGATAGATGCTTTATTTGGAAAACAACAATCTGAGGGAATTACCAATTGAACTATTTCCATCGTTAAGATTTCTACAATGGCTTGATGTTAGAAACAATAAACTGACATGCCTGCCAAGTAACATTGCACAGCATCCATGTCTTGAGACTATTCTACTCCAAGGAAACAGAATTGAAAGACTACCATTTGAACTATGTGAGTTATTAACATCAGAAGATGATTATTAACATATTTTTTTTTATATATATTCTTCACGAATTTTATACCCAATTCGTTATTATGAAAATTTGTATTTCAGGCCAAGTGCCGAAGCTAAAAGGATTACAAACTATGCGTAATCCTCTCGTGTTTCCTCCAGAAGACATTGTGGCCCGTGGGTGTAAAGCAATTTTAGAATATCTAAGACAGGAATGGGAAAAGCTTCATCCCCAAAAAGTGATGAAGTCTAAAAAATTGAATGAACAAGAAAAGGAAATTGGTCTCTTTTATATACCTATTATAATAATTCATTTGATTATATTTCGAAAAAATTTAAGCAAATGAAGAAGAAAGACATTGTATTTCAATGACTCGAAGTAATTTTTTCAGGAGAAATTAAGCCCGATTTGACTACGATTCTTTGCTATAAGCCAAAATCAATATTAAAGAAGAAGAAAGGTCGTGATCAGCTTCCTGAAATATCATCACTTACAAGTGGGTCTAGTAGTGATATGAATATCAATGAAAAAACAATCAGACAAAAGACTTGGGATTATAAACCAAGTAACAGGTATGAAAATGTGGCAATTAATACAAGCGATATAACATTTAATAAACCAAACAATAAATTGACTGTGAAATTTTTAAAACGAGTGGATACGGAAGTATCACGAAATTGTAAGGGTTTGAGAAGTAACAGTTTATATATGAATACTACCACTGTACATACGCATCATCAATTTACAACAAAACCGGAACCACGATCATGGAAACCGAAAAAGTTTGATAAAAATTATTCGTTTTCAAATCAAGACCAAAATACGAAGAAACTTCGTAGGTCTCAGTTTCCAAATATTGCTTTTCAAGACTTTGGCTATATCAGAACTAGCATGAAGGAACCATTCAAAGCATCTAGAACAAGCGAAAGAATGTTTCATATAATTACGCACGATAGAGTAATGATGAAATTTTATCCCATGCAGTTGGATAGTACTTATTGGATACTTGAATTTTTGGAAACTTATTTAGGCATGAAAAAAAAGTGAACACAAGTCCGCACTTGAAGTTAAACTTTTGAAAAATTTAATAACATCTCAAATTAAATTAATATGTATATAAAATATTAGTTAGTACATTGCAGTAAATTCAGTGATTTGATTAGAAGCAGCGCACATATTAAAATATCTTTCATACGTCTACATCGAGGGTTCTTTTGCTTGTGAAACTTCGATAAAAGTCAATAACCAGCTAGGCTAGTTATAGTTATATAACATAGTATTAGCCAGGTGATATGCTTTGTTTTTCAGTAATTGATATCATAAAGAAATAATTCAAATCGAAACTACAGGAACATCTTAGTGCTGTTGTTCATGTTACTTAAATATCAATAAATGCTATTTAAAAAAATATCTAACTTGTTTTAATTACACCAGTTTCCTGATTCAGATGCAGTAGTGAAGGTGTAAACGTTACCACAGCAGTACGTCTAATGTGGATATCTAAGGTAAAAGAAATGCTGGGCAGGCAAGCATTGGCACTTCAGCGAATGAAGTAAGCTTCTTTGATTTATAAAGACTAGATTGCTAAGACAAAACTGTGTCTGTACAAAAGCTAAAGATGCTTCTGTTGAAATTTGATTCTTGCAAAGCAACCAGGCCCAGGGATTCGAGTCCCAGGTAGATGAAACAATCCTGAGTAAAATTGTTGAAGTTAGCTATGCTATAAATCAGAAGAAATAAAATCATAGGATTGACAACTGAATAAATAAATTTTTCAAACCAAAAGTGATATGGATCGTTTTCAATTTTAAAACTGAACTGTCGATTTTTTATATTTTATAGGGACAAAGAGGCATTGAAAGACTGGAGACAAGATAAGAGTAGCTTTGATAAAAGTATAAAGAAAGCATCAAAACGAAATGCAGGTAAATATTTGGGGGAATTTTAATTGAAGTAACCATAATTAAAGTCTGCAATATAATTGACAAGGTATATTTCACGTTTTCAGAAGATATACCTTTTGCTATCGATTTGCATAATATCCCTGTGATTTTAAAACAAGACTTGAAAATGGTAAGTTTCTTTTTGGACCCATTAGAAGATAAGCGAGTAATCAAATTTGGAGATAATGTGAAAATGATGGATGGAAATAAACTATTATGTGAATAAAATAATGAGTGAATAAATTTTAAATACATTTTAGCAAACATACAAAAAGGCCAGAAAAGGAAAACGTGGGATAATCCCACCCACGTAAGTTCAACTCTGTAACGTTGTGACTAACTGATAAAAATTATATAACATTCTAGATTTGAGAATTGAATAGAATCACATCAATATCACTTGTTCCAGAAATATTAATCAGAAGATGCAGGAACTCTTTGAATCATTGAACCAACTACAACTAGCACGGCAATCAGAGCCGCTAAGTCCCAGAACTGAGCAGAAACTTCTTGAAATAGAAATTAGAAAGGTAAATTTATCAACTAAATAGGTAGGTATGCGCTTTGAAAAACGGATATTATTTCTCAACACAGTTCAATTCATTTTCTGATTGATGAAAAATTCTACTCCTTTGCAGATATCAGATTTGCAAGATGAAGTTCAAAATCTGAAGCGTTACAATGATACCATGGTGGCACCGCTCATGGAAACGTTCAACACACCGAGTAAACGGATTGAACATACTCCATCATTTATTATTTGATAAGATATTTATTTAGTTATTTATTTATTGTTTTTTGCATAGAGCATACCTTCTTGTAGGCAGCACAATAAATTTTCAATGTTTCGAACAAACTCACTATGAAAACGATTGTCGTTAGTAGTCGTTGGTGAGTATCAACACACCATATCCATTCTCAGATGTCACAGTTGTGAGGAAACGATGCAATGATGATTAGTAAGACTGATAAATAGTAATGAAGTTTAATACTAAATGTTATACATTTTCCACTCTTTCTGTGTCATTTTGGCTTACCTTCTGTATATTCAAATGTCATCTAATGCAGAACTTTCGTTATTTATATAACAGTTCAGGAAATAAGCCTTAAAGATTATTATTTCAACGATGATTGAGATTCATACTGTGTATAGAATCATTTTAAAATGTTTTTTTTTTTTTTGTGTATATTCATATATATTTCAGCACAGAAATACGATATATGTAAAATTATATCAGGATAATATACGTACTACCTATAACGAAACATTTTAATATTAAAAAATCAGTCAATTTGTAAAACATGTAATGTGCGTAAATACTTTCTCTAATCTTTAAAGTAATTAAAAAACCATTTGGTAGGCTCTTTTACAGATTTATCTATTCATTTGAAATATTATTACTTTATTAGTGTCTATACGACCTTCAGGTTTCGGAAGGTTTTTTTTTTAAAGATAAAGTATTATTAAAATAATAATAAACTGTTTCCTTTTTTTTATTTTTGTACAAAAACTACCTAAGCCCTTCACGTTTCAGTTTTGTAAGGTGTTTGAATTAGTGGAAAATTAAAGTAAGGCAATTGAATAGCATAAGGCATTCGTAAGATTGAAAACTACTTCAGAATTAATATTTTGGTCGGAGCTCATCGAGCATTTGCATTTTAAAGCACTCTAACATTCACAGCACTGAATGCTAGGTATACACATCTTCTACCAGTCATTAATTGACATTTACTGTAGAATTGTAGAAATCATGTCATTTCAAACTCCTAAATAAAAAATCTTGCACTTACGCCGTCCACAATTAATTACTACTTAAACTTGATATGATTGGAGTCTGCAATTTATATGCAATGACATATAGGTATATTTTCAATTAATATGAACAAAAAGGTATGTGCAGCAAAGAATTTTCAAGATCTTCAAGAAAACCAGCCTAGGTACAATAAATAATAAGATTGTAAAAGATGAAAACGAATAAAAATATAGACAGAGTTAGTATAGACACGAGTACGTTGAATACCTTACTGTATTTCAATTAATATTAAGATTGTGAATTTCAAGATTACGATGGTTTAAAGAAAAGTTGAAATGCCTCTTGTAATCATTTATTACATACAGCTTCATATGCAAATTTCTGCGCAAGTTCTGTTTTTATTTTTTCTTTTCTTATTTTTTTGAAAAGTTAAGAGAGATTAATGTTTATAAAAAGGAAGCCACTTCACGCCTAGAAAAATTCGACTACCAATCTAATATCTTCTAGTACTTTAAAAGATCAAGTAATAGACAATCCTTTCTATTCGATAGTAAATGATATATTTCTGTTTTTAAAGAAATTTTGATACTTGATACGATTAGGCAATGTGAAGTAGCCCGTCTTTAGATTTATATTTTGTATTTCAGTTATTTCTGTTAATATATTCACTGTTTCCTTACGGATTTAGAGTATCTTTCTCCAATGAGAAGATATATGTAAAAAATCTCACTTATATGCTCACGACAGAAGCATTCGCTTGTTATTAAAAACTTCGACACATAGTGACTGTTACTGAATCCCCTTCCTGTGCAGTTGGCTGGTCCACAAAACCGAGTTTACCATAAAACTCATGTCCTTCTTTATCATCTTTAGAAATTGTTGTATGCACACCAAAAGAACCTGAAGTAGAATTGTTTTATATTACAAAACATCTGGTTTTATCGCGGAAATGTGCTTTAAACTATGTACGGAATTAGTTTTCCAATGCAAATCTACTTTCAAATGTCTGCGGAATTTACTTATGAGCCATGGTGGTTTTCATGCACATTGAATGGACGTTTTCAAAAAATATACAGTGAAAATTGATTAATTAAAAGCATCTTAAGTGATAAGTCGATTTTTCCTTAGCATCGGTTTTTAGAATTGACTATTTAAAACTTACCATTAGCTCTTAGAGCGGCCAGAACACAAGTGACAAGTCTTTTTGCAATTGACTGATCTATCACTGTAGGTAATATTGAACATACTAGTTTAGAAGGGTGTTGCCTAGATAATTCCTCCGCTACATCAGGGACAAATGAGTGAAAATATTGTATTGCCTCCTATAAATCAAGAATCAACAATTCAATTATTTGGAATAAGAAATCTTAAACGATAATATTAAAAAAAGTAATTTCTCTGTAACATCTAAAATATACATCTATCATGGTCTAGATTTCATGTTAATTTCAAAAACCTATTAAAAAATACAAACTGTAGAATGTATAGATGAAACTGTGAAACCCATACACAAAGAAAGGAATGAATTAACAAATATCTTACCTTTACATCTTGGGGTAGATTATTTATGCTTTCATCTAAGGGATATTTAGATCGAAGTTCAGGAATCAAAGAAACTGCCATTTTCTGATTAAATGTTTTGATGTTTAAAGCAGCAAGTGCATATCCCACAATGCTCTCCTCGTCTTCGACAACCATACACAACTCTGGGCTTAATGTCAGATAGCCACCCACCAATCTACATCAATATCATAAAGGTGTAATGATTGTGTTCTAACAAAATTATGCACAGATAACTTGATGCTTACTTATCTGCTACAGCTGAAGCACCTCCAGATATTTGATTACAAATTGTCCGTACAGTGTCCTCATCACTTTCTAGATACGGTCTAATTGTATATATTTTACTGCAAGGAACCTCTGGTGCTTTGTAAACGAACAAATCATTTCCACTATCTACCGGAATTAATCGCTGTAAAATGAAAATAAACCAGAACTAATTTAAACAACAATTTATGCACAAATTGTTGAATAATTTATTTGGAATCAGGAATTTAATTAGTCTTCATAGATTTCAGGAAGCGGAAAAAAAAGACTAATTGCCAGAATTCAAGAATTTAATGAGGTCATTCTCAACTCGCTCAAAGATATCATGACAATGGTACTACAAACCTGCAAATCTGCAGTGAGTCCACCTCTAAATACCCAAGGTTCTTGATCTCCGCTCATGAAAGTTTCTTTCCACCCATTGGAGAACCCTGATTAGTTGAATAGTTATTAAAAGTTGATAATCAAAATAACTACACTCGCTATGTATGTACACCTAATTTGATATTTGATTTTATTGCCGTTGCTGCATTGGTCCCAAAATCGCTCAACATATCGCGCAAATGTAAGAATTAGTGAACTACTATTTTTACTTCATTTCATTTCTTGTGCTTATGGATTTAGTCATTTTTTATATGAAACTTTGAGCGCGTTTTGAGAATAAATCGTTACAGCGGTTGAATTGTCTATTAACAGGCGCAGCAACACGAGAAAAAGAAGTGGAAATTGAGCTCACTTAAACAAATTTTTGGATACAACATTCAGAAATAAATTAAACAGGAAATTGATTATATGATTATAAAGTTTTTTCAGTCGTGGAACAGAGTTAGCTTTAATTAAAAGAATTATTGTAATTCTAATATTCCTTGTCAAAAAGATAGATGGACCATTCTAATGGAAACATATGAAGAGTAATTTAGACTGAATAGGAAAATAGATTTATCCGTTTTCTAAATATTGACCTATACTGATCTAAATAAGTATGCTGGATTCCATGCGAATCCGATCAAAAAAAGATCCTGATATCACTGATTTTATTAATTTTTTTATTATATCCAGTACTCTCCAAATTAGTGACTCTTACGTAATATATATCATGTGGCTATTTTTGGCTCCAACATATAAGGTGTTCGAGTTTTTGTTATCTTACTATCCTTGAATTTTTGACGCCGGATGAAAATCGCTTCGAGATAATTCGAAACGTTTTTCAGGCTTTTTCGCCACATTATATTGTCCTGCCCGTGAATATGGGGAAACATGCCAAAAATCATGTTTTTAACTGAAATCAGTTTTATCCAATTAATCATTTTTCAGATTTTTTAAATATTTGGTTTCGGAAAGCTCAGAAAATTTCCGATTAAATCACTCCTATCCTGTAATGGAATATTGGACACCTCATATATTGGAGGGAAAAATAACTACATAGTACGTATATACGTAAAAAATTAGTAAAATCAGTGACATTGAGATTTTTTCATTTTTATCGGTGTTACATAGAATCCGGCATGTAGGTCTTAATTGTCTTCTATCAGTTTCTATTAAAATTTTGAAGGCAATTTTGACACTGGTTATTTTCTATGAAATTTTGGCAACAAACAGTGAGGAGATTATACTTAATAATTGATCAGAAAGGAAATATATTAGGAGAACGTTCAAGTATAATTTTTAGATACTATACATATGTGGTTCTATACAATGAGCATTTGGTCAAGAGTACCTATAAAGGATCTTTATAAATGTTATATCCAAACGCGCGGCACAAACTCTTGAAATATGTGACAGGATACTGGAAATGGATAATTTAGGAAAGGTGATTTGCCAAAGTGCATCTGAAATAGAATTTTTGTTATATCCCTGCAAGCAAATTATCATCTGAAACTAAACAAAATAAATTAGTATTGGCAAATTGGCAAATGGGAATTAGATATCAATCATAATAAGTGAAGACATTCATTTTTCTAAACTTACTATACAAATATAATTTGAAAATTTAAATAATTATTCACCATCATTTACATTAAATAAAACTTACAACTTTTGAAGCGGAAATGAATCGTAAATTTAAAAGATACAAATTCGTCAATTCGCATTACGATTGATATTTCTTTCATGCGTGTGTCAAGAGTTTATGATATAACAATCTTATAGGTAATTTAATAAATCCTACAATTGTTAATAGAGAAGTTTCATTGCAAATACATATAGTTTTTTAAATAAAGTAAAGTTCTTAAAATCGCTCAATTCATCTGTAGAAAGTTGTCTATGAAACTTATCTATTGAATTATTTGTAATTTAAGTATAATTATAATGTACCAATGATACCTTATACTTCAATAACAAATATCGCGCAAATTGCAAGAATCTTGCAGTTGTTCAATTCTATGCTTTATTATGCACACAAAAAAATGTTAACGCGCGCCGGAGAAATACTGTTCTTACTAACGCTAGACTTACGTTAGTAAAGTGTGTGGTATACATATGTCTATTTACATTACTGCAATTTCAAAGCATCATTACGCGTGCTGCTCTTATTTGAATAATTTTATAACTTACATTATTTACACATAGCTGAAAACATAATCCAATATTCACATGAAACCCTAATTCCATTTATCATAAAACAATAAATAGGATATATGTTCAGAGCTAGTGTAAACGCGCGCTATGCATTGAATTACTAAAAAAACAGGTAAATGGCATACATGTGTAGCTTCCCTGCGTAAATGTGGTCATCGTGGTCGGGAATCTGCCAAAAGCTATTAACAAGACAAAAAATAGAAATGCCAAGTTAGTAGGTATTCAAAAGCCATTTCAATCCTATAATTTAAGTATCTAAAGAGGGAATTCTTTACATTAGCTCAAAGCATTAATAAAAATGTAACTTTTAAGCATTAACAATAAATATGAATTTTGGATTTTTCATTAAAACTTCCAGCATATCAATGAAAAGTTCCCCTCTTCGGTACTTTGTGGCAAATAAATAAAAGTCAAGTGATGTGTACATAGCTGGTGCAATGATTAATTATCAGAGTATTTGTTGATTCCCACAAGATGCTGTTGGTAAATATTCAGTGTTTATCAAAGAAACCATCTGTGTGACTTGCCTTCTAAGATACTTTGCTGTAAAATTTATGTAGACGCGCTTGCCACATGAGTTATACAAACTGAAATTTTACACATAATAGCCATAAGCCGTTCTAAACACTCCATAAAAATTTTTAGCATTATTATTGGATCAATTTTTCTCATTCATAGTTTATTTAAACTATGTAGTTTTTTCGCTTTCAAACAAATATAATATACACTATATTTTCACTGCAAGTATTAAATTAAATCAAATTAGATACAATCCAAGAGGCAGCAAAAGTTATATGAATGTAGTACTTGTTATCCTGTGGCTATTAGATGCAATATTAAATGAAATTGCGCGGCCATGAGAAACACAACTGCCACAAAATGACAGGAAGTAATACTCCATTAGATACATGATTCATATGAAATCATGTTTATTGGTTTTTTCATTTTTTTTTTTTTTGTATTAAGAAACCCAGACCATAGAAATTTTTAAACTGGTATGATAATACTGCTGAGTATAAGATAACTTGGAGTGTGAGATTCATATCAAGTTAAGACAGTTTTGCAGACTCTATAGTTTTATTGTGAAAATTTTTTTGCAACCACTCCTAAAGCGCAGAAGTAGTCACAAGCATAAAATCACTGTATAACAAAAGAACCATTCTCAAATAGTTGTTTTTATGATCATATGTAGAACGAACAATTCGTAGAAATGTAAAAAGACTACAATTTCATGAGACGAAATCATATGTTCCATATTCCATTTCGTATTCAAAGCTTATATCACACTTAATACCTGATTTCGTAAACTATACTTGAGCTGCAACATTTGATAATTTATGTGAAGTGAAATTTATTCATACTGTTTCTTCGTGGAACTATTTTGTACAACATTTGAACCGTTCAGTTTGCGAAACCATTTATTTGATGGAAAAGCTTTGTAATATAGCATTAACATAACTGAAAACAAATTTCTTTGATTTTATAGTCTGCCTATGAGTTATCGGTATGCGATATACTTAAATACTCATAAACTTTTGACATAAAACACAGCTTACAATTCAACCATAATTGTTGCTTCACAATGAACACCAATTAATACTTGTTCATTCTTATACACAAAAGACAAATATAGCTAATTAGTGAGATAGAATTTAATAGAAAAATATAACTGTCAGAATTGACAAAAACGTTGACATTAAAAAAAAAAACTGAAAAAGTATAAGTCCAATCAAAAATCTCTCATACATTTATAAAAGCAGACAGAAAGCCTAGCAAGCCTGAATTCCTAAAGTATTATACCAGCTCGAAAAGAGCCATTTCTTAAATATGCAATAGACATTGTATTCCTGTTTAAAATCTAAAGATTTCAGATTTGTATAGATACTATATATTGTAGGATATTTTCAATACTGTGCATGTTGTTACTTACTGAGGAATTTCAAAAAGCATATTTTATGTTTTTTTTTACTCTGTCGCAATCATGTTACATCTAATATATTACAATACTATGTATAAGAATAGCGAGGATAAATTTTCCTATATTCAGCAAACAGTATTAATTAGCAAACAATTATATGTATGAGCATGTTCTTCATTGTCAAACAACAAAATAGGGTTTATGTAGAATAAATTAACAATTCACTTACCAGAACTGAAGATAGTTTTTTTCTTCTGAAATATAGGTACATGTAATAAATTAAGGCATTTGGATAAAGATTTAACAACAGTACTCATCTGTGGCTCAACAAATAATTTAAAAATTCCGATTATTCCTTTTTTTTAAATAGCAATCGTATGTTTCGACAAAACGTTGTAATACGTTAATGAATATTCCAAAGAACAGATGAACACTACCTACTCACAGTACTGGCTGCTGAATTGAGTCAGACTTTAATATCAACAATGAATCTTGTTCATTGAAACAGCTATGCCAACATTGTATAATGAGAATATTCATACATTGAACATGTATGTGGCTTGAATTCTAGTCAATTTCAAGGACAGTATAATCAAATATAATTAGGATTTAGCCAATATATCATTGTCAATTGGGTCCCAGAAAGTAATAACCAATAACTGATAAGTACCGGAGTCTTCGTAATACGATATGATAAACAGCAGTTTATATATCGTATATTTTCATGAATTAGTGAAGAAGAAATCATGCCATATACTTTCCAGCATGTTCCATTGATAAACAAAATTTTCAGCTAAATTATTATGAATAAATGTACCTCATAATATTTATTCATTACATTATCAATGTTGGTTCTTAACTCACCAAGCCATTTTATGTAGCTGTTCAAAAGAGAAACTACTCCTCTCATATCCCACACATATGCATACAAATCATACAACAGCTCTCTGTTGTTGCAGTATGTTAGACGTTGAAACAACCTATTAACTGCAGCACACATGTCGTTCATTTTAACTGCTCGAGAGTGCCATTCGTCAATCTGTAATAAAGAATAAGGTGAATGAAAGGAAAACTCATCAAACTGTAAAGAAATCAAATAATGAAAAATAAATATACTAATCTAATTGATGTATTGTACTCGTATTTCACTTACATCAGCCTTATTACTTTCTTCTTCATTTTTTGGTTGTTTCATAACAATTTGTGCGTTACTTTTTAGCCAATTAAATTCTTGAAGGAGTTGAATTCCCTGTCCGCCGTGTTCAAATGGTAAATAAAAAAGATCGCAAAGTAATGAAAGGTCTTCTTGAGTAAGTTGTTTATCCACATCAACTGTGTTCGACTCCAGTTCATCGTGATTTTCATTCTCAGTTTCAACTACCATTTGTGATCCATTTATTGTTGGCGATGTTGCTTCCAACTCAACTTGCATACTGCCAGATGCTCCGCTGCACTCCTACAGTAAAAAAATACGATAATATACTTTGCTATTCCAAAAATTATTCACACTTGAAATATCATCGAGAACAAAGAATATTTCAATGATGTTTGGTCAGTGAAAACAAATTATGAACATTATAGAAATGAAAAGATCATTTGAAGAAGACTTCGAAACAGCTTTCTAAGTGGCTTCTGAATATTACCGAAGTATTTTCTACCATTGCATCGTCTTCCGCTGAACTCTTGATCAAATGAGCAGGTGAGTTCCCAGGCGTTGTGTTACAGTCCATTGGTTCAGTAACTGGTGAGATACTGGGGACCGTTTCACCACCTGCATTTGCTGCTACCGGTATGATTGGTTCGCTTACAACTTTAGTATCTGATACTAGAGAATTCATAACAGGTCCGCAAGCAGGTTGCAGAAAACTTTCGTTTCCTGTAACGCTTGAACAGACCTCTGCCAATGCTTGAAGATGATTTGAATTATTAATAGCCGGTACAGACACGGATACCGTAGTTGTCGTTGTTGAAGTAAGACTCATGCATGTGTTGACTGAAGGAATAATGGGTATGGGAATCGTAGGAGCCACACAAGGCTGCGGTTTGACTATAACACCCCAAGCTGCACGTTTCTTACTAAATTCACCAAGCCAATCATTAATTGCATTTTTCAGAGCATGCCGAGGGTGATACATGTTCGGACACAGAGTTGACGGTACATCTTCACCAACTACACCATCTTCCGTCTCAGTTTCTAGCTTAATATCAGCTGATACTGTATCATCTGGTAAGACAAACGATAAACTTTACTTTGAAGGTTTAAATATTGCCTTATTAATTAATTTCAAACTAAAAAGCCATCTACAAATGTAGGCAATAAGGCATTCTATCATCAAACATTGTTCGAAAAGTTGAGTTTAGGGAATATTCGAGTCTTTACAGCAATTCACATTCTAAACAAGGCCTTAATAAGCATGTTTGGTTATTTGATAACTTACTAAGACTGAGATCTCTTTTTCCATCGACATTGCATCTGCTCCATTGAGCTAGAGTATGTATCGCGACAAAATTTGCACCATATTCGCAATTTGGATTTGTTAAAACCCCTCTCAATTTAGGAATAAGATCAGGTGATCTCCCGGAATAAGGACCAAGGAATACTCTTTTTTGATCGTAATCATTGGCGTGAAGATTATCCCAGATAACCGGAGGCCTGCGAAGCACTTCCGTGATTTCCTCGATTGATTCGACCGTCAAAAGACGCGAAATCACTCTTGGCCCTGTCCACATTATATCTATTTCTTGTGCCAATTTACTACCCAATGTATTTAGGTACTCTGAACTAGGAACATTGGGCATAGCACGAGTTGCGCAATATTGTGTTGGACAAAGCAAAAAACGTGGTTGTCCAAGATGTTGAAAAATATCATTAGTAACAGAAACCTGAAATGGAAAATGATAAGAACTTGAAGAATGAATGAAAAACAAGGGTTAAAACATCATTTTTAGCCATCACAACTAAATCACTTGCATGTAAAAACCTTATTACAATTTATGAGTCTGTTTGTCTGCCAAAATCATTTGAAAAAGAGCCTCGTGTCTTACCTGAGCATGTGCAAAGGATTGGAACACTTCTTTATCAGCCTCGCTCATTTCTGGCTCAATATCATCGAAAAGCAGCGCAAATGCGGTGCAACCAAACTGACTAACTTGTTCCAACTTTCTTTTCAAAGCGGTCACTTCTTTAGCGTTAGAATAAGTGATGTCTAGACCAGGCGACAATGCATAATAAAAAACAATACCACATTCCTTCGCTGCTGTTATGAGACCAGTTAAATGCTCAGCTTCTTCAACTGTATATAAATCTCGCCAATATGCCCGGTGCTTGTAATCATCTTTTGGAGCATAGAGGTAAGAGTCCATGCCCCATTTTTTCATTCTAGATAATTTTGAAGATCATTAAAGTACTGCGATGGACTTTTTGCTATTTGAGAAGTTTATTTGAGAAATTTTTTTTTTTTTACAATTTGGAAAGAAAATCTGGGAGATTCAGAGGTTTCATATTATTTTATTGGATGTTCCACTGTGGTTATAAAGTTTTACTGTGTGGAAATGAAGTTTTACTAACACATCCTGAGTCTTGTATTACAACGAAAAACGAAAGAGATTGTCGCAATTGATTATTGTAAATTATTAAGGGATTTTTAAATCGCTTACTTTTGAAATAAATCCTTTCTTTGCTCTGTTGTCCAAGGACGTCCGTAAAATCCTGTAAATTTAATTTACCATGTTGATTGTAAGACTGAGGTGAAAGTTTGGACATGAAAAATAGTTTTTACGACAGATTCGTTCGGACGTTGTTCTGAGTTTTAGAATGTTAATTTGAACGTGGTTTGATAGTGAATTTTTTATAAAATCAAAACTCATTTCTAAGATCATACGAATTGATGAATATCTATTGTGTTACCTTCGACAACGCCGCATATGAAATTTCCATTTTTAGTGTTCAAATTATCGCTAGCTCCATTCGTCGCCGCCATTGCAGAGTGAATAATTTGTTTGTATTTGGATTGTAATTCGAAGTTCGAAACAAAACTCTACGCTGAGATACTCGACATTTCTGAAGCGGAGACAAGGGCAATGCAAAATCATATGTTTGTGCTTCAGTTTTTATCTCGACATCACTTGAACGGTTAACGTAGTTGACAATGTTTAAAGAATAAATACTACGTATATACTGCCGCAAAACTTTCACGTAAAAAAATACACGATCGATATCTATTCTTCACGATCAGACTGCTACGAATACTCGATATATCGAGGACAAAAAACTGAAAAAATAACCATTAACCATCATTCATGTTTGCCAACTGAATGAGTACTAACTTACTAAGCCAGTAGACAGATAAGCTAGAGTCACTTCTGTTGGACTCGACCAATCACATCAATTTGTGTTGTTATGTCGCTTATGTGAAAATTGACCATTTATTTCAGATCGCGATGTTCAATGGGATTTCTTTATATTGCCGGTTAACTTGATATCGAGCATTTTCCTTGGTTGATTGCATTCACCTTTGTTTAATTTGTCGCTTGTGTAGCGCGTGGGAGTGTGTAGTTGATTGAGAGTTAACGTCGATTGTAAATCGGGCTTAAGTTTTCATTGAAATGAAAAGACTTCTCAGTGGCTGCAACGTCTCGGCTCAAAATGATGGATAGAATTTAACGTGTATACCCTAGCAATTTTGATAATAATTAACAAGTCATTTTAAGTTGTATTCATAATATATTTAAACCGTAAAGATATGTCGTCGATAAATTGAAACGTACAGGTTTAAACGGGGAGTGAAAACAAATATTACTCAATGTTTTGGCAACAGTGGTATTCAGAATCGGTTTGCATGTGTGCGCTGAAGAGGAGTGGTGCACGTCAAGTCAATCGTTATCTTTTCTAACCTTGTCATAATCTCACGAGTCGCGGGGTGCAATCGGGCTGCCACAAAACTACGGATGTTATAATAATTAAATACAAAATGTGGCTTGTGTTTGTTTCCTCCTAGCCAAATAAACGATAAATAAGAGAAAAATCATTCTATAAACCATTCGCTACAGTCGGATAAACGGAGATGATTACCATCAGTCCACTATCGTGATTTATCATTTTATTTACCGTCTGGTGAAATTTTCTTATAAATAAATTCTAATCGTTGCAATCGGCTGTGCCAAGAATATGGCCTCCTCTAACAGAGGCATTCAAATTGGCTCTGCCTGGTTTCAGAAAAAGATCAATCTCAGGCCTCAACACCGGGGTGTCCATCTCGTCACCGAAGAAATTCTAAGACAGATTCCTGAACTTTGCCAATTTTCCGTAGGCCTCTGTCACATACAAAGTACGTATCTCACATTGTATAAAACATCAACTCACCCATTAATCTTAAATAAATAAGTGAAATACTTTTCCAAAAACTTGATCGTCACATCAGACGTCTATTATCGCTGCGTATTTTCGGTGCATCAAATAAATAACATCAAGCAAAGTATTCTTATTGAATAACTTGAGATGTTTATCTTATTGTCTATTATTTCAAATTCTTATTAGTCGTTATTACAGTATTTTTTTACATTTTTTATTGAATGTTTTAGTTCTTCACACATCGGCTAGTTTAGCATTAAACGAAAGTTGGGATCCTGACGTTAGAGATGACATGGAAATGATGCTCAACAAAATAGTACCCGAGGGAATGCCTTATAGGCACAGCTGTGAAGGCCCAGATGATATGGTGCGTGGTCATCAATATTCATATCAAAATTCTTATCAAATCGAATGTTACATGATTAAAAAAGGGTACTACTGCAAAATAATTGTGAATGCATAAACAGTACAATTTTATTTAGGATATGGAGAGGAAAATAATTGTCTTGGTTTTTTTAATGTGTTATGATAGATCCAAAACAGAGATCACAAAGTGTGCTAAGTCTTATCAATTTAGTTGATACTTTCTTCAAAATCAATATGCTTCAGGGTGTAAACTTTATTTATGTTTTTCTTGTTCAAACACGATAATATTTTCTTTAGAGATCATAAACACTGCGCAAAATTTTTTATATAGTCAAAAATAATGAGAAGTTCGGTGTATATTGTAAAGAATAATTTTAGAGAACTGAAATGGATTGGAAAGACTTGGCACACTTTTACGATTTGTATTTCTTTGAAATTACGGTTTTGCTGCAGTTTTGATTTTGTATTTTTTTCTTAATAATCCCAGTGGCTTGAATATTTATTGTTTAACATTATTGAGAATTTTTCTAAAAGAAATAAATATGGCATCTAATTATTCCCTTTCAAAGTTTTGAATCAAATCAAATATGTTTGAGGATAAATATTCAACACGATTAAAACATATTTGTTTTGTAACTGACTCAATTCTGATATTTGGAAAATTTGAAACATCAAAAGATTGGTTTTTATTCTTTTTAATTCATTTCAGTCAAGAAACTCAAGAATAATTCAGATTTAAACAATTTCAGGCTTTTAACACCATATAACAGTTAGTCTATGCTGATACTTACACCGAACAAAATCTCTAAAATGGAAAGTCGACTTTACACCTTTATAAATAAAAATAACATGACGTACTTTTTGCCAAAATTTTTACTCTGCTTTATGATGGTATTTTTCAAAAATTTCAATGAAATTTGTCAAGAGTGGACGCTTTTCAGCAAGCTCTGCAAGTAAACTAAGGAAAAATAGAGTGAAAACAGCAACTTTTTATTGTTATTTCTTTCTCAAACATTCGTCAATATAAATTTCTCAAAACTTATGCTTGATGAGTTCTTAGAGGAAGTGTTGCTACATTTCATATTGAATTTCAGCCTGCCCACGTAAAGGCGTGTTTTCTGGGTTCGTCGCTAAGCATTCCAATCACAGATGGGAAGCTGGCATTAGGTACGTGGCAAGGAGTATGGCTTTGCGAGCATCGTGATCATGCAGGAAGTCGCAAGTTAGTAATAACATTGACTGGCTGCTTGAGGGATTTGGCGCGAAGCCCCTTGAGCCCTGTTAGTCCAATTGCCTCTACTAGCAGCTAGGACCACTCTCACCGCCGACGGCGTAGCAATCTCCAGCTGCGCATCTCCACGTCTAGCAATTCGAGCTAGCAGCCGCCTAAACCTTAGCTGAAATCTGAGAGTACGAAGCGCGAAGGATGAACAGATATCCAAATGATTATAAGGCGATCAAAAGTGTAATTCACATTTCCTTGATAAAATGAAAAAAATCGGAGGTGGTTTATTAGTATTTCAAAAACTAGTTCATTCAAGGCATTTAATATAGTAGGAATTTGTGATATTAATATTGATTATATAAATGATATGAATATGCAATTGCGGCTTATTAATAGGGTCAATCCACTTAATGTGGATTGAAACTTAGACCTGGATGGCAAATAGTTTGTGATTATTCCAATATATGCTTCCGGTTTATGGATGGAAAGCTCAATTACACTCTTTGGATCTGTATAAAAATAAAGAATTCTTGCATCGTACTCTTAGTTAAGACTAACCTGCCGCGTTCTGGTATCATGTGTCCAATGTTCAAATCATGTTTCTTATAGCCTTATTTCAGTTACTGTTCCTAAACAGCGTTCTTCTGGTCGTCTGATTGTATTATACACATTTCCAATGTAATACCAATGAAGGTCAGTAAGCTGGCAAACCTGCTGTTACGTATTTAACAGAAATCCTTACCGAACAAGTAATCGAGTGGAAGCTAGCTTGACAAACATAAGTTGTAAGAAATTCTAATATGTTGACAGAGTTTATCCTTGCTTTTGTAAAGCTGACGAATATCCTAACATCAAAATAGACCAGCTTCACTTTCGAAGATTCTCATTCTACCATGCTTACAATTCGTTTCTTCGATTTAGACCGACTATAGCATCGCAGAATGAGATGTCAGATTAAAAACGGAATTAGAACTAAGAATATCGATCCATATCGTTCATGCGATATTAATCTTTATAAGTCTGGAATTCCATTGATCTGGCTATCGAATGAAAATTCTTTAAAAGTACAGTTTTCAGTAATGGTTGCCGAGTACCTACGATAAAAATTGTAAACTACTGCCAATATTTATCAAGATTTATTGAAAGCTTAAAAATAGTCTTAGTCTAGTTTTGTTTTAATTATTGAAGTATGTTGGTCGAATGAAATAATATTGAAGAATTGACGGTTTGTTGATAATTGCATTGGAAATGTTTTATAAAATGTAAAATTTTGTGCGTCACAGAAAAAGTTAGATAGGTATTTATATTCCATGCTGGTTATTGTATAACTTGGTTACTTTTTATAAGTTTTGCGCCAAGTCGGGATGACGTTAAATTGAGTCCTTTGCTAGTTTTTTGAACGGATTATCAAGTACCCCTACGCCAATGGTCGGTATTAGCCATTTTTCTCCTCATATATATTATAAATGGTCGTCCATTACAATTACTGGAAATGCTTCAACGTAAAGTATGATAATGCAGCCCATATGAAATCTGAAAAGCAAAATATATTATAAATTAAATATTAGAGGAGCTCAAAATGTTCATGGCTAAAATGTCGAACGCAACATCGCAGCTAAAGTTAGGATGCAAATTTTTCTCATCTGTAAAATAAGCGCGTTTGGCTCCTGTACTTGGACCCAAAATTTAGACTGGTATTCCTGGGTAACCTGTTAAATGACATTGATAGCTCACCATTAGAACAGAAACTCAAAATTTTTATTCATATTTCGCAAGAATAATATTTTAAATAAGAGCATTAATAATCACTTTGTGAATATTGCGACTGTAGAGGGTATATAAATTCTGTTGGAACAGCTGACGTTACTTGCTGTTATTACTCAATTTCATCTGTTCAAAGTAATTTAAATGTTATTTGTGTCCAGTCAGCGTTTAAAAAAGGAATTATCTGATGAGAAACTTTTGCAGTAGGCAGTGTGTGAAATCGACGTCCGAGCGGTATAACAATTTACAAATCAGTCGAGAGTGGTCCTTGAAAAAGCTTGGAAACCAATCTACATATATTCATAAATAACATTCCATAGCTCAGAGTAAGAAAAAAACTCTAAGTTTCCCAAACTTAAGTCACAATCTTGACATAAATGCGTAAAATAATCATTCTTGGGTTCGTTGTATCCGCAGTAATTAAAATTTGCCATGGTATGTTTGCAACAAGGCAATTGTATGGTATAATAGATGGATGTGAAAATAATTATTAATAATTTTTGTCACAAGTCCAATAAAAAAAATTAAATAATAATAATATTAATAATCGGCACAAAGTATATAATGAAAAAAATTGTACTTGTTATAAAAGAATTACAATTGTCCTTTAAAAAAATATCAAGATATTCAAAGTATGTCGATATATTGGCTTTAAAACCCATACTTAATGTAGCCATCGAAGTTTGCGAATTTGTTAGTTCAGGAATGGAAGCTTCATTTTTGAGTCACTAGTCAAAGCTTGATTGCCATAGCCAAGAGAATATTTTGGGGGTGTTCTGTGCTCTATAAACTTTTGAAAATATATCGGCATGGATGTAAAATAGCTTTAGTTGTAGGTAAGCACAAATTTATAATAAGCTAATTTATAGTGTAAGAATTAAGATGTCCAATGGCTTTAATAGCAATTAATTGAGGGGCTTTTTCGTCTAGATAATTGTACAATTTTAGAAAATAATCTGCATTACTTCAATTCGATTTTACCCATTCATAAAAACTAATTTATGCATTATTCACCCTCACAGTCGTCAGTGAATCATATTTCTGTAAAATAATACTGCATCTGTACATGAACAGTTTTAATTAAAGCCGCAGTCAAAAGCTGTTGCAATATCATCCAGCAAAACTTTCGACTTATTTTTTTGAATCAAAAAACAAATTTTCTTTTATTATTCTTAGCTAGCACTATCATAGATATATTATCAATGCGTATGTGATCCTTTATACGAATACATCTCTCAACGCCACTCATCGTAAGAAAGGAACATACGCAATGAAAGCTACTTGCATGGTTACAACGAGACAAGTAAAGTTATTATGCTTATTTAGGCACGGTCCTTATTCAGGGTGTGACTTGTTAAGATAGTTTTCAAATTCATCATCAAGGGGTAAATCTTCACTGTATGCTATTTAGTGCTGTTTCATATAGCAATTGGGATGTATATAGCTTGTTATTATAAATATAAATAAGATAAATTAATCGACATTTAAATCTTTGACTTATTTCTTCTTCACAGATAATCGTAATTTAATTTGAGCTAATCATGGCCTGATGAAAGTGTATGCTAAAATTTGTGCAAATCACCATGTAGTATATATGGGAAATTCCATGTGTTTTCACCAAGCCTCGAACCATCACCATTTCCAACTTTGTCGTAACTCAAAAACCTTGTAGTACTATCAGATAAACTTACCCAGAGTTTTTTTATTTTATTTATTTCTTACCATTTCAAAGTTATGCGTCATTGAACAAAAATTGTTGGGGCCACTTTTAAAATTCTGAAAACATTGCAGAAAATGCTCTGTTAAAATACGAGAATTTTGAGTTCCTACCAAAAATGGTATCTTCTTTGATTCAAAAGTTATGAATTATTTAACATATTAAATAATTCGTAGATATGAAATCATTCGTGTCTGCTTTTGACGAATGTTCACGGTTTAACTTTTTGTTTGATAGACCACTTTTAAAATTCTGAAAAAATACGAAAAATACTCTGTAAAAATACAAACATTTTGAGACTTTGGTGAGAGTGGTATCATTGTTAGTTCAAAAGTTGTAACTATTTACCGTCAAGTATGTACCTACTGATTACGCGTGTTATTGTTATATTCCACAATACTGAAGTATTTTTCGTATTTTTGGTAGAATTCCAAAAGTGATCTATCAAATAAAGAGATCGGACCGTGAACTTCCACCAAATGCAGACACGAATGATTTCATATCTACGAATTACTTAATATCTTAAATAATTTATAACTTTTGAACTAAAAAAGAAACCACTTTCGTTAGAGTCTCAAAATTCTCGTATTTTAACAGAGCATTTTCTGTAATTTTTTCAGAATTTTAAAAGTTGTCCCAACAATTTTTGTTCAATGATGCATAACTTTGAAATGGTAAGTAATAAAAAAAATAAAAAAATTCTGGGTAAGTTTATCTGATAGTACTACAAGGTACTAGAATTACGACGAAATTGGAAATGGTAATAGTCCGAGGTTTGGTGAAAACATATGGAATTCCCCATATGTTATAAAAAATGCATTTTCGAAATACGTATGATGAAAAGATGGTTTTTTCAAAATCGTTAAGCAATTAAGATGTAAATTTGATACGTTGCTTCAATTTTATTCCCTTTCAATGTCTGTTAAAAAACAAACAAAAAATTTTCCTTTAATGAATAAAAGCCTATAGATATCTGTGAATAACAATTAGTTATTAGGCGTATTAAAAGTTATGACCAAATTTTTTATAATTTGTTTTCGTTTAAGAAAATACAGAAACAGTTAAAAGACATAAAACTTGAAACTGCGCAAAATTTAACCATAGCGAGATACAGCGGACCTGAAACTCGTAACATAAATTTTAAAAAAACAACTTGCTACTTACACAAATAACGTAATGAGTAAGTATAAGTTAAATTTAGTATGTAACAAAGTAAATTGCTGTACATATGAAAGTTGGCAAGCAAAAGGGCGCTGGAAAGAAATATCGGTGCACAATTAATGGGTGTGAGAGAATTTTTAATAACGCTTGAAGAAGCATAATAAAAGAAAAAAAAAGAAAGAAAAAGAAAAAAAAAATGATACACAAAAATCTTTGGAAGGTGACAATATAGTGGGTTTAGTAGATTTATTAATAAAAGTTTTAAATAATGTAAAATTATGATACCAAATTTTGGATGATTGTGTTTTTTTTGCTTACTCAAAAGATTGACGATCCGAGTAGATTAGTGTCTCTGTATCTAGAATCCATGAATGTCTTAATCGTCCTTAATTTTACCTTATCGGTTCGTATAATTAAAAAAACACGTTCGTCCAAACCGATTGCAAGTGCAGGTCGTATAAATAATAGGGAGAAACGCGTTGTTATTTAATTAATAATATTATTAATTTATTATTAATATATAAAGAAAAAAAAAATAGCAATGTAAGTTAAATTATACAAATACAGTAAGTAGTACATAAAAATTAAATTTAATTACATTAAATTACTGATAGAATGTAATTCGCGTGGGGCATCATAATTTTGTCACTAGCCAAGTAACAGCCCATCACTTTCACTACGACACAAAACACATACAATAAAACAGTACTACTAAATTAATATTAAACTATACAAATATTTGCATATATTTTTTTGGTATAATATTAATTACGTAATCATATGTATGTATACATATAATATATCTAAATGGATATTAAGGTCTATCAAAAAACAGGTGAAATATTTTTTTTCATTTCACACTTCTTAAATGTGCTGTTTATGTCAACGAAAATTATCCCTGTTGTTCAAGCTTAGAGGTGGTCCATCGAGGATTCTTAATTTTTTTTATTAAATCTACGAGTTTGAAATTCATGTATAAGAAACACTACGAAACAACATAAGAATTATACAACATACATCTAAATTACGCCTTTTCATTTTTTGTGTAAAATTACATTCACTGGGGCAAGAATAGATAATTCCAAAAGCATTTTGGCTATGACTTATAAAGATATTACGGTAAATAAGTCATACTTGCAAATTTCAGCCTAGTCAAGCCAAAAACATTGCTAATATTTTTCTCAAAATTGTGGAATCCTAATTACACAAATCACTGATGGCCGATCTATCTACCTCTGATATTCTCCTTCAACAGGGAGTTTTTGATTGCCATTAACGACAGATTTGATGGGTCGAAATTGAAAAAAGTCTGCAAGTTTTTTAATATGCCCTTGTGTGTATAGGATACATGCAGCTAGTTAAATATACCTGTTTACATACAATACATACATATATCCCCATGTATATGTACATGTATATTTATATAATCCCCAGATAACAAAATAAGTTTGATTTACTACAAGCTTTGACGACAAACTAAATAAACAGTTTTGGCTGCAACGGTGCTATAATGAAACCTTCATCAAGTGACATCAAAATAGGATTACAAGGTACCTTCTTTAATGCGCGCAAACATCAAAATTTGATGCAATAAATGATACATGCAGGGTGAAGAGTGCGAAGATCGACCGCCAAGCTTAAAGTAAACTTTTTTTAGTCTTTTCTAGCTCCAATATAAAACTATACTATGTATTTTTTTCATTTTAATGTCTCATTTCAGAATATATTAGTATTTTACAATTGAAATTTTTTTGTTAAATATTCATCTTCTTGGACTTCACCCTACTTGAAAATCACGTCGTTGATAATATAGCACAACACTTGTTGCAGGATATTATTTATATTTGTAAGAAATAATTACACACAAGTTTTTTCACCATCCCCTCATATCCAAGAATATTAGTTCGATATCATATATATGCACTGCAACAATGTTGTACATGTACGTTATCTGGGTATTGGGAAGTCCAATAATTAAGTACGCTACACAGCAGATAAAATAAAAACTATTGATAGTAGATTGATTACGTTAAAGTCAGCCAATAAGATGCCAATGATTCAAGCAACCTACTTTGAATAGTTTGAATTCCTCTGCTGAAGTAGACTACGCCTACATTGTACTTCCCAATAAAGAAATTATTATATTATACTAAAATATTACAACAGCAGAGTGTCTCAGATTGATTGCGTCACAAATATATCGACAAACTTGATGATTCCACATTTACTGTACCAGCTCTTTTATCTATTTTTTTATTTTTTGCAAAAGTTCAACTTACCTTATAATTTCTGAAGAATCTGTAACCAATTTATGGATTTCGTGGTTGTTTTGGAACAGGTTTAGCTTTATATCTTTGATTCTAAAATAATAAATCTTGTCCTCGCCTGTACTTTGGGGATTGTGCGGTCCTATTAGTTTAAACTTGGCTGATTTTATAATATACTATAAATAATCAATATTCTATCACATTGGTTGGCAATGCAGGTGAAGGATTCGAAATATTTAAGAACTGTAGTATACGATAGTAAAAATATATGCAAAAGTCTGAAACACTCTTTAACTGAAAATATATTATTGTAATAAACGTTTACAATTGCAAATACCCTAACACGGATTTCAAACTTTCATATAATATCTGCCGAATGGGAGAAAGCGAACATTGTCAGAGTGCTTTTCCTAGCAAAAATGCTCGTACATAATCATTAAAAGTTATGAATAATTATTATCACTTGTATTATATTATTATTATTATTATTATTATTATTATTATTATTGTATTATTATAATACTAGGGGGGGACTTATTAAACAAAGTTGACTCTGTTCCAAGTGTCTGTATTTTCTCAACTTCTATAAATCTTCTTTCATATTTTAATAGATAAAAAAAAAAAAACAAAATGCACTGTTTACACGCTACCAGTGTAATTTCGTGTGTCAAATTAGAATATCCGTAATACAGATAAAGATTTAAGGTTCATGGTACAGAGAATCGTATCGAAGTAATCTCTCCATCTGATCACACAAAAAATCAAATGGTGACATTACTTCGAGCATGAAACTTGCCCGAGTTTGATTCTTCTGTTGCTAGGAAGTTATTTTCTTCATTTTTGTTGATAACTAAAGTTAGCTTAATTTTAAACGTAACCAAAGGGCTGGATGGAACGAAAGCCTAAGTCATACCAAGTGTCGGAAAGCCGTGGGAATATGTCTTCTATCGATCAAACCATTAACTAAAAATGAGCTAAAAAGTCTGCAACATTATATGTAGCAGTTTGGTTTTAGAGTTTCAGTGATCTAGTTTAGTTTTCTCTGTATTTTTCCAATTTCGGTATACCTGTATTACTTTATTCAATTCCACATGTATTCCATTTAGAAAATGAGTATTTTGTATTTCAGTAACGCTTATATTATTCATAAATGTTATAGATTTCACAGATAAGTAAATGTGATGATCTCAAGCATATATTCGATCACAGTATGATAGTTTTCAGTTACAAATGAGTGATTAAAAATTTTAGACCTGGACCTAAATTTTTCAATATAGTTGATCTTTGGATAAAGAGCCTAAATCAATCTAGGCCCTTGTTTCATCCACCCTTTTGATTATGAAACTTATTTTTATTCAATTCTAGCTACATTAATGATTGAATGTGAATGAATGATTAGTTTGAATGTATCAATTCCATTATAAATACACATCTGATTTGTAAAATTTGCAATCTGCGAAGAGTACATGACTGTAAAATTAGTACAGAAATTTTCATTCTAACCAGATCATCTAGCATCTAAAAAATTGATGCTGAACTGAATAGAACTGTTTAAATTCAAAATTGAAGTATGTAACGTAAAACATTCTTTTCTGCTTTCTTAGCGGAGATTATACTAATTCAAGTGAACTAGATATCAATATACAATAATCTCTTATCTCCGTTTTTTGTTTTTATCTTTCTGTAGCATTTCATCTCCACTATACTGTGGAAATTTTTCATACAACTGTTATTTTATCGTAGAGAAGAGGCATCGAGATATAAATCTAGTGTATGTCGATTCCCCCGAATTTTTTGGGTTGTTCTGGGTTATTATATACATTTTTCAATGGTTGATAGTCAGTAGGGATGGCATGTGGCCCTGGATGAGTCAGGTCTTGAGTCTTGTCTTGTACTCCTTTGAGCGAGGCTCTGATGTCACTGAATACTTTCCCTAATTCACTTTTAATATTATTACATTGGTTGGTGATCACGGAGCGTTGCTTCACTAAATAGTTCGAATACTCTTCCACTTTGCGTATGCGTTCCTGTATATCTACTACCTATGAACGAGAAAATAAATTGTTCACAAAAACGTGTTTTACACTTTCAAAAAAACAATTACAATGATATTATCGCTGTACTAGTTGTCTCAATTTGATACAGGTCATGAGAATTATGGATAAACTAGATAGTTTTAAACAAAATTGTACGAAAATAGTACATCTAAAATTAAAAGCAATACCAGACAAATGGATAAACGAAAAACTTTTGCAGCTATGAGTGGCAGGCGACTCACAAAGATCTCTGTAAAGGGATGATAAATTCAAGTGATCAGTGAACAACTATGAAAGGACATGTACATATGCACTTGAAGAACAATGAACAAATATGGTTGAGACATGTAATGTGTTTATAATAAAAAGCAGTGACAATCAAGAAAACTAGGACATTATAAAAGAATAGGCTAATTTCTCATAGTCGGAGGTTTAATCTCCTTTGCGTATTTATAGTAGTATCAAAAGTGTGGTAGAATACCTTGCTTGTTATATCAGCCATGGTAGAATTGGTACTCTTAACACAATCGGTCTGCTGCTCGAGCTGGTCTTTATACGATTGGGTTTTGGTACTCATTGCTTGAAACATCATTTGTATCTGTCTCCAAACCTAAAATTAATGAAAGATCAAAGTTGTTACAGTTTTCCCAGAATAGAAACGTTATCTTGAAATCCATCTGCTTGAAATTCAAAGATATATAACCAACTTATGAAGTTGGTATGAAGTATTGAAGAACTATATGAAGTTACCTGCTTCAAGCGTGTGTCCGTTGTATTTGTCAAATTTTTTAGCGATTCAGTCTGATTAACTATATTATTTGAAATTGTGGAAATTTCATTGCTCAAGGTGGTAATCATTTCGCCATTTATTTTCAGTACATCGCCAACATCCGAAGTAATCTCATTGATTCCATCTCGGAGTCTTCTCTTTATGAAAGTCACTTCATCCGCCATTGAGATCATTACTTCTTGGCCGTTTTCAAGTTTTTGTAATTTCTGACTCACACTGTCTGCATTCGTAGCAAGATATAATCTATAATAGAATTAAATACTGCCATCTTACAATCTGTTTATCGAAAATACTTTTCACTCATTTTCCAGACCATGGTATAGAAAAATATTATTTCCACTTTCTAAAATTACCCGAGTTAGCTGTGCAAGTTCAAAATTAATCTTAATACTTCTGTCGATTAACTATCCACACATTCTGCGGCTCAAAAATTATTTTAATACGATGGTGTGCAATTGCAAAAAAGATAAATAGGTTACTAGCAAAAATATGTTTGCTCTCACCCCAAATTGTCAATACTGTTTGTGGTTTCGTTATTATGTTCATCAACTCTGTGAATCACTCCATTAAATTTATCTTCAACTCCACCTTGTAGAGAATATTTAGCTTCTTGTAACGCTTCCTGTGTCTCATTATGCAGTAACTGGACCTCGGATGTCCTTGAAAGAAATATGACACATACTACAAATTTCAAATTTGTCCATGCCTGATTATTCTCGTGTATTATACTTGTAAAGTGTGACAAAACTGATATCTCTTTAAAGCATACTGTTACTATACGTCTGAAATACAATCAGAGATAAAATAGAAACTGTATATCATCCTTACGTCGGTAGAACTTGGATATGATTCAACGTAACTTCTACAAGTTTCGTTACATTCCTAAGTGCCCTGGTTTGCTCTTCACAAATTGCCCCAATGTCAACAATTGGTTCTTCAGCTTTACGTTCCGCTGCTTGGGCAGCTTCTTGAGCTATTTTAAGAAAACTTTCGACGTTTTCAAGTTTACTATTGATATTTTGTACCTGTGTAGAATTCAATACCAGATATCAAATTGTGAGTGGATGTACTTGAGATAATTACTTGGCTTGAAAATATCCGATATCTTTGTCAATAAAATGGGATTGATTCTCCATCAAATACAGTTCACTAAATGCATGTTCCTACGATGAATTTACTTAATTGAAAAACACTAATAAATGTACACCCAAAAAAGCTATACTTCGGTCTGTAGTTTTTCAGCTCGCATGGCAGCCTTGCCTTCATTCTTAACAGCTGCACTATTCAGCCTGAACTCAATTTGCGCAACATTTTCCATGCAATGTGCTTCAGTATCATTTAACTTGGATATGATGTCTGATGCTGATACAGATTCGGTAGTTGTAATTGGTTCAGTTGGGTCTACACGCTGGCTAACTTCAATAATTGTATTTTTAATTTCCTTCAGTTGTGTTCTCAAACGATTTTCAAAGTTTTCTATCCAGTTTTTAGATTTCTGATTTTGAGTTTTTTCTTTTTCATCTATCTAGGGTAGGGCAGAAAAAGATATTATGACAAAGATGCATCATAGCAAATACTTGGTTTCAAACTCAAATGACTCAGTACTTTTATATATGCATACACCTGAGAGATTTGTTATTATTAGAAAAGATCACACAATGTAGGACCCTGTAAAACTTCTGACATTTTTGCCAATAAAATGTAATAGGATTAATTTTCTAAGAAATGCAATTCGCCTAGTGCAGGTTCACGTAATAAATCTATTCAGTTTATAATCACTAATAAATGTACACCCAAAGAAGCTGTACTTTGGTAAATAAGGTCTGTAGAGTCTCAGTTTGCGTAGCAGCCTCGCCTTGATTTTCAATAGCAATAGTATTGAGCCTGGACTCAATTCGTGCAACATTTTCTAGTAAGTGTGCTTCAGTATCAACTAGCTTTGATATTATGTCTGAAGCTGATACAGATTCCGGGGTCACGGCTGATTCAATGCGTTGGCTAACTTCAACAATTGTGTCGTTAATCTTCTCCAGCTGTGTTTTCAGACGATTCTCAAAGTTTTCTATCAAGTTTTCAGTATTTTGATTTTGAGTACTTGCTTTTTCATCGATCTATAGTAGGGCAGAGAAAAGTAATATGATATAGATGCATCACGGAAAACATTTGGTGTCCACTTTGAATAGCTCAACACTTTGACACATTCATGCATATGAGGAATTAAAAAAACTGTTAAACTTCTGACACTTTTGTATATAAAATGTAATGAGATTAATTTTTCATTAAATGCAGTTGGATTGATGTATATCCGAAAAAGCTGTACTTTGGTAAGTAAAGTCTGTAATTTCTCAGCTTGCATAGCCGCCTCCCCATCATTCTTAAGAGCCGTAGTATTCAGCCTCGACTCAATTTGTGCGATTTTTTCTACAAAGTGTGCTTCGGTATCATCTAACTTGGATATGACGTCTGACACTGATAAGGATTTGGGGGTTGAAGTTGCTTCAGTTGGCTCTACGTGCTGGCTAACATCGGTGAGTGTATCTTTAATCTCCGTCAGCTGTGTTCTCAGACGATTTTCAAAGTTTTGTATCAAGTTTTCAATCTTCTGATTTTGTGATTTTTCTTTTTCATCTATCTAGGGTAGGGCATAAAAAATTATTATGACCAAGATGCAACACAGTAAATACTTGATTTCAAACTCAAATGGCGCAGCACTTTCATATACTCATACACATGATAGGTTCATTATTATTGAATAAAGGACCACACATGAAGAGCCCTGTAAAAGTTCTGACATCTTTCTCAATAAAATTTAATGGGATTAATTTTCTAAATGCATTTCGCCTAATGCATGTTTGTGTAATACATCTCTTTACATGCAAGTCACTAATAAATGTAACTAGAAAAAGCTTTACTTTGGTAAATAAAGTCCTTAGTTTCTCAGCTTGGATGGCAGCCTCGCCTTCACTCTTAGTAGCCGAACTATTAATCCTGGACTCAATTTGTGCAACTTTTTCTAAGAAGTGTGTTTCGGTATTGTCTAGCCTGGATATGATGTCTGGTTCTGCCCGCTGGTTAATTTCAGTAATTGCGTCTGTAATCTTGCCCAATCGTTCTGTGAGACTAGTCTCTAATTTTTCTACCGACCATATAGTTTTCTGCATCTGAATTCTTTCTCTCTCATCTCTCTAGACCAGGATAGATAAAATATATTGTGATAAGATGAATTATATTTTCTTAATTTCTAATTTGAATGGCTGATCACCATTACATATTGTGTTGCGTGAGAAATCTGTTATCATTTATGCAGAAGGGTCGGTGGAATGTAAGACACGAAGAACAACTTTATTAGACGATGAGTATCCAGCTGTATACTTGATATTGCAAATTGCTATTTCAATATAACAAACTGAAATGTTCATAGATATTTTAACCTATACAGATAGCTGGTAACCAAAACTACAAATCAGACCAACAATTATACAAGCCAATGAAAGATCTATAGCATAAGTTGCTGCAGTTGCGTATAGGATAATGAAATGGTACAAATTCGTGCCTCGAATTGGGGATCAAATTAGGTAATTAAAACACCTACAGCCAATAAGTGAAAGAGTGCACTATGTAGTAACAAAAATGGATTAGCCAGTTAAACAATTTGCCAAGTAGGTCTACAGTTTATTTTTTACATTGGTGCAGCATACTCTGAAGGGCAAAAAAATATTTCAAGAATATATTCCGAAATCCTCAAGAAATACCAGCTTTAACATAATTAATGATCTGATTATACTAAAATTGGAGTAACCATTCCAGATTTCTCACTTATCTGGAAGAGATATATATTATCTGAGGTGGTAATATAATAATTCCACGTTTGTTAACAATACTTCAAAGTATTACTATAATAACTGCAGCATATACATATTTTCAATATTTTTGTCATAATGCGTGTACTTCTTTAAATAGGTGTCTTTTATCTTTCTTATGAAACATATAGCGATCTGTTCCGCCCCCTCTAAATTTTCAACTACAATAATGTCTATTCATTCATCTTGACTGCTCTACTGTACCGGGGTTAACGAACCAAACATATTCATGAAATGACTTGCAGGGAAAAGAAAACTGAATCAATGGCAGGCTTATGCAACCTATGCACTATCTTTCATTATTCTCTGGATATTTTATATGTAATCTTTATAGTTGCTCACAATTTACAAATATTTGACTTCCGCTTTTAGAAATACTTTGTATATTCCAGTAAGTCGATCGCTTGAGATAATTTTTCCTATTCATAAGAATTAAATCACGATTGAATCAAGTATGTAGAATACATTATCTCCAGGCACGATACACTAAGCAGCCCTACCACATAGATGAATGCTTGTAGATAAATGTTTGAATGAACATTTTGTTCTTAACGAATAAACTCAAGCAGAACTTAACATTTAATGGTTCAATTTAACTTAGATGTAAAATGGCTGTATCCACTGTAAACAAAATATTTCCAATCTGTTGGATATAATTAGTATCAGCTGTTTCAAAACATTTAAACTTACCTGTGAGATGAGCTGCTCAAATTTAGATAATTGATTTTCAATGTTTGAGAAATGCGTCATAAATGTATCCACTCTGGATACTTTCTTGGTCAATTCTTCCACAGATCTTTTCAAATTTTCACTTAGCACACGCTCTCGCGCCTGGTGTCTGTCTACTCTTTGACTATTATCCCGTATTACACGTGCTAGGCTTAGTATAGCATCCTTAATCGTTGCATCAGCACTAACAAAGTTTCAAAATAATATGAGTTCGTCCTATTCGATATCCATTCTGGTATAAACATTGTTTACTTAGAGTATCCTAAAATTTATTTAAAAAAAAAGACTGACTAGGAAAGATTGGCATTCCATGAAAAATAACTGAAGCTATTAGAGTACATGTGGAAGTGAAAGTGGAAGCTTCAACTAAAGCTATGAAGAACTTCTAATTTATGCATCTAATTGATTTTTCGTATGTTTTTCAATAATGCCCGTCTCACTATCTTATAGAATTAAAAAAAGTAACAGAGAAACATATGTGCATGTAGAACGGAACGAATACTAGGAAAGATGTAGTTTTCATATTTTTAATTAATAGAATCAACTATACATACCTAGCGTCTTTTGAAATAGTTGGGTTCACATAAAGAAACAGCACTAGTATTCCCAACACCGAAAACCACATGTTTGTTAATTTTTTTCAGATTCCAATGGAATCTGAAAATTGAAACTAAAAGAGAAATGTAATTAGGTATCTGTGGTGTACTAATCAAAAAATTTATTAAATATTCCGAATATATTTGATAATTTCAGAACTGTTACGGAACATGAACATCATTTTATCCTAGAGCAAATATGGGTCTATGGGTGGGAATTATTCTCACACGTGTAAAGTATCATATTATTTAATTCTGAATTCCATAATTGTGATTATTATTTGATGAATTGGATTCTCAACTGTAGCATATAATAAATTCAAAAAGCTAGTGTGTAGATAAGAGTGGACTGGGTCACCGCGGATAACCTTTGCAATATGGGTGAGTATTATCATATACTAAGAAATTTTATAGTCTATAGGGGCTCTATAAATATATCTACACTCTCTGCATCATCAAATATTTGGAAAGCACAGTAGATATTCATTGAAGATAAGAAATGTTTCCGGATTTCTATTTCAAATACTAAACTATGTTCTGTTTTCAGTAACACGACAGTTAACAGTCGAATTTATCTGACGGTTCAAGAGGTGTATCTAATACTATATCACACTTGGGCCTTAAATGAATTGAAATTATATGAAGATAAATTGAACGCTTTTCTTTTTCTTAAATAAAGCAACCAAATCAAAATCCAACTAGTTTTGGAACATCAAATCTAAGAAGCCTCAAACATCTCTATGCAATAATTCTAGATACAAGGGTACAATATCAGTTTGTGTTGCTTACTTGCAGCACAGAGCTGCACATGTAGATTGAAATGATTCTTGCTATATTATGATGGGCCATGTGCGGGCTATTTCAAAGACATCTGTGTTACTTTATACCTATATATATATTATTCTTGAAGTGTAGATAAATTATTGTCTCTTCTCTTTATGATGAAATTCTTAAAGGCAATGAGGACACCTGCATATATTTGATCGACTTCCCGTTTACTCATAGTGTATCTAATTTTCTATTTATAAAATTAATATTTATACACATTGTCGATTTTATCACGTCTTTTCTTTTATCTATCTTCTCAAATTGAACTGATATTTCTTCAAGCATTGGGAAGTAATTAAAATCAAAGTTTTTAAACTATCCAATTAAACAGCAATATATTGCGAAATCTCATTTTTAGCTTTTTAAAAAATACAAGAAAATCAAGTTTTCGTGATATTTAATTGTGATTATCTTTTTTATTCTTTGTATACTGAGGTCATATAGACTGTGTTATTTATTTTATTGGTTCATTTTATTAGATTTAAATATCTAATGTTTCTCATCCCAACCCACGATTCTCATAAGGAAATAAATATAGCTTATACGTTTAAATTCTAGAAAAAAGTTGGAACATGATTCACTGCACTAAATGGCATAATTAGATTTTCGGAAAATCATACTTATTACTAATACACATTATTGTTAAACTGTTTCACTCCATTTAGAAATGACAATTTCAACTAATGTATTTTTGTTTTCATACAAATTGTGTAAAGCTATGTATAGCATATAATAATTTATTTAAAGTCTAATCGAATTTCGAATCATCTTCTCAATTATTATTTCGCATCAATTTCCTGTTTACTAAAAGCTGTTCTGCTTGAGTTATATGCGTCTGATAAACAAGATTAACTAAATGTACACAACAGATACGTAAACGTATTTTTTTTTTATTGTTAATTCACAATTGGGAATATTTTGTACAAGTTTTTTTCGTATTTCATTTATTCTGAGCTTCTTCAATAAAGTATATTGATCGCAGTTTTCTATATTACAATAAATTATAATTTCATCTTTTAGATTACAAAAACTAATAAAGTAACGTAACAATTACATTCGAATGAATTTGAACGTTAAATAGCAAAGCAGACGCAGGTATTTAAAAAATTCGCGGTTTTGTGAAACAATTCGCTTTGGTTGTAACCAATTGTTGAGAGAATTTAAATATTTGAATATAATGATGCGTTATATCACCGGGTGGTGGATACTTACATTTGTGGTAAAAATAACAATATAGAGATATCTTGTCTTGTAGAAGAAATTATTAGAACGTCCTGCAGGCTTCAACTCTGTAAGAAGAACTGGATGCTGTGCTTAGATAACCCCTCATTTCGTGTTTTTAAAAAATGGAATGGAAGAAAAGTTGTTTTATACAGCACCATCTAGTATCTAAAACCCGAAATGACGTGCATTGCCGGTCGACTTGTCGTCGGGTTTTTACTGAATATCTCAAATCTTCAGTCATCGCGTCGGATTAACAATTCGCAGAATTCAAACTAAAAAGTTAGATTATTTAATAATCAATTGCTTAAGATCTAAGGTCATTTTGCGATACAAACAAAATATACATGGGGAATTCCACGTGAACTCAGTAAACGTTTGACCCTTCCATTTTTCGAAAAATGCATAAAACGCCGAACTGAGAGCCCCAATTTAAAAATCTGACAAAATTCTCAAAAATCCTCTGTCAGATATCAGAATTTTCAAGCCTTGACCTTAAATTATTATTCAGTAAACGCTGATACACTTTGAAATTCCGCTGCTTTGGCGGATTAAACCAATTGACATTTCCCCAGTTGCTAACCAGTAAGAAACGTTGATTATGTGCCGTGATTATATAGTAACCGGCTTATAGCCGGTGTTTGAAAATTTACGACTATAAATTTCATATCACTATTGGAATATTTTTTTGTGCAATTTGTACACCAAGCCTAAAGCCCCATCACGTCAGATACTGAAATATCTTAATAGAACATTCCTATTGCAGAAAATATAGAAAATTATAGTTATATAGCAGTAGTCGAGTACTGTTTAAAGCCCAGTCGAAAACCATGATGTAGATACACACATGTAAGATAGTCAAGTAGCTCGACATGAGTGGTTATTGTTGTTTTCTACCATACCATCCCAGCGTTATCTGGCTGCTGGAAACCTCAGATTTATTTTTAACGAGACTACAGATTTTTCTAAAAGAAATTCGTCGCTATATTTGCTGATCATATATGCGCAAATATTTCTCGATAATTTCCAAACGGTCTTTAATTGCAGAAAAATTAGCTTATTGAGCGACTCTGCTGCCATGCACAAAGCGCGGTGAATATTATCGAGTAATTGCACCATCGGTATCGACATCCTTTCTCTCTTTAATAGCCAATTAGTTTGTGTCCAAAATGGCTGATTCACGTGTCTTTCTTCGTTCCATGGTCTGCAAACGGTCTGCTGTAGGTCACAATTTAAATTCATAACTCGTAATATGAGCAAGAAATATTGATATCAATAAAATGTACAGACTTTTAAAACGGTATACATTGCCTGTGCAAAATCTGCAACTTGCGACACCGCCTGTTAACCTACAAAAAACCAACCAAGTTTGTTCTTTCTGCAATTTTCAACATTTGAAGCGAATTAAATGTATGTATTCACTTTTAGTATGTAGATATAATTATTCTATAGCTGGTTTCATTCTTCATTTATATTGGCCACAAATATGATTTATAAATACATTAGCAAATGTTCAACCGGCTTTTAATTCACGATAAACCTTAACTTGAAGCCAAGGCCAATGTTACCATGCTTTTTATATTCTAGTCCTTTCTATGTAGATTTGAATAGTGTTTAAAATCAACTATAAACCTCGTTTTGTTTTAACTAATTCCCAATTGAACAGCCAAAGCTAAGATGTTTTGAATTTCTTAAGTTTGCTGAAAAGTTCCACTTCTTGTTCCATTCTAAACGTTGCCATTCTTCATATACTTGAACTGGGTGTCCAATTTTAAAACAGGCATTAAGATATCTCGAAAACTAGAGATGCTATTAAAAAATGTTTTAGACAAAAGTTGTATGGTTTTGAGGAGGACATTTGATGATGCTATGGGTTTTGAATTTTTATAGGGTTTTATCGTGTTTTTATGAGGTAACTTTTGTTTTTGAAATGAGAAACCTTATTTTTTAGTACAGGTTCACAATTTACACGAAAAAAATATATTACTTTGTAGGAAACTATTTTTTCTAAAAGTTCAATTTCTTAAATTTTTTCGGTTGAAAAATTTTTTTTTACAATAAACTAACTTTTTCATTAAACATATAAAGTTGAACAAAAATCAAGAGTAAAAAGTTTCTTATTTTTATTGACTTATCATGGCAAGTCATTTTCAAAATTTATTATTCACTTTAAAAATGTTATTACTCTATTAGTTTTGTAATGTTATAAACAACTTCATTACTTCATGAAGAAAAATGTAATTTTTAGAAAAAAAAGTTTTCTACAAAAGTAGCGTATGTTTTTGTGTAAATTATGAATCTACGCTAATAAATAAGGTTCCTATTTAAAAAACAAAAGTTACCTCATAAAAATCCCATAAAACCCTAATAGAATTCAAGACCCATAGCATTATCAAATGTCCTCTTCGGAACCATACAACTTTTGTCTGAAATATTTTTCAATAGCATCTCTAGTTTTGGAGATATCCTAATGTGTATATTAAAATAGGACACCTAGTATAACACATCATAATGCAGGAAGTATAAATAAGTTATTCTCATCTAGCGCCGTCATGTCTGTTGGTATATCAAAAGAACGTTCTGCCAGATTGTAGCTACGGTATAATTCGTCGTCAATCAACAATCACAAATACAGCACTTCTGAACAAAAGCACACCGAAAAAGGTCAAGCATAAGATAAGGAAGTATGCAGAGCTATTGGAAGGTATATTGTCCGTTGATTTCAAATTTCTAGCTATATTATTATTTGGTATTAAGGTGATCTACATATTTCTGAAATTTTTTCACATGCAGTATCTGGTGAGACAACGACCAATACAAAAGCTAAAATAGAAAAGTTCAGTGCCACCAGCGTCTCCACATTTGCTAATCAGCCAGAAATCAGTTTGGACCAACTGCACAAAGTTCGAAAAACCAAACAAAAACCAAAAGAAGAGACATTGGAAGTTGGTGAAAACCTGGATATTGAACAGGCTGCTTTTGATGTACTGATTATTTTGAATATAATATCATAATGTATTTTAATCAACTTGTCAGATTTTGGCACAGAAAAAAACTCACATAAAAGAGATTCTTGAAACCAAATATTTTAGTGTCTAGACTTTTCTGTTTAGTTAATAAATTACATACACAATCACTTTTTAGATAAGAGAGAAAAATTTTGGATCAATGCAAATTCGAACAAATTTGAACAAAGCTAATCATATGGTCATTACATGCTATATAAGCTGGATTATTCATGTTAGAGATTACGTGTTATTACAATTTCTATTATTTATTGACATTTCATCACATCGTCATTTCTTCTCATTAAATCTTAGTTTCTCGATAATATCTCTAATAGTTCCTAAGATAGAGCTAACAAGAGTTTTGTTGTTTTATCCGACAGGAAGAAATGAATTCAATTATGGAACCTAAGTGCTTAGACTCTGGCAAGCAAACTAATTTACCAGAGGATGAAACATCAATCCAAGAGGACGTTATGGTATTAGGATCGTCAGATCACACTACAGTGGTGAAAAATGCATCGGTTTTCAATGATTTAGAAAATTGTCCCACGGAATTGATGGATGAAAAGTGTCTTGATTCTCTAGCTATACCTACGACTGCAGCAAACAGGTAATTAACAATATGTGGTTTGTAAAAGTACAAAATATATCGAATAAGTAGTTTAATAATTATAAAATATTTTCAAGACAACTTAATTTCATTAATTGATATCTGCGGAGCAAAATGAATATTGAACATTATAATAGTTTGATGTAGTTATGCTAAAGAAAAATTCTTTGATCAATAGGAAGGCAGAACAAAAATCAAAATCTGCTATGAAAGTGAAACGCAAGGAATCTGTTGCTAAAATCAAATACGCAGAGCTTCATCAGCTTAGTAGACAAGAAAGTCTCAAACGCACTCTGCATTCGTATATAGATGTGTGCATCACCTGTGGGATGACAGCTCAGGCTTTATCTACATTTTTGTATTATAAAGGTCGAGAAAATCGTCAAAAAACTGCTCCTAACGTGATTGATACAGACCTTTGCAACACTATTTTACATGGGTTTGCTTCCGTTGGCAATCTGAACAAAGTGCAAGAAGTTTTACACATTATAAATGTGGATTCAATAAAACCTAATTCACAAACTTATGCTGCTGTCTTTGAGTGTGTTGGACGTATGAAAAACAGCCTAGATCACAAAAGTAATTCATCCTCATAGATTACGATATTTTTTTTCCTTTTTTCTCACCGCTTTCTACGTTTTGTTTGCATTGTCAATTTATCGTAAAGAAAATTGAATTCAATTTCTCAAATTCACACATATATTAGCTGATTAGACTTGCAATTAGTTAAATGGCCCTTACTTCCAATAATTTAATAAATAATTTTTCTTTTCAGATTTTCTTCACACTATTCTATCAGAAATGACTGCGCGGGGTATTACTTTAAATGATATTTTAGACAAATCGACGTTCGTCTATGACCAACGAGAAATGATTGAAAAAGGAATACGTATCATAGACCCAAATTTTAAACTAATATGTACACCGCCAAATACATCTTATACCAACCATCTTTTGCATAAAATATCAGGAACTGCCAGTAAGTCTGTTTCGCCGGCTCAAGGACTATTCACAAAATCTGAATTGGCTGAAATGGGCAGACGTCAAATGGAGTTGGAGTCGCAGGGTCAAATCACAGTGAAAAGTATCGCAGCAAGTCCCGAACTTACACCTACAGTTTTACATTGTGTAGGTTTTTCTTATTTGTTACTTAAATTAGCGTTTATCTAAAAAAAAAAAAAAAAATCATTCCTTGTTGGCAATCAGTCAATTTTTATGCAAGATGTATTAAGGCAGTGTAAAATTTTGCCATTGAGTCATATTTGAACATTTCAGATATATTTCTCAGTTATTTTCAAACAGATAATTCTATATCATCTAATATGGAACGAAAACGAAAGATTATTTCGCTGAATATCCTCAACTTTGATTTAATTGTCTTTGCACGAAAGATCTGTCTAAATATTCGTCATATAACAACTAATACATCATATTTCTTTGGTTTTCATTTGAACAGAGACAAAAAATTATGGAGAGTGAAGAAATATGGAAAAACGTTATTACCGAGGCCTTTAAAAGAGATATGGCTGTTTTGAAAAACCAATATGGTAATGGAAGTCAGTTACAAAGATCAATAAATATATATCCTTATCTACAAGTTCTCGACGAGCATCATTACGTCAATGCTATTTCAAACGAAATTAGAACACTAGCTGTTGGTTCTGAGACTTTTAGTCCTTCACTGAATACTCTCGCTCGACAACTTGGTCTATCGATATTCCAGAGATATCAGGTAAAGCTCTTCTAGAAGAATTGCTGTAAATTTACTATGGTTGAAATGAATAAATTACATTTCTAATCAATTGATAATTGACTAACTTGAACTTGGTATTATTATTTTGTTAGGTAGAGATGAAGAAAAAGAATGGAGTGCGTGATAAAATATCACAAACTTACGCAAAGTACTGTGAACGTTATCTGAACGGATATAATGGAATGAATTCACGTTCTATATGGCAAAATCTTCTCCATGAAGATAAACACAAAGGTCCTACTGCAGATATGAAAATAATACCGTGGCCATCTTCTATACTCATAAGCATTGGAAAATTTTTGTACAACATCCTTATGCAAGATATTAGAATTGACGTTAATTCTATAAAGTTGAATAGCAAAACTGAAAGATTTTTGCCAGCATTTTATCCCGTATTCAGACATAATCGGTACTTGGTCTCACAAGAGGTAAGCCAATTCATGATTAATGTTTCACTGTTTCTTTTTTTCTCTTCATGTTGTATGTGCTATTTTATTTTCAATACGGCTTAGCTTCTGCAGAGTACTATCCGACAATTTTAATTGACTTTAATTTCTGTTGCAGGTCGTCTTTATTGCCAGTAATTATTCAATCGAAATTATTTAATGAATTAATTGATTCATTGTATAAACCATGTTCAATTGTATTAGTAGTTCATTTCTATTTTCAATCTGATATCTTAGAGTCTTGTAAAGGATCTTTACAAATTGCAAGTCGCCAAGCTTTGTAATGAATATTTGCTTTTAGATTTTCTTATCAAATTATCAATTCATGAAATTTTAAGATTTGATGAAATACGAGCTAAGCGAGTACCAAACATATTTCATGCTCGGGTATATTTACATCTGATATCAATTTCAACTGAGTAAAAAGTCTTGTGCTCTCTAGGTGAAACCTCATCCAGTCTTAGCACGAATGTACAGAGATGCGCAGCTGGAAACATTGGTGTTTGAGCCTGCATTGTTGCCATCAATAAGTCCACCAGTACCCTGGTATACTATTCACAACGGTGGTTACCTGATATCAGGTGCTAAAATTATTAGACTAGCTTACCACGCTGTAAGTTAAAAATTTTCATGATGAAATTTATTTTTAAATTAGTAACTTGAGATTATAATGCCTCGTATGAATTGGAAAATTTGAAACCCAATATAAGTTATCAGAAATGATTAAAACAGCACATATTATTCATTGTTAATATAGGTCCAACAATGGGACAGACTTGATAGAGTGCCACCTCAACAATTATATCCAGTTTTAGATTGTTTGAATCAACTAGGCAGTATCCCTTGGAAAGTGAATAATCCTATTCTTAGCGTAGCTTTGAAGGTAAGGATATTTGTTTGTTAAGGATTATGGATATTTATTGCTACGCTATATAAGTTTTGTTCATTTATAATGCAATTTCTATATTAGACTATAATTTTATAAGAATAATTTAGGTATATCTCAAGATAGGTGGCGTTTTTCAGGAAGTATTTCATTGTATTCATATACAGAATTAATAAAGCCTAATTATTTTGCAACTTATTTTTTCCAGATATTTCAAGGTGGGGGTGCTAAACATTTGGACATACCGGAACCACAGTCTCATGCTCTAGCACCTGTAGTAATTGATTTTAGTGCTTCAAAAGACGAAAGAAACGCAGCTGCTAAAGCCAGACTTAGAGAAAGAAGAAAAAAAGCAGATATGTATTCACTGTGGTGCGAAGCTCTTTACAGACTATCTTTAGCTAATCATGTAAGCCATTTCAATAAGAATAATTTAAGTGATTCATCAAATAAACTTCTTATTTCTAAAGTACGATGACTTTAGCTACAATTTCGCGACATCAACTGGTCTATTCAAATATCTGAAGTCTATTACAGTTTTGAAACATTGGTACGAAGCAAAGTATCAAAGTATATGTTCATACAGTACAAATATTATTCATAAGATATTTAATTACTTATTCAATTAATTTATATATGAATTTCTTATTCTATTATAGTTCAAAGACCAAGTCTTTTGGCTGCCGCATAGTTTGGATTTCAGAGGTCGTGTGTATCCAATTCCTCCACATGTTAATCATTTGGGTTCTGACCTTGCACGTTCCTTGATGGTATTTGCTTTAGGGAAACCACTAGGGCCAAACGGTCTCGACTGGCTCAAAATTCACATTATCAATTTAACTGGTCTTAAAAAAAGAGAAGCCAATAGCGAACGTCTTAAATATGCAAACGAGATACTACCAAAAATATTGGATAGTGCAGAAAATCCATTAACTGTAAGTTTACTTGATTTTATAATTTAGAAATTTTTTTTAGGCATGAACTGGATATTCATTATTCATCTATGGATAGCGTATAATCTCTAGAAAATTTATCTACTCTTTAGTTATATTAAAAATCACATTTGTTTTACTCCAGGGTGAAAAATGGTGGCAAGAATCGGAAGAACCGTGGCAAACTTTGGCTGCTTGTTTTGAAATTGCCGAAGCTTTGAAATCCCCAGATCCATCTAAATACGTTAGTCATTTTCCGATACATCAAGATGGTAGTTGCAATGGACTGCAACATTACGCAGCACTTGGCAGAGACCTCCAGGGAGCTGAAAGTGTTAATTTATCTCCATCTCCAAAACCCCAGGATGTCTACAGTTCCGTTGTTGCTATGGTAAATAATTTATCTTTACGCATGAAATTTTTATTAACTAGTAAAAACAATCAGCTGAGATTTTGAAACTAATTAAAAAATTTTGATTTTTTTAGGTAGAAAAAGAGAGGCAAAAGGATGCTGACAAAAATGTAGAAATAGCTCAAGTTTTAGAGGGCTATATCAAACGAAAAGTTATCAAACAAACTGTTATGACCACTGTTTATGGAGTAACACGATTTGGTGCCAGGCTTCAAATTGCTAGACAATTAAAGGGTAAGCCAAATTTATTTTAAAAAAAGTAAAGTTAAATGTTTCTGAAGATGTTATTCGTTTATGATCAATTCTTATCTGAATCTTTCATAATCTCCGAATCTTATCTTATTACAAAAATAGACTAAAATGTTTGAAAGCTATATTCCCGACCCCACACGAGGTTCTCTCGATCAGATAACTATTTTTCCACCTATTAAACTCTATTTATAATGAATATTTTTTACAGAATGTGAATTTCCTGAACAATATTTGTGGCAAGGAAGTCATTATTTAGTCAGCAAAACTTTTCACAGTCTTACGGAAATGTTTACTAGTACAAAATTAATTCAAGATTGGTTGACGGATTGTGCTCGCCTTGTTGCCCTAGTGTGTGGACAGAATATGGAATGGATTACACCACTGGGTCTTCCTGTTGTACAACCTTATCATAAAAGTGTTCAACAGGCCACCGGGAATAAATCACCACATTTCTTGATAGATACGTTTCAGTACGTTGGATAAGTGATTTATACAATTGTAGCTTCTTATTTTCTTGACTTTGATTCAAGTTATGTAAGAGAAAAGTTTCATTGTAAATATACTGATGTGTTTTTTGACGGTTTTTTGCAGAAGACCAAATGTAATGAAACAGAAGAATGCATTCCCTCCGAATTTTATTCATTCACTAGATTCTAGTCACATGATGCTAACTAGTCTGCATTGCGAACATGCCGGTCTCACCTTTGTCTCTGTCCATGACTGTTTCTGGACTCATGCTTGTACTGTCCCCATAATGAATAAGGTATATATGTAAATTTTTATATTGGAATATAAATCTACGAGCATTTAATTTGAAGTACCTAATCAGTTGAATAATTTAAATACCTAATTTATTATACAAGAAATCGCTTATACGTATACCTGGAAATAATACCTAATTAATTATTGTAGATATGTCGTGAAGAGTTTGTTGCCCTTCACTCTGAGCCAATTTTGGAGGATCTTTCAAAATTTCTAATTGAAAAGTTCGGTTATAAAGAAAGGTTTGTATATTTTTCATGCTGTATAATCAATTAGTCGATAAATAAGTGCGGCCTTGGCCACGAAGTTGCATAACTCTGACTTAAACCATTTAATTAGAATGATATAAGAATCTTGACTCGATTTTCATTATTTTAGTGAGTTGTGTGACGACGGATCTGTGACTGAATTGACAAAGCTAAAGCTCAACAACGTTTTACGAAAACTACCAAAACAGGGTGTTTTTGATCTCACCAACGTTTTAAAGTCCGATTACTTCTTCAGTTAAATATGTAATTTGCATCCGCTGGAATATTCTACGAAATATCCGTGAAAGGGTAATTTTATAAAATATCATTTATTATATAAATAAGGCTAAGGTTTGATCTAATGATTTTACAATATAAAGTATACCTTTTTTCTGTCACATCGTCAATATTGAGATTTCAATCGTGTAGCATTCGGTTTCAATTCGTAAAGCTGAGGTTGTACGATTATTTTGTCCTCTTTTTTATAGATCCCAGAACTTTGCCTTGGCACGAAGCTGTAATCAGGGTTGAATAACGTTCGATCCGATGGTAGAAGTCTAATGCACCATGTAAAATAGTGGAAATTGCAAAAACCACAATATAAAATTATTCGTAAAAACAAGTATTTTCTCTTGATCGAATCACGAGTATCTTTTATGTAGGTTCTTTTATGTAGGTCTAGTTTAATTTAATAGACATAATGTATAAACTATGTATATAAAGTTTTGATAAAAAAAAAAAAATTACTCCAAAACTCACCAACATACCTTTATTAGTTGTTTTTTTTTAAATCACTTCCAATCAATTTTAATACATAAATGACAAATATTATCACGGCGTTGACTGAATAATCGAATCAACGTAAACAGTATTATTATTAACATAAGCTCTATGATTGTTGACATGTAAATATTCAAAATCGCGCGGTCACGTGATACATCAACGCCATCTCGTGATGCTTTATCCTAAATTCAGTTGAAAATTGCGCCTCGAACAGAAATTTGTTAAACTAAAATATTGTGTGAAATCATACAACAGGTAACCTCTGCCTTCAACATTCATGGATGTAAAATTTGGGGGATCGTGAGATCTTCAGAGTTGTTAACAATCTTTAGTTAGAGATGAATAGTGAACCATGGCGTATGTTAATGTTGCTGAATGGAAGACAGATCAGGTGTGTGAGTGGCTAAAAGGTACGTAAGACTTTTAATCATTATATCACAATATAATACAACGCTAAGTAATTAAGGTGTCGAAATACTTTCAATTACAAATTGTCTATAATTTATCCTAATTTTAAGTACGAAAATCCATTTCCTGTATACGCCAGTCCCCCCACCACCCCGTAAACCCCTCCCTCATCCCGGTCATACTTTATTACGTACAAACTGCATTGAAGTTTTAAGTATCATTTCGTTCATTCACTATGACTAATTGCGTAACCCATTGATGGAACTTATACATACATACATGGTATATGTATTTATCATACCTTATTTATAGAACGCGGACGAACGTGATTGACGTTTATTTGTTATTCTCTGTTATCTAGCCTTTGTTACAACGTCACATTAAACATCCATTCATATGACGATTTTAGAACATGCACATGTACCAGGGTGCATAATTAATACTTAGAATTAAAAAAAAAAACAAATAAAAAATTATAAGAAGTAAACAAATGAACATATTTTCATCATTCTTCTTCTACTCGACTCAGTATATGATGACGACTATGTTCTACTTATATTTTCATTCCACAGGTTTAGATAATTCCGTATTACCGTACGTTCATAGTTTTATGAATCATGGAGTGAATGGTCAACAACTGTTAAATCTTAGACCAGAAGATTTGGAGCATCTTGGTGTTATTAAACTTGGTCATCAAGAAATAATACTTGAAGCAGTTGAGTATTTGAGAAATTTTCACTATGAACTTGATCGTGAAAATTTACAACTTCTTGCTTTACGATTGTCTTGTCAAGCGCATAGTCTACACAATGAATTGTCTAGACAAACTGACTCAAAACCTGTTACAACGCAAACTTTATCCGACGTAGCTTCGGTTGTTACCGCTGTTAAACCTTTGGTCTGTTGGCTCGATCGATCTCCCTTCAGTGGACAGCTTGAATACAATGATAAAAAAGCTGAATTGTTAAAGTTGTCTATTGAAATGGCAACCTGCGCTCAACGAGATAGATTTGCAGAACGACCCATCGAAGAGATAAGAACTACTTGCGGGCAACTTGCTAAATTGGCTGATTATATTATACAAGATGTTGCCGATCCCATGATCTTACAACCTGCAAGTCTGGATTTAGCTACGTTGAAAAAAAGGCCAGGAGATGATTTGGTGAGAAAAAAAAAACTGTTCTTCTATTTTTTAGATATTTTTTTCATCGTACTTTTATTACAGATCAAAGTTACGGAGTTGTTTTATTTAGAATCGAAGAGAATAAAATTAAGGAAAAAATTTAAGTGGTTTATATGTTAGTGATGATCTTCTTGTTAGTGATGATTTTCTTTCATCATTTTTTCATACTTTTAAAGGATTAATAAAACTCATTTTATATTATTTTATGTTACACTTAATTAAATATTTTGCCAATTTATTACTAGATGGAGTTCCGATCTGTAAAAAATTATTTGATGCGTTTATTGACTGACACAACTTGATCGAAGTAGATAATATTAAAAATTTAAACATAAGTTATCATGTAGTGGGGTTTGTTGTTATTATTGAATAAATTTCAAAGGAATGCCTACTTGTGGCTACATCCTTTTTAGATAAAAACATAAATGCCAGTAAGATTGTCATTTCCCTTGGAGATAACACTCATTTTACACACTCAATTTTCTACGACAATGAAAGTTCGTTTATATTTAAGATTTAAAACTACTGTTGCTATATTATGTAGATAAAAATTACCACAATACAGCAACAACAAGTACTTACGATGTTTGCATATATTAGTTCCATAAATCTTTTTTTTTTTTTTTATGCACAACTTTAATTGGCTGAAACTTTCTTGATTGAACATGTTTTGAATGTATTTACAATCAACACTTTTTTGAAGTCGTTATTGTTTTGTACTTAGGGTTTCTACATATTACCATCTTTTCACGGGGCTCATCAAATAGCAGAAATAAAATTTGGCTCTGCTGCTCATCAGTGTGGCAAAATGGAAGCAGGTGATGAAATTGTTCAGGTAAGTCACTCTAGCCAGCTAACATTATCGCATATTTTAATTTCATCATAAAAAATACAATTTGCAATATTTGAATCTACATTTTTAACTTGATGAAAGTTCATTCGAATAAAAAGTTTTAGAGATTTGGATTTAAGAACAAGTATTTTATTTCTCGAAATATTCACACTTCCTTAAGAATATCGGTTTTTTCAGGTAAATTATCAAACCGTTGTGGGCTGGGAGAGAAAAAACGTGTTGGAACTATTTCGCGAAAGTCCTGCCGAAGTTTTATTGACCTTAAAACGAAGGCCAAGACACACTAAGGTTTATGGTCAGATATATATAAAACCCTACAGACTACCAAGCAATAAAAAAACTACATACACCACTCGATGGCAGCATAATCTACCATCACCAAGACCAGAGTTACTGACAATACCAGATTTCACTATGCCACTACCCAGGTAAATATGATTTGAGCTATTCCTCATGATTTTCAGATCTCGCGCTTCTGTGCTCCATATTCTAATACATATAAATCTTTACCAATTCTGAATAGGCAAATACCAAAGATTCCCAGTCCTGAACCTGCGAGCATTTTGGACACAGTTATTACCTTGGATACTTTGCCATCGGATAGCAGTGATTCAGACAGTGAAGTTGAGCCGCCTTCATCAAATCGTTTGTATTCTTCTAAGCCAAGAAATTTGGTACAAAGACGGGCTACCATAACTGGTGCTAGTCCAACTACCAAACATGGGGTAGACATTGAGCAATTTTGGAGAGAACTAAAAGAGGAACATAACACGACTTTTCAACTTCGAGACAAGGCTGCATCTTGTGCTCATGGCTTGGATACCGTTCCTTCAAATATAAGGCCACAAACTTGTTTAGGTATAGAGCAAGGCAAAAGAAAAAAGAGACTTGAAGGTCAGACGGATGAAAGAAAAGTACAGTTTCAGGATAAGTCAGAGGAAATTGATAATACTCATGGGGATGATAAAGATAAATTGAGTCATAAGTCTAAGTCGAGAATAAATTCGGAAAAAAGCATTTCCTTTGAGACAAATACCGTTTACTCGGAAAATAGACTTATGGATGTGGAAATAAACGTTAGCTCTAATACAAGTGATACTCAAGTGCCTTCAAATGAATCAAATAATAATAAAACTACCTCTAGTATTTTACAAGATGTTAAAATTGGTGAACCAAGTGCTCATCATAAAGAAAGAGGCAAATTGGATAAGAGTTATAGCACACCGGCTTACGATTTGACTGAGAATGATTTTGTTGAACGTAAATTGGCGACTATTGAAAGCCATTCGAAATTGAGCTTAACTTCAAATGCATCTAGTTGTAGCTTGAATAAGACTGAATCTTTTACAAATGATGGAATGATAGATAACGATATTAAAAAATTATATAACACGAGTGAAAATCAATCAAATTATGAAACAGAAAACGTTGGTAATGTTGCTAAAAAAATAAATAATATTGAAAAAAATATTCGAAACGTTGACACGGATGGAAAATTGAATATTTCTAGGATGCCTGAGAAAATAGATTTAACTAGAGGCATTGTACATATCAAAATTAACGACGTTGATTATAGAAGTAGTATCGAGGATTACCAAAGCAATATTGGAAGTATTCAAAATATCACAGAAATAACAAAAGATAGCGAAACCATTAAGGAAAGTTATTTATTAGACGATAATAAGACTAAGAGTAAAGATATCGTTGATTTACATATTAATAACAATTCGCAACCTAATTATGACACATCAAGTCATGAGAGTAGCGTCGAAAAATCCGAGTCAACGAGTAGTTACAATGAAAATATAGGTAGCAGTAGCGAAGGCGATACAACTATCAGTAAGTTTGGAGATATTTTGGAAACCATTAATCACGCTTTGATTGCGCACAGTAAATTGGTACAAGTTAAAGCTAGAAGCGCTGAGAATTTACACAATTTTAACGCACATAACTCTGTTGTCGAAACGAACAAAATTCTTGAACATTCTTACACCAGCCATCCACTAATGTTAGAGAGACAAAGCTCCGTAACCAGTATTCAAAGTAACAATTTGCAAACGAGACAATACGCAGATGTATCTAAAACAGTGCAAGTTAAACCAGAACCAAAGCAGAGATTAACACCTCCCGAACCTCCGCCAAGAAAATATTTCTCAAAACCAGCGCCATTGAATTTAACAAACATCTCTAACTCTCCGGATATTCAAGAAAGACCGACACCTTCGGATAGGCCTAGCGTAAGAAGAGATTTAAAGAAGTCAGAATCGTTTCTTGATAATCAATTAAAAACTGATAACTCAGATGCTTGTCAAAGGAATGAATCAATTGAAACTTACAGCGATTTTGTTGAAAAGTCAACAGATTTTATTGACGAACCAAATACTCCGCTTGGAGATCACAAGCCAACTCTGTTAACGGATCCATATGGTTACTCGGAAATTTATGAGGGTCAATTTAAGGAAGAAAAGAGTTTATTCGTAGGGTGTGAGACACCATCTGAAAAATACAGTACAACAAACCCAATATTGATGGAGCAACATAGGATGGAACACAGCACATTAAGAAATATGGATTCACCAGACGGTGTTGGGTGTTCAAGGCAATTAAACACACCAGAATCAAAACCACGAACATTAGAAAAAGATAAAAGCTCAGAAAAGGGCGTTGTCAATAGAGCTATGATGGTCGCTCGTAGTATAGGATTGCACGCAAGTTCTAGTAAAGCTTCTGGATCGAGTCCGCGAAGTAGTCGAAAAAGAAACTTGCTACTAGCTAGTGAGTATCTGAACAACTAACTTGGAACTTGAAATATTTCTAGTAATAAAGTATACACATATACACCGCATCTGAATACAATAGATTAATTTTCAACATTTTTATGCATAATCTTCTTCTCATTTACAGAACGAAGAAACGTATCCGTGAAGGATGTTAGCTTGGGAGATTTGGAAGGATGGTTGACCCACCGTAGTAGAGGGGCCGGAGGTGCATGGGCGCGAGCATGGTTTGTTCTGAAGGGTTCATCCTTATACAGGTATAAAATATAAATATATTTATTTTAATTCCACGGAATATTTTCATAAAAATTTCTGTTTATTATTTTCAGATTTAAAACACAGGAGAGCTTGAAAGCAGATTGCTTAATAGCACTGACGGGGTTTACAGCATCCCAAGCCACAGAAGTAAAGTCTAGGAAATACGCTTTCAAAGTGTATCACACTGGTACTGTTTTTTATTTTGCTGCTGATACAGACGACGTTTTAGTCGTTTGGTTGGATGCAATAAACAAGGCGACGTTAGGGGCAGAAAGCCATGGCCAAACAAGCGCTTTGTTTAGTGAAACTGACGAAAGTGATGGCGAAAACAAAGCGAAGATGAAAGGCGGTTCAACTCCTGATAAACCAAACTTAGAAAAGAAGTTTGGGTCCCTAAAAAAACTTGGTAAAAAAGAATCTGGATTCAAAGAACAAGAGATGGGAGGTGCGAGTCTTGATAGAAAGTATTTGAGATTTCTTGGGGCAAGAAATCAAAATGTACCTGTACCAACTGCTCAATTTAGAAGTTACAGACGAGTTTTACCCACATCGACACCGAATAGGTAAAAATATCATGCGACGGGAAAGTTCTTTGTATTTTATGATTAGAAATTTGTAGTAAATTATTGATTCATCATATTTGTTGTCTGAAAGTAATTTTTTTTTTTATTGATTTTTGTTACATTTCGTTGATAAATTAATTTCATTTACGAAATATTAAGGATTTATTTTATTTTATTTTACATCTTAACAGAAAACAGGATCTGATTCCACATTCTCCGGATTTACAAGTAACCGTAGCTGGAAGCACGTTTTATGGACTGAGTTCGTCTCACAGTGCAACAGATGTGCCAAGTAGTCATGACATGGGTGATTATCGTCGAACATCAGACAGGTAATGAAAATAAATAAAATTCTTTGATGAAGAACGTGTTAACGGCTTGTCCTCTAATAAAATTGCCTATAGTTTTCTTTTCTTATGGATTTAATAACACACTATCAACAGCATGGTTTTGCGGTGCTATCTCAGTATTAACAAAAAAAACGTTCTTTAATTTTACAATATAATCTTATTAAAACCGTAGTTAAGACAATAATAATGTTACAAACATGTTACGCCTGTTGTAATAAATTATTAAATAGTCAATGAAACGTGTATTCATTTTTTATGTCAACATTTTGTGCACGTTTGACCCAGATTCCAAAAGATTGTTTTATTTAACGATCGAAAATTTTTGTCTGAAAAATATTTTCATCAATCGTCCCCATATTATAAAGCAATCTTTGCATGTCATTAACGAGTTTCACAATTAACATATAATACTTTATAGGTAAGTTTGTCGACAAACTTTATTTACTGCATGAATTTAAAGCTTCGGAACACTATTACTGCAGTAGTCATTCAACTTGCGGAATATCAACCACCAGACAAACTAGACCATATATTATAATTAGCTTTGCAGCTTTATGGAATTACTGGATTTTAGTTTCATTACTGATAAATATTTAAGACTATCACATCGAATTTTCATTCGTAAAATTTTCCTTTCCTAAAAAATAATCTTCATTAATTTAGTGAATCTCAGAAAGACAGCTTACTCTTCACAGTTCATAGTATAAAGTATATCATTTTGATATGATGTAAAAAAGGATGTTTAGTACACTGATTTCCAAATGATTTACAAACGGAGGATTCTAGTTTTGTATATCTTTTCAGATACATGAAATGGATAAAATTTGAAAACTTGTGACCCATTTCTTTGAAACAGAAATTTATACTTTAACTATTATTCAAAAATTCCACGCATAGATCGCATAGCAGTCGCAGTAGGAGACCCGATGATCTACAGGGCTTCGTTACGTTAGAACAGTTTATGCTGGCACACCAAGAAGAAGATCACCGTCAAGATTTAGGAAACAGATCGGTATCACCTCATGTCACACTGCTGATCGGTGATCATGTACATATACAACATAGAAACTTTAACGACATATCACCAAACAACGGAGTTATATATGGTCAAACGAGAAATTTTGATGATGTTTTACCAACAAATGGTGTTATATATGGCCATTCAAGAAACTGGGATGAAACATCGTCTAATAGTAGCGGTACTTCTTATGGACTTACTCGAAATATTGATGAAAATCACACACAAAGTCATAGTGGCGAAGAACCTTATGCCCAGAATAGAGCAAATGATTATTCTAATGAAACACTGCTTTGCAAAAATAAACATTCTCAGCCAGCATATAGTTACAGAAAGCAGCCTGATAGTTATTCACACAAATCTAGACCTCAGGAGGGTGTGGTATACTATCCAAATAGCCATAATGACCCATTGTACAATCATAATTTACCAAGTGTGATCGAAACGAATTCACAGTTTCATAATAGGCAAGAAATAATTCAAGGCTCCAACAGACAGATGGACGCAATTTATGGACAAAATGCACATATGTATGGTCCAAGAAGTAATTCGAAACAAGATTTTAAGTATGGCTCTAAAATTAATGACAACTATAACAGAAGGGTTTCTGACTCCAATGAAATACTCGCCGGAATACATTCAGCTCCAAAGAGGCTTATCAGAAACGAAGGTACTCTTAGTCGACAGATTTTTAGTTGAGATTTATAGGTTCTATTGAAAGATCTCGCCACTTTTTACGATTAGTAGGGATTTATCTTTGTAATAGTTAAACTATTCATGATTGTGATATAAAAATTATTTCAGGATATTCTGGATCAAGCGGTGATCTGGCATCGCCAGTTACATCTGAAACTTTACAACGTGCTAGAAAAGAGGCAGCTGTAACACGCAAAGGTAGTTTCAATCTTATAGATAGACGACGAGATAATTCTACACCAGACAAACATTGGATGGATTCATTAAGGAGGAATGATAAAAAAAATTCAAGTTCGGATAAAAACAAATTAAAAAATGTGGCCCAATATCAACCTCCGCCAATACCAAGTTCACCATTTGAACAAGATGGTATGAGGCCAGCTTTCGAAATGCACTTGGACAAAAGTGAACATGTTCAAAAAACTAACAGATTTAAAAGTTTGTTTGGAAGCAGGAGTCCACAGAAACCGAATACTTTGGATTTACCAAAAGATCACCAAAAAACATTGTTAGGTATAATAGTCTTGTCTGAAATTGAAGCAAACTGATTTTCTTTTATTTGTAAAGAAGAGCGTGAGTTCTTCAATCCAACCAAGGCACTTCCCTATTTCATAGAATCGTTATTTTCAGGTTCCCCGAGATTGCACAGAGCTATTTTTAGAGACAAACGTACAAACCAACAACATCAAACTAATCCTAATCGTTCTGGAAGTCAAAGTCCTGGAGACAGTGGAATCAGTCAGTCTTTAAGTTCTTTTAGCGGAACAAGCCAATCTCATACACTTAGTCAGAGCTTTAGTTCAACGAGTTCAGTTAGCGACTGGAGTCCAGATACGCCAACGACAAATACCCCCAAGGTAGACTTTCTGATTAAAAACAAAGAAAAGATATCCCAAAACTGCTTAATTATTGATATTTATTTATTCTTTTCGTGATTTCTTGTGCAAATGACATACATCAATAAGCATTTAACATCTTTTGCTTTGAAACTGTAGACAAAATACTACAGAGTTAAAAATTTTGGTATTCTGTAATATAAATCCTATTCTCTGATTCAATGTTCGTCATTTTAGTCGACACCAACATCGGGACACACTCAAAAAAGGTCATCTAATTTGAACAGAAATTCATTGGCGCCTCCAACATTGCCGTATATTCCGCCACCTACATCGCCACCACCGGATTATCCTGGCTTAGAATATCCACCAGTATTTGAACCAGGTACCTATTCTTTAACCGACGCTCTCCTACGCAATCGCAGTAAAGGTAGTCAAAGCAAAAGCGGTTCATAAATATGCTATTTTAAGTAAGAAAACAAACTATTTTCCCAGTTTTTAATAACTCTAAAAATATTTTTAGATAAAAATATTAAAGAGAACGTCTGGTAGTTTTAGACCATTTGATCTGAGCACGTCTCTGGTGTAAAGTATTGAGATTTTAATTTTAAATTGAACTTTAATAATAAAAAAAAAAAAAAAATACCTGGAAAAGAGAAGAAAAGATGTGTATATTGTATAGATTCTTATAATTCTCAGGATTTCTAGGCGCAATAATTTATACCCAGTTTGTTTCTAACATAACATTGTGATAAATTTAATTGCAATTATTGTTAAGATTCAATACAATACACGTGTTATAGGTATATTTATACATAGGTATGTGTAGAATTGGACAATTATAAGCCAGAAAAGAGATTTCAGAAATAATTCAAATTAGGTATGATCAATTTAGTTATAAATCTGTGCTGGGGGTGAGGTAAAAAATTTAATAATATAATATAGAAATAATTAAGCAATATTTCTGTATCTGTGGCACAGTATCGCAGACAAACCGTCCATGCCGTGCCTATAAAACTAATAATAACTAATACATTTTTTTTTTTCTAAATTACCCGTACCTAGACTTAAAAAATTATCAATTATTTACTGTTCAAAAGCAATATGTATGTAAAAGTTTTTGAATATTTACAACTGAAATTTTTCAGACTTATCTTTGACAAATTTATTAAATTTAGCATTCGACGTCTACGCAGATAATTATTAACTTTGAACTATTAAGATCAAATTTCAACGCCTTGATAAAAAAAAAAAAATTTCCTACTCTAAGTTTAGATTTCAGTCGGATTAGTTTTAATATCTTTAGAATAAATTATTTTAAAGCCATTTTAGCATTATTGTATTATTATATTTATTCGAATTTTTGAATACAGGTAGTTGCGTTTAAAGGTAGATTTGCTCATGCTAAATTTTGCTAATGCTAGAATAGTACCTTACTAATGATAATTATACTAGATATTGAAACACTTGAATTCTTTTTCGATTCCGATTTAAAATGCTATTTTAAGTTCTTCCATGACTAGCAAAATCTATAAGCCAGGCTTTCGACTTAGAATCGACCGCTTTTATTCTGTCAAAAATAATCGCCTTATTTTTAAGAGTATATTCTAATTAAATATTAATACATTTTTTTTTTTAAACAATATTGAAAATTTATTACAGATGAAATATTATTAATTCAAAATGTGATTATATGCGTTAAATAAGTGCCTATTTTTAATATAAAAAGAATCCTAGAAAAATACATATCGTAGCTAGCGGTTCCGGTTTTTAAATGATATTTATAAATATGAGAGAAAAAAAAAAATATCTTAGAAATTATTGTAGATACTCTGTAACATTTTTGCTATTTATATAGTATTCAGTATTAACTTAGATGCATAGGTATGTATAGCAGCTGCGTGATTTAATTCTTACATCAGTAAATATTATTCCTTGATTCAATTAACAGAAACCGATCAGTAGAAAAATTCTAAAAGTTATTTTAGTTTTTTTTTTACTGTGGTCTCAAGATAGTAATTAATATAAGATTACAAGTAATGAACTAAGATTATTATTTTCAATGAATTGTAATAACTCGTTGCGATTAAAGTTGAAAAGAAAACAAAGTTACTACACTTCGTTTTATGTATTCGTTACGTGAAAAATTCTTTGTTCCTCTTACCACGTAGTCGTGATTCAAAATACATATTAATTTATTATGCATCTATGTTTTTTACATAATATTCGTTAAACTCTGGATATTGTACATAGTAATACGTCCGCTACACAAAAAATAAAAAATAAAAATGTATATTTTACGAATACTGTACAATATTTTGAAATATAATAAATTAAAATATTATATAATGGTCAGTTCTATGTATACATTCTTGAAATATATTCGCGACTTACAGTCACCCATTAGCATTTAATTTTACAAGAAATATTTATAGTTTAAAAGCGTATTTTGAAATCTATAAAATTATTTTGCCGCCAAGAAATATGTAAGATGCGGCAAAATTCCCAAATCAATAAGCCCTAAATTAATTATGTTTTACATTTAGATACGGATTTCATACTTTTCAAACAGATGTCTGTATCATATATCATTTTTTATTTTTTACTTTACCAATCGTGGAAATTGAATTCTCCAGCAAAGGCCAGTACCCAATCAACCGTACGTTAGTATTAGAACAAAAAATTCATGCTTGGGTAATACCGTGAGTACATACATACACATGCTTTCGAAAAATTTTGATGCACTAAAATATTGTGTAGTGATCAATTTTTCCTGAATTTAAACATTTAGTATTTAATTTAGTGAAAAATGTGTATTAAAGCGTATTTTGAATTCTACAATGTTTCTCATCACAAACCAATCAAACACGGTCAAATTACCGAGCTGATCGTGTATATAACGGTGTACTTGACATTGAAGCAGCACAGTAATCAGTAATCACAATACCTGATCAGATGTAGCAGTGTTTTGTATTCGTAGACGTCTGTAATAGAAACGAAATAAGAATTGTAATTATTCTGGTGTATTACATCAAGTCATATTTTATAATATCACCGCGGACACGACAGAAAGCGAATCACTATGAGCCAGACTAGTAGGCTTTTAGTTCATCTACCGCAAAATATTTCACAAGTAATAGATGACGAAATCCTAAGAGGTTCTATCGATGGCGACGAAGGCAGTTCGAGTTTTGAACCCGCGATTACCAATGAAGAAACGGTTTCCTTGCAAGGTATGTATATATCTAATATTTCTACTGCACTTTGACAATTCATAGGCGTTTCGAAAATAAGTTACTCTTCCGGACACTATAAAGACTTCAGAAAAATATAGTAACGGTTGAGTAATAGTTTATCAAATATTGATTCGAATAGTGGTCGTTTTTCTTGACCCTGCAGTACATTTCAAATCATACGTACAGACTATATTGATTATATAACAATAGTTTTTAGGATAAATAATATCTATTTCAATTTCTTTGTTTTTGTTTTTCTTTTCTGCTTCAAAGATTTGTTGAATTCCCCCGAATTCGTAGAAGAACAAAGGTTGATATTGCTGGAATTCGAAACAGCACAACTTCGTATCGAGGATGATCAACGCAAAACTCCTCCTCGTCGGCAGGAGCTGCAACGTCGTTCACGTCGTAGTAGCATTGGAATAAAGCTTACCTGTCCCATTTGTCTAGAAAATCTTACATCCATCAGATTCAGTGATGATAAAATGGTTACTGAATGTGGACATGTATTCTGTCAGGCTTGCATTGAAGGTGTATGCAAAGCTGCGCAAAAAAAAAATGCAGCCTTGTGCCCTGTTTGTCGTGAGGAGGTCGGTGAATTGAGAAAAGTTTACTTTTAGATTGTGATATAATATGATATAGGTTTCAGAAAATTCTTTCAAATTATTCTTCAAATATATACTTTGAATAAAATCCATCATCGTATCGTATATTTTGCATAAATATCGGTATAATAATAAAGATTATTGTTAAATATAAGTTTAGGAAATATTAAGGCCATTCGGAATGTGATTTTTGTCAATCCCTTAACATAAAATATATTTTTTAATTTATAAAATTGAGTATATTACTTGGCGACTATAATATACCATATAAATTGAACGTGCAGGACGCGAGCTAAAGTAACGAGAGATGGATATTAAGTTATAACAGACTGCAGTAAACGATATTTTTTAAATCTATTTTGTAATTTGGTACTCACAATTTTATAATTTATATTGCGATTAAATATTGGAGAATAGTAAAATAGTTTAATAATACTGTAGTTTGAATTGTACTGATTAATATAATAGTTATAACAATAAAAAGAAAATTTTTTATACAAGCTTCGGTAATTTTAAATCTACCTATACTTTAAACATATATTTATATACACGGGAAAAGCAAAAATAGTACAAGACCCTTGGAAAGGAGGATCTCAAGGCTGATACATTGATGATTACAGTGCAAGAACCTCAAAAGATTCAAAAGACTGTTTATTTTGTCGTTCGTCAACGGTCACAAGGTGATACTGCGATATTATAAGACACAAATATACAAATCAGGGTTAATGCCCTGTAGACATCTATTTTGCTACAGATACTTGACCGCGCGGTCAAAAACCCATTCGAAATGTCGAAAAATCAAACGAAAAATTGAGGTAATTTGACGTTGCATGCATATTATAATTATTTGTAAAATGTAATTATGCTTGAATTACATTAAGCTTTGTTCTAAATTTGAAATGCCTAAAGATCCGTGTTCCCTATGGTATATAATGTATACAATATAGAGTTATTAATCCGAAGATTAGATCTCGAAACTCGAAGCAATATACATTGTATACTATCAAGGTCTAATACATCAATAGCACAAAACAAATGAGAGATTTCCAGTTTTTTTCATTCTGTTATTCTCGACTATTGTCAGTCAAGCTTTCTGTAGACAGAATATGTCAGTTTTCTATTCGTCGAGCTCGCAGTCGGATCTGAATTCATCATTGCATACCTACTTCTATTAGCGTTGTATACTTAGTTTTTGAAAAGAACAAATACGCATATGTGCAACCATCAAATTCTTCGCAACTTTTCTTCGGGTGTTTACATTCTATGTTAATAATACCTAATAACTGAGACTACGTTAAAAGACAAGAAAAAATGACTGGGATGTTCAGTGGTATCATTGGCAGTCTTATTGGAGCTGGGATTCAGTCTACAGTCGGTGGAATTCAAATTCGAGATGATGCATCTAAAGCTCTTGACGTGTTACGTCGCGGTGGGTTACCAGTACCTCCTGAAAATTGGTTTTCGCAAAAATCTTCCGACAAACAAGGAAGTCAACAAGAATATGACAATATTGGACAGCACGTTATTGGAGTAATGCAGATGATAGGACCCGGCATCCAAATCGCTAAAGCTTTGGGAGGTGTTGCAGCTTCTTCTCGATCTCAACCCCCACCAGCTAAAGGTGTTGTATTCTTGTATTTGATACCGGATTTACGCAATTTTTTTCACGTCTAAGTTGAATTCCAAGTTTTTATTGTTTAACATTCAACTAGTCTAATTATCATTGCGGAAAACAAATGTTGATTGAATTTTATAAGCCTTACCTTATTTTTGTATATAATAATTGAAACTATATATCTCCAGATTGCATGGCTCAAGAAGAGTTTCTTCGATCAAGAGCGTTCTGTAAACCAGCGGAGATTAAATATGATCCTATGATGTTGTTATCCGGTTCGATGGCTACATCGTCAACAAGATCTGTCAACAACCCGATTAAGAAGGGCTGTAAGCCAAGAGAAACCTTTTATTCGGAGTCCACTAAGCGAATAGAACACAGGAAGATTCAGAAAACTGCAGCGAAGTTTGAAGAAAGCTCAAAGAACGGAGCTAATCCTTTGGTCAAAGATAAAATATTGGGTGGGAGAAATGCGAAGAAAGGTAAGACTGACCCGCGGGAACGGGATATCAAAGCAGAGAAATTTATGACTACCGCAGGAATGTCAAGAAATGCAAAACCCCGGTTACCGGGTCATTCATCAACAGTTACACAGCAATCTCGGATGCCTAAGACTGAAACAAAGATGTTTAAATCTCAAAACCAATCCGGAAAGACACTTCGGGGAAAATGTCTAATATGTCAAGCGCAAATTAGAGATATAGAAAAATCACCGATGTTGCTATGTGGACATATAGTTTGTTTCAAATGTTTGAGCGGTCGAAAATGTTTTAAGTGCCCAAAATGTGGGTTTTAATTTGAATGAGTCATTTATAATGTTTTTGAAACTGGTTAATATTACATTTTTCGGTAGACGTCTATAATTTATTGCTAATATATTAATATAAGATATTATTTATTGATCTATTGTTTATAATATTATATTTAAATCATTATTTAATGCGGGTAGATATGAATTTGATGTTGTGATCGTTATATTAATATTTCCTATTGTAAAACAATTCATTACATGGAATGGAATGGGGTTCGCTAGTTTTATATCGTTTGGAAAAAGCACGTAGCGTTGCGTGATTTTACAGAAAATTCAAAAGATTTGGAAATCTTTGTCGAATTTATCGCCACCATATTTTCAGTTAGATTAAATATAATACCTCGTCGAGATTATAGAATAAAAGCTCGGATTTTGATATAAATAAAAATAAATCTTTATAATTTGTTTACAACATAGACTTTGAATTAAAGCGATATGAAAAAAAAATCCAAAATTCACGAAATCCAAAAAAATAATAAAATATTTACCAATTCGTTTTATAGTATAATACATTCAACAACTTTTAATGGGAATATTTATGATCAGATGTAACGGATAGTGCCTTTTATATAATTCTAACTTTTCCAGTTTTTAATCATTGCAGCGCTTCGTATAATAATTTATTATAATTAAGTTCGGAACGTAATATAATAATATTAAAAATTGACGCCTAAGTTTAATTTCAACTGGAACTAATATGTTCTCATAAGTTAAATGGTAAGTTAAATAAAATGATATTATTCTCTGACTCCGCTACATCTAAACATAAGCCTATAGAGATAGAATTGCCTCGAACATTGTAATAACTCAGTATTTCCCTCAAAGTCTGTCAATAATTTTTGTATCATGATAATAATAATAAAAGTATATATTTTTTATCTTGTAATCGTTTATTTTAGGTGTATTAATCTTAATTCTAGCCAGAATCGTCATTTTCCCATTTTGAGGCTCTACTGCGGGTTCAAATACGCCGCTTCACCGGTGAACCATTCATCGCACTATCGATCAAATCAGTGCTAAACCTCTCACTTCCGTTCTTACGACTTGAGTGTACAGACCTGCACATTAATGGTTTGAACATGAACATAGCTGCGCTCAGAGTTTCGATTCGACTCTCGATCCAACTCGCACCACGGAGCAGTCGAAAAGCAGACGCTTTTCTCGGGAAACAACGGTATAACTATTGTTGAGCGAAAAAAAGTGTCTGCTTGTCGACTGCTCCGTGGTGCGAGTTGGATCGAGAGTCGAATCGAAACTCCAGGCGCAGCTATGTTCATGTTCAAACCATTAATGTGCAGGTCTGTACATACATACATTTATTTGACTTTGCTGGTCTACAGCGACGATCCGTTGGTCGTTCGAAAACGTGCAAGTTTCAACAGGTGCCGGTCTATTTTTCTCGGAAGTAATCGCTCGATTATAATTCTAAAGTGGTTGAATAAATGGACATATAATTGTGATATGTTATTGGCAAAAAAGTGGCGAATATGTAATTTCACATGTTCTTTGATATTACCAAAGGAAAAATACGAAAAGGTATATGTATTCCTAGTTATTATTATTCCAAATCGTGTATACAACGAACTCTGACATATGTCAATGTCATGTTCTTTTGTTTTGGTTTAATAATTTTAATTTATGTCAGTGAGTTCAATCGCTGCAGGCTTCGGAGGTACCTTAGGTTGTATATTTCTACTCTCTAAATTTAAATAAATCCGAAAATGTCCTATACACAGTCAAAACAATTAATTTTTCAATAATAATTGACTAATTGGTTTAAAAACAGTGTAAAAATTCCCAAATAAAATCTACATTCAATAATACCAGTGCTACAAAGTCACCGTAATAAATTCAAAAAAAAAATTTATACATCTGATTAATTGCACGAAGTCATTTACATACATCTGACAAAGTTTTATTTCATCTTTTCAGATTTTTCAGAAATATTCAATGCACAATGTCTCGAAGATATTTAACACGCTCAACTGTGCCTGTAATGGCTGTAATCGACCTTACACAAGATTCGCCTCGTGCTCGAACTCAAGCACCAAAGTCACGGCATAGCTCTTTAGTTTCGTGAGTTGAAATTTTTATTTATTTTTTATCTCAGAAGGGTATGTGTTGAATTAATAAACACGTTTTTCAGAGAGAAGAATTAAAGAGTTGGAAATTTGACAAACATGTGTATTTAATAATTCAGTTTTATTTTCTAGCAGGATTTTATAACTTTTTACTAATGCAGTAAAAGTCACGAACAAGAAATAACGCATTACAAACTTGACCAAAAACGCCCATTGTTCATGTTGTCTAACACAAGGTGTTTACAGAGTCTGTAAATCTCGAATGGGTTGAAGTAGCTGGCCTAAAATTTCATTAAGATATTTATATGATTTTTGGACCGTGATTTATCTTAGGATTTACACCCATTTTAATTTCCCCAGGCCAATATCTCAAGAACTGAGCAAGATAGTGAAAAATATTTCAGACAAAAGTTGTGCGGTTCCAATGAAGAGGAACGTTCAATAATGCAATGGGTTTTGAATTTTTATAGGTTTTTATGAGGTATCTTTCGTTTTTCAAATGGGAACCCCCATTTTTTAGTGCAGATTTATAATCTAAACAAAAAAATACGTTACTTTTGTAGGGAACTTGTTTTTCTAAAAGTTCAATTTATCTTTTGTTTGTTGAAAAATTTTTTTCTTCTTTACAATAAAAAAAAACTTCCATTAAGAATAAGAGGTCGAAGAAAAAAATATCAAGAGTAAATAGTTTTTTATTTTTATTGATTAACCATGATAAGCCATTTTTAAAATTCATCAATCACTTTAAGAATGTTATTACATTATTAGCTTTGTAACATCATAATAATTAACTTCATTATTTCATGATGAGAAAATAAAGTTTTAGAAAAGAAAGGTTTCCTACGAAACCTAATATATTTTCTTGTGTAGATTATGAATCTGCACTAAAAAATAAGAGTTAAAACATACAACTTTTGTCTGGAGTATTTTTCTGTATCTTGCTTAGTTTCGAAAATATTAGCCTGGATTTATTAAAATAGAGGGATTAGTCGCTAAAACACGATCATTACATTTCAGAAGTAATATACATCATTTATTGTTCATATAAATTGAAGATCTAATATCTAAAATCTATTTTTGTTCAATAACAGGAGCAACATCTATAATGAAAGAAAGCACCAGACATTCACAATGGTGGTAAATCTTTTATCTTTCATCTTTCATCTTTTTCTTTAAATGAGCGTTTTCAATACCGAAAAAAGAATTGAATTATGAAATGAACACTCTGTGATCATCCTAAAATAGCTGTGATGTGTACTTTTAAAGCTATGTGTATTATATCATTCGGTTAATTATAAAATACTGAATGATATTCAACATCAATACATCTATTTCGTAAATTGTTTAACACTGTATTGTCTAATTGCAGAACTACTGGCCCCATCCCTGTAAATGAGCGTATGGCAAATGAAGAAAATGCTGTGGAAATACCCAAGGACTCAGTTCACAATGGTCGAAAAGTGGATGATAAAGCTAATGCCACCACTCTGCCTTGTTTTAACAATTCTTTCACCGGCATACCAGAAATAATGAGCTGTGCTATCTGTTTTGAGGCATTGTCGGCTAGTCGTGCGCCAATGGCAACTCGTTGTGGACATGTATTCTGTGGCGGATGTTTGGCAATGTCGCTAAAAAAAACCAAACACTGTCCAACTTGCCAGTCTATCACCAAACTTTCAACTTGCATTCGACTTTATTTTTAAGAATACTAAGGGCTGAAGGGCAATGGGGTTACTGAAGAAATAAATCGGAGAATTTTTCCTGCCATTAAAACAAGCTGTTAATTAACATAAAATGAGTTTAATTATTTAAAAAAATGTTATTTTATTTAGCGACGATAATTAAATCGTTATAGAGTTTTTATTGTTATTTTTAGTTCCTATTTTCTGTCACACGATTAATATGGTTTTATTTTTCAGTTATAATAATATAGGTGAGACGTGGAAATTGTTACAATAATTTATTCATAACAGCATAATAATACTCAACATGGTACAAACATAATCCATGTAAAACCACCGAATTTTGAACAATCTTGTTTTCATTACGTTTTGTAGTTGATTGAAATCGAAATTAATAAATTGTTGAGGTTTCTTTCGATTAATTCAGCCTTAATTGATTTTAAGTTGACATATTTTTGTTGTAATGGTCTTTGAGGATGGACTAGTCCTAATTATTCAATTATTTAAAAACTAAGAGGGAGCAATTAAAATTAAAGGTTGAGCAATAAAGAACAGCAAGGGAGCATTTTTTTAGTCCTCTGTAGAACGTTGTATCCTTTCCCGTTTCATTAATACTCAGATTCGAATTTGGTCGTCATTCTGCTATAGAAAGTCTCTATTTCGTTTATTCCTTTTTTTTGTTGCAAAAATCAGACTGAAGCAATCAAAAATAAAGCGGACCAATTCTTCGGGCCCCTGTATAACGTCGTATCTCCATCCGTTTGGTTGAACCATAGATTTGAATTTGGCCGCCATTCTACCATGGAAAATCCCGATTTCATTTTTTCCATTTCTCTCGAAAACTAGACTGGAGAAATTGATGAAATTAGCGGAGCAATTGAGAGCAATTAAGGAGTAATTGATTGGTATATAAAAAATCGGAAAATAATAAGGTCGCCGGCTAACTTTATATAGATATTTCCCGGTACGATTTAAAATATTCAAAATTGTGTGTATCATGGTGCTGCGCTCACTCGTGGATCCCTGTAGTTGTCTGGAATTCCCGAACATCTACTCAATCATTAATCGGTAAATACGGTATTTATTTTATAGTTGATACATGTGGAACTACGTGCATCAAGCGTAAGGCGTGTGCGATAGAAGAAAAGAAGGTTTAAGCTTTCGCTAAAAAGAAAATTAAGTTCATTTTCATCAAACTTGTATAAAAAATACACTAAAAACAGGTAATACGACACTTTGTTGTCTTATTATCCTCAGCGTATAAAATCAGCGTTCAATATCGCGGGGTGAAAGTCCCGCATTTTGAAAAAATAGGTTATGTTCAAAATAAACTGTGATTATATCCTATAAATTGACGGCACGATGGCTGTTGTTATCGAAACAACAGTTGGTGACTTTACAGTTGATTTATTTACCGAACAACGTCCACAGAGTGAGTTGAAAAACGGTTTCCTCTACATATACGTATAAATTATTTATCTTAACCTAAAACATACAATATTATACAATTATGTTTTATGTTTCTTGATATCGTTCGCGATAATTGAAATAAGATAGCGTAGAATATTATGTTCAATTTCTAATTACAGCATGTCTGAACTTTTTGAAACTCTGCAAGATAAAATACTACAATTGGAGTCTGTTCCATTCAGTCCAAAGCAGCTTCATAGCACAAACTGGAGACCCAACGGGAACAGGGAAAGGCGGAGAAAGTGTATATGGTATTATTCTAGGAGAAAAAGCTCGATATTACGAAGCAGAACAAATGCCTAAGATAAAACACGACAGAACAGGATTAATATCAATGGTTAATTGCGGCAACAATATGCTGGGTTCACAATTTTTCATTACCCTTGGATCCGAGCTTCAATCTTTAGATGGAGAGCATTGCGTTTTTGGTGAAATTACAGAAGGATTGGAAGTGGTTCTTAAATTCAACGAAGCAATTTGCGATGGAGATTTCAGACCTTATCAAGACATTAGAATTTCGCATACTATCGTTTTAGAAGACCCTTACGATGATCCAAAAGGATTACTTATACCAGACAAAAGTCCTGAACGGACTAAGGAAGCCTTGCTGGTAAGATTATTGTTTATTTTTTGGAAATTTTCAAATAACTGCAAGAGTATTTTCAGAGCGATAGAATTGGCGCTGATGAAGCTATCGACGATACTGCAGGCATGACTGCTGAAGAGATAATAGAGATGAGAAAGGATAGGGAGGCGAAGGCACGTGCTACTATATTGGAAATTGTAGGAGATTTGCCTGATGCTGAAATGGCGCCACCTGAGAATGTTTTATTTGTCTGTAAACTGAACCCGGTAACAGGAGACGATGACTTGGAGATTATCTTTAGCAGATTTGGAAAAATTGTTGGGTTTGTTACTATTTAATAATAACTATATACTGATAAAAATGTAAATTCAGTTTTATTCATCTATTTTATTGATTGTTTTCAGTTGCGAGGTGATAAGAGATCGACAAAGTGGAGATTCGCTGCAATATGCGTTCATCGAATTTGCGGAGAGAAAGAGCTGCGAAGAGGCTTATTTCAAGATGGATAATGTTTTGATTGACGATCGTCGAATACACGTAGACTTTTCTCAATCAGTATCTAAAATGCGTTGGCGGGGTAAAGGGAAAGGAATTCAATATTTTGACGATAAAGATAAGGTAAATCAGAACTACGGTAACTCTAAAGAAAGTAACAATAAAAATGGTAGAGGAAAAAGAGGCCAAGATCAAGTCAGAGACAGAGAAAGAAAGTGTTCGCTGAGAGAGGAGAGCGAGAGAAAAAGACATCAGCAAGATCATAGAAAAGAAGCAACTATGGACGAAAGTTATAGAAAAAATTATCGGAATAACGACAGACGATCTCGAGATAGAGAGATAAATCGTAACTTTTTAAAGGGAAGAAATGATTCGCGAGATAAAGGAAAAAATATTTACAATAAAGGTAGAATGGAAATTGATAGAAGGAGGAAAGAGGAATTTGACAAAGATAGATGGGAGAGAAACGTTAAACGAGATGATAATTGGAGAGGCAGAGATCGAAGGGATGATAACAGATATAATAACAACGAAGAAAGAGGAGGTGGCAGAGATAGAAGGTATAGAGAAGAAATTGAAAGAAATAGGAGGATACCCAACATGAGAAGAAACGAGGAAAGAAGAGACCGAACTAACGATAGATGGGAAGAAAATCAGAGACGGAAAATGGAGAACGAACGTAGATACAGAGGTGGTGTTGATGGACAAGCTAGATACCGAAATGAAGATACGAGGCATAAAAATGGTCGAGAGCATACGATTGATGATAGGAAAAAATTTTTTGAAGAAAGTTTAAGAGACAGGCCAAAAGAATCTTTAGTTAAAGAAATTCCGAAGAATATTAAAAACAAGGAAAAAGAAGTGACAACAGAAAAACATGGATCAAAATCACGAAAAACTCAGAGTAGTTCGTCGTCTGAGGACTCCTCGAGCGACTCGGAGTCAGATTCAACCTCTGAATCTGATCAGAAACGACGAAATTCTAAGAAAAAGTTAAAGAAAAGAAGCCATGATACAACGTCAGACGATTCTTCAGAGTCTGATGAACCTAGTAGTAAAATTAAGAAGAAAAAGAGACACAAGGACGCTTCTGATTCCGAAGATAGCGAAGATAAAAAAGTGACTAAGAAAAAGTTGGAAGTTCAAGACAAGAGGAAACAAAAGTTTAAGAAAAAACCGACCAATATTGAAAATGCAAAAAAGAAACTTAAGGTGAGGGATAAAAAGATCGAGGAAATTAAGAAAAAGGCAAAAACTAAGAAAACAAAAAAGACGAGAGTAAGCTCGTCTTCGGAAAGTGAAACTTCAAGTTCAAGCTCAGATAGCTCCGAATCGGATTCTCCCAAGAAGAAAAGAAAATCTACGTCCGTCAAATCTAAGAAAATTAAGAAATCGAAGAAGTCGAGAAAACAAAGCGAATCAAGCTCAAGTTCTGACTGACGGTGATGAGAAATAGGCGCTAGGTAGTTAATCGTCCAATTGATTTCTACCCTATCATTATATCTCGAGAGATAATCGGCATGTTTAATTACAGTGGGAAAAAATTGTACGTAATATATTAAATTACAGGGTATTGCGATGGACTTTTACGATGTAGGTACTGATTACCGTTATTTCGCAGACTACTTAAATGGACATTCATATCAATGCCCTGTACACCCCAAAATAACAATAGATATCAAGATTATGTAATATTTTTATGCAAAAAATACTATAATATTAGTAAGAAATAAATAAAAGAAACATTTTTTATTCTTAACTGAATATCGTCATTTTATTGTTCTATCATTAATCACCGCCAGTTGCTCAGGCAATTGTACAGGAGAAACTTTTCCACGATTTTCTAAATTCTTACGAAATTACAGCATCACCAGGTTCCTACATTTTTACCAGAATGAAGATGTAGAGTATAGAGTAAATTCGAATCTCCTATAAAACGAATAAAAAAGTAGTCGAGAATTTCTAGATTATTACTTTAGCAGTTGTTCGGGCTTGCTTTAATCTCTTCGCATTTACGAAAATTAGATAATAATATGTCTGATAAACAAAAATTTGCAAATTTTAAGTCGACCATAAGATTCCTTTTTTAAACTACACAAAGTAATACGTATGATTGAAATTTCGTAAGTATTCGGAATTGGTTAAAAATATGTTTAGTAATTCTCGTGAACCCTCTGCACATTATGTTGTTGGTCCACGTAAAATTTTTTTTTCAAATAATATAAATTCAGTAGTAACGGTCAACGACAATCAGAATTCTGTGAAGCATAAGGTCCAGGAAAAGAGTTGGAGAGATAGAAAGAACGACAAAGTATTCCTTCAACCACCCCCGTTGAACCCGTTTCATGAATGAAACCATCCCTTCGCATCAACAGGCGTTACTACGATGCTTCGTCGATCGATCCGAACTACCGGGAACCCCCACTTCGAAACCCTGGTTGCGGACTAGAGCTGGGTATATGTATGTATACAGCATCGAGCATCCTTTTCAAGAATCAACCGATGACGTCAACGCCGCGGAGTGCTGCATCCCCGCACACGCCCCAAAGCCAAATACGTTCATAAATTCAGGAATTCGAAGAATCAGTAAATCAGACCGAACAATTCATAACTTTCGTCGCAGTTATTCTTAATTGATTTATCATTAGATCTGAGCGCGAGAGGAATTAATAATAATCTATTTGTGCGTCGATTATAGTATTTTCAAGACTGCGGAATGTTAAGAAGATGGCATGAAATTTTTTCCAAAAAATTCCTCCTCTCAAATTGTTTTCAGTATCAGGATTACGTTGGCTATTGTTCCGTAGAACCATATCCAAAGGAATCCGCACAATAGGCGATCTTGTCTTTGACCTATGCTTCATCAGTTTTGTGAAAAAAATCTCAAAAAGTCTGACTTATCTCGCGTTAGAAACACGAACACTGTGACTACCGTTCTTATAGTATTAGTGTATTCTATATATACCTATATAGGTATAGGTATAGGTATAACGCCAAGCTACCGTTTTCTGTGCTTCGATTTTGGCTCGGCGCTAAAATAAATTTTAGATATATATATGTGAGAAGAGAGAAATGTTTTGCGGTATCTCAAGATAGGACTTTCGTTCATCCCTTGCGATGACGCGTGGGCGTCGCAGGCGTCGTGGGCGTCGTGGGGCAAAACCGGTGGGGATGGATATGCGGGGGCGGCTGATCGACCGTCTCGCGGTCCTCCGGCCGTGGCTCCCGCTCCGAGCCCTGCCAACTACCACTGCTTCCCGGACCGTCAAAGCTTCAGGTGGTTCAGCTCTCTGATAAACGCAACCCTTAAATACAGACAGACGGTCTGAAGAAGACTGCTTACAATCAGCAAGACGGCTGTTTGGAGATACAAGAGACTAGCTATCGCTTCTACGAAGGTGAGATTGCCTTTACACCCTTTTATCATTCTCCTTATTTGATATGCGATGTAGTTTTATATTTAGTTTTTATATTATTACAGTTTAAAGTTAGTATTTGATCATTTTTTCATTATTATCTTGAAATTATTGTCCAACTTCGATTCAAACTCGCAATCCTTCTTTCTTTTCCTAATTGGTATAGGAAAATTTTACGGTATGGACTAAAATTTGTACTAAAAGAAACTAAGGATGACGACGAGTAAGAATAGATGATTAGAAAAACAAAAAATTCTAATCGATACAACAATCTAAAAAAGAAATTTATTGATACAAAAAAATGTATGAGATTCGAGATTTTTTTCTAATACACATTCAGTTACTAGAATCTAAATTACGTTGTAGTTTTTTTATGCAATTTATTCATATCCGTTATATATTTAGCTGTTGAATATAGGTATAGAGATATGGTATTTCTTTTACTCGAATGTTAAATAATTCAACACGACAGAATAACCGACTAGATTATACATACTTGAAAGTAGAATTGATGTGTAGGCCCCACAGCTCGTAAGACGTATTGTATATTTATTATAAAATTGTATTAAGTATTGAATTGGTGCGCAATTGCACATTTCTTCTATATATCTATAGCAAAACTACGGGGCTAGCAGATTTATCCTCTGTATTTGCAATTTAACTTCTTTAAGCCACTCCTTATAAAGGGTCATAAATTTCCACTTGAATACTTGATTGCTTATTACAATTTTTGACGGTATGATAATCCCAATCAAATATGCAGAATATCAGGGATGGATTTACATGCCAATTAAAATAATCGGAAATGTTTCCGAATTCGTTATTAAAGAAATATTATTCTTGTATTTGATGTATCGTAGAACAATTAAAAAAGTACGGCCTTAAATGAAATCATAAATTTATAAACATCGAACCTAGTAAAAGTTAAATTAACGGCCTCCAAAATTATACCCCGCATAAAAACGGGTAATAGGCAATCAGAGGTGGAGCAATTAGAAATTTCACAGAATTTAATAACTCGCGCATTAATTAATCCTGACGACAGAATGACTAGTCAAAGGTTGTGATATTCCTAGCCAAACTTTGTAGGAAACTGGAAACTTCGTATTATATATTATTCATTTCGGGTGGTATTTCGAGTGCCTAATTCTGACGTAGGCATAACACAGTATAGGTATACGTCACATCTCGGCAGTTTATCGATCAATTCTTTTTTTATATAACCCCCGTCGCATGTTTTATAAATCTATACACATATCTACAGATTAGAGATATATTAGCACACATTCTAGCATATACAAAGAGGTAGGCATACACATTTGGTATACATATACAAATTTAATATTACTTATAGTATGCGATTACGTTATGAGTGTTTTGTGTGCCTATCTTAAATAATCATGATAAAACTGTAAAAATGAAATTCAAATTTATTATAGCAAACAAATTTTTTATATTTGAAAAACGATTGTTTTTCAAGTTCATTTTAAGTTTCAAAAATAAAAATCTTCAGCAATGCGAAACTATATACTTTATATCCAGCATAATTGAATCGCACAGTTTTTGGAGATTCCACAAAGTCACACATTATAATATACCTGACTGCGAATCGAAAACAGATCATAGTCAAGGGTTGGCAAAGGCCCGTCGGTACGAAGACTTGATAATATAGGGTATTTATATTACAACTGTAATTTGGGGTGCTACATTGTGGAGAACAAACTAATATTAATTAAGGATGTATAAGTGCTCTGATGTACAGCTTTTGATTACGAGATGCCCCTAACTGTGGCTGACTAAACCGCGCTTGTACTACTGCCAATCTGTTTCACAATAGCTATTGTAACTAGCGGTTATTTAATTCCGCGCACAATTTTATATCGAAGTACTAAAATACGCATAAGAGTAAACAAAAGCCACTCATTGGAATTATAGTGACGCTAAATGCAAAAATCAACATATTGAAAGTAGTACAATCATACGTTCGGTCAGCCCCGGCCGGTCCACGAACGATTAACGGCAGATAAATGTTGTATGATATTTTGTGTTAAAAATTCTTAACCATTTATTATATTTATATTTGACATGTTTTCCCCTGGAATATTGATGAAAATTTTCGTTTGGTAACCGCCTATAGTTCGCAAATTGTAACGTAGATTGAAGAACGGTAATTAATCACCTCGGTCGTGATATATAACAGTTTACAGAGCGACAAAAACACGTCATTTGTTCCTAATCGAAAAAGTCGTTCCCTTCGGTTTATTGCTTCGAATAGCACAATAAAAAATGACATAAAATAAGACCACGTTATTCACAAACGGGTGCTTATTCACGAGTAATAGATCTTTGAACGGTGTATAACGATATAACGTTCGCATCGTTAACTTGCCAACTATAGTTCCCTTGGCTAATTAATATTTAAATAAGCCACACCCCGTGCAACCAAGTTGACATTGTCAACTGCCAACAAGCACGTATAACTCCTTCTCCGATCCTCGCTAGAAATCTCTAGAGCATCTAATTAATTTTCCACTTCATCGCCCAGCATTTGTCTCAAACTTTGTTGACTCTAGGTTTACTCTATTCTAAAAGGATCCAACCATATTTCTTGCCTCTACCTTCGCTTTTCTTACTATCTAACTATATTCAGCAACAGGTTTACCCATAAATTCATCAAACAGTTAAATCATCTTATATACTATATAACATATCCTTATAATGAACGTAGAAACTTTACAAACATATAAAGCTCTCGTCTGAAAGTCACCTGTAACGTGTGACATATTTCATTATCTAGTATACTTACAACGAATGAGTTATTATTAGTTTTTGTGTATTTTTTTATTAGTAGAACTGGAACGAGATAGCTGTTAGACACAGCGAGAAAAATGTACATTGGAGCGGTTTATTATATTTTAAAAGTTAAAAATATGCGGGACGAATAATGATTCGGTTTCTGATCGTGTCGTTTGGCTTCTAACGTGCCAATTTAGATGAATTGCTTTTGTGCAGATGGTTTCAGCGTGGCATGGAATTCTGGCTCTCGGCCTTCTAACGCTGATGGCTGACGCACTGTCGACAACATTAATGGAAGATGTTCAACGAGCAGATCAGGCCTTGCGACCAAAAGGTGCGTACCATTTAAGGGCGAGATAGTTTATCGGCCGTGAAACTGAGAGATCTAATGATACCAATTCCATTGTGAAATTTTCAGCGAAACGTGCTCAAGAACTGCTTATGTTTGGAAATCAGCAAAATCGTCAAGCTGAGAACGTGCCGGCAAATCTTTTCTCGCCAACTGCTGAAAAACGTAATTTACATTCGATTTCATTCTGCGTAACAACCAAGCTAAACTTTTGCGATTCATTTTCGTCCATTATTTAATACTTCCCTAATTACTAAGGAACACTTGGCTCTTCTGGATTAGAAGAAATGAAGAGCTCTTTCCCCGCGACGGACAAATTCAGCCGTACCAAACCGCTCGGAAGTGCGATGCACAAGGCATACGAAGAGAATCATTTACCATCTTACCATAAGGGCTATCAGTAAGTGAAATTTATTACGTTTTATACTCGTAACTATAATTGCGTTGCGAAATTCAGAATTTTTCGATCCCAATGGAGGCGCTTTACCCTTCATTCTTACCTATATATACGTGAATCTATATATAGGTATGGAAAAATACTAGACAATCAGTTAGAAGATAACGCGCGCAACTGGCTTGAGGACAACGCTCGCACCTGGGACGTTCCTGCTTATCCACGATATTACAGCGTCGGTGATGACCGTCGCAAAAGGTCCGACAGTAGCTCTTTCCCAACTGTATCAACACACGCACCAGCATCAACTTCGGCTCCTGTAGTTACCGAAATTCCCCAGCTACCCGTCGCTCAGATTAAACGAAGGTAAGTTCTAACTTTTTGATACAAATAATTTTTCATTTTTGTAATTTAGCAGTCATTATTGTTTGATCGATTAATGGATGCAATCACATTTCGCGATTTTAAAATAGAACCAAATGTATATTCTATTCGTTGCCGCAGCTTATAATTAAGAATATTTTCACGGTCTGATAGCCTGCGACGGTGGTAAAGGACATGTGCGAAAGGTTCCATGGTATATATTTATAGATGCTGACTTACCTTGTGATGCCGAATTTTTTACAAGCCTGAAATATCGGTCTTTCAACTCAACGACTTCTATAGTTCTACAACTTCAGTCTAGGTATATCAAGACAGGTTTTAACGCTACAGCTTTTTTCCGAACCCTTCGTAATTTCATAAATCCCATGGCGTGGAAACGATTCGTCACACGTAGAGAAATTTTTTCCATGCAATTTACCTTCTAGTAACTTTTGACGATTTGATTTTCCTCAACCTGATATAAAAGATCGAAAGGTTCTATCCGTCTGATGGGCTAAAGTTTGACTTTTTGTGCGGTAACTATTCCGATCATTAAGCTAGCTGAGTTTCTAGCTGAATCCTAATTGGCTCTGGCGTGGTAACGAGTCAATAAGGTTGAGATTGATGAGCATATGAACACGTATGTAAATAAAGCCCATGAATGCGAGACAAGAAATGGCACAACCCCCGAGACCAAGACTTATGAATACATTTGTAACTACAGACAATCGTCTATGAAATACCACCAGAGAGACTACGACACTATTTGAATGTAAATTCTTTCCTCACTCGAACCTCATTAGGTAGATTCGAAAGAGAGAGAAAATGTAGCCGAGAAAAAAGCTATTCTTGTAATAAGGATGGACGTGACGAGCACTAGCAAAGTACCAGCGATAAACGAATCATTTGCATGTATACGAAGTTACGAAACCCTTTATATTGAGTTACAACCCTCGTGAGCCGGCACTTGATGTACGTGCGTGATATATATATATATATATATATATATATATATATATATATATATATATATATATATATATATATATATATATATATATATGTATGTAGATACATAGGTAAGTCAATGGTATATGATGTGTATATCTCATTCTCTAAAAGAAATTCAAATTAATTCAGAAAAGCTCTCGAAAGAATTTCTCAATTCCGGACCATAACACTCGTTCTGGTGTTTTTGTTAAATATTTTAATGTCGTCTCTCGTGCGGTTCTCAACATTTTAAGTCACGCCGTGGCAAGACCTCGAAATTGCGTTTTTTCTCTTTCTCAACTCATTAGTCAAGAAGCTTATCGTGCTTTTCGAGCATTATATTGTTCGTCTACAGAAGATACCTTTTCACTATAGCTATGTCTATACATTATAGCTATTTTTAACTGGTAACATTATTAGACGATGAACACCTCGTGAATGAAAAATATGTACCTGGCAGATGTCAGAATCCAGTGCCCCCAGGATACGCGTACCTATTATAGAATGTTTTGCACGCTTAGTACGATGCTATCGCACGATGAGAGTTTTGCCGCAGGTTACCAGGCCACCTGTAGCGTAGGTGCGGGGGACAGAATGGATCGATGTGTTTTGTTATCTGGATAGGGTCGTCGCTTGCGCTTGCGAAATGGTTGGCACGACGGTTGCCAGGCAACGTTTATCGAGAGAGAAAACGGTGAAAGAGCGAAGAGTGTTTGTATAAGACGTAGAACTGGTTCGCTTACGATGCCTGTAGTACAGGCGAAGTGAGGCTGTTGCACTTCTGATAAAAATAAAATGTGATTCTATGGAGACAGAATTTTTTTTCTTTCTCGGAAATAGGTATATACAACCCTCACATAGTATATATAGCCATGAGGAAAATTCCGCTCTCACGAAATTATCAATCTTAAGAAAGCTGCTGAACTGCGTAAAATTTTCCTTCACCCCCTTTATTACGTCACATTCTATACTTATAACACGCGTCCTCCCTTACCTAAACCCCAACCCCTTACAGAAACGCGGACGTCGATCAATGTTTGTTCAAGCAGACTGATCGCATTGTCAAACCAATCATAATCGGGTTTAGTCGGAAAGTTTTTCGAGTAACACTAAACTAGTAGATGTGTGTTAGCTCATTCAGAAGTAGGTATCTACCGGTGAGCAATTCGTACGCTGAACCGTAACCCAAAGTCGTTTGAATGGGTCGTTACGTTAGAGTACCTCTTGAAATTAATGTTTACTAAACTATATAGGTAGAGATGTATAATGCTGGGATGGTCCGCACAAATGCTGCGGCTAGGATGGTGTGGCGCCAGTCTTCATTCTACATACCTATATATACATATACCTATATATATATATATATATATATATATATATATATATATATATATATATATATATATATATAGGTATAGCAGTGCGGGTGGGAATGGGACGGTCGATATTCGTCCTGAGCGTAGGATTTGGAGGGTTTTTTAAAGAGGTTTGGGAGAGGTTCCCGCCAGGGATGGGAAAAAGGTGAATGGAAGTCCCACCCTCGAACTGGGTCATCTACTTTGCGGGGCTTACTGTTTTGGCAAATATCCAAAGAGCGAGTCAACGCGTCACCAGGACGACCCTAAAGCTGGGATAGGCTTTTATATTGACCGGCCACAACAATTTCCCAATTCTGCATACAGTGGGTCCCTTGAATTATCTGAATTTGTAAAGAGGGATCAGGGGTTTTACAGTATTATCATATAGTACGTAGTTTTTGATTTTACGAACATCTCTTACGGACCACTTCTCCTATAAGTGTCTGCCACACGCTTACCACAGTTTCATTATTTTCCGAAACTAATTATGATAGTGCAATCTACTACGTATATATGTTTCATCTACGACTTACGTGTCGCTAGGTGGAACTATTATACGTGTTCTTAGCACGCGATGATAAAAGGTCACGTCAATATTTATGCTTGATGAAAATCTGTTTTTATGAATATACTGTAAACTCGAAGCTATACCTATACCTATGTATAATTGTTCAAGCGAAGCTATAATTTTGTTAGGACTTATAGATTCGATGTGGGAATTTGATTGAATTGATGTTTTTTTTTTTGCTAATTATATGTATAATTGCTTCGTGTAAAGTTTCGGTTTTCTTTTATCTCGCAGCCTTCCGCTGTACCAGGAACCTCGTTACAAACGCGATCTAGACCCTCAGGATGTTCTGGCGCTTCTTTCCCTCTGGGAGGCTGAGCGTCGAGAAGGGTAAAGATCATATTTAATAAATTATTCAAAGTTTCGTTACTTTTGTTGAAAACTCTATTACCCCGACGAACTTACAATTAATTCGTATCGAAATTTTCACGGCTGTAGAAATTGGCCTGGATACGACGCGGACGAATACGATAACGGAGATGACGACAACAGTATCGTTGACGTTGATGATGAAGATCCTAGAAATGGTAAGATTAAAGCTATATAATATAACTGCTGTTGTTATATTTTCAAATAGTCCAAAAGTCATCATAATGTCTTCGATTTACGCCGGATAAAACAGGAGCTGCTTGGTTGGAGGGGCCTGTATACACACCTCGACACTTTAGCGTAGGAGGTGACTCCCTGGCATCTTCTGATATCGGAATTCCTCGTACTCGTCCTACAAACTATTATGATCGATACGGTAATCAGTTTGGACAACAATATGGTGGTGCTCTTTACGGCTCTCCTCAGTACGGAGCTGGTTACGTCCGGAACGATTATGCCCCGGAGAAGAGGTTCATGGTGTCTAAGAAGCGATCCCAGGTTAGTCGGAAAAGAACAATAAATATTTATTTATATTGTATAAATTATGTATAAAAAGTTTGAATTTGACGATAAATTGGTGAAGAGAGGGGCGCCAGCTGTTGTACTAATTGTGATTGAAACAGTTTTTTGTTGCTTTTACATCTTGTAATAAAATTTTTGGCACTGCAGGCTTACAGACCTTACGACGGGAGGAATGCCATGGTTAATCTTGCTGAACTATTGAGGACCCTTCCACAGAATTATGGTAATTACCCGAACGAAAGAGCTGAGGCCAGCTATTATCATCGTCTCAATTTGTAATCTTATTAATTTAATCTGAAACTTACGATAATCCACTGAGACGAACCGATTATTTCAGGTTCATATAAGTAAAGAAATAATTTATCTTGATATCAGGTGAATAAACGTCAGTTGATATAACGTGAATAAAATTTTTCGTTTCAAGCATCTATATCTTGTGTATCTATATTTCCTGTTATACCGTTAGAGAGATTTTTTCACCTACGGTACTTGCTGCTAAATAGCTATAAAATTGCAAACGATACTTTCTAAAATAAAAAAAAACGTCGTTGCAAAGCCTGGTTTTTGGAAAAAAAATTCCCACTGCAATATAACGACCAACAAATAAATATTGTGATACCGTATTCCAATTCATATAGAAATTTAATTCACAAATCGTTAAAGATTTTTGTTCTCATTTTTTTACTTTGAATTAATATAAATTTAAGCTTTTGGAAGCCATAGAAAATTATGTAAAGTGATCAAGTTTCATATTTTCTCAGTTCTCGAAACTGAACAAGATGATAAATATATTGAGGTATAACCGTTTTACTAACTGTTTTTTAATTTGTTCTGAAAGAAAATTTTATTTTAATGAAAATGACCGGTTCGACTCTGTACTGGAATTGAAAAGATAATGAAGAAAAAAAAAGAAGAAAAAAAAACCGCCTTGTTTCAAGTCAAAGTCAAGCAACTAACATATCTTACCAAATCACTGTGCTAACACGCCTACGAAACCATTAAACTGAAAGTTTGTATTATAAATATCTACGATGTTTACGGTAATCGTATACAAGACTACATATACCTATATCTACATAATATATAACGAGATGAACGTGTGTATTTAATCTATATATGGCTGTATCGTTATGACCTATGGTTAACTGGATATCTGCAGTTAGACTATGAAACAAATTTATCTACCTCTACCTGAAACACAGACTAAACTTTACCTCGTGTTTTTTTGGTACTCTGGTCCCCATAAAATTAGCTCGTGCAGGTTGTTTCAAAAGTTCAAGGGCAACAGTTCATGAAACTTTCAAATGCAGTACCTACCTTCACGTCAAATTTTAAATCATGGAATTGACCAAATATTATTAAGATCTATACGATCGATCAGTAAAATATTTGAAATAATTCTACTGTTATGAATTTGTAATTCTACACAGGAAGACATCCGCCACAGAGGGTGAAGTAATATAAAAGCTTTTAAAACGGGACCTATTTGGATAATTGTGAAACGCGAGTAGAAATTTTTAACACAAATCCTGTTTCATATTTCACTCGTTCGCTGGCTAATTTTTGTGATAAGATTTTAATAATGATAATACGAGCATCGTAGTTGATGCAAATTTCTTAGTGGTCAAAACACGTTTGTATTTCTCCAGTTAATCATAGGGTAGGGAATTATGATAGTTTACCAAATAGTATACCTATATTTGTATCATCCAACTGCGTATAGTGTTTATGTAAAAGTGAATTTCGTTAAAACGCTGGAATTGGAACCATTGCAGAAAAATTACATAAATAAATTTTTGCAATTAATTATACGTTTAAGTCAATGTGCTTAGCTATGCGACGATGCGATCCATCAATTATATAAGTTAATAATTATTGTCAATTGCTCACTGACAGGACGATTTAGTCTGCAGGCTTATTGGAACTCTGATGTTTCGTTTAGTTGGTGGGACAGATTATTTCATGAAAATCATATCGCCTTCAAAAATGTGTCAAGTTTCTATAATTTAGTTTGGAAAAAAAAAAATGTTTCATAGATTGGCAAATTTTTCCACGAAAATAAATGTGCATATAATTTACTAAAGTCTATCAATGATACGAATTTTTAATGAAAATATTATCTAGATAAATTGATGAAACATTTAAAAATCTTCTAAAATTTTATTCTCAATTTCCTAGCACGATGACGAGTAGCTCACGTTGCATTAAAAGTACGAAACTCTATTCGAATAAGATATATATAATTATATTAACGCGAGCACAATGAATCCTCGTTGCTGTAAGCCGAAAAATCTTGCAATTTATGGTATAACTTTTAACAAAAATTAGAAGATTAAATTTTGAAATTATTCTGCGGGAGTATCGAGGATCGTTCAATGACTAAAATGCGTTTGAAGACTAAAGAAAATGTTGAGGAAGTTATTATGATACGAAGGGCTTAAGTTTTAAATGTGCTTTCGATCTTAATTCTATACCTAATTATCTAATATGAAAGCTATGTATATCTCTAATCGAATTGCGAATTTTTGATTGATGCGAAAAATTGATTACGTCCTAAAAGTGAGAGGTGCGGTAGTGCAGTATTCCAAGGTGCTATTCGAATTGTAATTTTTCAGAAAGTACGGGAATTAACTTGGATAATATGAGTGGGGCCAGTGAGCAAGCCGAGATAAATAATGTAGGGACAAATTTCAAGCAGATAAATTTAATTGAATAATAATGTTGAAAGGATGTGTCTCCACTGAATGAATATAAAATAAAAACGATTACTTATCGAATTCAATTACGTAGCCAGTGGCTGTCCTACATTAACTATGATAATGTACTTAGTCAGATAAATGGTCATTTATATATAAATATATATTAATACATTCATTTATGTATACCTACATATATATATATATATATATATATATATATATATATATATATATATATATATATATATATATATATATATATATATATATATATATATATATATATATATATATATATATATATATATATATATATATATATATATATATAATGTTACAATCTAATATATAATATAGATATCTTTATCTCGAAAATATTTTTCAATCGGTGGTGCTTTCGTTCGATCAATGTATGATTAAAGTGATGTAAAGAGGATGAGAGACAAACAATAAATGATTATATTCTATGCATGCACTCTCCGACTTTCCCTGCAGTATTCATATTTAATTTACTTCCAATACTGGAAAATACTATAGGATTTTTCTATATTCACTTGCGCGCTGTAGTGAATTTCTCGTTTGTGTAAACTTCATTTTAAAAAATTTCGTGGAAACGACTGTTGGTATACATGGAAATTTCAGGAAAAATTAAGGCCAAAACGTCCTATTCGCCAACACATACAGCTTTTTGATTTCAACCTTTTAGAATAAATTAACCAACTATTACGATTATTATTATTATTATAGTAGGCGCAATAAATTATAAGTAAACTTTTGGATAGTTCAGCAATAAACTTAATTTTTTTCCCATTCCGATTCATAGTCACCCTGTTCTGTGTTGTACCAAATTCGATTTGAAACATCAATATTCCTACCTATTCTACAAAAGCAGCCGAATAAAAATAGAGAAAAATAAATGCCTGCCGATTGTCACATTACGCCTCGGAGTCTCATCTTTGTATCGAGACTCTGTACACATTGACCGATATACTTCGCTGTTCGTTATATGATTTCTTCAGATGATTCTCATTCTTTTGCTGGAATCTCACGCGTCTCATAATACACATTAATAATAATGATAACAAAAAAGCAAAACCTCATGACAGCGAAGCCAACGAACAGCACCGACATAGCCGAAAAATGCGCTTCATCTAAACCTTCGGATTCGCCATCGAACAGAAAACTTATGTATGCTTGCATAAATCGCGATGTCACGATGGCTAAACAGGCTCTTATGCAAGGGGCGAATATTAATCACCGGACAATTAGCAACATCACGCCACTTCTTGTAGCCGCTGAACACGGTGACGTCGACCTAATCGATTTGTTGTGCAGTCAGGCCAACAGCATCATCGATTTGCAAGACATGACTATATATGGTGAGATGATGAACATTTCGCTCAGATTTTAATTAAGCCTAGATTTCGGATGGTGGTTATTTATGTTATGCTTTGACCATGATAATGACTGATATTATACAGGGTCGACTCCTCTACATTTGGCCGTTCTCTTCGGGCACAAAGAAGCAATGCAGGAGCTATTGAATAGGGGAGCATTGACGAACTGTTGTGATAATCTTGGTCGTTATCCACTGCATTTTGCGGCCATGCATAGAAATGTTGATGCAGCAAGAATTCTTCTAAAATTTGGCGCATGGGTCAATGTCTATGACGCTTTTTCCGAAAGCCCTCTTTACTACAGTGTTATGAGAAGGCCTTCCGTAGCCATGGCAAGACTTCTACTGGTCAACGGGTACCCAAAACTACCTCATTAAAAAATCGATTCAAATCTTTGATACAATATTTTTAACGAAATATATATCATGCAATGTTTCAACTGACAGGGCATCCTCTGATCCACCACCTAACAGTCTTGGCATGGGACTCCTCTTGGAAGCAGTATTGAGTGTTTGTACGAATTCAGACTTCGATGCTATCAAGGCTTTGATTTGGTCTGGAGGAAATGTGAACGTTACAGACCCCGTAGCCTGGAGAACGCCTCTTCATTTAGTAGCGATTAACGGGCATTTTGAACTGGCTGAGTAAGTTCTTAAATCGGATGGGTTTTGAGAAAGTTCAAAAAGGATATCTTTTGAAATCATCCCTCAACTGAATTACATACATATGTATATTATGGCTTGAAGTTAGATGAAAATGTATTTACGAAGAGCGCAGCGAAGCGTAACGTGTTATTTCAGGGATGAGCTAAGCATCCAGCGAACTGTTAAATTTTGGAATTAATTCAAAATTAATTACAATTTGACCGAGGATTTTACGTTAATTCAAATTTGTTGGTTTGAAATTCGTAGATGTAGATAATTCAATTAAAAGGTAGTCACATCAAGTGAATTGATCAATTTTTTCAAAGCAGCTTATGATCATCCGAAAAGTCAACATCTACTGATAGTCATCGCGATTTCAAATGCCCAACATTTGCAGGTATTTAATTCGACATGGAGCAGATTTGCATGCGAAGAATCGAGCGGGACAAACCCCATTAGAAGTTGCATTCAACTATCGTAATCTGAAGATCGCTTACTTGATCGAGGAGAGCCGTAGGATGCAAACGACTAGCTATACAAGTCAAATTCTTCAGTCTACTGAAGGTTCCGATGAGATGTGCAATCGTGTAAGATAGAGAGTAAATTCTTTAGTAAAATTTCCGCTATTCTGACCATAGCGTGATAGTGAAAGACACAATCGTAGGATGAAAATGGTTGGTATTTTTGCGGGAAATTGAAACAACGAAATTCATTTCACAGTTTAGAACAAAATGGAATTATAAATTTGATTAATACATCTGTAATATCACCAATCTGCAGCATAAAACATTTAATGAAGTAAAATCTATTTTTCAAATAATATGCTTGCCTATACTTGATCTCTAACACATAAAGAAATTTGTTAATAAAATACAAAAACAAAATTCGTTTCAAGACCCCAGTATAATATAGTGGTAAAAATCGGTGAAGCTGATGCTGACTGAAAAAGGTAGCCCACTTGAGAGTTTTGGACGACGTCGACTGATGGAGGTTGTTCGTCTCATTCTAGGCCGTTACGTTTATATCTCGTTAATGCATCCCTCATGCGAACTCTTTGACGCGCTCGACTCTCTTGCCCGAACCCCCCGCCGGCCGTGCAGATTAACAAGCTGATGCAATCGTATTTCTTTTCGACGGCGGCAGCTATCGCGCGGACCGCACGGAATAATGCCAGCGTCACGGAGTGGCTGGCGACATTGAGAGACCAGCCAGTGAGCTGAGTGCCAGCGAGCTGCCCCATATGTGTAATACTACTATATTGCTAGTAGGGTCTGAAACAGCGTTGCCAGATTTTTTTTCGGGTAAAACGGGATTTTGAGTCTATTTGGGTAAAAAAAGCGGGATTCTTTGGTCGAAAGCGGGACATACTGAAAAAATGTATATAATTAGTAGTTTTTGAATACTTATCCTTTTACTTGAGTTTCAAACTAAGTTTACATGGCAATAGATAGCCAAAATAGTCATAGAAAATGTGTTTTCATGAAAATACGTTACTTTACTTTACTGATAACAATAACTGCTTGGTTTACCTTGTAGTTAGTCAGTTGAATCTTCAGAAGAATATAAATTATATCATATAATATAATTAAGTAAAACATTATTTACGAATTACTTATTTATATTTCTGTGAAGATTTAACTTCCTTTAAAGTTTCCTTTTCTTCTTTAACTCGCACCGCACTGTCGAGTAATCCCCGAAAAGCGGGACTGAGCCTGTCCCGCGCGGGACATTTAATTTTTTGCTAAAAATCGGGACGTCCCGCCAAAATCGGGACGTCTGGCAACGCTGGTCTGAAATGAGACCAATTTTGTATGGTGCCGACGATAATGTTGTCTCTTTCTATCAGGTTAGAGTTAGAGCTTTCTGCGTAAGTCAACATCGAGCACTTGCGTAAAACAAGGGCTATGTTCCTATTTTCACTGCCAGTACTGCAAGCTTGTGTCAGAAAGAGATAGCTGTATTCACAAACTCACAGGCGCGAGAAAGAAGCAAGGAAAACTCGCAGCACTGCCAGTGATAAAAAACATAGCCAAGGTTAGATACTTTTAAAACCCGCCAATCCGCCATTACCATCACAGCTGCGCAGAACATGTCAATTGTCAACTCGGCTTTAGATGGCTACATTCCTCATGGAGATATACCTAAGCTGACCCCTCCACTTATAGGGATTAGCAATCTAGGAGTATTCTGCCCCGGCGATTTCTTTGCCTCCGCATGTCACGTGACATAAGAATAACTTATATAGTTAGAGTTGCGATACCAGCGCCGTCAAGCGAAGCTTATGGTCCCAGATTGACCGTGGAGTGCCTAGACTACGTGAGAAAGGGGAATCCCCGACTTCGGTAGAACTTTCGTCACATTTCGTCAGCAGCGTTGCGCCGTACATACATTCGTTTGCCAAGGTTCGTACGCAGCAGTCACAAGAGATTTTTCACAACTTATTGTCAAGGTATTTTACTGGAAGAATTAAGGGGGTATTCTAGTCTAGAGGCATGAATTTCAGGTAATTTTTGAAGTGTCGTAAAAAAAAGGCAATTAATATTTTTAGTATTCATTTTTTTATTAGTTATTTATTAACATTACAAGAATACAGAAAAAAAATTAAAAAAGTTAAAAATTTCAAAAATTAGCAGCTGATGAAGTGGGGGGTCTCAAAAAATTGGCACGTGACCATACCCACGATTTCAATCCTCCTAGCAATCTGAAACCAAAAAAAAAGATTATTAATCTAGAATAATGTCGCAATGTCTGGTTCTACGGAAAAGTTGTAAAATTTTCTTTTCACGAAATGGCGACTGTCTGAAAAACAAAAACAATTTTTGTACCACTTTTTTTTGACTGTTTCGAACTTTTTAAAAATAGTAAAAATGGAAATTTGGGGATGGGGATAGTTCCAGACATAGACAAGTCTATAAAGAAGACTCTCTAAAAATTTCAGGTAAATCGGTCCAGTAGAACCTGAGAAATCGTGGGTATTGTCACGTGCCAATTTTTTGAGACCCCCCACTTCATCAGCTGCTAATTTTTGAAATTTTTAACTTTTTATATTTTTTTATTATTTTTCTGTATTCTTGTAATGTTAATAAATAACTAATAACAAAATGGATACTAAAAATATTAATTGCCTTTTTTTTACGACACTTCAAAAATTACCTGAAATTCATGCCTCTAGACTAGAATACCCCCTTAATATATTGTAGACTCTACCAAGAAGGTGTTTGACATTACATTATGCCATTAATTGTGCCATTATATTAGAGAGTGTCCGATTACAACATTTAATGCTTTATTTATTTCCAAAAGTTTAATACCTATGACTAAGATCTTTCGTAAGATTTATCAAAGTCCACTAACAGTCAACTTTTATGTTCTAGATGGACGAACTATTCAAGAGTAATTACAAGCTGGAATTATGTTCTAGGCTTATAACCAGAGATACCATTGTTAGATCTGGGCGGCAATGTAGAAATGATGAGGAGCGTTTCATATTTGCTCTAGAAATCATACTCCGTCATTCTGCCATTTTATTTGATTCAGAGTGCAAGCAGAAAGATTCTCAGCACTCTATAAGGTCGCGTAATAATGGTAATAAAAGCTTCGCGATTGGAAAGTATTACGAAGCTGTAAAAAATTATACTGAAAGCATTGTGTATGCAGTTGATTCATCTGAAGAATTAGCTCTGACGTATGCAAACAGATCTGCTGCGTTATTCAAACTGAAAAAATTCGAAGCCTGTATTGTGGACATCGATAGAGCTTTGAATCAAAAATACTCAGATAGATTAAAAACAAAATCAAAATTATACAAGCGAAAGGGATTATGTTTACTGAGTCTGGGTAGACCTGGTGCTGATTCTGCATTTCAGGAAGGTTTAGTTTGGCTTGCTAAGATGGATATGAGTGAAGGCGAAATGAATAAAAGCAGACGTAAACTGAGGAAGTTGATTTCAGACCCAAGCATAGTTTCCAAGCCACCAACAAATGTGATAAAATATCCTTTGCCAGAAATAGTTGTGGCAAATCCAGAAATTCCCTGTGCCTCCGAAGCAGTGGCAGTGAGGTATTCAAAGAAACTTGGACGGCATCTCGTTGCCACTCGTCAAATTAAACCTGGAGAAATTCTAATAGTAGAAAATCCATATTGCTTGAGGCTGATTCCCAAACATGTTTATACACACTGCTCGTATTGCTTGCAAGTCTCCTGGAATTTGATCCCTTGTGCATATTGCATTAACGTGGCATACTGCTCAGAAGTCTGTAAGGATAAAGCATGGGATGAATATCACGAGATGGAATGTCCCGTTGTGGGACTGTTGCTTGATTTTAAATTCAATAATGTGCTCTATATGAGTCTGAGAACGACTATAATAGGAACACGAAAGGGAGTAAACTTGAATGAATTAAAAGCAGAGTTGATAAACGTGGATCGTAATACAGGTATGATTAATTCGGAACTATAGTTATTCCATTTGAGTAAAAACCATCTATCCAACCACCATCCATCTCGTTCTTCATTCTTATAGTGAAAAGACAATGTAAACGAAACTAATTACATCGAAATTTTATTTTTCTAGACAATATTGATGCTAGCAATTTAGAGATTACATTTCCTTCCACGATTTTGCAGATCCACGCACCAAGGGATATAGCGACGATGGAAAGTTTCACAGTAATCAATACTGTAGCATCTACAGTCTAGCGGATAATGTTGAAAAATGCTCTGCCCAAGACCTATTTATCAGATCACTCTGGGTGGCCCAAACAGTTTGTATGCTAGCAAGAGAAACCACGATGTTTGGGAAAAAGCTGAAGCTGAATACATTGGCGAAAAATTCAGATGTCATATTTGTGGGGGGGTTGATGATCAAGCACGTAAACGCGATTTTCGTAAACGCGCAGAGTGTACGGATATTACATTATTTGAAAATTTTGTCTTCAATTCAAATCTTTCTTCTTAATTCAATCTTTCTTTGTACACTTGTTAATTTATTTCATTTCTTGCCGTTAAATGTAATAATTTTCACCTATTTTTGTATTTGCAAGTTTGCATAGTGTGTTTTTCAAAATCATATTAATTTGTAATGTTTCATTGTGATTTCACAGTTTGGACCTTCTCGTTCTTCGAGCACATCTGAACATGGGCATGCATTGTTGGCTGTTTCTAATTTACTAAATCATTCCTGCGATGCAAACACATTCAGACAATGGTACACAGACCACATGGCCGTATATGCTGTCTATCCGATAAAGAAAGGCGAACAGGTAATAACATATTATTTCTGGTTTTTTTTCTGCAGAATTATTGTCTGGGATATGCCGATGGCTGTTTACATATCCATAATGCATGTACTTTCTATACAAAATATAGATATATTTATATGAATTTAATTTTCAGATATTTGACAATTATGGGCCTCGTTTTTCTGAGATGCCAAAAAGTGCGAGGCAGGAATTTTTTGAAGGACGTTGGCATTTCACTTGTGAATGTCGTCCTTGTATAGAGAATTGGTCTCCGTTTCATCTACCTAGTTACAAAGTAACTTGATAGTCTTTTGATTGTTCTTTCATAACCAATTAATTTTCATAGTTAATAAAATAAACTTTTAATATTTCCAGGATCAACTAATAAGTCCACAAAATAAGAGCAAATTGGATGAAGTTATGAGAAAATTCAAAATACGCAATTTACCAATACAAAAAGATATTAGAGAGAACTCGCCAGATATGTTGGATCAATTGTTGGAAATGATTGATCTACTGTTTAAACTTGCTCAGAGACCGTGTGCGGAATTAATAATGGCATTGTCATGGCTGAAAGATTATTATACGGAAGCAGACGCCATGTTTGAGTACGAACCAATCAGTCTATCTACAACAGCAGAAGCCCGTTTGATGTCTCACATAATACAACGTACTTTACGTTTACCAACCAAATTCTGATGCTATCCAGATTGCTATGTGAAAATATGATTTTCTTGCAGGCAACTTACAATACATATGCAGTAGCATACGTGAAAGTAACATTTTTTATACTGTTTACAATTCCATTTATATATCGATTAAAATATGCTAACTTTTCTTCTATTATATTAAATTGTTGAAACTCAATCAATATTATTTATCCGTATAAGTATAATCAGTATTATCTATACATTTATAAACATTTACTGTTTTTATATCTAGTGTTAGAAGCTGCTGATAGTATATACCTAGAATATGGTAACTCTAACTTGTTGATTCTTCGTTTAGAATTTTTGCAAACATGTCACATTAATAAATAATTACATAATCTAACTTGTAATCTGATTTCATGAATCCATGTTCTTTTATTAAGTTATTACCATAATCGCTACTAATGGAATGTCTGTGTTCATTTTATTGAATTTTGAACGGTTTTATTGTTGGATAACTTCATCAGACACGTAGTTGTAACATGTTTTAATATTTAAAATAAATTTTATAGCTTGTTTTCTGAATGTTGCAGTCTTTCTTGTTGAGATAAGTGATTTATAAATTATAACAGTTAAGGTTACAAGCAATTATCATTAAAAACTTCTTATTCAAACATTTTATTTCGTATACAATACATATACAGTGAATACAATATTAGAATTTAGAATTATTTCTAAAATCGTGTTACAATTTCACGCTCATCAGGTGCATCATCGCGATTTTCTATTTCCCATTTAAATAATATATGGGAAAACTTTTGTTTGCTTCTTCTGAATTTTATAGCTCGCCAACAGATTATCATACAAAACCCAAGACATATTCTTGTAGGGAATTGAATGCTCTACAAAAAAAATCAGCAGTCGTCAGATGATAAATCTACTTGTTTAAAAGTTATTGGTCCATAGATTCAACTTTGATGAGCTGATATTTTGGGAGGATTTTTATTGCGTCACTAGCAACAATGTTTTCGATGTAACTTTTGAAAAAAATAGTCGATTTTTTTGGCACAGTTTAATATACATAGATAGATTCTAATCTAATATTTGTAAACACGCGAAAGTGTAACATGCAAAATTTAATTAGGCAGTAACCAAAACGAAATTTATCGTAGACAATAACAATATAGTTAATAAAGTTGATGATATTCAATGAAAAGACTATTCTTTTGAATGAGTATTTTCCAGGAGAAATTTCCTTTGTAGGTACGGATGTTTATGAAGACGAAAAATCAAACTTTTAATCAACTAAGTCTAGCTGCACGGTGATTAACCCTTTCCAAATGACCAGTAATCCTGATTCAACAATAAATATCTGAATATGAGTGTTACAACTTTACCAGAATATCGCGACATAATTAATTAGAAATAGCCTCACCCCTGGTTTCCTTGGATTCATTTTCGTAATGCAGATTCAGTTACATAGATTAAAAGGACCTAACACAGCACGGTGGTAAGCAGACAAGTGTCGCTGAAATTATCACATGTGATGTGCTCCGTACTGGTGATTCCCGAATGAACTTTAGGCAGCGCTATGACGTCACCGTATCATCATTCATAAGCCCAATACTCACGCGGCGGCTAATACGAATATTTTCGAAATAACAAAATATATTAATTGAACATAAATTCTTGATAAATAGGTCAAATAGCCAGACTAAAGCGTGAAAGATAATTTTTTCAAAATTACGTAATCCAGGATCTACTGGATAATGCTTGATCGTTTTAATTTTCAAATTCTATTTAGCCATCAATGATTAATGAAATACTTACAGGTAGTATATTATTTTTAGGATAATTTTATTTTGTCATGAACAGATACATAAACGTGTTAATGATATAATAAGTACGTTACTTCGTAATTCGCGTTTTCGATAAACAAAAATAAAAAATATGATAGTACTAGGTACTATTATCTATACTTTAATCCTGGAAAAGTAGTTAGGATTCGGTCGGAAAACATAAAAGAATATAGGTATAATAAGGGATCAATATATCAATCGTGCAAAATGTAGCTCTCAAAACATGCATACGACAATAAATATTGTTTTTCTGAATTGGATAATGGACTGGTTGGTATGTAATCAAATATAACTTCAGCTGTGGCGTACAAATCTTCCAGCATTGCAATTGCTGATGCCAATTCTTTGCAGGGTCTCTGCACAAGTCTAAAGAGCGTTTCAATGAATTCCAGCAATTCTTTCAACATATCTGGTACGTTTTCTCTGATGCCTTGCTTTATCAAGCGGATATGCGATATTATAAACTCTTGCGAAACCTTTTCAATTTCTTTTTTAGTTCCCGGACTTATATGCTGGCTCTATAAGAACACAAGTAATACATATCTCGATTATAACATAATTAGGCAGAAGAATCATGTGGTTCAGATTATCCGAACTCATAAATGATTAAACATTATTTTTGATGAATGAATTGTATGTTTCAAAGCTATACAACAAACTCCACATGATGTTCATAACTAGTGTATCTATATATATTGTTACCTTGTAGCTAGGTAAATCTTTTATCTGGGGCCAATTTTCTTTGCAAGGAAGGCACTCACAGTTGAAGTTCCAATGGCGCAAAGCTTTCTGTCTTTTGCTCTTCTCTTGTGTGACATAATGAGGTCCATAGTTGTCAAATATCTAGAATTCAAAATCATATAACTATATATCATCATATTTTGGTCACATCAACTGTGAGCATAGCTTTTTGCGAATTTAAATGCTAGCCAGATATAGTGTTACTGAGAAGACGCAGCGGACTAAGCTAAATAGCTATGAATACATTATGAAACATCATTTGATTACCTGTTCGCCTTGTTCAATGGGATAGGCAGCAAATAAAGCCAATGAACCGGAATACCACTGTTTTACTGTGTTTGGATCACAAGAATGATTAAGAAGACTACAAACAGCCATGAGTGCATGTCCATGTTCGAAAGTGGTCATACAACGAGCAGCTCCAAACTATGGATTCAAAATATCACATTAACTTGATATTAGTTGAAACAACACAGAGAAATATGATGGTCCAATAATACTGTTATTAGAATAGATCTTCCAAAGCAAAACATCACTACAAATATATAAACTTTATGTAATACGTACGCTGTGTGCATTAATGAGACTAATATATGTATGTTTCATCATCAGCTTTCCTGCAAATATGACGTTTGGATTTTTTGTCAATGTATTCAGTGTTAGCTTTTTCCCAAAAATCTCAGTCTCTCGTGCCAGGATGCACATTGTTAAGGCCACCCAGAGTGCTCCGGCAAGTAGTTTTGGAGTGGAAATTTTGTCGATATTACATGCCAGAGTATATACACTGCGGTATTTGTTGCTATGCAATTTTCCATCGGGACAATATCCCTTGGTACGTGGATCTGGAAATTCAAATGATGGAATATAATTAGGCAATTGCTGGAGACTTTTTGATTACACAAAAAAATGCGAATAATGATTCGAAGTATTTATATTCTGAATAGAAGAATAGAGATCAATGCTTATCATAAAGAATGGTTTATTACACTCAAGTATTGAAAAGTCTGTTAAAAATGTTGAACCATAGATACGCTGTGATCAAAAAAACATATAGATCCCACAAAGTCTTACCAATGTTTAGATCAACATTTATTAGCTCCTGTTTCAAAGCATCCATTTTCTTTCCCTTCTCTGTTGCCATTATAACCATTCTCATACACATCCAGAGCAGATCATCAACATCATAACCAAGCAATGGTCCCACAACAGGGCATTCTATCTCATGGTATTCATCCCAGGCTTTTACTTTACAGGCTTCTGAACAGTAAGCCACGTAAACACACCGTTCGCATGGAATCATAGTCCATGATACTTGCAAGCAGTATGAACAATATGTATAAATATTCTTGACGATTAGCCTCATACAGTAAGGTTTTTCAACAACAAGAACCTCGCCTGGTTTAATTTTTCGAGTAGCAACAAGGTGCCGGCCCAATTCCTCTGAATACCTAAGTGCAACCGCATCAGAGGCACAAGGAAGTTCCGAATTTAGTGAAAGTATCTTTGGCACTGGATATTGTATTACAACATCTTGTGCCTGTGGCTTAGCAACTGTGCATGAGACAGAAATCAATTTTTTTAGTTCATTTTCGATTTTGTCTATGTCACATTGGCTCAGGGTCATTTTGTACAGCCAAATCAAAGCTTGCTGAAATGATGAATGAGCTTCAGGCATGCCCAATTCGATTAAAGACAATCCCTTTCGCTTGTATAATTTGGTTCTGAATTTCTCTGGATAATTCAGATCAAGGGCTCTGTCAATATCATTAATACATTCTGCATGTTTATTTAATGCAAACAAGGCTGCAGATCTGTTTCCATATGCCAGAGCTAGTTCTTCAGATGAATCAGCAGCATATACAATGCTTTTAGTGTATTCATGCAAAGCTAAGTAAAAATGGCCGAGTACATAACTCTTATTGCCATTTTTTCGCAATCTTATTGAATGCTCAGAATTTTTCTGCTCGCATTCGGCGTCTAACAAAACTGTAGAAAATTGGTCTACTATTTCCAACGCAAGGACAAAACGCTCCTCATCAGTTTTCAACTTTTCATACTGACCCAAAAGTTTCTCATCTTTTAGAAGTCCGGAAAGAAAGAGTTGCCTAATAAGGTTCAAATCAGGTTCCATAATCTTTAATATAAAAGTTGAGTGTCAGTAAACTGGAAATGGGAATCAAGCTTTTTTTTTTTTTTTTCTGCAATTCAAGTTTGGATCTGGGCTCGAGTGCGCGAACTATCGGAGATTGGAAGAAAAATAAATGAGGGGAAATTGACGTTCAAACCGATATTGTTTTGAGGCAAAATTGAACTGAAATCTCAACGTAGTATTGAAATAAAGGAATAACTATGGATATGAAAAATGAGCCTGCTGAATCAGTAGCGTTATTTTGCCAGAATATCGTAGCATTACAAGGTGGAAATAGTCTCACCTCTGGTTTTCTTCTCTTCAACTGGCCAAAACAGATTTAGATATCCCTGAGAATTAAGACCGACCCACTGCGATTGTAAGCAAGGAAGTTGTCACTTAAATTTGCGCTAAAAGCTGCTACGCCTGTTACCAGTGATTTCCGGATAGAGCGGGTGTTGAACGCAGTAACGTCATGGTATCATCACACTACAGCCATTAGGGGCGCGGCGGCTAATTTGATTTCAAATACAAATGTCGAATGAACATAATATTCCAACAATTCGAGTAACAGATGGAGAATGCTTTTATTTAAATAAAATTATTTATAAGGTTGATTAATTTATGTTCAACAAATCTGCAAATAGTTTTCGTAAGTATGAGCAGTAAATTATTTTTCTTTTCCAGAAATTTCGGGCTTAGAAGCGATAGACATATAATGTGGTACGTGTTTTATTAGTCATAATTCAGTGATACAGTATTAAGGAGTATTGATCGTTATATGAAGATTATTATTATAAAAATTTAGTTAGTGTATACTAAGCATTTATAATATACATATATCAAGCACAATAAAAAGTATTCGTAAAAAAATTTTCAACCATAGTTTCTGTCTCTTTTTACTGTTGTATGCATGTAGATTACTTTTATTTTGATACTGATGTAAAAGTACAATGATTAAATTGTTTGAAAGTTTATATTGGCAAAGTCAAAATTCGACGGAAAATTTAAGATATAGAAGGATTAACGATCAATGATTTATTTTTGAGAGAGCATATGTTGAAGGCTTGAGTAAAACATTGAATGTAGTTTATTTGTCACAGACGGACCGGCTAGTTCGTAGTGATATATGGTATCTGCTGACTGGTAAAATTCTCTTAGCATCAAAATCAAGTTAATCAATTCTCTGCACGGTCTCTGCGCCAAATTACAGATTACTTCAATACTTTCCAACAGCTTATCCAACATATCTAGAGTAATTCTGATACTGTTTTTTTGTAGCAAAAATGCACAGTACATGTACAGCATGTGCAGAGTTATGTGTAGTTTGTTTTTATTTAGTTGCGATATTGGTTGCTCCTGAAATACAAATAACAATCAGAATATTATACAAGATACAAGTTGTGCCGATACATTGTGCACACAGCTAAAAGCCGTATTATCATTGGCTTTCAATGAAAAAATCTACGATTTGTCATTTAAACTTCGATATCTCAGAACACTCTAGTGCAACCAAAACCAGAATACCAAACTCGAATAGTTTGACATTGGTTTGCTTCACTCCCATATATATGCTGCACTGCATCATACCAATTACGAGTCTTACCATATAGCTGGGTAAATCATCCAACAAAGGCCAGTTCTTTGTGCAAGGGATGCATTCACAGGTGAAATTCCAGTATTCAATGAGTTTTACTCTTTCAGCCTTTGGCATATCATAATAACGTGGTCCATAAGTGTCAAATATCTGCAATGCAAATGATATAATTGCATAAATGCGCATCTTTGTCATTTTGATCACATAAACTTGCTTCGAATTACTGAAGTAATTGTGCAAGTGGAATTAAGAAGAATATAGCTAAACATGATCTAAAACGTTGTTACATCACCTGTTCACCTTGCTCAATGGGATAGATAGCAAATACAACCATGCGGCCAGCATACCATTGTCTGAATACGTTCGGATCACAAGAATGATTAAAAAGGCTACAAAGGGCCATGAGTGCATTTCCATGCTCATATGCAGTTCCAGAACGGGCTGCACCAAACTAAAAAATATCGTTTCCTTCAAATGTATGGATTCTTCAAATATCGAAAATATATTAAATTTCAGCACATGCAATAACGAATTGATTTTATGCAGACGGTAATGACTTAAATGACAAACTAGGGCCAGTAAGCATGCAGCATCGATAATATTTCTATTGAAGATTCAAGTTGATATGGGTATAAAGAACAGCATTAATTAAACAGAAAATCAAATTAACTAATTAGATCAATACAATCATACATATTAACGAGCAGAACGACATTACAAACGTACAAAAATTTGAATTCGACTTAATCTAATACGTACACTGTGCATGTTTACACAGCCAATATGAACGTGCTTTAAAATGAGACCCCCCACAAATATGGCGTCTAGATTTTTCGCTAACGTATGCAGTGGTAGCCTTTTTCCAAACATATTGCTCTCTTTTGCTAGAATACCGACTGTTAACACCACCCAGAATGCTCTGGCGATTATTAGTTCCAGATACTTCTTGTCAACATTACCCGTAAGACTGTAAACACTACGGTATTGGTCACTGTGGAATTTTCCATCGTCACAGAATCCTTTGGTGCGTGGATCTGGAAATACGGATATTCAATTATTGAGATATTGAGCTTCGTTGTTAAAAAATGAAGTCTTGATTCAAAATACTCAGGATGTATCCTAACCACAAGAACAGAATAAATATCAGAATCTATCGTATCAGTGTTTTCTCAAATCAAAGTAATTGACTTTTAATAAACTGACCAATCACAATCACCAAGCTAGATATGCTGTGATTAATCCTATATATTCATACCTCTGTTGGCATCAACATCCATCAGTTCTTGTTTTAATGAATCCAAGATCTTTCCTTTTTGTGTTGCTATTATGACCGTTCTTAGAGCAGATCGAAGAGGCTCATTCACTTCAAAACTATACAAGAATCCAACAACAGGGCATTCCACCTCATGGAATTTGTCCCATGCTTCATCTCTACAAACTTCTGAACAGTAGGCCATGTTGATGCAGCATTTGCATGGGATCAAAGTCCAGGATACTTGGAGACAATATGAGCAGTGTGTATAAATATTCGAAGGAATTAGTCCGATACAATATGGTTTTTCTACAGCGAGTATTTCTCCAGGTTTAATTTTACGCGTAGCAACAAAGTGTCTGCCAAATTTATCCGTGTATTTAAGCGCCACTGCATCAGAGGCACATGGAACTTCTGGGTTTGGCCTAACTATTTCTGGCACTGGAGGTTGCTTTATTTTCGCTGGTAGTTTTGCAACGGTGCATGGGGCTGAAATTAGTTTGTTCAGCTCACTTCTACTTAAATTTAATTCAGCTTTTCTTAAATTCATTTTGTCAAGCCATACTAAAGCCTCTCTGAATGCAGAATTAGCACCAGGCCTAGCTAGCTTCATTAAACATAATCCCTTTCTTTTGTATAATTTTGTTTTCAATCTATCAGGGAATTTGAGATTCAACGCTCTGTCAATGTCATCAACACAGTCTGCATACTTTTCTAGTTTAAACAAAGCTGCGGATCTATTTGCATATGCCAGAGCCAGTTCTTCAGACGAATCAACAGCATGCACAATACTTTCAGTATATTCTCGCACGGCTTTGTAATACTGACAGATCGTAAAACTTTTGTTTCCATCTTTGCGCGATCTTATTGAATGATTAGAATTTTTCTGTTTGCATTCTGAGTCCAACAAGGTAGTTAAATGCTCGACTACTGTTTCCAAAGTGAGTAAAAAACGCTGTTCGTCAGTTCTGAGCTGCATAATCTTGTTGATGAGCCCATTGTTTGTAATTAGTTTTAATTTAAATGCCAGCCTACAGTGATCCAAATATTCGCTCATCTAAAACATTTAAAACGCAAGCCTTGTAGATACCTATTAAATTAGGTTCCAAACAATGAAAGCACTATATATGGCAAATTATTATGCAATTTAAAAGTTGATGAGTAAATTAGACATGCCGATTCTATAAGAAACAGTGCAACAATTTCGGTCCAAATATGAGATCGAAATATGAATGAACAAACTCTGACTTATGGGCAAAGTGGAATCACGGATTTTTGTTTTTTTGCTGATACTGCAAATCGTAGGCCAGTGAATAGCTGTCTTAAATATATCCCGCAGTAAAAACGAATTCGCATAGTTTCTAAATACGTGTATAGTAATTTCATCAGAGTGTCGTGACAATGAATAGGAAATACTCTTACGTTCGTGTTCCTTGTATTTTCTAGGAAAAAGTAGATTCAGATCAGAATCCACACTTAACATTAACAACGATTGCTGTCTTCTTCTTTTTCTTATCCAAAGGGTTATCTCCTGAGGAAATATAGCCAAACGATTGTTGTGATCCAAATAAAGCTAACTTACGACCCGGATAGTAGCAAGAGACTAGCAACTGATATTGTTGAATGATATGCCAAATATTCTGCCATGGCTGGTCGTAGATGTACCGGGGATTTCCACCAATTTGGACTAAATACTATACTCGGACCCGGACACGATAGTGTCTATCTTCTCATTGGTCATTTCAGCTTCACTCAAGATATGATAGGATAGAAAATATTGTTGGCGAACAAGCTATTCACGATAGCCACGTGTATCGGGAATTTTCGTCGATTTGAACTAGCCAATGGGCTGCAATCATCGCATCATCATAATACGACCGACTGCTAATATTTTTTTTTATAATATCAGAGATGAGTAAGGAGATGTCCAACGCTCGGGTTTTGGGGAATTCCATCAGAGTGGCGCTGAAACGTAGCGGTGAATTGAGTTCTTTTAGTGCTACACCAACATGATGGGAAAGGCCTATCATGTTGGTGTAGCCCTAAAAGAACTCCGCAGCACCGACCGAGGCGATGATCACAAAATTATACTTCTCAATTCACCGCTACGTTTCAGCACCAATCTGATATATCTGATCACCTAAAACGCGAGCATTGGACATCTCCTTACTCATCTCTGATAATCCTACTTATCATATAAAATATATGTATAAGATTTCAACTTGGAAAATAAATTTTAGTAAAATTATTAAAGCTGTTTTGGTAATATGTAATGTGACCAGAATATGCATTTATGAGATTGAATTGGGCCAAATTACAGCCGATATGGAAAAAAAAATATTAGGACTACCTAATCTTAATCTAGTCATACAATTAGTGTACCCACACACTGGATGTAAATGCGATTCCAGTCAAGTAATGCACAGCCAGTAAAGGATCAGTAGTGTCAAACATTTAGAGCGATTGAAATAAGTTTGCAAATTTTATTTCACCATCAATAAAGACAGAAATTCGGAGGCATTAGGGGAAATATTTCACCTGCACTTATGTATTCTCAGTTCTATACTGAAACAATGCAATGCAGAATATGAATCTTGATAATTTTAGAATACAATTAATACGAATAAAATGAGGATATATGACTGCTACATCATATAGGTATCATTGTTCAGAAAGCATTTGTGGAAAGTCTAAGTAATTTGATAAACACTCTTCATCTATTTTAGATAGACTGACTGGTTCGTGGTCAAATGTAGCATCAGCTGTTGCGTAGTAATTTCTCAGCATCGAAACTGCAATAGTTAATTCTTTGCATGGTCTGCGAGCAAGTTGAAAGAGTAGTTCAATCATTTCCAACAAATCATTCAACATATTTGGGTTGTTCTCTACGATGTTCTTCTGTATTGAGGTATTGTTTATTCTAAATTTTTGCATAACTTCATCCAATATAATTTTATTTTGTTGAGTCAATGCTTGTGTCTGAAAAATAAGTAACATTAAAAATAAATTCGAGTCATAACATAAAAGATCGCGGTATAATGTATTAAAGCACAGCATCCGGAGACGCTATTAGCGTACTTATCAGTACAAAGGATTTAAATATGAAGAGATTGTTTCATCAAGATTAACAATGCATTGATAATGAAAGAATTTAGTATTTTAGAGCTTCAGTTATATTATCAAGAGTTTCAAAACAGGTATATCAATGTAATGACCTTGTAACTGGGTATATTTTCTAACAGAGGCCAATTATTCGTGCAAGGAAGGCATCCACACTTAAAGTCCCACTGATTCAAATATTCCTGTCTCTTACTCTTTTCTGTTAATTCAAAACGTGGTCCGTAAGTGATTAATATCTGGAATAAAAATTTATGTAACTGCACATTAGTATTCATAGATTCATAAACAGCCACTTGAACACCTAAAGAAATAGACATCCACGTCATGAATCTTTATTAGATTACCTCGTCGCCTTGATCAATGGGATAGGCGGCATATACGGCCATACATTCGGCATACCATTGATGTATTGTATTCGGATAACAGGAATGACTAGCTAATGTAACAGCACGCAAGAATGCATCACCATGAGTATCATGCCACTCAAAGCGAGAGGCTCCAAACTGTGGAGTCATAATACGCCATATGAGTTCTAATGAATTTTAAGAATACAAAATAGAAGATACAAAATAATGCAGGTACTTCATGGACAAATATTACATTAGTTAACAAGAATATGCTAATATATAGCAGAGTGGAACAATTTTCGATTCATTCAGAATAAGAATACAAATGTATGAAACGTTTTGTTCGAATTGATGTGTAATCTGAAATACATACTCTGAATATGTTTATCCTGATAATTTCTAGGTGCCTCATTATCAAACCCCCAAAAAATATGACGTCTGGATTTTTTGCCAATGTATCCAACTTCAACTTTGTCCCTAACATCGTGCTTTCTCGTGCTACAATGCATACAACTAGAGCCACGGATGCTGCTATAGGAAGTCGGGATTGCAAAGCGCATGTATGAACATTATGTAACATACCGAAGATGCTACGATATTGATCGCTATAAAATTTTGCATCATTACAAAATCCCTTGGTACGTGGATCTAAAAATTTATATATTTGAGTTTAATTAGGGATACTGGTTTATAGAAACTCTGTAATCGAGAAAAATGAAATCACGATAGATGATGATGTATGTTATTTGCATCATATTTTTACTACATAAAAAATGATCAAGAGTAAGGTTTGCGATATCAATGATGTTCCTCAAATTCGAGATCCTACAATTTTAATACGGGATACCTGTGAGATGATCAACATTTGTCAGTTCTTGTTTTAAGGCATTCAAGTTGACTCCCTTTTTCGTTTCCATTATAACCATTCTCAGACTAAGACAGAACACATTGCTGAAGTTGAAGCTGAGCAACAGTCCCACGATGGGACATTCCACCTCATGATATTCATCCCAAGCTTTATCTTTGCAGGCTTCTGAACAGTACGCCATGTTGACGCAGCATGAGCAGGGGATCAAATTCCAAGATATTTGCAAACAATGCGAGCAGTATTTATACATGTGTTCTGGATATAACCACAAAAAACATGGTTTTTCTAGTATCAGAATTTCTCCAGGTTTAATTTTACGAGTAGCAACAAGATGCCGTCCAGATTTCTTTGAATACTTAAGTGCCACTGCATCAGAGGCACAGGGAATTTCTGAATTTGGTGTAACTATTTCTGGCAATGGATATTTCATAACATTTATTGATGGTTTCAAAACTGTGCTTGAATCTGAAATCAACTTCTGCAGCTCACTTCTACTTGCATTCATTTCATCTTCATTCACATTCATCTTGTCGAGCAAAACTAAAGCCTCCTGGAATGCAGAATTGGCGCCGGGCCTACCCAGACTCAGTAAACACAATCCCTTTCTCTTGTATAATTTTGATTTTGTTTTTAATCTATCTGAGTATTTTTGATTCAAAGCTCTTTCGATGTCTGCAATACAGTCTGCGTATTTTTTCAGTTCGAACAACGCAGCAGATCTCTTTGCATATGCCAGAACTAATTCTTCAGATGAATCAAGCGCATATACAATGCTTTCAGTATATTTTTTTACAGCTTCGTAATACTTGCCAACCATGAAGCTTTTATCACCATCGTCACGCGATCTTATAGAGTGCTGAGAATCTTTCTGTTTACACTCTAAATCAAATAAACTGGCAGAATTGCGATTTATGATTTCTAAGGCAAATATGAAGCGCTCTTCGTCGTTCTTGCACTTAGAGCTCCTGTCAATGTCATCTTTAGTTATAAACCTATCGATTATATCCACTTTGTCAGCATCCTGCCATGGTTTTTCCATCTGGAATATAAAAGTTACCTATTAAATGTCAGTAGACTTTTATAATTGCAATTAAAGGCTCACAATAAGTTGTGAATAGTCTCATGCTTTGTTCTCTTGTGTTTTTGTTGAAAAACAAATTGTCTTATGATTACTGCAAACGCCACTTATCAAACGGATGTATGGCTTGCTGCTACTAGCGAAATGTTAGGAAGAAGAAGGAATAACTACTAATGGTTTGGCATTTATAGTCTGTTATTACTATATGTAATATACCTATAAAGTAATATTAGAAACTGTGAAAATTTAACGCTGTGCGCCAGGTACCTTCAGGTAGTAGGAACTGTTAGTTAAAAGAAGATAATTAAATAAATCTAAATAAAGTGCCACAAAACTGCCGTCAATTTACAGGTTTTTGATAGACACGTCGTGCCGAGTCACCAAATGTACGAGGAAATTCATCGACAGATTGAGCTTTAGATCTGCGGAATGCAGACGGGTATAATTTTCCCAAAACAAGTGTGTATTTCTACAAGGCGTATGAGTCGTATCTTAAGTAAAAGTCGTTTCCATATCGTAGGATCGGTGAAAACACAAGAATTCGGTTGTGACACCGCCACGATAAACATTACCATGTCCGTAGCAGACGACCGTAGTGATGCGATTTTTATCATTCGTAGTAAATTGTAATTCAAGTTGGAAATGGCTATGGACGCGTCTTACAATTAATTACACTTTGATAGAAAAAAAACCAATGATTTCCGTGAAATTCGGCTTCCCGTTTAAGCCTAATTTACCGACGAAAATTCTTTGCTTCTGCAGACGTCACCCAATATACAATAGTATACCTATGTATACAAAATCCTATTTATGTGGTACTACCCTGCAGGGGATGCTACGGTCGATTTTTACCGACATAAATTATTTTCTCAACTTTCTCCTTGATGGTGATATTGTTTGTCTGTTTAACATTTGATGATTTTAGAAACAAAGTTCGATCCAGTGAGCAAAGTTTACGGTAATCAAGAAAAATACACTTTTCATGCATCGTGAATTGTATAGAATCGTCACTTATTCTTACTATATTATCAAAGCCTATGCATCACTGGCGCGAAAAAATGTTTTAACGGTCCTCTTGTTCATGGAATCCCAAACACAGCCATCCGAAAATGCGTCTTCATATTTCTACAATTCGTGACAGGGGTCAGCGCACGGAATCTGACGTTGATGAGATAACTGCCACCGTGGCTGCCATGTGAAAGAGAAAGAGCGGAATAGATCTTGCGTGTCTTCTGCGCGCTGAGTTATCTATCGGGCTAATATATGAAGGGTCCACGGAAAAAGCGGGATTGTCCAGATTTCTGATTTCTCAGAAATTGAAAATAACATGTTAAATTTATTATTACTCAAAGTTGAACAAAAAAAATTACAAATATTTACATTTTCATAGACAATTTGATCCTGAACAACATTCATAAATAATTTTCAACATTCAGTAAATAATGGTATATTAAATAATTGAAAAACAAAACAAAATCAATAATTTACAGGGAAAAAAGGGGAATGTTAGAAATTTTTTTTTTTTATTTTTTTTTCACAGTTTTTTATTTTAATAGTTTCAGGAGATACAGTATCATCGTCTTCTAAATCTGACTGCTTTCGTTTTTTCCCTTCAACTGGTGCCGATAATTTAGGAAGCAGAGAAAAAAAAGTTTGCGTTTTTTCTTTAGAAAATTATAATTGAAATGTTATTATAATGTAGCGATAGTTCAATAACTAGATTGCATACGTTAATTTTACGTAACTCTATTTTTATCAAAAAATTTCTTCGGACCAACCCCTTTTTCTCGTGCCCACTGTTTTTTCTTTCCCAAATCTGATATTACCAGCATTTAAAGCACTTTTCAAACTACAAGAAACTATTTTTTATCCAAAAAGTTGAAAAATTGACAATCCCCCTTTTTCCCGTGGACCCTTCATATAGTTCCGAGTGATTGAGAATAGAGAATTGTTACTAATTGCGATAATACAGCTCGTTATTATTATCTAAAACAAATATGTTTTTGGATGGCTGTGTTCGGTATTCCAAACATAAGATCGCTGCTAAATGTTTGTAATTGGCTCAATTAGGCGAAGGCTTTGATAATAGTCGAAATAAGTGACACGTCACACTTTACGATACATAATAAATAATTTATTCTCGATTGCAGTCAATTTTACTTGCTAAATAGCACCTAGAACCCGCTTTTAAGTTACCGAGTGCCAAATAGTGCCAATGAAAGTCGTTCTCATATCTTGTAATCGGCGAAAATACAAGAACGCCGCCTTCACAGATATTAGTCTGTAGCGGACGACAGCGGTGATGCGATTTTCATTATTCGTAATAAACATTTTATTGGATAATCTACGTTGGGAATGACTAGACAAGTGCTCTACAATTTGCTTTAAACTTCAACACGAAAATTATTCCTGGTAAATTGGAAAATAGAAGATTCCTTGTTTAACGAGAATTTTTCGGAATAATGATTGAATCAACAAAATTATAACAGATGTGAACCAACTACACAGTACAAGTTATATCATACGTTTCTTTTATAAGTTTTAACAATTAATCGAATAATCGTACAAGGTTTAAAGCTTACCTTAAGCCGATTGATATGCAAAGCACGAAACAGATATGAATTATTGCGCAAAATGACGTGATATAATTTGGAGACGGAGTGAAATACTAGAACAACATGCCTGCAGTAACTAGATCCAAGCAAGAAGTGACGAGTGACGAAAAATTGATCCGGGTCACATAGATAATTTTTTTGGGGGAGGTATTGCGCATTAGTGGGGGTACTCAGAGCTTTCGGCAGCACAGTGGCCGATAGCAGGAAGATGTTCTCAAAACCTTGGATGACGGGAGTTTCTGCCTGCAGCCCGGTTCCCTAACTTGTGGGGGGATAGCTTCCTTCGTGTATCTTACGAGGCCTAAGGCCGGTATTCATACTTAGGTCTTATTGTCAAGATCGTCTTGAGAACAGCTCTTGGCCAATCAGTCGAGAGCTGACTTGAGACGATCTTAAAAATATTAAGAAAAAATAACAGAAATTAGGGAACAGAACTAAACATTTAAATATGGTACATTCAGATATTGAGTTTGAAACTTCTTGCTTAATAATTTACTTTACTAAATACTGATACGGAAAAGTCGATTGTTATTTACAGGGCGAAGGAGTTTTCAGCTGTGCGAGAGCTACGACCATAGCCTGTAACAATTAGGTATAGGCACTTATCGTTTGCTTGAATATTCGAGGCACTTATCGCTTGCTTGAATTTTCGAGGCACTTATCGCTTGCTTGAATTTTCGAGGCATGCGGTTATTGCTATAATACATTATGTGCGACATAATATCTCTGATGTGAGCTATAAAAAGAGATAGAGATAACAAGACAGAGAGATCCGACTCTTGCTTCGCAGACCTGCTGCTCTGCTCCATAGTAATAAGATAAGAATAGTTTACTCTGCGTTGAGTCACTTCGAATACGCGCGAAGATTTTGGGCCTTCACATTGATTATGCGCGACCACTATCCGGCATAATGCAATGTATGTATAATGTAATACGTAATAATCCTATAATACGCAAATAGCTCATACGTATACATCACATATACATAGAGTAGGAAAGAGAGTCGAAATGCTGTCCGGTATGGAACGCTTTAAAAAAAACGTGAATAAATCTCATAAGCATCCATTTAACCATCGCCCACAAATATGCTTTTATTTAATTTTGTTTTTGTTTAATGCTCGGCGACAAATACATAGTTACGGGTTTCTTTTTCAAAACACGCGGTACGACGCGGTTCGTGATTTTAATTATAACCATGCCAAACTACGTTTATACCGACGATGAGCGAAAATTATTTGTCATTATGTACGCTTCTGGATTAAGCGCGCGCGAAGTGGCAAATCAATTCGCATTTGAAAACCCAGATCGACCGGCACCGAATCATACGACTATTACGCGTACGTTTGAACGCTTTAAAAAAACGGGAAGCGTTGTAAAGGCACACGCAATAGTGAAATATCCTCACCGTGCAAAGCGTACAAAAAAATGAGTGGTACGCAGGATATCGTAACATATAGTATGTTGAAAATCTTGAAATAATTCAAGTATAATTCGTATAATAATTTGCGACTTTGTACAATAATATGAAATCGGACTATATTATCAAAATATGTATACGTATACATAAAGTAAACAATGCCAAATTGTATCCAATTTACCAACTATAGGTATGTATTAGATATATAGCTAGATAAGAGAAGGCAAATAGTCTTACGATTCTTTTCATTGCTTTTTTGTTGTTGTTCCTTAAGCTTACCCGAAAGAAAATAGCCGACTTTGTGTTATCGTTGAAAAACAGAGTGACGTATATTGTCTTCTTCTTCTTATCCAATGGCTTATCTCCCGAGGGAATGTAGCCAAACGTATATCCGTAGCTATATAATGAATCATGCTACGTTCTATGAAGTCGGGGATTCCCATTTCTAACATGGGCGAAAAATGATCAACTGCTTTAGTCAAACTGCGACTGCAAGACGTGTACGCGCGGACGTGTAAAGACGTGGTTTTTGTGAAGGACAATTCTGTTATCGCAGTGACGGCATAGTGTTTACAATCTTAGAATAGGTGTAAGGTCTGCGTTTCACAATTTCCTGTTAATTTTTTTATCTGTTTCTGTACAAGGCGTGAAATAACGCACGTTGTTGTTTTTGAATTTTCTTCATCACACGTCATCGTCATGCAATTTATTAGCGAATTCGACTTGCTGCACTAGTGCGCACTGAGTGCACTTTTATTCTCTTCTATTTCTCATATCCAAGTGAGATGGAAGTACACTCAGTGCACACTAGTGCAGCAAGTCGAATTTGCTATATGTATCATTTTTCCCCTATATTTAAGCACTGTCGTTTGAAATACAGCAACCAATGAACCGATTCACACTTGCATTCGTTACATAAAAATATATCTATCTCATATTTGTTATACGAAGTAAGGTGTTTGGATAAAAACGTTTCAATTATATTTTCTTGTACTCAGTGCATCATAACTTACATTATTAATAATACAGCAAATAGAGACTTTGTGTTAAAAGCCGAGGAAATCCAATATTCAATAATAAATTAAGAATGTGATTCTAATTATTTTTATATTTAACCGTAATTTATGCCTCTTCTCTATAGTTTAATATTATATGCTATGCAAGGAGTAACTGATCTGTGTTATGATTGGGAATGAGTAATATGTCATACATTATCCACGGCATATTTTTCAAAGTATAGTTTTGTTTAAGAATATTACTTATAAAGTACAATAATAGATGTAAAAAATATGTTTATCAGTTTGGAGCACCAAGGTTGTTCTATTGTTATATTATAGGTATACATATAATTACATATACATGGAATAAACTACTTGTAATAAAAAATATTTGATCTTTATTTCTTTTAACTGCAGTATAATAACTATTATCATGTTTCAACATATAAGGCACTCAATAAGGCTTAATGATTGGAGCACTCAAGAAAACTCGTTAGCCACGCTATACAGTAGGATACTTAACCAACATAGAAACGCTTAATTAGATATAGTTGTTAGCAAAAATTTAGTCATTTCTTACAATAATTAAACTCGTAGAAAAATGTATAGAGGTATTGAAATCTGTTTCAAAGAAGAGAATAAAAATGGTATTGTTTTAAATGTATTGGAAATAATACTTCTAAGAAAGTACTTCGTATTCCACAGCTTGTCTCACAGTGATGTAACTAAAGCCTTTGATTCGTTATCGGTGGAAAGACTAGGATTTGCTCTGAAAAGTCAAAGCAAAAAATATAAATCTTCAATGCGATTCAACACTAAACTCAAAAGTTTCTGATTTTATTTTTGTTTGTTACCGCATATGGTTTCTCTGGTACATCAAATCTATTGCCTCTTAAAGAATAAACGTGTTTCACTGTCTCCACAACGTTATTCAGATCTACGCATGGTCTCTGTACAAGTTCGAACAGTAGTTCAGTCATCCTCAATAAGTTATTCAACATATTTGGTTCACTCTCTACGTTGCCTTCGTAAGCAAGTTCAATATATCGATTGTGTTTTTGGAGAATTTTAACTAGCCTGTTTTTAGTATGTTGATGTAACGGTTGCATCTGAAACATGAATGGCATTCCATATAATATATTTACAATTATATGTATAGATTTATAAATACAATGGGGAAATATGTTTCATCGGAAGTTTGTTAGAAAGGGTCAAATTATTTCAAAGTTTAATAAAATTAGTTCAAATAGTAATTCAATGAAGTCTTTCAACTCTTACGGTATAACTAGGTATTTGGTCATATAAAGGCCAATCTTCTGTGCAGGGTGTGCATTCACACTTAAAATGAAATTGTTGAAGAAGTTTCTCCTGCCTCTCTTTCTTCACTGTCATAGCATAGTGTTGTCCATAATTGTCAAATATCTGGAGCAGCAATAAAATAACATAGCAATTTGAAGTAGGTACCCCAAGTGTAATAATGATAATATCCACGATGAATTTATACTATTTTGATAAGCCTTGAAATTTGAAGTAAAAAATTTGCGACCGAGTAAACCCAATTTTATTTCATTACCTGTTCACCTTTCGCAATGGGATATAGGGCATACAAGACAATATGCTTCTCGCGAGATTGTCTTGTAACGTTTGGATCGCAGCTGTGATTAATCAGACTATAACATGGCATAGCCGCAGCTCCGCGTTCGTAATTTTCAAGACCACGAAGCTCACCAAACTATCAAAATAAAGTAGTATCATTTATACACATGAATTATTTACTAGATAGATATTGAAGTGAAAATCATTAAAAGAATTTTTGAAAAAATACAGAACAGTTACCAGAATTGTACGCAAAACTAAATTTATGAGAATTTTGATTGTTACTCAATGTAATTATACCGTGTGAATGTTACTGGGTATTATTTGCTGATGCTTCAATATCAGTCCTCCCACAAACGTGGCATCTGCATTTTTTGCCAGTGCGTCAGTATCCAACATCAGTTTTCTTCCAAATAAGTTACTTTCACGACTGAGTATGTATGTAATCTGTGCTGCATTGAATGCTCTACCAAAAAGATCCGATGCTGAACGTTTATCAGCATTTGTAACTAGACTATAAATACTGCTATATTGATCGCTGTGAAATTTCCCATCAGGAGAAAATCCTTTAGTACGTGGATCTGAAAATTAAAATGAGCCCCAATGTTAATGTTAATGTAGAAAAACTATTTAAACAATAAGTTAGGTGTTATGAATAATCTTTCGGAAAAGTACCTTCAGAGCAATCGACTTTAGTAAGTTCTTGTCTCAAGGCATCCATGTTCTTGCCTTTTTTTGTAGCCACAATCGCCAGTCGCATACTGAACAAGCCCTGCATATGTAATTGTAAATTGAGCAAAAATCCTAGGACTGTACATTCCACCTCATGATATTTATTCCAAGCTTCTTCTTTGCAAGTTTGGGAACAATACATAGCGTTAACGCAATATTTGCATGGGATCATGGCCCAAGATACTTGCAAGCACTGGGAACAGTGTGTATAAAAATTTTCTGGCTTAAGAAACAAACAAAATGGTTTTTCTACAGCCAAAATATCTCCCGGATTGATTTTGCGAGTGGCAACAACGTGTCTGCCAAGCTCTGTTGAATACTGTATTGCAACTGCATCTGAAGCACAGGGAACTTCTTGATTAGGTGTATCTATTCCTGGCATCGAATCCCTTATCTCATTATTTGGTATCTCTACAATTGCACAGGGGGCTGAAATAAAGGTTTTCAACTGGCTACCTAATTTCTTCATCTTATCTTCGCTTAAAGACATTTTATCAAGCCAATCCAAAGCCTTCTTAAATGATGATTCTGCATCGGGCCTGCCCAATGCCATTAAACATAATCCCTTTCTTTCAAATAATTTTGTTTTTAATTTGTCGGGGTATTTTAAACTCAGAGCTTTGTCGATGTCGTTTATAGAATCTTCGTACTTTTCCATTCTGAATAATGCTGCAGATCTATTTGCATATGCCAGAGCAAGTTCTTCTGAGTTATTCATGGCATATGATATACTTTGGGTATATTTTTCAATAGCTTTGTAATCCCATCCGCCAATGAATATTTTGTTACCTTGTTCTCGTAGTTTTGTTGATTCCTCAGCATTTTTATGATTTGATTTAAAACTGGGCAACACATTGTACTTTTTCAATAGTTGTAGGGTAAATATTAACCGATCTTCGTCGGTTTTAAGTTCACCAAATCTACTACACAGCTCATGATCCTCCTTTGCCCCCACTATCTTCCTATTCAAATCTTTCAACAGCTCCTCCATCTAAAGTACAATATTATATGAAGATTAATGGTCTGAATTTTGCTCTAATTAAAAACTAGACATTTTTTTGAAAATTCTTCAAACTATAGTTGTTAAAAATTTTCATGGATGGATTACAAATCGAAATTTAAGCAAATAACTTATAATACATGTTATAACTACCATCTTATTAATTATGCATCATATTCTGGACAATAATTGAGGTTCTGCTGTCTAAATAATTGTTGGAATTAATAGTTCTATAAAGACTTCATTGATTGACTGTTATATCTAATATACTGTGAGTTTCAATTTTATTCAGAAAAACATACTTATTCACAGATATACAGGATGGCTCATTTTAATTTGCCTTGGCCAATATCTCAAGAACTAAGCATGAGAGCGAAAAATGTTTCAGACAAAAGTCGTATGGTTCTGAGCGGGACATTTGATAATGCTATGGGTTTTAAATTTTTGTGAGGTTTTATTGGTTTTTTTAGAAGGTAACTTTTGTTTTTTAAATGGGAACCCCTATTTTTTAGTACAGATTCATAATGTACACAAAAAAATACATTACTTTTGTTGCAAGCTTCAATTCTTCCGAAAGTTTAATTTCTCATCATGAAATAATGAAATTAATATACCATTGCAAAGCTAATAATGTAACAACATTCTGAAAGTGATAAATGAATTTTAAAAATGACTTGCCATGATTATTCAATAAAAATAAAAAACTTTTTTCTGTTAATATTTTTTTCTTGCACCTCATACTTTGAATGGAAAAGTATTAGTTATTGGAAACAAAAAATCTTGTAACCAAAAAAATAAGATAAAAAATTAAACTTTTAGGAAAATTAAGTTTCCTACAAAAGTAGTATACTTTTTGTTGTAGATCATGCATCTGCACCAAAAAATAGGGGTTTCTATTTGAAAATTAAATATTACCTCATACAAACTACATAAATTCCTGTAAAAAATTTAAAATCCATAGCATTATCAAATGTGTCCTTTGGAACCTTTTGTCTGAAACATTTTTTACTATCTTGCTAAGTCTCGAGATATTGATCTGGGGAAATGAAAACGGGTCACCCTCTATACATAAAAACATGAACATATTGATTATGGATAATGGTGAAGGAGAAGCATGACAATGATTTGTCTTGACCAAATGAGGAACGGAGGAGCCATTAGAGGCATTTGCACAAGGGAATTATTAGAATTATGAGAGATTTAATTAGGAGAAGAATTAGCCGGGAAAACAGTGTATATGTATATATATTTTCTCGGAAAGTTTCCCTAACCTCAACTCACACGAGCAAGGCACCTCTTCTTTTTCTTGAAAATTAAAGTAGGAATTTTCTAAATTTTATAGCTAGATTATGGAATTCTTACGTCAAATAACTATTATATTCGTTAATTACATACATACATACATGTAAGAACATTAAACACTATAACCTAACCTAGAAACGGGTTCTTTTTTTGATTCGGTGCCCATCGCCCGGATGATGCTGATGATTTCTAGTGGCCTGGATTCGGAAGTTGTTCATCTTGACCGCTGCCTGCTGTTGCGTCATCGTGGCATAACGATGTCATTAGCTTATCGAGGATGACATCGATCCTTGCTATCGATCAAGATCAACGCGTAAATTTGAAAACTAAACACTTATCGGCAATTTGAATTTTTAAATTCATATTGGATGTATTATAGAAAAACACAAGAAAAAATTTCTTTAGGCATTTTTCATCCCATTTTGTTCATTTTCCACTACGGTAGTATTAGCCGGAGGACATTTTATACTCATAACGGCTTGTGATACATTTCTCTTATGTTTCTATCCATACATCCACATAAAATCTACAACATTCAATACACAAGTCGCGCGCGCGCGCAATGCCGTTTTATTACGGTAGCGAAATCCATTTTCTATTCTTGCGTTCGACTCGTTGTAGATTCAATTTCTCAACAATTTATAAGTTTTCTGGGTTTCTAAAATTATACCCGGTCAATCCGGTGTTAATAGATATCGAATCCGAATTAAAATGTCGATGTATACAACTCCGATATTGTACTTGAATATGGGTGGAGAAATGTTATACGTTTTACAGCAAAGACTAACAGCTCAAGGGATTGATTTTATCAAGAGCACTCAAGGCCAGTCAACCAGTAAACATGGCACAAGCACCTGTATTATGCACATATGAAAAAATAAATAATCTTACGAAATCTTCCCACATCTTGCACATTTTATTCCTTCAACGCTTTTCAATCACAAATTGTGTGTTATTTATTTTTATTTTGTTATTTTCGAAAAAATTATATTTTACAGTCCTAGATGACGTGACAGCAGCATTATTGAATCCAAAAATATTATCAACCGTATTTGAACCATCGCCGCCAACAAGCATTCCTTGCATTCGATCTACATTGGAGTGTGTAGCTTTGTCTTCAATCATGAGATTGGACAAAGCAAGTATGAATAAATTATTTGATCTAATGATAATGTTGACCAAATATCAATTAACCGTTTGTACGGGACCGAGGGAAGTGATTCTTTTGACTCTAAATCACATTGATGCCATGAGAGAAATAGTAATGGATGAGAGCGCCCACGAATGTATAAACTTAGTGCATCATATGATGGTTGATGTAAGAGATTCAAATTTGGATCTCGAATATTTTTTCAGTATTAATGTATTCGCAAGTTAAACCATCCAATTTCTTTGTTTAATTACAGCTGTACGGTAACATGACAATGGGCCAAGTTTGGCAAACAAGAAATGATTGCTTGAAGGTACTCGATGAATATTGTGTTAGAGTTTCAGTTCTGTTAAGACTAGGTCTTCAAAATAGCGATGGAAGTTTCAACATTAAATCCTTAGAGTATAATGAAAAATATACAAAGTATCAAGATATGCTTAACGGGATTAAATTGAATGATACAGATTGTGAAAATTGTACTAATGGATCTTTCGCGCTGTTTGGAAATCGCCGTACTATTCTTGGAAGAAATGTGTACGTGATTTATGATGCATGTATTAAGATTACTTAGTTTAATAATCAATCTATCAATTGGCTACTTTAAATCGATCAATTTGATTCATCAGGTTCGAAATTCCATACCTAAAAAGACATTTTTCATTACCACCTTTAAGGTATGTAATTTGAACATGTTTTCAAAGAATATTGAATAAAATTTTCAGATACTCTTCTTCATATGGACAACCAGAAAATTTTACTAGAACTGGTCAAGAACCACCAAGGGATTACGGCATTAGAACAGAATTAAAAATGCTTGAGGCACAATTGGGTGTTGAAGAAGAAGCAACGAGTGAAAAAATATTCAATTTAAACTTATTTACGGAAGATAATAATCCCGACAACAAAAGTGATGATCTTGATGATTTGGGGCAACAAAATACAGCACAAGATAATAACCCAACGGTTACAGAAAATTCAAATTCGAATAAAGACTATAGGAATACTTTGCACGACAAATACGCAGATTTTGATGTACGAGAAAAGAAGTCAAGTATGAATTTATTGGAATTGCTTGATGAAATTGAATAGAAGTCATAATTATCGATTGTTGTCGTGATTTGATAAAGTTTTCAGTAATGGTTGAATAATATATCACATTTAAAAAATTATAATTCGTTTGGTAATCAGTAAGGTGTAGTAAATAGAAAGAATTGTTTAATCAACAGTTTAAAGCGTTAATTTCAGATAACCGCATATTTTTGCTAAAAGTAGGTGTCTGATTCTTGAAATTAAATGGTTTCTACATAATTTCTCACATATCTTAAAGTTGAATGATATACATTGTCAGACGTTTAGTAAAAGATATAATTAAACATAACATATTATTGTCAAGAAATCAATATGGAACAGTTAATATTAAATTGATATGAATGCGGTGAATCAAAATTTAGTGAGTATACCCAATAAGTTTAATCCTCCTCCTGTACAACGTTATAAATCTACATTACACATCATTAGTATGTACATTTTTATTTTAGTACTTATATTAAATTCATTTAAACCAAAGGAACCACCATAAATCAAGTTTGATCACTTTTACATCTTTGTTAATTGGTATTCTTTTTGTCAAAGTTTGATAATAAATAGTCAGATTCTAGGATATCTTACATAGCATAGTTGGTTAAATGCCTTTGATATATTTTCGGGCATTAGTACCTGTTTGCCCATGCCATTTACTTATACAATCCATTCTGTTTTAGTGATTTCATTATTTCTTCTACTCTCTGGTCATATCTAATACATATTTAAGTCCAGTTTTACCATCGATACTTAGGGTATTTAAAACTGCTTCCTGATATTTGCTAAAAGGCACCAATCTAGCTGCCGGGGCCTTTAATTTCTTTGCAATAAATAGCTGTGCTAATTCGTCATACATTTCCTTACGTTCCTTTGATTCACCATTATTTTTTGTCCATTCCGACGCCCAAAATCCTTTCACCGTTACATTCTGCAAGAAAAATAAAGGAACAAATTTGTTATAGCAGAACAGCAAATCCCTCATACTTAATACGTTCAATATCATTGGATCACAAACTTCAGTATCTAGTTAATACTAGAAATGAGTAAGATAAAAGAACAATTGAAATATAAAGTCCAGGAAAGCTACCTTAAAAATCAGCGCAGAAGTGGGTACAGTGACTGGCTCTCTCGACATGCCTCCGTAAGTTATCATAGTACCGCTATGATCCAAATGCCTCAATAGCTCGAGAGCACTTTTGCCACCTACACAATTAAATGCTAGCTTTGGTCGTGGTAGATTATTTTTGAATATAGTAGTTGTGCGTGTCTCTTCTTCAGTCAGTACCTCCGTTGCTCCCAACTTCATCAGCTCATCCTAGAGAATGTGAAAACATATTTACTGCATTAACAGCTATTACAAAACTTGAGACAAAACAATAGAAATAACATCAGTCTCTATGAAAAGAATCTTCGTGCTTCAGAAAACAAACACAAACAGCTGTGTACCTTAAGCTTCAAAATTTGAGGCCTATCACGAACGACGCTGACGTTCTGAATACCCCATATCTTGCAAAGTTGTATAACATTTTGTCCCACAGCAGAATTACCGCCGTTTTGAATAATTGAATCACCCGGCTTCAGGGTTCCATAATCTTTGAGCATTCTATAAGCTGTGCATGGGTTTACATTGAGCATACTTGCCTCAATGTTTCCCAACTCGTTCGGGACCTGAAGAGAGACTTGAGTAAATGAATTTACTTGAGTTTAAGAGGCCTTACAAGTGTTACAGATATAAAAAATCGATTTTTTTTCTCACATAATCTTGAAGCTGCAAATCTTTTGAACATTTTAAGCTATGTTTAATGAAAAAATTTCTAGAACTGACGATGCTATACATGTTTGAGTGGAGCAGCGCGCCACCGCTGGTAGCTGTACTTCAAACTTCAAAATCGATTATCTCAAAACGTCATTTTTCATATCGGTGAACATGATGTCTCAATAACCAATGATCGGATTAACATGAATCAAATATGTACAGGTAGAGGAGTTGTCCCTCTATCGTTCAGTCTATACCCAAATCAATATTCAACATCCATTTTTATGAGAAAAAAAGGTTAAAAAAATCCCCTTTTTTTACATGCTACTATTTAGCCAATTTTTAGCGATTTTTTATTTATTATAGGTGGAACTATAGGCATATTTATACTGATTAAGAATCTCTTAAGACCAGGAGAAGTTCCATCGTGCTTACTATCTACGTAAATTTTTATAATCCGTTGCGCGTGGTAGACTATACCAGCGAATTGTTTGGAGATTTTGATTAGAAAAAAATTACGAATAGTAACAAAACGTGCATCAGTATACCCAGTAAATTTGAAATAGATATATCTCGTAGTATTTGCTATAAATTTTCCTAAACATCACCCATTTTTTACACAGCGTTGCACTGGAAGGACCCCTTAAGCTATGTTACAGAAATTGTGATCAATTTCATCGAAGAGATGTACCTTTAATAAATGTTTCGAATCATAAATAGCGTGTGTACACCATGTACCACTTTGGTGACTGTTAGGTACTACTTTGTCTCCGACTTGTAAATTTCTTACTTCAGATCCAACTTCCAATATTTCACCAACACCTTCGTTACCAGCTGTAGCCGGCAGTGGAGGTTTACTTGGATATTTACCTTGGATTGTGTTTACGTCTGCTGGATTTACCGGTGCAAAAAGCCATTTTACGATAACCTTGAAAATTTTTTTTTGGTTGATGATACAATTTCTACGTTTTCAGTAATTAATTTGTTTCAATTCGAAGTTTGTATTCAACTTTTGGGAGAAATTATTGTGATGTATTTACTTGCCTGGTTTCCTGCAGGTTTTGTCAATTTTTCGGTTTTTATTGAAAGAACTTTAAGTGGTTCCCCGTACTCTTGATAACGTAATAATTTAGACGTAATATCGCCAGTATTTGCACTCATTAATCGGGTTTTAGTATAATTAGGATTTATCAGAGTTCGAGACACCGTAATGCAATACTTTCTAACCTGTAAAGCCATGACACGATTATTACACAGCAAAAATTAACAAGTCTGAGAAACAATGTTTGTATTAATGAATTTTCGGACGATCAAAAGTGATTTCAAATCCCAAAAAGCATTTTTATCGCGACTTATTTCGAAGGTTATATTAGATTTTATTATTTTGCTACAAGTTCATACACAGAGGTTAGAAAATTAACCACGCTGACTATCGTACTGTTCAATCGACTTCTGTTAAAATTTTTAAATCGAAATTGAACCGAAAACTCGCAATCGAGATTTTTGGCTGCGCGGTAAGCTGCGCTGGCAGATTTACGAATTAGCGATAAGAGATGACAATAAGCGTAAACTCATCAGAATCAATTAGCTTATTAAAAAGCGTAATAATGTAATGTAGGTAGGGGAGAGGTGGGCAAAGCGGGCCCACTAAGGAAGTAAGGTTCCAAATGGAGATTTGAATCGATAAATCTTTCAATTTTGGCAGAAAGTCGATAAGCTAATTGATGACGAGTGTTGAATGCCCTTACTTCAAAGGTTCGAAAGTTGCGGGCATAGTGGGTCTGCCGATAATTACCGGTACTTTTTCTAAATTCTCAAAAGTAGTAAATTTCTCTATTTACTTGCCTTATAAAAAACTCTGAACATCAAATCAAGTATATATTGTAAGAACTAGGGGAGAGGCGGATAAAGTAGGCGCCTCTGAAAATTTCTTGATCTTTGGAAAATATAAAAAGACGTTATAAATGACCATATCTTCGAAATTTTTAGCTAAAAAAAATAGCCTGACTGTTGACAGGCGTTGACATCCTTAGTTCAAATGTCCGATATAAATTGCTTTACAATCTTCTGTGGCTCCATTATTCCCACCTCTCCCCTAGTTTTTGTAATATGCACTTAATTTGATGTTTAAAGTTTTTAAGGCAAGTAAATAAAGAAATTTATCACTTTTTGGAATTTCGAAAAATATGATAAATTTTTTTTTTATGTAGGGGGAGGGGAGGGGGTGGGGGCACTTTGCCCGATAGGGCTCGCATTGCCTGCGTCTCCCCTATATGATTGTAAAAAGAATCTTTATATCTCCTTCTCTAGTCTGTGAGGAAATAAATCATCGGAATTTTTGAATAAACAAATAATATGCTGCAAGATTTGGGTTGAGTATTGATTTACAAAAATGAAAAGGGATAGTTGTTTTAGTTCATGACAGCTGGGATATGTTAAATGAATAGAGCCGATAAAGAATTACCTAACATTCATTATAACATTTTATTTGATTTTCATTATTGATAGTTTTTCTTACAGGATATATTATAACATATCGTATTCTAGATTTTACGGCTTATCATTGAAGTAAACTACTAAAATAGACTTGATAAAATCAACTGCTTAAGCCTTTTTAGTGACTGGGATCACCGCCGAAATTTAATCGATCATATTTTGTAACGTGTTTGAGACCCCAGTTCTAATCTTCTAACAAGCGCATGTTGAGAAATAAAAAGCTACGTATTCTAGCCGCTAACTTTTTCACTACCATATAATTATTGTTTTTAATTTCTAATTATTTCTTATTTAACGTAATCCTCAGTATATTCGGAGTTACGGGAACAGTTATTTCCCATATATCTCGATCAAGGTCTTTACCGTAATCATCTATCTATATCGTTTTATTTATTTATTTTTCTTTTCTTTTTTGACACAAGTAACAGAAAGGAGGAGAAATTTTATGTAAAAAATCTAACTGTAGAATTGCGAGCACGTTAAGACGTCCAGGGATAGCAAAGAGAAACTAAAGATATTGAAATCGTACCGTTATCCGTACCTGTGGAATAATAATCTTAGTATTTAAAAGAGAATGTAATTTATTTTACTACTGAAAGAAAAAAAATAAAGAAAATTAAATTGCAGTAGAAATAAATGTGGCAGGGTGTCAGGTAGATTCTTAAAAGTAGTTGTGGCTCTTTGAATAAATTAAATTTAGTTCTATTAAATATGTGTATTGAAACAGTAACTTATTATATTCAATAGTAAAACGAGTCTCAAATTTCTTTTTAGATTAAGTGCTATTTTCATTTCTCGGCATATTATACCGAGCAAAGTCTTAACTACAACGCGATTGGCGATAGATCAGAGATCATTACAGATTAATATCATAGATACATCGCATCTTATCGGCATTAAATTTATATGCTTTTACTTCGCTGCGCCTTAGGATCATACGATAAAGTAGATAAAAAATAAATTTGTAAAGTGATCATTTGCTTTCCTCATTGAATTTAGTTTGGCATAATCATGAAAATTCAATTAAAGTTCTGTAGAAACTTGATTAATGAATCATATTCCCGTCTCCGCCGAATGAAACAGTTAGGTCTCGAATAATGATAGAAAAAGGCAAACTTAGAAATCATCTGCACTTCGAATGACTTAATTTATGATTACGATCTGATCTCTGCTCTGTTTATCCCAATCGCTTCTATATATTGAACTTTAACTTTGAATACACAGGATTTGATACCTAGTCTCTAGCTCATTTATAACGTTCTATATAAACCGCCTACAAATTCTTACGTAATAGTAATTGTATTTGATATAGGTATATGTATATATCATGACATATAGGGTAAAGCTGACGAGGATCGACCATGCTTACCAAAATCGTACTGTTCGGTTTCTTAAAATATGGCCGATGAAACATTTCGAAATTGTACACTGCACTATCTAATTGTAAGTATATTTCCTAGCATCAAAAAACCGACCAAAATTCAGTCCAGTTCCGACATTTCAAACCAAAGTTACTGCATATTTGACAAGTTTTGAATTTTCAATTAACGTGGTGAAAACATTTTCTATCAAGCCATTCAGAAATAACGATCAAATTCATTTTAACTGGAGTTTCTTTTTTGCATGAAAGGTAGTCACCCAAATATTTGTCCACTCTGAAAAGTAATGTCGAAACGAAGAAATCGTATGGGGCCGTGTGATATTTTAGAGCTAAGAAAAATTAGAAAACAAAAACATTTCAAACTTGATGGTCCATCTTCGCACACTTTAGCCTATATATTATTCATCATTTATATAATTGGAAATTATTGCCAACATTTTGTGTATACACGAACCGTACGTTGTACATTCCATCTAACCAGCACAACTACAGGTTATTTCAAAAGTCACTTCGAGAATTCAACAACAATTCCTTAAACAGTTGTCTAAGCAACTTATTCAAAATAAAATAAACGTAAAGTTCGTCATAAATGGTAACATTTAAAGTCCGTCATGAATATTAGAAATAACGACCAGTTGTTGCCCCTCGTTATTATCTGATATCTGTATAAGCCCAATTATATATTTCGGTTTTAGTTATCCGTTGTAAGGTTTACCGTAGTGACTTTTGAATTAGCCAACATAACTAGTAGTTGCTTAAATTGACGTTTTGGTGGCAGCAAATCTTTGTTACCGTTGTGTTACCTTGCCTCGTGATCTCTTTCGAGATTTTGCACGAGAAAATTTCACAACCGTATTACTTTACTACGAGACACTATTCACACGGGGTAATAATGGACAGTGTTTTTTTATCTTTACTCGCCATTACGTATTTCTTTTTTTTTCAATAATTTATTTTCAATCCGGAAATTTTTTTTTTCGTTTTATATAATGCTTAAACAGTTAGATGGCAAGTTTTTGCACTGCAGATTGATTCAGTCCGACAAATTTTTATACCGAACAATATTTGAACAGAGTTATGTAATCCTTTGATATGTGATTTTACGTTAGACGCATGATCGAAATCTTTCTTTCCACATTTTTTTATCTTATATATTCATTATTTCCACAATACGGACTTATATAACAACATTGTTATTTGAATAGGCAATATCGTACGTCTAAATTAATGAAGGTGTAGAAAGAACTTCGAGCCTTATGTAAAGCTTCTTGTAAATGAGATGAATGATGGAAAATCTCTACCATAAATAACACAGCTTTTTAATCAATGGAGGTTTTGCCGAACTCTGTTCAACACTGTCATTATTCCCTGCAGTAACAATATAAAAATGCAATTTGTTAGTAATTTAATTATCAACAAATAACATTTTCCACTATTTCCGTATAGACTAGAAAGTAAAGTAGATACCTATAGAACGATAAAAAAAAAAATAGAAATAAAAACTAACGAGTTTTTATAAGATATAGAAAAATTGTCTACGTCCATGTAAATTTGCGCATTCATTTTTGATATCGTGATGATAATAATTAATTTGTGATCAGTTTATTTTTATTGTAGCAGATTTATAAAAAAATTCTTCTTTTGATTTACGCTGAACATTAAAATGTATATTATATAGGTATAATTATATTGAACTTCATATAAATTAAGGATGATTAAAATATTAATTATGGTGTATATGTATATATATATATAGCTGTATATATATATTTATGTATAATTAATATTTATAATCGAAAATCAATTTAACGATTGAAGTTTATCTTATTTTACAAGAATTTTTCAAATTAAGATTTAGATACAATTTATTCTGCATATATAGGTATATTCAGTATTCTGATTAACGTCTCAATTATCAACTTTTCTACATAATAATTTGATTTTACCAGTTTTGTATTTTATTATTGCAATGGTGCCATTGATCCCGATGAAGTCTGTTCTCCGATCAAGTGTCACAACTATATTATAGATCTTTAACAAAAAGATAAGAGAAAAATTCTCTCGAGATTCGTACGTCTGCAGACAAATAGTCTTACGTCATCCGTATCAGTGTCACATGATGCAGGTTTGTCTTTCATTTTTCGTTTTTTTTAATTTTTATTTCCAATACCCCGTCCAACTTATTTATATACTCGTATATGTATAGGTATATATATAATATATATATATAATATATATATATATATATATATATATATATATATATATATATATATATATATATATATATATATATATATATATATATATATATATATATATATATATATATATATATATATATATATATATATATATATATATATATATATATATATATATGTGTGTATTTGTATACTATGTGTATTACGCTGACGCGGACTAATCCTCTGTATATGACTAATTATTAATAATTGATCTCTTAGGCTAACTGATAGAATGTAAATGTTTTAACGAGTTTCAATAACGCGTTAAGTGTATTTACATCTGGTGTAACGATCATTGTGCTAGTAGCCTTATTATTCCGTTTCAATTTCGTTATCATTATCGATATACATATATTATACTTATATATATGTATAGGTATATATATATTTGTCATATTATTTTCTTATTAACTTTATCTGTGAATTATTATATAGTATGACTTCTTAATAACGAATTAACGTGGCAAGCTGCAATCGCCGCTCTTGCCTGAATAATTCACTAATTCAAGCAGGGTATATAAATATACATTACTCGTTTCTGCTGTTTCTAAACATGCGCGACTAATTTTCGGTAAATTTGGGACTACGTAAATTGACTTGGCCCTGGGGAAGGGGATTGTATCTATACATATGGATTAGGGACGAACCGTAGAATTGGTGAGAAAATTGTCAAAACTGTTACCTGCAGTTACAAGATTTTGAAAATCTTACTCTTACGATTACTGAAGAATTTTTTCGCAGATTACAGCCTTGACTTATGAATTATTCTCGATCAAAATGCTTTTTAATTATAGGATAGCTGTTTGTATCTGTACTTCAGGAGTAGACGATGGTATGTATATACATACAATACACATTTTATTATGAGACAAAATGAAAAGAAGTCATGGAAATTTGAATAAAAATATTATTTACAACGAGACGTAGGTATATATATATATATATATGTATATATATATGTATACATATATATGATCCATGACGAAAACCACGATATGTGTACGATGATTGAAATTATTTTTTTCTCATTTATAATATCAACTATTTCATGATACTAAAAAAAATCAAAAAAAAAAATTTTTTAGCTACTGTTTAGATTTACCCCTCAATTTTTCCCCTGAGTTACAGACACTACTACACTTCACTTGAGAGAAGTACGCTTCGATCATTCTTATTTATACTACTTAAAGAATGTCTAGATTCTATATTTTATAGTTTCACTACTCTGCAGCTAATCTGCTTTACTATATCGATATATTGTTATAACTTAAGTCAGCATAACTCGATATATGATGGGTTGCTAATTTTGGCCGCTTCTATTATTCATTTAAGTTACTTATATCTTATAATGTAAGCCCCGATCATTCGTTCCACTTTTTCTTCCCTCTGTTTTCCTTTGTTACATTTATTGTGGTTCAATTCAACTTTTTATTTACATCCAGTAAACAGTGACAATTAGACAACGCGTGATGTGATATAACAATTGTTAATTTTCACGCAATTAAGTTACACATGGGTTTCCTCGTTCGTCGATAATACAATCGATATTTTAGCCAAGAACAAAGTCAAAGAGAAATTTAAAATGGTTTGATCAATTTCTCGGATTGTCTGTTTCGTTTTTTTTTTTTTTTTTTGTGTTCCTTCGAAACCCAGACTTATTCACGAGCGAAGGTTTCGATCTTTTGCTCGAATATATCTGCTCAGTTTTCTGTCGATTTATTACAGGGGGGAAAAATTTTTTTCTTTCTATTTCCTCGGGTAGTTACATGCGCAATTATTATACCGTACGCACAGCTGTGGGCTAAAAACTATGTGTAATGTACCTGCAGGAGGGAGGCTACTTGTCATCCCTTAGGAGAGCTTCCTCTGTCTCCTTCCGCCTGGCCTTGGCCTCTTTCTTAGCCCTTTTTTTTTCCTCTTTAGCCATTTTTTTTGCCTCTTTTTGTCTCGCCTTCTCCGCCTTCTCTTCTTCCTTCTGGCGTGCTTTTTCCGCTTTTTCACGTTCCTTTTCTCTCTCTTTTTCTTTTTTCGTTTTTTGAACTTCTTGAGCTACGGTCATCGGTGTCTTTGGCATTGAGGGTGATTTTTTTGCCGATTTTGTCGACGACCTTGCTGATGCGGAGCTCGGTACCTCCTGTGGTGTTATAACCGTTCCTACATTTGGCACACTTCGCGGAGACGGCGAAGCTTCCAACTGTGTAACGATTTTCTGTGCGCATCTGTAAAGTGCAATTATACAAATTGCTAGGAGTTATTCATTTATTCTTGACTTGAATAACAGAAGAGAAAACAAAAAACTGAAATAATGTTTTCACGAAATGAGAATACTCACCGTATCCTAGTGGATGCTTTCCCGGCGCGATAGTCTCGTTGAAACTCTTTGATTGGGGGTAACCGGCGTTCTCGATTTTCCCTTATTATTTCTTCCTCTTCGGGGACCTGCTGTATAGGATCCTGGTATTCCTGTGTGAATAAGAATAATGAGAGTTCAAGTTAATGTCTGGCTTCGTTAGTGAGGGTAATACGATGCCTCGCTAATGTAATACTGTCTCTTTTTTACGCTAGAAGTAATTATTAATTTATATAACGCCCATGAAAGCTTGAAAGTTATAAATAACAAAAAGTTATAATTCTCATCGATCTTATTACACGGAAAAGCACGCGGAGTAAACGTTTCGATAAAGTGGTTGGTGGTTCTTTGACCTTTCGTTTCAAAATAGAAAAGATCACATCTAATTATTTCATCGATAATTTAGTCCGATAAAATTTTTGTGTTTGTAGATATAAATCCCTGACAGCTTGATATGAAATTGAGAATTATCTTACTGCGGATTTTATAACAAGTCAAGTTAAATGATGAACTCGAATAACTTCTGGAATTGAAGCGTTGAGGAGAACCGTCTGAACAGAAGATATATTTTAACTTTTAATAACATTACCTGGATTCTGAGTTTCATCGACTGAGTTTGTGAGCGGCGAAGGGTTGCCCCCGTTGGCTGTCTAAGTCTATTCGGTTTCCCGGTGGAAATCCCCGAGCTACTGGTAGACGCGGAAGTGGCTGAAGATACGGAAGACACCCCTGAGGCCAAGCGTCAAAAATTAATTCCATTAAGTAATTTGTTCACGAAGCTTTTTCAGGATCTCTTAATCAATACAGGTATACAATTATCAGTTAAAATAAATCCACGTAATATTAGAAATTCTTACCTGATAAAGAGGAAGAACCACTGGCCATTGAATAGAGCGATGCCGATGGAGGTACGCTGTTGGGACTCCACCGAACACCAGGTCCCGAGGCACCATTCCCTGCGACGGAAGCCCCCATGCTATAAGCCGAAGCACTTTGCGGCAGGACCCAGGATTTTCCCGACATTGAGTACTGGGATTGAATAAATCGGTAAAAGTGATTTTGCGGTCTAAATTTTCGGCAGTGATTCGGTTAAAAGTAAAATGGTCTGACAATGAGAAATCCGCTCGTATACTTACATCCCGTGGGATTAGGGTTTGCTTTAAGCGGAGAATCTTTGCTCTGCATATCACGCAACGCAGGGGTAACAGTCGTTGTGAGACAGCCATCTGTATCGTTTTTACGAAGCATCGTCTGTGGATTAAGAAGAGATTTTTAAATGTCTTGAGTCGAAAGGATTCTTTCTACCAAAATTTTTAAGTGATTTAAATTTTAAGTGGTGCAGAATTTTACCTGCAAACTACACGATGCCCACACGGCGCTGTTTGCATCGACGCTCTTGCATTCACGCATATAACGCACTGAAACATAGATTGAAAATAATTGGTTGAAAAAATGAAAACGTTAGAATTTTTTAGACTTATTAACACATTAATTATTTGGATGGACTTTTGTTGATCAAATTGAGAGAGTAATCCACGCGATTGGCCGACGTTTCATTTACAATCGAACAACTTAACTTAACGAAGTAAATACAAGTCATTAACGATTTTAATTGCAAATGTTTTGACTGTTCCGAAGCCGGCGGTTATTTCCATTTCATAATTATCGGCGACTTAAACCAAGAACGTCGTAATTGCACGACCGACGATTTCAACATCGTTGAAATATTTGATCATTTCCATTGCAGATCCTTGTCTGAAGAAGAATTTTCTCAGAGATAGAATTGACCGAGAGTTCAACGCGCTCCCATGGTGTCGTAGAGTCATACGATGAGACTCAATGGAATGTCTGGATTTTCGAACTTCCGATCGTGGCCTGATCTTCGATGTCATAGGTTTGACATCAATTCTGCTTTGGGAACAAAAGGAGAGGAAGAAAAAAGGCAATTCAGAAAACAGACCGTGGCTTGATTATGAAACGGGCTTGAAGCTCAATCGATTAACGATTTATTTTAATCTAGACACTGTAAGGTGATCTTTATTAAGGCTTTGAGAGATAATTCGTTGATATAACTCGAGATCAATACGTACAGTTATCTTAAAGCTTCAAGTAGGTACACAGGGAGAAGCTTTCAACTCTGCCACTTAATTCAAATATGTATCGTATATTTGACATTAGTTGAAAATTTTTCATATAATTCATCTCGGTCACGTAAAAAGTATGAGAAATTTCAACCGGCAGAACTATACCTTAAAATAATATGTCTCACCTTATATATCGGAGTAGAGATAAGTGAGTGGTCCTTGTTAATCTCTCATGTATAAACTCTCGCGGGAATTGAATATCAGACAATTACGAGATCTCGCAATTATAGGAATGTATAGTATCACGCTCATTACCAGCTGTGAGTTTGCTAATTAAATTTCAAATTGTACCGCGGGACTACGGCATACAGTATAGTGTAACGCCTCGGCAAACAGATGTACACAACAGATGTAATCAATCTTGTTAAAACTAAGTCTAGCATGTTGATAGGTGTTGATAAACATTTATTTACGTACATCTAAACTGCAGTACAGTATACCTCTGTTGCATGTGATGCAGTGGTGGATTTGTAGTAATTTTCGATTTTCTTTGGGTTGATTTGTCATACTATGTGATCAAAAATGTTCGTACACTTTGCTAGGAATATTGTTGTAAATTAGTATCAAACACATTCAGGTAAAATAATGCCAGAAAAATTAATTTTTTTCCAATGTATGTGTAATGTCTTACATCGTTTATTTGTTATACATAGAATTAGACGTTCACAATGGTTTAAGGCATTACTCATTCAGTTTTCGTGGTGTCTGCTTAACCCATAGTCATGTTGGTAGGTGGCACTCCTGACAAAGAAAGTAAAATCGCAATTATTAGAATTTTTTTGTTGTTCACTTAACTCGAATGAAAATAATATTCACTTTTTTGACTTGTATGTATGTACATCTGTAGTAAAATTACAACATTTCAGAATCCTGCAAGGCACAAAAATACACTTTCATAGAAAATTGTTTAAATCGTAAATATTTTCGTTGCCAAAATACTGCAAGATCCTTTGTGCAATAAAACTGTAAATTAGATTTATTGTTTTCACTGTTTTACCACCCATGTTCCAAGTTTCATTGCGGCCCCTGCATCCGGGTCCTCCAGGCATTCCACCAGGACCTGATCGATATCCTGCTACCTTCTGGTCCCCTACATGGCCCAGATTTATTCCAAACTAAAAATAAAAATAAAATGACATTTGGGAATCAACAAATCATGGACGTAGATGTAATACAAGAAAATGTCCTTCATAATTATTGGACCTATGTGTATCGAAGCCAGTTCTCAAGACGCAACTAGGTATTTGAAATTGGTTTTTGTTATAACTGTATTGGTCGAACGATTTTTGTGACCACCGACAAGTTTCCAATTCCCAACGCCCAAGGGGCACTATTCAACTTGTACAAGGACGCCTGAGAGATTTTTCGACAGCAGAACTTTCGCGATGAAGTTTGTAGCCCCTTGTACCTGCGTGTCACTTACCACGAGTGCCATGAGAATGGCGATGATTGAGGTGAAGAGGAGAGACTTCATGTTTGCTGCTGAATTTGTTAACTGATTCTGCGACCATTGCTGAAACTCACTCGTATTTAATCCTGGCTTTTAGCACCTGACACATAACAAAAGATGTTGTAAAAACGCGTTAGATATTCGTAACAATTTGCAAACACATAATAATCGCAGTTTCTGTCATGAACACAATCGGTGACCGGATACGGAAGAACTCTGAATTACCTCGTTTGCAATTATTATCTAATGTTATGTAGCTGATTGCGGATGTAACATAAAGCCAACATCATATTAAATATTGGAGTTTTTTTTCTTCAACAGTCATACCTCCTGAATTCCATCGCACGAATTTTTGTCATAATTAAAAAATTCCTCAAGCGCAGAATGTTTGAGTACATTTTAGAATTTACGTAGGTACTGTAGTATTTTCTGAGGAATGAATAAACATAAATTCATAAAAGTATGAACAATCACTGCAGCTTACCGAAAAAAAAGGAATAGGAAATCGACAAGCCTCTATTCGACTTTATTACATTTAAGAGAAACTACGAACCTATTTCCTCTACTGTATCATCGCTGTTCATACGGAGAAAAAAGCTGCGAATATATTGAGTCAGAGAGAGTCTGTTTCTGAGTCGTTTATTTCCCGACGATTGTCGGATAAGCAGCTGGAAAAGGAATGAAACTTGTGTGAAAGAAACGAATACTGACACAAGGAGTAATCGTTCATTTTTTGACAGACACGAGGCTATAGGAAGACTTCAGAATTCTCGTAAAAGTGGACCATTGTTTCTTCAGTAAAAATTTTTACCAAACAGACGCGTAAAGTGCTTAAAAGTTATCAATTGTAAAAATTCTTTAAAAGAACTGACTTTTAATTAACGAAACACGATTTTTATTACCTTTGTTCTGTATTGTATTAAGAAAATCGATTGTTCAAAATTTCTCTCTATATTATTTACTCGATAGAATCTTTCATCCGGCTTATGTCATACCATTTTTATCATATTTAACGAAATAATATTCACGCTGTGCAGCATGTTTGATGATAGAAAATTGGTTCGCCTTATTGGCGATTAGGGCAAAGGTCGGAATATCCCAACAAAGCTTTGCGCATGTTCGCTTCCTTATACTTTTGAAGTTAGGTCAAGCAGATGATTAACCTCGCCTAACAACAGCCATTCGTCTTATATTTTTCGACCAGTATTTCCGGCGAACAAACAGCAAGGTCGTATATACTACCTACCTGTCCGTTTCACTTCGCTCTTGACCCACGAGCCGCTCCTCGTTCTTTGTCGATCCTAATCTGCTGTTATATGGCTTATTGGCCCGTCGATCAGACTAGAAGTCTGAACAGTTTCAGGGAAGTACCAAAATTTGTCGAAACCTGCTGCTCGTATCTACGTCCAAACGTTTTCTACGTGTCTACATGACACTGGAGATGTGACTGTGTCAGAATTTCCAATCAACTGAATTCACTGGTAGATTAATAACCCAACATTTTTGCGACTACAGGGTTAACCGGAAACTACGAATTTTCCGAATCTTCCCACTCCAAGCTGCAGTTAGCTCGTCGAATTCGCTAGATTCCCTACATTCCAATCAACCTGAATTCTCATTTCAATTTCGTATCATTTAGAACAAAGGAAATTGGTGAAATATTGACAAAGCATGATGTTGCCGTGGGCCGTTTCATGTCATTTCAGTCTCCACAGCAATAACATGAGCCGGTAAATGCCTTGTACACCTTTACTCATGGGCGATGGATGGATTTTCATGGTGAATATAGAATACTGAAGTTGGATCAATTGCAGGTAGTGCGTGACCGCGATGCATGAAAAACACGCATTATAGTAACGTGCAGGGAATCGTTTCTAGAGACCGAAGAACGAAGCTAGAATTTCAAAAATTTGACGTTTTGTTAGATTCCAAAAAACGATAGGTACATTTGTACTTATCATAATTTATTCGGCAAAATCACAATTGGGATCTGACTGAAACAAAGATTTCCAGTAAAACAGCTGATTTATAAATTCCTTCTAAAAGTATGAATCAACAACTGAAAACTGAAACCACCGCGCGCAAAAGGATCGTCTATTTTACATATTCAAAGTTTAAAAATAAGTAGACAAAGAGAGTAATACGAGATCAAGATTGAGTAGCTACAGACAATGAGACTAGTAGCGCACCGTAGGAAAAGGGAGTCTGAAATTTCATTTACTAATCTCTTTCCGCTGAGCTGTCTCTCGGTAAAGAGACTCCCGTTATCTGTAATCCCGATGAAACTTCACCATTTTTATAAAAAAGGTAGAGAAGGTGAAAAAAAGGGATTTTATAGAAGCAAGTGAAAATCACAGTAGCACTAAACTGTGACATACGTATAGGATGACTTTATAAAAAAATATCACGATATTCTGTAGTCGGTTTTTCAATAAGGAAATTTTTTTTTTTTTTTTCAAAGCAGAGCTAGTACAACGTTATATCCACCTGTGAATATCGAAGAAGTAAATCGTTTCACAATCATATTTATAGTGTACATTTGTTTATTGAACTAGACGCTGCTGACAATTTTCATAAGCCGTGGTTTAAAAACTAATAAAATATTCTACATGCAGGATCAGATCCATGTAACTCAAGATGCAAGAGCGTGTCCATCAGTCACTTCGGAACCAACGACGAGGAGGTGGATTACCCCAACCACCACCCCCACCGCCTCCAGATCCGCCACCTACGAGTAGATTAAAATAGTCATAAATACCAATACTAGCCTTGAAAATTTTTGATATCATAATGTTGAAAATTTAATAATAACCATCACTGAAGCGAAAATATTTCCTTCGTGTGTCAACCGAAATTGAAATTAAAAAAAACAGTAACCACCGATCATTGCATCAACTTTGATAATATTAATGTCGGATTTGTCATTATACAAAGTAATCTCATTTTAATTAGATAAAAATTACCAGATCCAGTAGACGCCGCCGTCGTAGTAGTTGTCGTTGTGGTTATGAAAGGCGGGCGTGATGCTGTGCTACTACTAGTAGTTGTTGTGCTACTGCCACTTCCTCCTCCGTTGTTATTACCTCCTGAACCACCACCGCCACCCCAACCACCTCCACCACCCCAACCGCCTCCTCCACCTCCACCACTGGGTGGCGGGGGTGGTCCAGGTGGAGGACCCCATCCAGCCATCTGTATGAAAGAAATCTTTAGTGTGAGAGCCTAGTGTATGTTATAATCATTCCGTGCTAAATTTAGAGCACTTAATTAGATTCATTGGTAGGTTACTGATCTGGGATGGTGGACAATAAAATGTTGAAAATGTCTTTTGTTTAATGCTGAGTGTATTTGATGAGGATATATTTTTGTGTATGTTAAGTTTTTTGAGTGAAATTAAGTATTACAGATGATATATATTTATATACAGTAAAGATAGTATCATAGTTACCGTAACAGCTAGGAGAATAGCTAACACAGCAGAAAACAAGGTAGCTTTCATAACTGGAAGCGAATGTGGTCGGTTGGAGAAGTTTCTGCACTTTTATGTATAACGTAAAACTGTAAAATCTGCGCGCAGTTTTTGATAGTATAGTTAATATAATTTTAATTCGTTATAATAAAAAGTCATCCAGGACGAAGTTTAAAGTGGTAAGAAAAAAAAGGACATTGTTAAATTATATTCAATTGTTCCATTGTTGAATCATGTCGTCATCTTGTCGATGAGGAAAAAAAATTTCCGGTTATGAATGCATAAATCCAGCCATTCACCCGATGTCAACGTGCGCGGTTACGTGGGAAAAAATAAAAAAAAAACAGCGGTATACTTTGTCCTCCCCATAATAAATGGCACGTTTTTTTCGCAGATGTCAAAGTTCATTGGCTCTTCGATGTTTGATGTGCTGTCACGCTTATCGTTATGGAAGTCCCATTTGATGGGTATAAACGACTCACGTTACATAACAGTAAAAATAAGTCATACATCGTAGATATACGTAATACTACGATATATACAAACAAAATTCAAGGTATAAGTAAAAGAATGAAGAATTTTTGCGGATGGTAGGAAATATTGTTCGGCAATGAACAGCACTTCGACGAGTTTAAATTAGGAATTCAATCGGATCTTGGACCGTAAACAGTCGTATACGTATATATGTACATATATACATAGGTATATAGGTACACTGGAGAGCACCTTCTCCATAAACTGGCTAGAAAATCCACTAAACGAAGGTAAGTTACCTAACTTGGTTTAACGGTCGTTGGACACTTCGGTAGGTCCAGAGCTGGGCGTATGACGTCACATCCTGCGGATACAACGCGCCACGTTAGCACCTAGATACCTAAAATACGGCCAGCAGAGCTTTTCTCGCCAATTCTCCTGCGAGAATATCTAGAAAAATATTTACTTGCGAATTTTTGTTTGCCAAGACGATACACATTCAGACACCTTTGCATTTGTATATTATACACATCTATACCTATACGTACACCTACTGGCTGTGACATATCACTATGCGACACCGTTCAGGAGCGATGTTAGCATGTATCGATTTCAGGAAATCAAGTGAAACTGCAACCCTTCAATTTTTATTGCCTCACGGGTTGCTGAGTTTTGATGTAAGTTCGATTATTAACACAGTTTCACCCATTACGTCTACATCATTTCACAGTTAGTGTAACGGGTTGTATGAATGGTTGAATCTTAATTGCGTTAATTTTTTTTCTCGGTATCCTTCGATACGAAAGATCAATATTTCTGATCACGTCTGCAGAAACCACCCCGGATAACGAGCTTAGTAGTTACTAGATGACCTTAGGCCTTGTCCGGAGGGTGTGCGAAGGTATGACTAGCGAATTAATTAACTATTCTACTTTGTCAGAGTCCTTTAAAAATTGCTTCTTACCTCGTCTTCTTGAGAGGAAGCCAACTCAGGTTCGTTTTCTTCCAATTTCGTCAGCAGCTTGTCCTGAGAACATCAGAACAATACAAATTATTATAGAGAAGGATAATTCCATCGAGGAAATGAGTTTCCAACTATGTCTAGTGAGACGGGAAATTGCATAATAACTGTTCGTTAAAGTGTTGCCTTGCATCTAAGTATAGCGAAAAGGAAAAGGATATATATTTATGATGCATAACTGTAAAACGCTAGCATAACTATTCCTAACGAATAAAATTACACGAGTACGTGTACGCATTATGCAGCAAGATTATTCTACATTGTGCTGAAATAGAAAAGTTGCAAAGCTATTGAGGTATCATTTTAACGACGACTTAGGATTCGTTTCTAAAACACTTAAGAGCATTTATATTTTGGACTTTTCATAATAATTTCTTGAAACAAGAAAATTGCAGGAGACAGAAAATTAAAAGAATAGATCAAAAACGTGTAAAAAAATGAAAAAAATTTTTACGTCATCATTCAGATCGGCCATAACATGATGCATTGAAAACATCGGGATTACACCCTTTGATGTGGTCGTTGGTTGCCTTGAGAGCGATGAAGCGATAAGATTCGAGTATACGATTACATGTATCGTCGAGTACGCCACGCATGTATATGTACCATACATAGATGCACATATACCTATCCATAACTTGCTAATTATGGAGCAGCGTAATCGCCCATTTATCGATATTTGCTTATATACCATGTTGCAAGAATTCATTAACGATGTAAGATATCTAATTTTGTGCTTCAATTTATCGTTAACGAAGAGTGATAAACGAAATTCTGTACGTTATTTCGTTCTCACAATATACTGCTTGGAAATTTTATGAACAAAAGAAGTAATTTCGAAAATACAAACGATTTTAGTAGGGTTTATCGATTCTCTACTATATTCTCAGGTCAATTACCTATGGTAACTAATTTATCACCTTTATCGGTATTATCGCGTTGCGCGATTGTTCGTTATCGTCTTTAAATCCAGGACACGAGGTTGATATTTTAAATCGCTTGGCTAAGAATAGAAGTCTTTGTGGCTAGACCGATGCAAATCGATAGGTCGCCTATAATGAAGCTTCTCCATCAATGGGGTGTCTAATGATGAGCGCATAAGAGGCCTAGTATAAAAGTTCATTCACGAATGATCCTCGGAAAGGAATTAATCCTAAATCTTTTATAAGAAATCCGTAGCTCTTAAAGATTCGAAATAAACCAAGCTGAATAACCTATAGGTGAACGTTCAGTTGGGTCGATTTAAATATAGTATATATATATATAGGTATATCTAGGTAAAAGCCCGCTATTCTACAAATCTCCTATTTTAGATACCGCATATACTATTTGCATGCGAGCCAACACGCGACAATTTATTTTTCTTGTTTTTTTATTTTTTATTTTATTTTATTTATTTATCATACAATATCAAAACGTTTCAGTTGCACGTATGTTTCAAGGTTGTGCTTGCAAACAATTTATGGATTTTTTATCGTTAAATATTTATGAAGATAGGATACCCTTCCTCGAATATGTAGACTTGATTCCTATGAGTCAGACGTCCGAGGGTCGAGTGACACATCTGTCTTTCAAGTTACGAGTGATTTTTATTCGTTTTTTTTTTTTGATTGCTCAGCACTCCAAAATCCGCTTTTTTAGTCGATTATATTATGGTCTTTATTGTTTGCGAGACATTTATTCGGAAATAAATAAATAAAAGTGTGTAACGCGTGTTTTGTGATAAAAAAGATTTTCACAAAATTTCTGAATTGCATGAAAGTTTCAAAAGAAATTCTATTTAATTTTTTCTCAGGAGGCTAATATAATTCGGTATTTATCAGAATATTGGGCCTCCTGTTTTTCCTCTATAATATAAAATAGCTAAAATGTAACCTTACCAATTGAAATCGACAGAGTACTGGCTGAATGCCAAAAAGAGGCGTCTCCATTGAATTGAGTAAACGAAGCATATTGAGAAAATTGTATCCATCATCAAACACTATAAGAAGCTAGATATCAACAAGAACACAACATCCTCAAAATAATTCATGATTAAAGGTGAAATTCATAGATTTTTCTGCTTGACAAAATACTTCTTGTATAAGATTCATCGAAATTTTTTAACTGTGAACTTTGACTTAGTATGAATTATAAATTTTCGTAATAATTGTAAGAAATCTGCTCAAGAGTTGATCCTTCAGTTTGACACAAGGTGTAGTCGCTGCTGTATACTTTGTCCTCTTGAATAAGCTCTGGTTAAGTCTATATAACGATCTACTGACTAGAAAAGCCAGGAAAGTTGTTGTCCTCTCTGAAGTGGATACACATCGATTTACATACATGTATTATACATAGATATATAGTTCACCGCGAGAAAGTAACTGGATTCTCGATCAAAAGGTACTGGAATCAAATTGCCGGTTTGCCTTTTGAATTATGGAAGATTCTGAATCAACCAAGGATGATATTTGCACTCCACCTACATAACACAAGTATATCTGTTTCAAGAACCGGATAGGCGATAGCGCGGAAAGGATGGAAAACAGATCAAGTATTTTTCACCAAGTTGTTACTGACGGGGGATAAGTGGAGAGAAAAAAATAAAAAAATAAAAAATAAAATAGAAAAAACAAACTCATGATTCTGGAGATATAACAGTACCTTATACTGCACGTAGGCATGCTTCAACTATAGATATATGTATGTTACGTGGTACTGGATTGGATTGGTAAATACTTTGTGCCGTAAGAGTTTACGCTCACGATCAGCTAAGAACACTAAAGTAGAGTTTGGTGTACTTGGTGTTCTGCAGCAATGAAATCTCCCTTCCTTCTCCTTTCATCCAAACACTGGCTTCAGTCTAAGAAATTTCTAACGCCACGCTCATTTACCGGTATAACAATCATTCCACTCTCGCGGAATCTGAGTATAGACACGGCCTGGGTGTTTCGCATTAAGTATATATGATCGTGATAAAATAATATCCGAAAAGTTTTTCATATAAATAAATTAATACCATAAAAATTACATCGATTAGTGTAACACTTACTGTGATATAATAATTTGCAAGATTTTCATTGCAATTACATTAAAGTTGATTGTGGACCTCAACGAACTGTTCATGATATAATTACGTGAACGAAAAGTTGTTTTACACAGCGTACGGACAAAATAATTAGCAAATGTTACGAGTCGGTAATTCCACGTGGTTTGAAATTTTTTTTAAGTATTTTTTATTTTAGTTGATGATTCTGTTTTGGTGTGTAGTCGTAGAATGGCGAGAACGGAAGAGTGATAATCAATTCCGGTTGTTTGTTCCAATAATTATTTTTCCGGTAGAGTAAGCGCTTTGAGCAGCGGCGTGTTTAAAATAAAACTGTTGACTATCTGACGGCAAGTTAAAGGGGTTGAGAGTTCGTGTAACTTGGGAGGTTTTGGCATCGGTTATTAATTTACTAGACAGAAATGATCGCCGTATTTTATTGGGCAATATTTTTTAGAATTTATATAGTAAAATTTACGAAAGTATTTTGTGATATAGTTAAGAAGATAAATATCAGTAAGTTTAAAAATTTCTCAAAGTTCACTGGTGCAGATGTGAAATTATACTTTTTAATGAATAATTGACTGCAGGGTTTTCAAAGTATATTAATTATTAGAAAGAGAGGTGAATTTAGAAGTGAAAGTCGACGAGAGAAACGTTAATTTTTTATACCGACAATGAATAATATCCGTTTGATGTAAGATAAGGTATCGTTATACTGCTTTACTATACAAAGCAATGAAAATTGGCGGCAATGGAAAACCGTACCTTTCGGTAAACGAAATTGTTTAATGAATTCTGTTTGCGCCAGACTGTCAGACATCGAGTAACTCAACTTGTGGCACATTTCGTTCAAAGAATTTTTGTGACACAAGGTTGAGTGGATAAACTGCTTTATGGTAAAACAGGAAATATCAGTTAGATCAGATGAGATACCGTTCACATACTTCAACGAAATTGTTTGATAAATTCCATTTGTGTCAGGCATTTAGTGTAGGTATCTAAACTCACGAAACGCATGTTCTACCGTTTGACGAATAATTGATAAACCTTAACTGTGTCATTTGATTGAAAGCTTGAAACTTTTTGGTGAATCTCGTTTCGAGAAACGAAGAAATGATTCTGGTTTTTCTACGCTCTTTCCTCTGCATTACAATTACTTTTAACATAGGTGAGTATTTAAGGGTGTCGTAATTGATACGAAATGATTGAAGTGTTCTACATTTGAATATGTTCAGTTGATTGCAGTTGATTGTAAAATAACTTTTATTGTACTGATTATGTTTTTTTCAACAATAAAATTGACGGTTGCCAATACTCCATTGAAACTAATAAATTCTAACGTATACCGAGTTAAGTTATAAACTTATTGCATCGTAATTTCTTAGTAACTTTATGCTTGAGGTATTAGACGCTACGAAACGATTAGTTTCGGCATTACTTTCTCAGTTCATTTCGGATTATCAATCGGTGTATTAAAGGTTTCTAACTTCAGTTGAAACCTCGGCAATAAACATTTAGTGAAAAGTTATTAAAATGTTACCTTTGTTCTTGGCTTCGTATTTTTGCCGGCTGTTGATCGTGTACAGAGGTCGGTTATAACGTTAATGCAAACTAAAAACTTCATCAAAACTACTATAATTTATTTCATTCAATTTTTCTCTATAACCTTTTCTTGACTTTAAACAATTCCTATAAACGTAGTGAAGGAATTATATTTATGTACTTTATTTCAAGTGCGCAGATCGCTTTCTAGCGAATTAAAAGCTCCAAAGTTTCACTATCTTATACATATTATAGTTCTTGGCTATAAACGATAAGTATAAGTTTGTTCTATTGATAGGGATTTACGGAATTAAGAAATTCAATAATTGTGAGATCAACGTTCAAGTCTAAATCCGACAGTAATCAATGCGGCAATTGTTTTCCTTAGCTGAATATCGATTTCGGATCTTTTCCTGTCCTTTATCACAAATTTACCTTCACATGATCATTTTGTCCTACTGAATTCATGCAGAATCTTGTTTGACAGTGGTAAGAGTATGTCAATTAAACACATCATATCAGGATCATAGATTTGCCTCTCGAAATTTATTTAGTTGTGAAATGAGGGGTTCCTTATTTCAATTATTATTTTCGTTGCGAAATTGGTTATCGGTTTGACTTTGGTGTCTACACGCGATATCGGATCGGATTGGATCGCGGCCGTGGACCATAATGAAAATGAAAGTAGAAGGATAAGCCTTTGACGACCAAGAGCGAACGCGTCCCGGTAGAGTGATTTGATAGGATTAAATTAAAGCAATCTTCCACAAGTTTACTGCCAAAAGTAATAATCGAATATTGCGAACAGATTTCGCGGTCTGTTTTAGAAGAAAAAAAAAAAATAAATAAATTTCTAACTCTGACACCACAGTCTACGAATTACTATCTGACGATAGATATTTGTATATATGTGGTAAAAAATCGAGTTTCGAAATGTGTACAATATTTAATTTGGTTATAAGGACAAGCACAGAAGTTCTACATTGAAATTATAATGAGATGGAAGTTAAGGCGGCTATAGTTGATTGAAAAATTGTATGAAAAAAATCCGTTTGTTAAAACGGCAAATAAAATTGGCATCATAATAAATAAGTAGCGAGTAATTGCGATGAGAAAAAAAAAATGGCCTCGATCTATTTATCTCGTGCTCTTGTATGAAATTTTTTTTTCCTTTTCCCCAAACAATGCCGAAGTTAAAAAAGACTGAAAGTTTTTCCCGTTTTCTTCGGAGCAAAGATCTGTCTTATAAGTAACAAATGGTGGCCTTACTTTTCACGTTTTATAAAGTATAAGAAAACATTCACATTAATTAAAATATCCTTTGAATTTAATATACGATAATTTTTCACGACGTTATTAGTCGTTCACTATTATTTCTTAAGTAATGAATTTATGATGATAATCTATTTTGCTCGCGTAGTTGTAAGATTTTTTTTACCGTTCAAACGTGTAACGCGACTTTTATCATGTTGTTGTTAATTATAATAATTAATTTGTAAAAACTGATCGTGAGTCGATTAAGAAAACCGTTTCATATGCAAACTTGCGAATTAAAATAAACCCATATTTTATTCTCCCAGTTTTAATCATAGAGGATCTTTAGCCCACTTTTTATATTGGTATACATATATAGACTTAAATACGTGGTATTTATAGTTAGTTATAGCCTTAACACACGAATGTCAAGTGTGCGTGGGATTTGTTTGTTTCAGGTAATAATCCGGCCCACATTTCACCCTTTCCTACAGGCAATTGCACCTTTTGTTGTCCAATCCAGCCCGATCAAGATATTCTGTATCAGCTCTATACTAGGTGATTCAATATTATTATGGACTAAAACAATCGATACTAAACTGAACCAGGAGAGAAGAGCAATCAGCTAAGCAATTCTATCGACTATGAGCTTGCGTTGCTAAGCAGTCGCGGTGTTGAGGTGACCTGAAAAAATCTCAACGAAAAAATGAAAGAACTAAATATTTCTGATATTCATCAGTTACAGCTTCATACGTATCTCTCTCAGTTAATATATTCCAGAATTATTTTTCTACATTACATTCTCCGATATATACGTTTTACCACCGATTTCTATTTCAATAACTAATACTTACGTTTCATGAATTTATAAAAAGGCGGAATCCAACCAATCCCAATACCCTGACAACCAACGATGCGACTACTTTACAAAGAAGCAGCTTCAACACAAGCAATCCAACGATATTTTACATACATGGTTATAGCGAACGAGCACCAGGGCTGAGTGCTGCAACGGTACGAGATGGTTTGTAAATTTTTAAAAAATTTTTTTTGTAATTTACTAATTAACCGCAGAATTGAGGGTAGTTAGTTATGTACGTTTCTCTATATACCTATACTTCTTGCCGTTATTCTGGGCAAGAATTCTGATAGTTTATACCAGAGTTAAGTATTTAAAATTCGATAAAGTTCCTCTGTGAAAACTGAGTGGACCTTGTATACATTACGGATAAACAGAAACTTAGAGAAAACCTTTGAAGAAATCGGGTGAACTTTTTCACAGAGAATTCTGAAAAGATTTTTTTTTTTGTCTAATTCACCTTGTTTCTTTCTCCTCTCTTATTTTTTCGATTCTTACGATATAAGCTGTCATCTATTATTAATAAAATCTGACTCAATACAGATATGGCGTCTATATTAATCCTTCATTAATTCTTTACTACAGCATATCTGAGACGGGGTGAGTACAACGTAGTCCTCGTAGACTGGGGCAAATTGTCGGCACTTCCGTGGTACATTACAGCGGTGAGAAACACTAGACTAGTTGGACCCCACGTTGCTGGTATGGTCAGATGGTTAGACGCCCAGGGCGCGGTCCCTATGTCTCGCGTACACGTAATAGGGTTCAGTCTTGGAGCTGAGGTCGCCGGCTTCATGGGGAAGTCTCTTGCCCCGCAGCAGGTGAGAACTTCCGGAAACCGGATATCTGGTTCTCAGCTTACGCTCGCGTATGTATGTGCAGTATATACATTTTTAATACGCTGGTAAATGACGTATTTCAGCACCAATACTGATGAACAGTCTTTAAAGCTTCAGGAGAAAAATTTAATTGTGGTAAAAAGTTGTATTTATCATTAAACCAATGTCATTTTTTACCCCTCTAATATCACTGTGCATATCTACACTCATTTCTTGTAAAAATTATTTCTTATCTGATCAGCTAATGACCATGACTACTAAATTCTAGAGATCTAATTGTTAAACCGTGACTGAATTAGTCAAGCGTGCCACGGCCGATTATCCCATCGTAATCATGTCGCGTGTTGATTTCTAACGTAAGGATTTCTTTCTAATGATTACTACAAGGTCGGAAGAATAACTGGGCTAGACGCTGCCTTTCCTTTATACATGGACACTGGGGCCGATGGACACTTGACTGCGTCTGACGCGAGTTTCGTTGACGTAATTCATACAGATGGTGGTATATTTGGCTTTCCTACGCCCCTTGGACATGCTGATTTTTACCCAAACGGTGGTCGACCAACCCAGCCAGGATGTGCCGTCGATAATATTATCTACGACGGAGTTACTTTCATCATCAATCAGTACAGTGAGTTTTTGATTGATTGAGATAGTTAAAAAATATGAACGAAGAAACTTTTTACAAACAAATTTTTTTTTCTCCCTGGAGTTTGAGTTTTTTCGCTCATATATATATATAAGATTATTTTTCTTATCTCCTAATCATCGGAGATTATCAATCACGTTATTTTTTGCTACAGTTGCCTGCGGTCATAATCGTGCTTGGCAACTATACGCAGAATCTGTACTAAATTCCAACGGATTTCCTGGTAGCCGATGTCGTCGTTGGAGACCGGAAATTCGTGGTAACTGTACCTGGACCCCCGATGCCCTCATGGGTTTTGGTGTGGATCGTCAAACCCGAGGGATGTTTTATCTAAGAACAAATGCCCGGCCTCCATTCGCGAGGAACACAACGGGTTACAGTATCAGAAGATGAGATCGCGACACGACAGGAAAGAGACAAAGAACAAAAAAAAAAAAAAAAAATGGATGAACCAACACAAAAAATACAGGGGAATCTGAGCTACCCTTATTTCTCGGTTTATCTGATATTATACGAAACCCTCGTAGCGTTATTTCGTTATTCAGCTGATTGTATTCAATAGGAATTACGTTGTACTGTACATACATTCATACCCAAGGCTTACGTAATGACAAACCGAATAAGATGAATTTTTAGGATTTTTATTTTTGTTTTTTATACCTGATTTCAACCTAATTTAACCTATTGCCAATTATTATCAGATCTTTGGTCGCAATTTTAATGGCAAATGAATGTAGTGAATGGATTGTGAATAAAATCGTTATAATCAAGAGGTTTTATTGACGTATTAACGAAGTGAATCTGATAATTTTTCGTCAGACAGAATGTGAAGATTAATTAAAGCAAGAATGCTTATTAGAGACCATAACTGTGCGTGTCTCACGCACCGAAGCAGCACGCAGGTAGATAAAACGAAGTCAGGCTATCTGCATGTTGTATTTCATCATTCTTTATCTTAAGATTAGCGATGTACGAGTAGGTATAGTTTTTGGTTAAAGTTTTGTTAAACACGTTACAACGTTGAGCACGGAAAAGCTCCACAGGCAAAATAGTTCTATCGTTAAGGATGAGATTAATATTATGTTACTATAGCGACGTTATGATATTATCATTTAATTCAAATATATGAATAATATTTCGTCTGAGAATATTCAGCCATTTTATTTCTCGATTTTAACCAAGTAACGTGACTCGACGTATATAATAGCATCTTATTGAAGTCGAATTATTGGTAAAAGCAAAATTCAAGGTTGGTCTCATCATTATTCAGACAGGTTAACAAAACTCAGAATAATTTTGTCATCCCATTACCGAGACGCAAATTCGTGATACAAACATGAAGAATTTATCGAAAGAATTACTTCTTCGCTAACAATAATATGAAATATAAGGACATCAACTTTCTTTACCTACGAACTTTCAAATATCGATTGTTATACAACTTTTATAGTTTACTTTATAAACTAGGAACCCTAGAGCTTCTACAAAATATAAAAATAATATTTTCCTATTATAACGATATATGCTTTTATTATCATTATTTCAACATATTTCTATTTCTAATCAACATAGGTATATCGAAATTATACTTAGACTGGACTACTTTAATTGATTTAAAGTCTAACAAATTTGCAGCGCATTTGGAAATTTAATCCAAGTATTATATAGATAAATGATAATATTTTTCAGAGTTGAATATGTTTAGATGACTAATAATAGAAGATAGCAAAGATCCTTAGACTTGATAGTTAGATTTTTTTTAAACCAGAAAGTAATTTCGAAAGAATTTTTGCAGAAATGCGAACTTTTCAAATAGACAGACTAGTTCGGACGCTTCGACGGCACAGGAAATACCGAGTCTAGTCTACTCGAGTGATTTAGCGTGAGTTTGAAAAAAAAAATTGGGTTGTCCTGGTTACCGGACGTCGTCGTAGATCGGTAGCAGACACTTAGGTGAAAATGAAAAGTATACAACCATCTTTTTCGTCGTCGATTTTTCCACAAAGTTTAAGTGGATTTTCTCGCTTTAGTTCGTTACGGCTCTTGTAGAGTTGGAAAATAAACCATATATTACAACCTCCTCTTTGCTGCTACTGCTCCTTCGACAAGTGGTACTTGTACCTCTTTGAAGTGTTTCTTTTTATTCAAAAAAATGTAGCTTACAATTTTCTGAGCCGTATAATATACGACTCGCTCATTTTGTTCCTGTAATTTTTATTACTTTTATAAAAGTAAGGATGAAAAGGTTAATTCCACATTGTGAAAAAAAAAAAAGAAAAAAAATGAAAATTTCAACGTGGTAGTAAAATTTTTGGATTTTTTTTTTTTTTCAAATTCAGACATAAAAATCTGTACAGGGTATGTATGTATGTACCTGATATCACTAGCTTGAACGCCATATCTGATCGTAAGTCGAGTATAGTCCTAGGTCTCTAAATAATCGGGGATTCAATGATCGAGCAAACTCAGGAGAATATAAATGCGAAGAAGTCATACAATACCATCGCACGTGTTTCAACTTACAGAAACATTTTCTATAGATCCAGAAATAAATTTCTTACTGTACAATATAGGTATACATATTTTATCATCGTGAGATGGAAAAGGAAGAAATAAAAATACAAAAAAAAAAAAACTAAATAAAATGAGGAATCCGAAAACGATTGTCAAACAAATCAAAAAATTCAATCGTTTAAAAATGACTAATTTTATGTAGAATTCACCGTACATGAAAGTTGAATAGCCCTCAGAATATCGAATAACAGTGAAGGATCATCGACGTATATGATATACAGGGTGATTCACTTCCACCGGGCCATATTAGATGGGTGGGTTCCTGAGGTAATTCTAAGACTAAAAGTCCTGCACCAAAACTTCGAGAGATCCTTAGTTTCGGATCTACGGAGGATCTAGGTTGACCAATCACAGAGCTCACACGTAACTGAGACAGGGCCGTTAAATATCTAGAATTAATATCGTGATGAATAAGATGTGAGTTCTAATTAGTCGTGATCAATTTGGGTATCTTTTATGACTTGAAAATTTGCGATGTCCTGGAATTGCTACTGGCATTGTTTCCGTTGTCCAGGTCATTCAAGTTATTCTCCTCGTGATCCAGATCGTGCGCTTCGTGGTTTTCGTCGTCCAGGTCGTGCGCTTCGCAGATTTTGTCATCCAGGTCGTTCGCTTCATGGTTTTCATCGGCCAGGTCGTGCGCTCCGTAGTTTTTGTCGTCCAGGTCATGCACTTCGTAGATTTTGTAGCCTAAATCGTTCACGACGTAGTGTGCATCGTCCAGGTCGTGCGTTTCGTAGTTTTTATAGCCCAGGTCAAAATGATGGTAGTAAGCGCAAACAACCTGGATGATAGAAACTTCGTTGCGAACGACTTGGACGACGAAAACTACGGAGCGCCCGATCTGGACGACGAAAACTACGAAGCACACGACCTGGACGACGAAAACTACGAAGCGCACGATCTGGACGACGAAAACTACGTAGCATACGACCTGGACGACGAAAACTACGGAGCGCACGATCTGGACAACGAAAACTACGAAGCACACGACCTGGACGATGAGAACTACGAAGCGAACGATCTGGATAACGAAAACTACGAAGCACACGACCTGGACGACGAAAACTACGAAGCGCACGACCTGGATCACGAGGAGGATAATTTGAATGACGTGGACCACGAAAACGATGCCAGCAGCAATTCCAAGACATCGTAAATGTTCAAGTCACAAAAAATGCCTAAATTCATCATGACTAAAGAGAACTCATATTTTAATCATTAAGATATCAATTCTAGATATTCAACGGCCCTGTCTCAGTTACGTGTGAGCTCTGTGATTGGTCAACCTAGATCCTTCGTAGATCGAAAACTGAAGATCTCTCGAAGTTTTGGTAAAGGACTTTTGGTCTTAGAATTACCTCCGGAACCCACCTATCTAATATGGCCCGGTGGAAGTGAATCACCCTGTATATGGTATTATTAAACCACTCTCGATGCATGAACTAATTTTCTACGTGATCGAGAATTAATTAGCTCACTTGCGCGTTCCAGGTCGGTTAAAGCAATTCTACCTTAGCAAATGACATTCTCCGTTGGTTTCACGGACGGAATGCATTTTCAACGTAGGATATCTCGAGTAACGGTGGTAGTTACAATCCGATCAATCTATCTCGTATAGTTACTGTGTGCAGCACTGTCGACAATTGAATATATCCAGTCACATACGCCTCTTAACCGATAAGGTCTACTATGGCAGGTGCTTTCTCAACTCCATTATTGGTTTCATGTACATACATACTATAGTATAGGCTATAGAGAACACCGTACATATACATAAGTATGCGTGAAATTGTATACGTAAGTGTATATGTGTAAGAAGAATTCTGAGACTCTCATCGACTCAGACTTTGTAAGCTCGAATGACAAGGCGACCTTTCTACTCGTCATTGATCGTCGAGTTTCCCATTGTCCCATTAAAGGGTACTTATGACATTAATTCAAATAACGCAATGGGAATAAATGGTCAAAATAATGTTCCACTTAAGTGAGAGAGATGAATCAGTATGTCATATTTGAATCAATTTGAATTATTCGATCGCGGAGGGCTTGTACATACATACATACACCGAAACAAGTGGAACATATAAAGTACGTGCAGACGCTACGTGATGTTAGTCCGTATTGGTCAGACGGTTGAGTCATCGACGCCGAAATAGGACGTACGTGGATACGTTTTACCTGGAAAAATTGAATCATAAAATCTCCGATCCGCTCCAGGATCAGTTATTACAATTTTTTCACCCGTTAGTTAAGTGCGTGCTTTTTTATATCCGAGAAAAGGTATAAAACGATATTATAAACAGTCTCCAATAATAATACATAAGTAAGCCTGGCTTGCTGTTAGTATTGAGGCAATTTAGCGAAATCGATTTTTGGATTTATGATGGCAATTGCGTGCCCCGAAAGTGTGCCGAGGCGTAGGATTGAGATGAGAGTTTTATTCTGTTGAATTTTTTTCTCTCTCTCTCTTTTTTTACACGATAAAATCTAAGATAAAATTTTTTCCCTAGTTTAGGAGTGACCATTCGCGATTAATATTTGTTCGGAAAATAAATACCTGTAATTTTTCGCAAGATATCAAAATCTGATTTCAAATACTTTTTTTAATACGGGTATTATACAGAAATTTTTTAATCACCATAATTTTTTTTTTATTTTCCTTTTTCTAATGATATATATTCTTCGCTAATGACAACGAGGCTGTATATTGATGCGAAAACGTGGCCAACGACGTCACGTTATTATTTTACCTCATCTCTTTTCACACGTTTGTCGTTGCCCCACGTGGTTTCCGTTCTTTGCCCGAGGCTCACGCCTCATTAACGCGTCTGTAAATGACGCGGTACTCCGTCACGTCTGCCAGACATTTTATAATATTTTTTTTTTTTTTTTATTATCGTGATAGTTTTAAAGATTAAAGCTGTATAAAAATTTGTCAATCGTCTAGAAAAACTAACGTACCACGGAATGACTGTGATCATTAAAACGTCAACTACTTCCAGTTGAGATTTTCCAGTTTAATAAAAAATCCACAAAATGAAAATTTCTCTATCCCCGTTTGATTTAATATTTGAATAATTCAAACCCAACAGCGTGTCAAAATATAGATAATATGTCGGGTTATCAGATCTTAAAAGATTAATAGGCTGGTACCGATTCAACAAATTATATTCTCTTATTGGCAACCCGATTGCTCAAACCTGCGGGTTGTCGTCCGACTGACAATCAATTCATGAATACAGCTGTCACCAGGCTTCCTGGCAAAGAATTTATCGAATTTCTGACAAACAGCCACATAAGTATGGGTCGATTCGTTGGTTATACGCGTGTACGATGAAAAATATTTCCAGGATAAATCCGCGTATCTTCAAATTTTATCGACAAAATTTTTTTTGTTTTTTAGGTATGAAGGAACACAACGCAACGGATCCACCGATGAAATATCCGATATCATCGCTGTCTGGTGCTCGGTAATTGCGCCATTGTTCTACTCCTCCATTCTCCTTCCACTATTGTCGCATCTATTCAGTTCCTCTTCATGGTATATATATTTACCGCAACAATGCGTACGCTCTTCAACAACCAGATGCAATGATACGTCTGCAAGTGTCTTCCTATTGTTCATATAGTAAGCCAGAAGACAGCCAGAATATAATTTTTGTTTCTAGAAAATTGATGTATGTACAGTATCATTTCATTGCATAGCGAATATTTTATACTTATCTACGCTCTGCTTCTAAATGCTATAACACTTTTACGTTACTTAAGATTTTTAATGTAGTACAACGATATAATGTGACAAGAATTTTTATTTCAGAATAGAAATTCACAATCACGGAAACAAATTATCACGCTTGTCTGTCTCATACATGTATAGCAGAAACAATATGGTATCAAACATATTATGAATATATGACAATATTCTCCTGAAATAGTATGTTGTGTAACAAGGGCGGAAAGTAGGCGATTATTACTAACAAATGTCAAAGTTGTCACCCAAGCGTGTTCCCCATCACACGAGTTAGAATCGCCGTTTCGTCCATAATGTAAACGATATTGTTTATCCAATACCTGCATCGAACGTTTCCTTTGAAGTGCATCGAAAAATGAGTGGAAAATAGTTTTATTTTACGCTCTAGTGCGGTAAAGTGCTACTTTCTACCCTAGAGCTCACTTTACCGTACTAGAGCGTAAAAGAAGCACTTTCCACCCAGTTTATGTGCACGTAATAGCATATTTTCGGTACAGATAGGACAAAAAGATACTGTCGAATGACGTTGGATTAATAGCTAGTAGCCATAAGTTACATAGACGTTATCTGTTTCAGAATTACCAGCATTTCATTCTGGTAAAGGTTAAATGAGCAAAAGTCACCATCACTATTATCAGAAAGCCCAATACTATACTTTTACGAAGCTATCAACCGTCCGTGATATTACGTAGTAGAGACGGGTAGTTTCAAGCGTGAAAAATACTACGATAAGTCAATTGCTCGGGGACGAATGAGGAAATATAGACAGACGTTCGTCGGTTCGTTTGAAGGATATTTTTGGAAAATATATAGAACGGGTTACATTGTATACAGGTATAGTGATAGTACTGGTATAATCAGTGGTGCGGATTTCACGAACCCTTCCAACACTTCAAACCCTTCGAACCCTTCAAACTGAGAGATATTCGAGAATCGAGGATGGCCATTTGTTACGCACCATCGCGGTAACCGGGAGCTTTTTTCATCGACCCTGTTTACTGGTGAGAAAATACACGCGGGGTCGTGTTTTAGATACTTTTTTTCTTTATTAGTATTCGCATAATAATTAATTGGTGTTGGGGGTTGAAATATAAAAACTATTAGAGACAGGAGGATACGTATAAAAAAAAATTGATAAGTATCATTGCTGTCAACGTTTTAAAAATGTTCACAATAAACGGGACAACCGAATATTATCATACAACCGGGATTTTTGGCCTCAGACTTTGAAGATCTTATCAAATCATTGTCAAAAGTTTGAACGGGAGTTTCGTAAAGAAGACGTGACTTTAACATTTCTTTAAGTTTGTGAAAGTGGAACGAACTTAGACATTAAATAGCACCGAGTTTGAAAATATAACGACATACCTATATATTTTACTCGGTTTAGAGAAAAGTAGAAATCTCAAAAAACAAAAAACGAAAAAAAGAAAATTGTGGGAGAACTCTATTTAGTTTATTTTGTAAAATTTCTGGGAAGAGTACCTCAGACCAAGGCGAGGTACACTTGGCCATTATTTCTTACTGTAAAGAATGGCGAAAACGGATTGTATAGGTATAAGTCTATACTTGTAAGCTTGGCGTCGTGATTTTTCAGCTTCGATGAACAGACAAGGATAAAAATACATAGAGGAAAAGAAGGATGTCGTCCGGGCTGGCGTTGGGCGGGCTCGATTAATTCCGCTTCGAAGAGGTGCCGCGTACCCGCAAAAGTATACGAGGCAAGAACTACGAGGAAAGAATATAGGTAACAGTTCGTAGGACTTAGTAATAAATGAAAAACGTACTACAGGTCGTAAAAAATATATGGCTAAAGAACGTCGAAGAACGAAAATAAAAATATAAAACTTCACTTGGAAGGTATACTACGTAGGGTACATACATACGTATATACATTCCCTACACAAAAGACTAAAATAAAAGATTTTTCACGTTGAGTTTTGTTCCCTAGATTGCTATAGCACAATCAGAAATCTAGAGCTGTATTCTGTGTAGCTAAACTACACAGCTGTACATAACATGGACCCAAATCTATGCCAAGGAAATACAAAAAAGAGAACAAAAAAAAGGGAAAAAAAAACGTAAATGTGAAAGATAGGCTAACTGTGTAACATACCTATAGGTATAGTCGATATCTTACGTCCCTCGTGAAAAATAGGGAAAGAAAAATGAGAAAAAATATTTTACCTTTTGTTCGCGGTCTATTCTAGAAGCTAGTAGTTCTACAGGAGCCTGACAAATGTTTGAATCCCGGAAAAAGCACGAACTTCTACACTCTTAAAGAAGGATTTGGAAGGATTGTGAGCGAGTAACAAAGATGATGTTTTGTTCTCCAGAATGGTCACGTTGTGTTGGAAGACCCTGTCTCGGTGATAACTACTCGTATACGAGCCTCTAAATCACGAAAGCTGCTCTAAAGACCAATACTTTGTCAGACAGGGCTTCGCCACGCTAACATGAGCTTCAATTCAAGTTATGTTATGTTTCGAAAGACTTCGACTTTTCCGATCAATCGATTTGTTTGATACGCGATACTGTAAATCGAGGAAAAGGTTGAAAATCATTAAGAAAAAAGACCAGAGAGAGAGGAAATTACTTTAACTGTTTGAGTGAGAAATTCCGTTTGTATTTAAGATTACATTAACTTTGGATTACATGAAATATACATGCTGGATATGAAATATGGGCAGAACTGTCTCTTCTTTTAAGCTAATTCATCGCCATAAGCAGGAGTTACCCCATCACAAGATGAATTTGAATTCCAGTAACGCTTCAAGATCGTCGGAACGATATTTCACATTTTCTCTGAATACTTTACGCCAGTCTGATCGTAAAAAACGTATAATTTTCCGATAGGTTCGATAAAGTATAAGAATTTTTAGATCGCATATTAAATCGTTTTACTATTAAGGTAGCTCCAACATCTAAAGTAGAAATTAAAATTCAAAATACTTCAAGTACTTTTAGCCATATTAAAAATTTCATCGTTTATTAACGACTCGATAGTTAACAATTGACTCTAACTTCAGAGTGTTGGAAGTTTTGATATTCGGTAAACTCCGATCTCTATAAAAATGTAAAAAAAAAAAAAAAAAAAAGAATTTCAAGCTTGAAAATTAGTTGATAATTACCTAACTCGTTCGAAACACGCGATTGAGTTGTGATGTGAAAAGCGATTTGTAATCAAGTATTAAAGATCATCAAATCGAGCTTCATACGTCATATCTTTATACATCGTACCTTCCAAATATACGATAAATTTGATGTCCAGTTCCCAATTCAATCTAAGGTGAGGTCAATGGCCAGACAACCGCAAATTTATTATTTATATGAATAGTTCAAGAACCTTGCGCGATTGTCTCCTGATGCTACGATTCGTAAAATTTATCGAATATTTCCGGAATAAGTATATCTACGAGGGTTGCTATGACATGACATGAATAGTGTCAACACCATCGTGTACATACAAATGACTCTATGAATAGTAATTGTAACAAATAAAAACAGCCTACGGTGACCCAACTTTGTTTGAAATACTTGGGGGTGGAAAAAAATTGAAAAAAAAAAAAAACATTCTTGATTAATAAGAAAACGACACAACAACGTATACGTATGCTTTTCCAATATCACCATCAATCTCTTGTCTGTGACGATATTTTTATTTTGCCCATTTTTTGAGCAAAAGGTCCCACCCACGTCACATTTCCACCACCTACGACATCGTGGGCTTGTATAAATGTATTCGTGGTAAACTACCGTTAGCATAGATTTTTAGGCGTGGCTAACATGACGATCTCTGGAATTGGACAGCTAATTCATTTATAAATGGACAGTTTTTGGAACAAATTATATTAATTGATTCTTCCATTTGATTTTTTTCTTCTTTTAAACCTTGAGAAATGAGAAAATCAATCTTATATTATGTCACGCTTGTGTGAATTTAGTTTGCCAATTTTGAATGACGTATTCTTTGCTTGTCTGCTTGTCAGGCATTTGATATTCGACATTTTTTGTCACTTAACGTATACAGTCTGCACCGTTAGATAACTGACCGAATCGTTTGACCCCTGTGGTTAGACCTTTCGAATAACATCGATGAATGACGACGTGACTTGTAGATTAATCTACGATAAGCAGTAAGATTTTGATCCATTGGTGGTCAAGTGGCAAAATTTTGAAAATACATGTCTGTAAGATAGATTTTTTTTATTCTTTTCTTTTATCTAATTACACAACGTGAAAGTGAGAAAGTGCAACCGTTCTTTGAAATCATCTTATACCTGTGAGTTTCTCACTTTTCAAGTAGCGCATACTATTATAATTATTTTAAGGAAACTAACTTTGTTTCGTAAAAAGAAGAAAATAAATGAATAAATACATTTAACAAAAAAAAGTCTCGAGTGTTTAATAAACTCTGGAAATCTCGTTAAACTGCAGCCAGGTAGGTGTATGAAGGAGAAAAATTTCTATGCTTTCTTTTCCTCAAGCCTTGCCGAAGCTCACGCGCGTACGTCAATTTGACGGGGGAAACTTCTTCTTTTTTTTTTTGTCTACATAACAAAGTTTCAAAGTGATGTTAGCTCGGCAGGTATAAGTATATGTATATAGGAAAGGTTACCACTGATCGATCCACACGTTAAGATTTTAAACTCTACAGCTTTACTTTCTAGTCAAATGTACTTGCTGAAAAATTTATAACATGATCGTATAACAGTCTAAGAACTTGCTTATGTGTAAAGATTCTTAATCTACATCGTGTTCGAAGACCTTCGTCGTTGTACGTGTTTCATTTCTCGACCATCTAATGACCTGTAATCCATAAAGATTGTACAGTCTTGATAAGGGATGATTTGCAAAACTAAAACTTTAGAATAATATCGTAAAAATTGATCAAAACCTTATAGGATCTAGGGTAGGTATACACGCGAAAACAAAACGAGCTTAGTACCGAAGACCCAATTCTTTTTACATTTCTTTTTATCAACCTTCAACAGTACCACAGTTGAATCGACACCTTGACACTGCACAATAGATATTATCTCTAAACGCGAACTTAGCGTGAGCTTTATCTCCACTTTGGTCACAAGCTAGAGCCAGTTAGGTATGTTTGAAAATTGTATGAGTGGTACGTTCTGTTCGTGTATGAATATTTTTACATCACATGTTCGTTCTATTCACGTTTGAAGTAATATCGTATTGTGGCAGCATGATGTAGTCGTCGATCATTGTTGGACGCTTAAGCTAACTATGGTTATGTTGTTCGAGGTTACGCTCTGGCTAGACAAGGTCTCAAGTGTTCAAGGTCTGTTGTTGGTCGTTAATACTTACTTACGGAGTTGTTAATGTAAGCCGAGGCCTGCTGACCTTTGCGATTAACAACTACGATAATACTGGAAAACTTTAATTATCAGGTTACGTGGTTTATTTCATTAGGAATTCTTACCCATTTTTTGGTTAGGCTATTATTACATGCGTGAGGACCGAGATCAGGGTGTGTGTATGTACATACATACATACATACATACATTACACTAAAGCTTTTAGATCCTCGAACTCCTAATTGTTCACGTATCTCAGTACAATGAAAAATTATACAGAAGGATGTGAAGAAAACTGCCAAAAATAAATCGAGTCCCGTTTGGACCTTGAGCCTCGGATAATTTCTCAGATCCTTAAAAATTCGAAAATAATTCATTATGGAATCGAAAGATGATGGGATAATGTACAATTTACTAATCTTTAGAGATAGATGATACATAGATTATAATTTTGAGATGATTTGAAAAATTTACGCCCACAAATCTTCATACCTTGCTCTATGAACACGGAAATGGCACAGCAAATTCTAAAACGTGACACGAACTTGTTATCATTTATTTTGAAAGGTTAATGCGTGGGAAGTACCCACCCTCAAAGAAGGTGATTAACTGAACCATGAAAAGGGGGTAGTAATAAAATTTCTTTGATCACTTCACGTTGCAGTATAATCAACTACATTACTTAAGTTTCTTCATCAATTCCACTGGTTCGGTAAAGGAATTGGTAAAACAGGTTCGTTGGAATTGACATTTTTCCCCACCATACTAGCTGGGCAGAAAAAAACCTGCAGGTATGTCGGTATGTATGTATGTATATGTACATACCAAGCATTTTCAAAAAATAAACCACTGTAATTTATGCTATGCATCGCCTCCATTTTTCATCAAACTAAAATAGTCAGCACTTATACTCGTTTCTGGGATGTGAATAAGCCGTAGTCGTTCCTAAGTACTGCAGTACAGGTACTTTGCTTTGTGAGAGTACGTGCAGACGCTCACGCACTAGATATTTGTTTGACTGATTTTAGTCAGTCGGTTTGTTTGTAGTGGTTTAGAGGAACAGATTGGACAATGAGGCGACGCTGAAGTGGTCAATGGTGGCCCGATTCGTAAACAGAGAACTGGGTACGAAACTGACCAAAACTGTACCCGGGAATGTACATGGGACTTCAGTATGCTGTAGAGCGAGAGGTGGAGTCGGTCAAATCGATACATATTCGCTATTCGAGGCGACCGCGACTCCCTCCTACCTCATGCCTCTTGTATCGTATAATACCGCGGAAATATGCCGAGCCGCGTGCGCCTATTTTGTGAAATGTTGGTGCTTTCATATCGGCAGCAAAAGAAGACTGGTGTAGTGGCTTTCGATGTAGCTTTTTATAAATAATTAGAATATTTATGAAAGCTTGTATTCAACGGGGGGAAAAATAAAATAAAAAATAAATAAACATAAAAACAGGCGTAAGGTAACCATCAGAAATTTATCTGAGTACGAGATTCTCAATCTCATACAAATATTTCTCCTTCGTAAAGTATAATATAAATCACGATATTGAGACGGTGTATTCAAATGCTTTATGCAGACATACGTTTCATATGCGCTTTAAAGGAAATCATCTTATATTTGAATGTAATGTATGATGGTGGACTTTTTCAACCGATTCAAAAGCTTCGCATTTGATTACAAATCTGTGGTACTTCGTGAACAGTTTTAGTGTTTACCTCAAGAAATGCCTTGTCTAATGAGATCAGAACCGGTGGCAGTGACAAGAGATGAAAGGGAAGCTGGCAGGATGAATATTTTTTATCTGTAGAACCAGAAGATTTTGATCGGTTAAAGTTACGTCGGTCACAAAGAATTGTCACATAATGTTGTGAAGAGCACTGTGATCGAAGCTAATTCGGAATTGTAATATTCTTTAAATCTATCATAAAATGTACACATCAAGAGCCTAATCTTTCTGTAGGTATATTACCTAAATATCGCATCCACCTTTCTATATATCAACGAATTTCTTAATCTGCAAGGAATATAAGAGACTTGAGTAACAGCGAAAATGACTCTTTTATTTTAAATATTGTAGTACGTAAACCCTCTTTTTCTTCTTCATTATATCATCCATAGCAAAAGCCCTTAAAAAGTGATTGTGATGTGTGAGTATTAAATGTTCACTCAATTTCAACTTTTGTGAAAACTTGACTAAAATGAAAGTAGCCAAAATTTGAAATCAATATTTTAACATTTATTGGTTGTTTAATTAACGTCTGTGAGAATCAAAATTTGTTCTCTACGATTTATCAAAATTTATGCTACACTCTAATTATATTTCGTTCCGTCAGTTCTGAAACAGGATATCCAAGAATCATGAGATCTGTTATATTGATATTAACCGGATCCCTGATACGTTTAAGAGATCCAAAATCTGCATTGCATCGAGCGATTAGTAATTGTTTACATAATGGTCAATAAATATAAAATATTGCATTGAAATTTTGGCTACTTCAATTCGAAAGAAACATGATAGAAACTGAGGTATGAAATTGGGAATTCCGAAAAGTAAATTTTTCATTCATTCAAAAGGGTGAAAATTTTTGAACTCCTTAAGCAGCGAGTAAATATTTAAATATTTAATAGACGTAGATATATTTGGGCTTGGATCGGTATGAAAATGCAGAAAAATATAAGGTAGGTATGTATAATAAATAAAAAAACATAAACCATTTTCGTTGTCACCGTAATAATTATTTTTTTTTTATTTCTTTTTGCTAAACTAAGAATGCATATACCTATACATGTAGGTACATACATACCTACTTATATATTTTTTAGCATAGTGCCAAAGCTTCAATCTTTTAACTGGTCACGTGAGTGAACATTATATATGTACACTCTCTTGACTTGGCACGGATAACGACCAACTTGAGCTTGAAACGTCAAAGATATACTCCCAGGAGAGGATCCAGAGATTGCCGTTGAATGGTGATCGCGTTAGCCTGGGATAATGGAGCGTTTCGCTTCTGAGTTAATCATCCTTTTACCTTCAGTCACATAGTAGGTTAAATTCAACCATCTGATATCGAACCAACTTTTAAAATATTTAAAGTATAATAGAATCCGTAAAATAAATCGCTATCTAAAAGGGTTGGCGTACCATGAGAGCAGAGGGTTTTATCTATGGGTGTTAAACCCCGTATACAGGGTAATATTTGGCGATGTTTAAATAAACATATAACAAACGCAAGTTTGTGGTTTCGTGTGGTAGAAACGGATTACGCGAACAGTCAGAGATAAATTTTATAAACTGTATCTCAACCCGCACACAGTTCCTACTGCCGCATATTACCTCGTGGGTATAGAAGGTGTAAAAAGTTTACAGACTCCCTAACACTCTCGGGAATTCTACCCTTTAAAATATTCCTGCCAAAATATTTCTCGACTAAAATTATCAGGATTTCAAATCCTACAAAAGCGAGGAAAAATGCTAAGGTATATCCAGATGTCCTGTTTAGTATTTTACATCACCAAACAGATTGAATCTTAGCTATCTCTGAGCTTTTTGGAGAAACTCAAATTTTATACGATCATATGTATCATAAATTTCATATTACTCACGATTTTATGGTGCAGATGTTGCAATTCCCTTTCAGTTACTCTTCGTCTTGAAAGTTCACGCTGCTCCCGTCTGTACTGGCTGTACTTGTAGAATAAGTACATCCCTGGCAAGGCAAGAACTACCAGAGGTTTCATGAGACCACCACGTCCCCCTGCACCTCCAGCAGCCCCTGCAGCTTCATGAGCCCCAAGGTCCTCCGGTGGTTCATCCGAGTCTTCAGGGTGTCCAGCGGCGCCTTCGACCGGCACCTCGACGACGGCCGCCTCCGCCGGCATTTTTTTTTCTCCCTAAAAACAGCAAAGAAAAAAACTTTGAGGTGGACGAACTCCATTCGTATGAAAAAAAGCTTCTTTGAAGGGTAATCTTTTGTACCAGTGGCGTAAGGCTGGATTAACGGTAGCCGGATGTAAAATTAAACAGTTTTGTATTTTTTGAATTGAATATTTTTAAGGGTTGGTGAAACGTATAGCATCAATTGTATGCACCTACGTACGAGAGGCACCTCGATCCTCGTTAATTAATTGTAACGATGCAGTATAAAGGTTTATCCGACGTACCACATCGCGTTATTGGAACTGTCAGAGAGACGTTTCATTGTATGGTAATGAAAGCGCGCTCATTGTTTACGAGTCACATAAATCTGAATGCGTAATTGAAGGTGAATGGATATCGTCTAACTAATTCAAGAGAATTTCTATCATTTTGATAGTAATCGACGAATAATTAAATTCATCATTAACGAAAGGTCAACCACTGATAATTTTTTCATGCATACACAAGTTTCAAAATTTCAAAAGAATTCACAGATTTCAAAATTTTTGTGTATAATTTCCTCAACGTCAAAGGGTTTCAATTGATTAGTAATTTTCATGGGATAAATGTTTCTGGTTCTAAAGCAATTTTATACCTTGAAGGGGCTTAGAATTTATCGTGAAATTATCTTCTGAGAGTTTAAATATCGTGATATGTATATCGAATGATAATAACGAGCAATAGATTCTCGACTAAATTCCTTGTACCGAAAATTAAACCGTTAACTTCGTAGCTACCCTAAAGTGTAGATCATAGAGCAAAATTCCATCATGTATGCGAAGGAGGAGAGTAACTCACCGGAGTCTACCAGTCGGAATATTAGATTTCACCGAACTCCAGAACCAGTTACAATATCCCCCTGAAATTTATACCCTTCGTAAACGTCCCAGGAGTAGAAACGGTCCATTTCTCCGCCTTCACCGAACCTTCGCCAAACTAGACCACAGATCGAAGACAGGACGAAGGAATATCTGCAGATTATGTTGTTTTCGAAACTTCAAAACTTAACTAAAAACTTTAAGTTTAAAGCTTGAAAGGCTTTGAGGAATATTGTGGCTTTCTCGATCAACCTGAAGCGAGGCTGGTACAGCTACTTTATTTACGCGAATAGATACCTGCGTCTTTTTGTGGGCTTCAGCTTCTGGGTTACCACAAAGTTGCTATACCGCCGGGGATTAACCGTTTAACCTTACTGCTCTGATCGAGTTGCGAGAGCGAATGAGACAGCCTTATATCTCCGGCAAACGCGTTGTCTCCGCAAACCGTTTCCCGCCAGGCAGTTATATCCTCCCTTAGTTAATCACCGCTCACGAGTCACGTCCGCCCGTACCACTTGCAGATCCGCTCATTCCTCAGGGGGTTCGTTAGTGACTCGTATAAATTGCCGCAAGTAGACAAACTTTTTTCATTACGTTTAATAGGATTACCATTTTCTTTTATTTCCTCTTTATTTGTTTTGTTTTTCATCTTTTGAAAGGGATGTGCTAAAATCTTTCACGCTGATTTACTAATCGGTGATAAGTTTCTTCCCCTATATTACGATTATATTTATCTTTAGATATGTCCAAGTAACTCATCCCAATGATTAGGAGTAATTCATAGAAGGAAACGCTCTCCTGCAAAGATACACTGGAGACACAAGATGGAAGCTGATTAAACAGCACAAATGTATCAACCCTCCGAACCTGGTTTTATCACCATTTTCTTTCTAACCAGTTAATCTCGTTAGAGCTTTTCGCATGTATCTCTGTAAGGGAAACGAATTTGGGCTGAAAATTAACTACGGTTATTTTTCTCTGCATAGATTTGCAATTTCATGTAATATATACGGTTTGGTATATACTAAAATGTGTTATTCATTAATTTAATCAATATAAATCGATGTAACATTACATTAAAACAGTTCAATTCAATCATAGCTAGATGCCAGATTCTACTTTGAATTCATTCGCTAATCTATAGCCATTTAATTCATGGGTCCACTTGCGATCTATTCTTAACCAGCTGTTCCAGAAATACACAACCGGCAAAACTATAGACTAGGGTGTATTGGTAAAACACATGCACACTTCGATGTCTACCTTGATCCAAAATTGTTATACATTTCCTTAGCCTAGATAACCTCATGATGATCGCATAGTGTGGAAAATAAATGAGAAAAAAAAGAAGTGAAAGAAAAAAAAAAAAATTGATATGAGGTAAACTAAATTGGTTAAGGTATTTGCCACTCTAATATGCTACATCGTCCGATACATCATCAAACTGTCTTTGAAAGATGTTTCATTTTTGGATCCCTTTCGTATCAGTTTGAGAATATTGATGAGTTGATTCACTAATTAATTAATTGGTAAACAAGAAGCTGTTAAGGAACAGTGGCAATATATATGAGAATCGCTTTAGCCCGATCTTTATAAGCCCTGCGTAATTCTTGCGTGGGAAATGGAAGTTTGATGTCGAGGATGCGTAATCATTACAAAAGCTCCGAGGACCTTGTGGGATAATATAGTAGAATAGCTTAACTGAACGGTGTATTTTCTATTTATAAAACCACTTCATTGTGGGCACTACTCGTGGAGTTAATTTTACCTGATAATTCTCGTTTGCGTTAGGATAGTGTAGATATGAAAAAAAAATGTTGATAAATCGTTTAAAAGTGGTGCTAAAAAATCGCTAGTGCAATAGTACAGAAAAAAAAAAAACAAAATCAAAATGAAAAAGAAGTGGCTGAATTTCGAGAGTCACGCTGCGGCAAAGTGTCAAGCAAGGACCGAATTACACGGTTACTGAGAATTCTGTTCTGTCGTATGGTATACGCGAAGGTCGCGCGATTGATTGTATAGTCCTCGACGAGTGAGTATTTTTAAAAATTTATACCTCGATTCCGCATCGCTGTACTGCAGTTAGATATATTTTCAACTTTTCCATAAGTCATTCAGATTCGTTCTAAACGCGGGGGTTGGCAAACTTTAATTACATCAATCCACAGCTCTTTATTCTTGTTTTTTTTTTTTTTTTTTTTTAAATGATTAGTTTTGTTTAATCCAGTTCACCGTAATAAATAAATGGATTTCAATTTATTAATACGAAAATCAGTTTGTAGTTGAGAAAAACTGCGCGAGGTAAATGCTGAAGAATAAAAAAAAAAGAGAAAGTAAATTGAAACAAAATAAATAAAAAAAAAAAACCGCGCGAGAATTTTCGCGCCAAATTAATCTCAACTCAATTCGTTGAACCGCTTGTAGACGAAGCCTTGCGCGTATAATTGCTTCTTCAGTCTCTAAGCGAAAGGTTTTACTGGCAATTTTGCAGATCCTATACATAAAGTCTGGAATTTAATAGAAAAATAGAAAGTAGTTAGCGATCACCGTGGATTCTTAATCGTCGAAACAAACACCATCAACTTACTTCACACTTCACTTTCGGTTAAGCTTAGATACTCTTTCTAGTTGTTGGAAAAAGAAACGATGCAAGCTATGCGGAGGACACTGCAGTTCATACATTTCATGCGTTTATACCGCACTGTTATTAACTCGTTCAATGTCATCGAGGCTCACGATATTTTCAAAAATTATCAATAAGCACTGTACACTCCATGCACGAGATTTTTCTCGATATTTTATATCCTGCACGTACGCGATTAAGTTGTGCCGGCGTGGTGGCCGGGCTACCACTGAGGGGCCGGCGTATACGCGGTGAGGATGAGCGAGGAGAGACGTGTGGACGGTGGAAAGATCGATAAAGGGAGTGAGACCGATGTAGCATTCAACGGAGGGTGGAGGAGGCCAGCGCAGGAGCAGTGCAGAAGAGGGACGCTCCAAGACGCGAGGACGTACAAGACGTAAACCGCTGCGGCTGCGGAGGAACGCTCTTTGCCCTTAATGTGTCGATGTATGTAACATACACGTACATGTATACATGTATGTATGTAACATCGCACGTTGTTGTTCTTTGGTATCCTTTTCTTTCTCAACATGTCCTTACCCAAGGCGACAAAGCTACACGTGTGTTAACGTACTCCTTTTCGCTGGAAGGACGTCAGCAAGGAATCCAATTTCATTCGTTCTTTTTTTTTTTTTTTTAAGCCATCCAAAATTTAGCCCAGATTTTTGTCCTGCCTTTAGCTATTCGAGAAATACAACGACTCTGAGTCCGACGATGAGATTGCATATTAGTGTCTTTGAGCGAGATTGTTTTCTCCTTTCGTTTTAGTCTGGAACTTTTTTTGTTTTTTTTTTTTTATTACAGTTCCGGTGAGAAGGTAGGGGAAAGTTTGCCGCAGCTATTTTACGCGTTTATTTTACACAGGCGAAGGGAATTGAGAAATTTTTCTGCTTTATGGATATCATTTTTTTTTTTTTTTTCTTCTTTTTTTTCGCTGTGATGTTGTGCACTGAAGAGGGTGTCGAAGATGAAGCCGAGGAGTTATTTGCTCGGGGGTATCAGTGCTTGCGGCTATCGCGGGTTGGTGTGAAATTGAACCTTTGAAACCCTTCAAATCATGTCCGATGAATTTTGATTACCCAGACTAAAATTCCAGTGAATTATTGAACAGATGTGGATTGAAGGGATTGTTATGGATTTGGTAAATGTGACTTTTCACAGGATTGCAAATCGATGTAATATTCATGCATCTTTGTGTTCATCACAATGCAGCTACTGTACTATGTTCGTTACCTATCGGAAGCTTCTTATGGACAAAAAGCTCGAGTATTGAAACAAAATTAAAGGTCTTTGCCCTGGAGCAGTGCTTGAAAGGAAGACTCCTGAATTTAATATCAAGCCCACTCCGTCAGTCTACTAATAAAGATAAATTTGAAGCTGAGACAAAATTAGCTTACTTCTAACGAAGAACTGAACAAGTTATCAGAGCGGCATCGTAACGAATGATTGAAATTTTTACACTAGAAGCTTGTTGTCAATTTTATGAAGCTCTATTATTAACCGTTTTCATCGCGTCTTTGAAAATGAAACTACAAATTGCGGCCAAAATACTTCGACCGAATGAAATGGCTACAGACAGACGTTTCTGAAGCCCTGTTCAATTTCTATGGAGAAGCCAAACCATGGAGTGTAACTTGATCGTCTGATTCTACCCCAACTCTGGCCAAGTTATCAGAGCGTGTTTCCCTCCAAGAACTGAGCTTGAAGGTCAATTCCGAGCACCTGGATAGTAGCAGAAATTGTTAACCAAAGAAAGGTGACAGACAGCTTGGGCGATACGCTTCTGAAGTAAATTAATTTCAGTTCTCTCTCTCTCTCTCTCTCTCTCTCTCTCTCTCTCTCTCTCTCTCTCTCTCTCTCTCTCTCTCTCTCTCTCTCTCTCTTCTCTCAGACTTTTCAGAGGGCTACAGAATTCCTCAGGGTTTCTTAACGCTACGTGAACTTAACGTTAGGGATATTCTTGGTAAAGAAAATAAACTGTACCCTAGAGACACGCGTGCGATAAACAACATGAAGAAAGCCTTAGCTATGCGTGCGATATTATGTTCCGGACTTTGAAAGCGTGTCTATAGGTATGTAGTTGAACAAAGTACACGCCCTTTAGTCAAATTATATGCCTCGAAACTATATGTCATGTAAGAATTATAATTGTATTGTTATTATTTTCCTCCTTCTTTCAAGTAGATGGTTAGATACGTCGCGAGCTACTTTACTAGTAGAAACAGGGTGTGGTGTGAGACAAAGAATTGAGCCAGTCAGACACTTTTAAGGCGGAAGTATATTTCGAGGATAGCAAATATTAAAGTATCCAGAGCCATCGAAAGCTCGGAGAGTACTCGGCGAGACAAACAATAATATAATAGAAAAATGCGATCACTGCAAAAGCTGAGAGAAGTCGTAGAGTTTTGTTGACGAGAACGGGTTGGGGTTGGGTTGTTTTATAGATTGTTGGGGTGGCCGGCTGCCGAGAACTCCAAGTTTAATAGAAAATAAGAAATTGAAGAAACAGGACAGCCCTGGTCACGACTGTCACAGACTCACACGATTCAACTAAAAAATTTCTTGTCACAGAGAAACTTGGATTTTACAATCTTTTGAGAAATCTTTACGCGTGATATAGTTTACTCCTTTCTCCCTACTTTCCTTCACTTGTAAACGACTTTAAATTAATACAACGAATTACAAGCTTTCGAGGTATCAATTCAAAGTGAAAAATCGATCAGTGAGGAAAAAATAACCATAATATTAATAATTTTTTTTCTTTGTTTTTTCATATTATTATCAAAGATCGTCGAACGATCGGCAAAAGAGAAAAGTTTATTAGTTTTTTCCTAGCTATTTACTCGCTTATCTAACTAACTACCAAGCCACGTCACAATTTTTTATGGACTAACGGGGTGGCTGGCGTGTCATGATATGCTAAACAACTTTTCCCTCCAACCGACGCCGATGCTGACGCCATGTACACAGGAGGTTATACACATGGAACTACAACATTTTGTAATTTCGATGATGTGAATTTGTCTCATTTGATTATTGTCGATTTTGTTTCTTTTTTTTTATGAATCCTATAGCCACAGGAATACTGATTTAATTTTCATTTTAAAAATCTACTGATAAGGAAGAGAGAAACTTGCGCCAATTATTTGTGAAATTAATCTCTCTAACAGCCTCGTATCAACCTATTTACTTTTAATTAAAGCTCCGGTTAATGACAGTGCTGACGCAATATCGTGCTGCAACTTGCGGTGGGCAATGTAGCTTGAATAATCTGCATATTATAATTATTATTATTATTATTTTTTATCACTGTATTCAGGTGTGCTTGCGTTTGCAAAAAAAACAAAAAAATAATCTAAAAACTTGATAAGAGTACCGTAAATATGTACACGCATATGTACACGTGAAAACTTCGAATAAAATGAACAAACAAATTATTGTAATTATTATAAAAATGACTTGTAAAAAATTTTGATAAAGTAACGAAATGAAATTCCACAAAGTTACAAGTCCAACGTGCCGAGATTCTATTTAATATTAAACATCCTCATGGTGATGAAAATTTATTTTAAACCATCTCCGCCCGGAATTTCTCACCGGTTAAATCGGTCATAAATTATTTTCGTAAATTTAGCGAGGTAAAAGCAATAGCACTTTGTGAATTTTTACGATAATAACGCGGCATCGTGCTCCAGCACTTTGTCCTTATTCATTTCAGCCCAGTTACTACGAGCGCGCGGTCTGTCTTGGTTTGTTAAAAGTCACGACCGGGGTGCCTATCTCCCTCTTCGATATCTTTAACCCCCCTTTCTTGTTGTCAAATGCGAATACCTACTCGACTGAGTCTAGACTCAACTGAAATTCGTTCCTAAGAACTCAAGGAGCGGCTTCGACGAGATAAATACCCTTGTAAACGTGCCGTTTTACGAAACGGAGCTCACTACCTTCGGTGAGGGTGTTGACGGTGGGCAATCTAACTGAGACTCTTCTTCGGTCACCCTCCCATCAGCCACTCAACTGCAAGATCGTTAAGTGTCTAGATTAAAAGTGAAGTAACGAGTTACGACGAGCTGCAAGGTACTCATGAATATCATAGATAATTCGTAAAAATATTTCAAGGGTCCTTATATATTCTCGAGTGTTTTAATTTTCAGAACGGAGAAAATTTCTATGCCTAGATGAGGGTAGTGTTCGAAGAGACTGAAGAAGCTAGTGAATTGTTTCCATTTTCTGTGCAGGTTTGTCGAATGGTTGAACGAGTGATACTGCGGCTTTTCTTAAGGATCGTCTTAGACTCAACGTGAGAAAAGATGCTTTGATCTTTCGAGTAGCGAATGAACCTCGCGTTTCAAAGCTGAATGAATGCTCACGCGTATGGTATACGGCCTCATTAACAACCCAGGCAACCCTCAGCTCAGAGAATTTATACGAAGAAAACCTTCCTGAAACTGGTCACATTCCTTGATGAGAGAAGAGAAAAAAAATACAAAAAAAAACAAAAAAAAAAAAAAAATGGTTAATATCTAGGTACGTGACATTGCGGGGCTCTTTGAAATTTTTTTACATCTTTATTTGTGTGTGTGTATGTGTGTGTATTTTAAACGAATTAAAATTACGTGTTCATGAAATTTTGTACAGTATCTTGAGTATCCGTATCATGGTAATCTTTTTGACGTCATTTTTATGCAGCTATTCGTTTTTACCTTTACTACTGCAGAGATAGAAGACTGAAGAGGTAAGATTGCGAATATACGAGCCAGATGCCAAACCATTTGGAGACTCTTGCTAAGCCTTGATCGGAGGGCACAGTGGCCATACAGAGCACGTGCAATACCCCAAAGTGAAGGAGGAATATAAAGAGAAGTAAAATAAGAAAAAGAAGAAGAAGAAGAAGAAGAAGAAGAAAAATGAGATGGAGCAGTAGACGAGAAAAGTTTTCTTTATTTCGATAAAAATTCATAGCCTGTACATCGGGGATTGGAGTCGAGGCTAGTTTTGTATTTTGAGCTGGGTAACTCTAGAGATTGAGAAAAATTCTGTAAGAGAAATAAAAAAGAAGCAAGGAAAATACAAAAAAAAAAAGAAAAAAAAAATTGGTATAAGATTTAAGGAGGCTTATAGACAGCGGGAAATGAATGCGTACGTAGAAGTTGCTAATAGATAAGTTCTGGTGGATATAAAAAAACTCGACTGATATATTAATTGGCTAAATAGGCAATCGATTGACGCTTCTATCTATTCTATTGATGTATATATTCTGATTGTACGTACCGTGAGTTTAGCCGAGCTATAGGAGCTCAGTAATTCTATTTGCCAGAGTAATTGGCTGCATTCATCTAATAACGACGTAATTTCATAATTCGATTTTATCCAGGACCTCCAAGGATTTCAGGTGCATGAATAACACTACATTTTCTCATTTTATGGTGTAATAATACTAATATTGTATTTTGTTTCTTGAATTTGAATTTAAAAATCCGGAAAAGCGAGTGTTAGTTAAAAGTTAAAAAGTATAAAGTACAGATTTATTGTTCAAAAAGTGCGGGATAGTACAATAATGAATTTATTTCTGTTAATTAATTTCATCAACGAGTTGAAAAATCAAGGCAATTGTACATTTTCACTACAATCAAGAACACTGGTTATTCAAATTAAAACCAGAGTTAACAAATTGTTTACTGATGTTGTATGTATGTACCTGCGTTGTTCCAGAGGTCAGGAAGTTTATATTTATTTTCTGAATTCGTGATTACAAAACGTTGTAATAATTCCGATGATATATTTTCGTACAATTTAAACCACTGCCTTTTACAGTCACGAAACAAAAGTGCAGCAAGTACACCTCAAGTTCAAATTTTCTTTCTATTCATTTTAGATTCTTTTTTTTTTTTGGATTTCTGTTTCTCTAATTTGATATTATGGCAAATATGGTTTATTAATAAGTATTAAAGGACATAAACAGCGGACGACGATCCGGCACCACTAACGGCAAGGAAGATAGCGGATATTAAATTTCGTATTAACCGGAAATTTATTTCTTTACTAAGTCAAGAAACACAATATTGATCGTTTTCAAAGCAAAATAAAAATTAACAACGAAAACTATACTCTGCAACCTTCCTCTTAGAATTTACAATGTACATAACATTTATAATCAACGAATTGAAAGATATTTTCCATAAAACTTTTCTTGGCTCATGAAATAGATGTAATTTAGGAATTACGACTAGTCGAACCAAAGACACGGACGCAATAGATATAAAGCCGATTTTTCATACTTGGCAACCCTCGACCGAGTATCAATTTTCTTGATAAAGTTAGTTGGTAACCTTTAGCCAGTTCTGTAACAATTCTCAAACCCTCGTAAACCTTAGGATTGTTAAAATTGATAACGAAGCTGGCCTGTACCAACCCTTCCAAAATTCAACCCTAAAGATAAACTTGGGATTAATTATACCTACGTAGCTTAATTATACAGAACAGTAACCATACAGCTTTCAATCTATTTGTAAAAAATTATTGGCTATTATAGTTACAAACTTTCTAATATACGCTCGAATAATGCTTCAGGAAAACTTATTTCTCTATAAAAATTACCGACATCTAGTCACAGTTCGTAAGCTCTTGTTCTTACTTCAGGATCTTACAAGTGAAAGCTTTACTATATCGTAACGAAGAATCTACCGTAACGGTATGTATATTTATAGGTATATTAGTAAAGCAGTGAAAGGATTAATGTGTAATAGGTAGTTCAGAGTTACAAGAGTTTGTGGTGAAGGATCAGTTTGCAACAAATCTAGTAAATCAATCGGCGTTTATTTGATCCAAACGATCAGTTACCGCAGTAAATTTGTTCTAAAACATTATAAATAGGTATGTATGTTGCTACTTAGGTGTGTATGTATATCATAACGATGAATTCACGGGTGTAAAAACAGCTGAGTCTTCGGTTCGCCTGGTTGTCACGAAATTGTGCCAACCACCCCATAAACACGCGACCGTAAACGATCAACTTTTCTTGTATCATGTTCTTTCTTCCTTTTCGTTTTTTTCCTCATTTTCTGCTCTGTGAAAATTCTCGGCTGGCCAACGACGCAACCTCTATTACTCTAAGGTATGGTACACAACAGACTATATCCCATAAGTAAGTCTACGTATATTGTAAGTCCAGTTTAAGTGGTTCGTAAATCACCCGTCAGATGCGTCTCGGCTTTTTTTCCCCACGTTCCTTCGTTTTGAAATTTATTTTTGCAGATATTTTTAGTTTCTAATTGAAAAATGAATCGCTGATTCGGTTAAAATTTTTTAATTTCCTTTGGTGAATAAAATCTGACTGTTCATATGGGATTTTGAATACGTGTGTTGTCTTCTATTGCGAGCGCTGGGTTACGAGGCGATCGTGAAATCCCGGTACTTTTGGAGAGATATAAAAGTCTCTGGACCAACCCCCGTTTAATTATTCTACCGTAGAATTCAAATCTCAAGTGACGTTCCGTGACCGAGGCAAGTGCCGTAAATCGGACGATAAATGAACAGTTTAAATCCCGGACGAAGAGAAGAGCTTTTTAAAAATGTGATAAAATAAAGTAAAAATATTATAGGTATTATATTTTCGTACGGTTTGAATTTTTATCATATGTATATATATATACTATATACGTAAATAAGTAATTGTCAACGAATGTGAGAAGAGGGTTGAAATACATAGATAATTGTTTAATATTTGAGGATTGAAAATTACCGTTATTGTTAGCAAAGCTTTTTTCAGTGAAAATTGAACCTCCGAATCGACCAGTTCATGTCGATTACGTAAAATTTCTAACACACATTTCGATATGTAACAAGGTTTACTCAAAATAACCCCCTTTTATTTCAGCTCGTACAAAGTTATTATCACACCGCGTTATATACGCCCCTTCGAAACAGCTTTTGCACGGATGAAAAGTCCTCGCCATGCCCCGAGCAGAACGAATATAAATTTAATGTACAAAAATGAGGAATTCAAAATAACCATCTAATGATCAATTTTCAAAATCCTACATCCTTTGCTTGCTCTGGTCTTGATCCACATTATTAAGCGAACCATAAGTCGCTTTTCTAAACCACTATTCTGTATAGGATATGCACTTGATTCACAGTCTTCGGGAGTCGTAAATTTTTATATTTTATTTTAATTTAATTATTTTTAGTTTTTTTTTTAAATTATTTTTCTTCTTTTCTCGTGACGTTTGACCTGCTTCCTCGCCACAGTGACGTCACAACCAGCAAATGTCAGATCAATGGTCCCACGTCGGGAGAAAACTTCCAACTCTGAAACAGCCTACATATAGGTACATACATACATACATAGGGACATGTATATTACATTACATGTATATGCTAACAATCAACTCACATACCTCAAAGCCGGACTAAATTGTGCTGAACTAACCCTTTGACAAGTATGACTCACGTGGATTATAACAAAAGCAATTAGTCACCAGTCATTAATTAGCATATTATATGTATATCATATACTTTAATTTATTCGTACCGTGATTACGTGATGTGAAATTAAAATTTATAACTGATATAGAGGATATGAAGAAGGGGGCGAACGGTGGTCAGTTCAGGTGCTCGTTAGCGTTTCTGTAGGATTCCCATTAAAAATGTATATGCAATGGTAGTAAAATGATCCATCTCTTGTGTAAGCGTATAGATATTATGCACGTGGCATCGCACGTATCAGGATATAATCTGAATCTGCAAAATCGTGGAAGCGTGTAAAAGAACGTTTCGCATCAGTCGGACCGACGGAACAACGACAACCCCTATTCGGATAGGGAAGAGAGGGCGAATTCCACTCGAGAAGAGGATTTCGGTCCAAAAATAGAACTCGACACGTAGGAATGGGACTATACGTAAAGGTATACATATATCTATGCGTCTGTATAATATGTATGTATGTACTACGTCATAGATATAGACCGATACCTATGTCTATGTAGTCGGATAGAGTCTTTGGATGTACTTAGACTAGCTTAGCTGTCTACACCGTGATAAGAGTATAACACGTATGTATTTACAAAACCTTTAAAAATGCTCGCGGGTAACCCCGGGTGTTTTATTTTCTTCTCTCGTTTTACTTTTTCATATTCTTTGGTTTTTCTTTGCACAAAAATACACCCTTAGGCAGAAAAGCTTTGCAAATTCTTGGCGAAGGTGGTATATACCGTAGATTGTATTTTTCCTCGTTTATGGTCCATGGATTTTCTTCAACTTGCAAACAAAGAGAAGAGGCTTTCATAGTTACGAATGCACTTTGTCTTATACCCATAAAAAAAAAAAAAAAACATGGTACAGGTATTTGTTTAGCTTGAATTTTTATATTCGACTATAAGTTGCGTGGGCTGATAAAATGACCAAAAATTTGTCAATCATGGTTTTTAAGAATTTATGCGATTAGTAAAATTCAACAATTTGTTAAGGTATTTTTTTATTATATCGAAGGGACTAGGGTTGTTGTTTTATTACGACTGCAGGGTGTTGGAGGGTAATTCTTTGATAGCAAAAAATCAGGATAATTATAAAATTAACAATCAAGAATTCCGAGGTAAGCGTCCCGTCGTGATCAGGTCGTGATTTAGCAAAAGGGGACATCGTGCTGTTTTCAAGAAATGAGAACCCCGGTCGTGACGTCACACAGACTTTAGTGACGTCACAGGAGCGTTCGATACACCAGAGATTCGTGGTGGGGATGCTTAACGGAGATAAGCGAAGAGAGAGAAAGAGTGAAAGAGAGAGAGAGAGAGAGAGAGAGAAATAAAAACAGAAAGAGATAAAAAAAAAGGGAAAGAACTCATGAGAAACATTAATCTGGAAAGAGAGAAAAAAAAAAACTATTTCGGATCATTCGATTAAAACAGATAAAAAGAGTAAGTAACTGAAATAATAATTCTTTTGTGGATCTAACGAAAGATTGAAACAGATTAAAAATTTTAATCTAATACATCAGCCACGATGTGTATCAGCTACTGCCTCTCAACGCCCACCTAAGAGAATAACTGATTATCATGATTTTAGAATCCCTGCACAGTGACATGTTCGTTTATAAAATTACCATTCTCTTAATTACGATTATATTAATTTGTGGGTTTTTTTTTTTTTTTAGGAGATAATATGGTGTCCTTTGATAGGTTTTACTTTATAGTTAATGTCGAAAACGCGTTATCAAACATACCTACTGAACGTTGGATTATACTTGAATCAGCTAACAATAATTCTTGAAATATATTACGAAGCTTTTTGAAGTATAAAGTAAGTATGTGTCTGTACATAAATTGTGAAAAATAAGAAGATGAATAAAGATAAAAGCCTCGAGAATCTTCCCCGCGCTCTCGAGTTCGTTGTGATTTTCAATTTGACGTCACTACATTAATTCATCACCTGCACGGCATACGTTTTGTAACAAAAGATCTCTTCTCACGCGACAAGGTATAGCAGGAGTGACGTAAAAATTCATAACTCTTGCCTTCGGGCGACATAAGTTATCAAGAATTCTCTCCAGCATGTAGGTACATGGTGTTTCTTTATTTTTTTTTTTTTTTTTACGAGTATAGAGCGAACTCATAATGAAAATTTCAATTTAGAAATCTCATACAATTACTGTTAATTTTTTTTGTTTGGCCCTGTTTACCGGGCTGAATTATCTGATATATTCTTGTGAATAAATTAATTACACGTTTGAAATGCATTTTGGATTTGAAATTTGTACATCTCATATAACTGAAGATTCGAAAATTTCATAGTTTTCTAGAAAATAAAAAAATTGTAAGTTCTTTGAGTTATTCAGAAAAATTCGTTGTTCATGTGGATTACACTAAACAAAAAAAAAAACAAAATCTACAATGTTTTATGAAAAACTATACAACAAAAAGCTCCAATTTCCCCTAAAAAATTCTTCGAAATCTGTAGACCTATTTTCACTGGGGTAGGTATACAAGGTAATTCCTGCAAACATATCCACATATGGGTGAGCGTGAATTCAGTCGTTGCCAAAGTTCTGAAAACACCTTGTGCTCACCTAGAGTATATATAGCTGTATAAGAAACGGTGATTTAAATAATCAATGCGAAAGCGCAAGGCGGATACAATTCCAAAGAATTTGCAGTGATAGATCAATGAATGTCTGAAAAGGCCAGAGCAAAATACTCGAATGCAGGTAGGTAGGTAGGTATGTACGTACTCTAAAACGTATGGTATTCACATTATACGTATATATACGTAAGTATGAAAGTCCAATGGGTACAGTCGGTGACTATAAAACTGAACACCAGGTATATGTATATTAATACTGAAAGTATAATCCCGCGGGTATATTTTATCAAAAATATTCAAAAATTTCTTCGCGTATGAATTGTTACAGGCGAGAGCTTTTTCTGCTTTTCTCAATCACACGAGTAAATGTAGAAAGGTAAAATTCGGTTCGTCAAAGATAAGATAAATCTCTAGACAAAAGATGCAGCGAGCGATGCTAGGCAGTCACCTTAAACATCGAGGCCGATGAGATCTTGCTTTGATGATCTAGCAGGTATCCTGCTGTTTGAGATGCGAGGCAGATCGGCCGCAGTGCGCCATCCTCACCCTCGACCCCGGGGGAAAAAACTCGAGGAAAAGAGTGCAGAGTGACGCCCTCCTGAACAGCCGGGTACACTCTACCCCACGTTTTTCACCTCAATTTTAAAGTGATGCTAATGTGTTATTCGAAATTCGAAAATAAGAAGCGATAAAGCACTACATACGTTGTTGAGAATCAATTATAGGTATATTCCAATCATAGTACGATCATTTTCTGTAGTTCGTAAGTTTTGCTCTTGATGTTCATTAACCGAATAATTTTTATACTTTATCTCTTGAAATTTACTCAAGTCTCGGTATTATATCCGACGAATATATGAAAGTGCAGCGAATTTGGGTTGATAATTAATTCTGCAGCATTGCGGCAATGACATTATACCCTGTGATATATATATATAACGTCTGTTTTCTGAATGTTATATTATAAGTATAGGAATTGTATACATACATATGTAGATTCACACTCAAGTAAAGTTTTCCTATTATACATATAGCTAACGGATTAAATGAAAACAAACAGCCTCCATAAAACGTTAAGTTAAATTAATGGAGGAACGTTACACATGTATCAAGTCATGTAAATTAGACGTTTCGACGGAAATCAGGTCGCTATGAACTATATACCTATATACGTCGGTATTAATAAAGAGACATTAATTCATAAACTCTTTAACTCTAGTGGAATTAACTTTTAAATTGAAACTGCTCCAGATCGTAAGACTTTTTGGAGCAAAATTTACACATTTACAACGTACATTGATGTATTATCGATTTTTTCGTATGTATGTATAATGATTTCTTGTTGTCTGGAGATTCGGACCAAACGATGATAAAGACTTACAGTAATCTTCCTTATCGTTGTACAGAATTAGATAGTGTCTCCATCTTACAAATATCGCGTGAACTAATATTAGAAGACAACATTATGGGTAAATATTTATAACTCTGAACCCGTGGGTTGTTGTCCGTACTCGTTGCTCTACCGGTAAGAACGATTTCGTGAATATAGAGACGTGAGATAATTCTGTAAATAAAAATCTTGGAAAATTGATAGACAATTAATTTCTAAAAATTACTTAATTCGTAAAATTTAATAAATACTTTAAAGTAAGATGTGATTTATCAGTTAGCACTATTTTAGCATTACATATACAATTTCCGTCGGTATATTACTGACTTGATTGATTAACGTCTTGATCTAATTTTTAAGTTGAATAATTTTTTTTTTTTCTTATTTTTACTGAATGTCACAGTTTGCTTTATTGAAAACCAGTACCATCATATACCAATTAGAGCGTATAGCTGACACTGCCAGTATATTTCATATCATTAATACAAATGATAAACAGTTCTGTCCTGCATCATCACGTGTATAAGGTTTCTTTTGAGAAAATAGTACGCCACGTATACGTATCATCATATAAGACGAGTTGACATGAGCTAAAGAAAACTACGTACTATGCATAATTACGCGTATCTATATAAGATACGTATTTATATACTTATACAACATTGGCATGCCTATATAATGTATCCCTTATACAGTTGAAATTGAATTTTAAATAAAACTTATACTTATACTCGAAGGAATTTATCGTTTACTTACTACACCAACAACAGACGTCTTTCCTATTATTCGACATCGAAAATCAATTCAATATCGACTTGGGTATTATAAGGTTCGAATCTTTTGGTATACCAACATCGGTTTAGGAGTTAAAAAAAAAAAAAAAATTACCATTTTATATATTTCGACAATACCAAAGACATTTTCACGTCTATATTACGGATGGTAATTTATGAAATATTTAATGAGAGGGGATTTTTTCCAATCAATAAATATGATAGTAAGAAATAAAATAGAACCTATAATAATATAAAGATAGCTTTATAAAGTTTAAACGGTATTACGTCATCTTTGGTCTAACAATGGTTCAGCTACACCCATCAAGCGATTTATCAATCACTACGAAACGAATAAACGAATGTGGGCTCGCTATATCCACGCTCATACGTATATACATATATGTAGGTATAAGGGAGTTACGACATTTAATGAATCTCTGACATAAAGTAAGCTTGATCTAAACGCAACGAAGATTTGTTGCCGTCTGATTAATCCGTAATTACCTGAGTTTAACGGCTGTTGAACTTGCTGTATAACAAGCAATTAGTCGGTACGGAATCGTACATACATGCTCAGCACTCAACAATTTTTCCTCATTAATATCACCAGAAGTATTTTTATTTTACTTTATTAATTTACATTTTTTTTATTTATTATTCTTTTCCAAATCGATTAATTAAGCAACGCTAATTACTCTGCATAGAATCCTGACTTTTTTAGATTCGTGAGAATAACAAAAAATGAATAAATAAATAAATACATATGTATCCTTAAGTAATTGAATAGTTTTAATTGAAAAAGTTAAAAAATTATTAATTTCATTGTTAAGAAATCGGGATATATAAAATTGCCGATAAACTATTACACGAACGAACGATAGCTGTTGATAAAATAATAAGATAGACGAGGCGGTACGGCGGTCCAAGACCGCAACTATAAGCAAACGATTATTCGCCGCCTCGGCAGTGAAAGCGCGTAGGTAATGACCGTACAGTAATGATTAGTGTCTTGAAAATCAGTCGCCTTATTATAATTACAATAATTATTATTCTCATTATCCTCAACATAATCGATATCTCTCGAGAATATTATAGACAATGAAATTATGCGACAAAAATGTCGCTCGATTTACGATTTAATAACTGTTATTATAGAAAAATGAAATCTCTCTTGCTGATTTCACTGGGCAAAAACCTCACCGACATTCTACAAGATATATAATAATTTATACGTGAGTCATACACATATTGACCCCTGGAACTATGAACTGGTAAAACACAACCGAATTATTCGAACTATGGCGTTTAGCCGTAAGCAGAACTACAGCTCTTATCGTTGGTACAATTTCGAGCTTATTCAACTATTATTACGATTTGAAATTCTCAGAATAGATCTGTGTTGCATATGATGTATGATGACGTATGTATTTGATCGTCATTTCATCGCAGAATAATTATTAACAGGGTCGTAACCCCGGCTTAAGCGATATTTGTAAGTGTGTAATTTGTGTTATTCATATAGATATGTGTGTGTACGTGTATTATATATATATACGTGTAACTCGCGCCTTGAAACTTTGGCTAAATTTGGATCAGACGCCTGGCGACTTCGTTCCAGTGAATAAACGGTTAAGAGTTCCAGTTTCTGTCCTGTCTTGACAACGTACCCTCTTCGTCCGGAGATAACTTGATCATCTTTTCACCAGGCACTTAACACTCAAAATTTATAACTTTTTATTTATTTTAAGTTTCTAATACTTAGAAAAATTCTCTAGGGTAAATTTAGAACGAAATCGGTTATGGTATAGTATCAGAAAAAAACTCCAAATCGATAAATTACGATACATATTATATTGTAATGAAATTCTATCTATTGTCGTATGTTGTAGATTTCTACGAAGAAGGGATTAGGCGATTGTACATACTTAAATGTTTTCATTTTTTTCTTCGATATAATACAGATAACATCGTTGGTCTTCGTTGATTTGTTGTAGTCCATGGTATTCGTATATACATACCTATGTTGGCGTGTATGTACATACATGCGTATACGTATACAAGGTATGTATAACGTTGATTGAAATCATACTGATTTTCTCAGTACATAGTTTGAAAGGAGTTTATGTAGGTACACAGTTTTCTTAAGAAAAATATAGATATTCAAGCCAAGGAAACTGTACACTCATATATATATATACAAATTACAATCCCCAGTTTTGATTATACAGAGTTTGTCTAATGACAGGAAGAATTACACCGCAGCACCTTTTACTTTCAATTTTCTATAACGACCTATAAATACCTATTATATTATATTTATATATGTATATATGTATGTTATATACGGTTACGGAACAGTAATTCTACAAATCAATTACAAAATATATATTAAATATGATAATTCTACATATTATTGAAATAATTATTTCATTTATTTATTTATTTGTTTTTTCTTCTATTATCGTGAATCGTACATTTTAACGATCGTTTTACTGCATCTCGTATAACTGTAGCAGCTGCGTGCATCTATATATATATGTATATATATATATATATATATATATATATATATATATATATATATATATATATATATATATATACACTGCACATATGCGATTGAAAATATTTATAAATACAATTATATCGTATAGTCAGTTTATCGATATTGTATTTATAATCGAAAACCGTATTTGATGGACCATAACTATAGTCTAGGTTCAAATGAGTTCTATTTTTTACATTTGACATGCCTATATCCTATACATACTGCAAATATATTGGATAAAGGATCTAGTCCAGTTTTTAAATCGAGGAAAAAAAATTGATTCAATTTAAGTCAATTTTTACTCACAGCTTTATATTCGTAATTAATTATCGATGTTACATATTTTTTTTACTGTTTTAACGTTTGGAAAATATACTCCAAGGTTGAATAAAGAATCGTAGATTGAAGCTTATTTCTTTAAAATTTTTTGCTCCTAAGTATATTTTTACAAAAACAAAAAATATATGTATAAAAATAGTATATCTATATATGTTACATATTATATCTAGGGTATAAATGATTGTTTGTACAAAGCTTGAAATAATACCTAATCACTAAATTATTATTATTTTTTGTTTTTCAGTTTAATTAATTACGCGATTCCCACATCCTCCTCAAGTCGAGATCTTGCTGGGCTAAGAAATAGAACGAAGAAGATAATATGTGCGATATACGTAATCATCGTAATCTTCGTGTATTCAGAATTCCTGTTAACCCGAAGACGCATTACGCGGTTGGTTATACGGAATTAAATTTCACATGGAGTTCAGCCCTTCGCTTCGTTGTAATTAGCTAATGACTAAAGCGAGCCTATGAGTATAATACGCATACGTATGTAACATACATACATACATTCTCCTTGTATGTGTCAATATACGTATACATACGTATATATACAATACTTCGCCCAGGCACGTCCTGTTTCGTGTGAGTCAAGCGAAGTCCCCGTGACTTGAGTACACTGCGACAACGAGTTTATTAAACTTTACGAAAATCGTACGGATTTGCTAAGCCACACGAAATCCACACGTGCCGGAAAAATCTTTTGTTTGTTTAATCCTTTCAAAAAATAACACACACACACACACATGTGTCACCTACATAATATATTTTGTGTATAAATTTTTATTTTAACACATACATTTCCCTGCTTGAAGCAATTCGTTGATATATATCACCCATTCGCAAGTTTATTTTCTTAATACATGATTTTATCGCTTGTAGTATAACAGAGAGAGATGATAATCGTTCTCAAAGAACCAGTTTACGTTGCTTAAAAATTCGTTTTATAGTTTGAATAACCGGGGGTGTGTAGGTAGGTATATTTGATTTTCTTGAAAAACCTATAAAACTATTCTTTCATCGTACCAATTAGACTGCTGACTACTATATATGATATTTTTCAACTCATCTATACTCCCATTACTAACTGCTATAAATGCATCGAGTATAGTGGTGGTGAAGCCAGCTGTAAATTATTTTTGAACGTCTGCAGTGAGTCACTGCAACGATTTAACATTATGTATATACGTATTTATACTTATATATACCCGATCACAATGCGATAGGAAATATCACCGATAAACATCGTTTAAAGGTAAAATTAGTGTCGTTTACCTGTGCAAGGTGTTATACTATAACATAATTGACTGCGAAGAAATTAGTTGCCTTTGAAAAGTAGGTATAGGTACGTATCATTTTCACTTCCAGAACAGGTACGTAATTTCATTTAGTAGACACTAAGCAACAATCAATAAAGATTCAAATTTAGAAAGATCTATGATGTTGAGACCAGAATGCGAGAGGTCAATAAATTTGTGCGCATGAAAGATAATTAGCGATGGGTAATTGACATCTGACGAATATTATATGTGTCATCTTTTTTTACTTGGAAAAAAATTTCCCGTCTAAGAATGTTTGTCGTGCTGTTTGAGGGTAGTGGTACATTAATGTCATACACATGTGATGCGGTTGTTACATATATAGATCTTGAAGCGCCGTCAACATCGTCGACGTTGGCGCCGTCGATGACACACGGTTCACTGCCATTCTGAAAACCTTTTACGAAGCACTAGTTTGCGATCAGCGATGCGCGTCAGGCTGACCTACCAACGTTACTATAACATACATCCATCCATCCGTCTATGCATACAGATTCGCGACATCGAAGATGATTACGGTTCATTGGTAATCTATATATAAGTATATTTACAGGCTTTAAGACCCCCGCGTATCCTTCAACGTTGTATTATAGTGCAGAGTGCAACAAGCGATGCAGATCATTTGATATATAATGCATTCGGAAAAAAAATAAAGATTTCTCTTTTTACTTCGTTTTTATGATACAAATTGACAAAATGTACAAAATATATGATAAATTCGATGAAATGAAACTTATTTTTATTTTCTATAGTTTTATATACCCTATATATGAGGTAGGTATGCCTTTAGATTTAAGATCCATCGTATTGTCCTCGTTCTCTATAAAATGATTTTTCTTATTCTTTTTTTTTTTTTTTTTTTTTTTTTTATGTTTTATTTTCTCTTTACCAATTCGAACAATAAGAAGATCCGCTAATACGTTGTCGCTGCAAGATGTACCATTTGATAGCTAACTCCCCTCGCACGGTCACAGCTGGTTTATGGTTTACGGTGTCGCTTGCGTGTTGATTTAATGCCGTAGCTTCTGAAAGTAGTTTCGAATTGAACTATAGCTACTTTGCAGGTTTTATACCTGACAATGTTTTCTTTAAAGGGACATTGCTGCAATACGTAAGCCCTTTGGATTTTCACTTTACTCATCCTATATGCCGCTAAGTAAGTATAAACTATAAATACAACCCCTCTAATTCGTGATTCGTAAGGGTTTTAAAAGTGTATACCTATACCTACACGTGTGTTGAACTTTTGTTGCGGTTTTCACATTCTAAACTTACCTTTCCAAAGTAATTATCATAATAATGACACTACATAATTTGTTGTCAACATTGTTATTCTTCCTCGTTTGTTCTACCCACGTGAAATATAATATAAAGATAAAATAACCAAACTACATACTACTAAACCCTACTTCTACGAGGTCAAGAACTTCTCCATGATTATTATTAATGTTGATAACTTTCTAGAGCGTTGAACGTTCGACTTCGCCTTTTACTCGACGGTTATAATTATGCTAATCATTCGAGGTTGATTGCACTTTTACAACGTACCTATAGATATAGCGAATGCTCAACAGTGAATGCAAAGATCTGTAAATCAGGGCTGACTTATATATTTCTTAATTAAATATATGAATATTTTAAGGTAAAAAATAACCGAAATTATAAACGTATATCTTATCACCTTTGCCTCGTTTAATACTTAGAACTTTCTCCAGACTTAAATCTCAGGAAAACCATTAACTTATCCAAAATTTGATTTGAACAGAAGTGAACAAACCACCTATACACATTGGCCGAGTATCTTATATACATATACATACATCGTACATAAAGTAGCGGGGAATATTTAACTAGGCACATCCCATCCGTTCGAATGTTTAAACATTGATTGCATTGAATACTTATCGTTAGTTTTCTTCAACATAAAACTGAGATGAGTATTTTTACTAGCCAAGCGTAGCTACGCTATAACCGAAACGAAACTAATTGTAAATGAGACGCTGCACATGCACCGCATCGTCAGTTTTTATTCACACATAATTTTCTCGGTCACTCGGTCTTATTTCTTGAGCTGTATATAATATAGTGTCACTCTAACCGCTTTCATCGGATTAAAATCTGCGGTTAATCATCTAATATGTTTAACAAACAATTTCTAAAATATTAAAAAATCAAAAAATTAAAAAAAAAAAAACAAAGAAGAACGATAATTTAAATAAAATTGACCATCAATTTTTTTCTATTCAATTAATAGTAGTAATAATGATGATAATAAAAACTCTTAAAATCAGTCAACTTTCATCGAAAACACATAAAAATAATTCATCTATAAATATTCTCAATTTTATTTCACTATGATCCTCAGCTTTGAGATCAGGGTGAGAGAGTGAGAAGAGCGAATAATAATATCTAGGGTTAGCCGCTTGCTTGCTTGCTTGCTTTTGCTGTTGCTGCTGCTGCTGCTGCTGTTGCTGCAGTGGGGAGAAAATCAGTTGGTTCAGCGGTCTGAGCGTCGTTCTATACACGCCGCTTGTTAGTCGCTGGCTGAACGCCCGCCACGGATGACGGTGAGGCGGAAACGAAATATATGAAGTACATACATATTTTTATTTATTTATTTTTTTTTTGTTTAGAAAACATTCGACACGCGCGTGTTGCTAGTAGTTAATTTTCTAGAGCAATATGTGTAACGAGTTTAGTGCAGGATTCTAAAGTATCTAATGTATACAATATAATTAAATATTATCGCTGTCTCCGCGCAGGACAAGGATAATAAAAATAATAATAATAACAATAATACTAATAATAATAATCATTGTGAAGTGTGATTTGTCAAAAGTGTCAATGATTCAGGATTTACTATACTTCACCTGATATTCTTGAAGATCAAACAAGAGATAACGACGGTGTGATACATATTGTAGACACGTGATATATATCATACCTCGAGTGAAGTTGATGTTGGTATCGATTGTTTACGTCAGAAATTTTTTTTTTTTTTCTTTCATATCGAGTAGTTTTCTTATTAACTATTAGAGATTTTCGTCGAGGAATGATATTCATATATACGATTGTTCTTCGTTAATTTATCAATATCGTTGATATTCGAAGACATGAGGAAATTAGTTTAATATTAAACAACTAAAAATTGAATAATGTTAATTTCTTTTCATTAAGTTTCATATATTTTCGCGCAATTGTTGAATCCAACGTTACAATAATAAAAGAATAAAGTAAAACAATGTGAAGTTAATCACTTTAAAAACAATTATTCAATTCTTAAATCTTAACATGATATTATCGTGGTTAAAATAGAATATCATTCGTGAATGGAATGAAAAATAACGAGGGATTTAAAACGCGTGTCGTTAGTAGTATAATGAAAAGACATAACGCAGAGAGGTAGACAGCTGTTGGCGCTACTGTTGTAACAGAGTTTTAACCTCTAACGAACGAATGTTCATGTACGTTGGTAGTTAAATGCAGTTAATTGTTGTACCACTTGACTAATTGGGATTTATAAGAAAATAAACACGGGATTATTAAATAACAAAAACTAAATTTACGGGACGTTGACTATAACAAAGAAGAATAAAACGCGAAGATAATAATATACATTTGTGATCATAACAAGGAAAAAAATAAAATACAGAATAATAAATCGTGCAGTACAGAAAAGAGAAATTAATAAAACGACTTACGCTTGCTGCAGTATAACTGATTTCACGAAAAGAAATATAGTAAAAGTAAAAGGTGAAAAATCTAGTGTGTTTTAAAACTGTTTAATAATATAGGATGTTAAACAATATGAAATTTTTTTTGAACGAAATTAAGGAATAGTGTTTATCATCATAACGTAGCAGGATTTAAACTGGATAATATATTTACTCGAGATGATGATGGCACCGCCAAAAATTGTCGGAGTTTTATTAAAGAAACCGGGACAAATTCAGGAAGATTTGAAAAATAATCCACGTATACCGCCGTTGGATCCACAGGAAATAAAAATTCGCGGTAAGCTTATGTTATACTCATACTCATTTAATATTCATTGTCATATTTTCTTCTTCTTTACTTTTCTTTTCTCTCTCAAATTTTTCCCTTTTAACCTTTCGACACAAACATACACCTGGTATACGATATCTACCGTCTCATGAACACGTGGTGAATATTTGACCGGATATTATAGCCGTACGTCTATAATACTACCCAGCTACCCTTGCGAATCGGCAGATGGTAATGATTAATCTTTAAAAGGGTCTTTTTTTGTTGTTAGGATTTATACTAAGAGACACGAATATACCAAATATAGAGAAAAAAAATGAATTACAATATTATGTATACAGCTTTTTTTTATTTTATTAATATAATAGTATAGCTACATTTGATCATTGTCTACGACCTTGTGAATTTGTTTAGAGATATGTTTGTAATCAATTTTACGTAATCTTTAAGTGTATTTGCCCGCGGTGACTCGCGACTGTGTAAAATTCTAATCTCTTAGGATTGATTAGTTTCTTGAACTGCGCGTTATGATTGATAAAACAGAATAAAAGGAAAAGGTATTGTATCACCGAAAAGCAAGTCTACGTCATTCGAGGGATTATCTTGTTTGGTTCGTTTATTTTTTTTTTTTCAGATAAGTTTATTGCTTTTTACCGTACACGTACTATACATATACATAACATATAAAAGTAAATAAATAAATATAAAAATGCGCAATTGATTTTTGACAACGTGAAAATCTGATACATTTACTAAAATTCCTCGATTATTTACTTTATGTTATATATGTTTTATCATTAATATCATCATTATTATTGTCATTGTGATGATGTCGAGTATGATTCATTTATGAGAGCATTACGGTCGGTAGAATAACGAGATATATACATATATCTTTAAATGGAATTGTCTGTCCATAATAGTTAATTAACTGCAGGTAACAAAATGTCGCATAAACAAGCGATATCTTAATACTTATTCAGAGATGAATATTTTAATATACGGTAAAACGTATCTATATGATTACGATTTGACCTCCTTCAACTATATTATACCTATATCTACATAAATCGTATAAAACAATTAGAATATATTATAATTGTGATTGATTGAACGCAGAAAACTCTCCACCGCGGTAATTATTGTTTTCGTCATCATGGTTTTCTGTTTAGTTATATATAAAAAAAAACAAAAAACAATTCCAAAAATTTTATCAGTAATCTATCTTTAATTTTCTTATTTCTTATTTCTCTTGAGGGGATTTCGTTTTTTTCTTTTTTCGTGAAGGTAATTGCAAAAACGCTTTCACATTTTACGTTAAGGTCAAAGAGATTTGGTTGAATAGGACCCCGAAATATCACGCCTACAATATTTTCTCTTCTTCTTTTTTTTTTTTTTCTTTTTCGTTTTCTCACAAATAGAATCTCTATATAAACTTGAAAAACTACGTATATATCTACCTCCTGCACAGTATATGTATGTAAGACTGAACAAAACCATTTTTCTACCTAAGACTTTGGTTTAGCAAATGCGAATGGGATCCCTTGTACAGGCATAGGCATAGGGACAGGGGCAGGGACAGGGATAGAAGAAGAAGCACCATCCTGCACCGTGACAGTGCATATCCAATGCCAAAAAAATATATCCGTGACCGTGCGCCTCACATTTTACACAGTTATTTACGACTCTCCCAACGGAGTTATAATATGCGAACTCAAATTCTGCGTATAAGAATCGCACAGCGTGTGATGTGAGTGGTAAAGTCACGTTCTATGCATACATATTTAAATATACCTGTACCTACATGTACGTGTCTTTTAGTATTCTTTTAGTAGATTTTTCGTCGATGGGACCTAATTCTAACGGTGAACGAATTAATGGGTCAACGGTAGCCTATGTTATATATAGACATACGATAGGTATAGATACATACATAATTATTCCTTCTTCAAATCAACCAAATTTTATATCCGGGACTATACATATATACCTACTTGTACTTATTTACATGTTACAAATATAATTATCAACCAGTGTATACAGTAAGTATTCATGTACACAACCCTTTCTCTTCTTAACTGTAACACCCTGTCTTATAGATCAGGATCTTATATTATACGTAGGTATGTACATGTGTATATATATATATATCACTGTTTAAGCGTGTATAAGTTTTTCTGTCTTTGGAATATGGTTAGGGGGCTATGCAGGGATCCCTTCCCTTTTCTTCTCTTCTCTTCTCTTGTATATACCTACGTTATATACGTGTATACATACTACGTGTTATACCCTTATCTCATCCGATAATCTAAATTTATATCTGATCTTGTGGCAGCAGCTGTTTAGCTACTCTAATTCAGAGTTTAGAGAGTAGATTGTCCATCTGTATGTATGTACATACATATATTAATATATCTATAATATGTATGTGCGGACTATTCCCCCTCGGACTTTGCCGAATACATATTTTTTGAAAATTTATTTAGTAAACTTGAAGCGCGTTGTGACTGACTGATCGAAGTTTGCAGTCTGTTAATATTTTACTTCAAAGTTCACAATCTGCTGTTTAATTACTTCCAAATTATTAATATTATGTATTATTTTTTCATACATGTATATATACAGGTTTCATTTGCACCGGAAACGTTATGTTAAATTTTTTTTTTTCTTCTATCCCAAAATACAAAAAAATAAAAGAAGAAAAAAAGAAACAAAATCATGAAAACTGTGTGAACTGGATTGTAAAAAGTTTCTTTAATTGTTATACCTGCAACGCGGGAAAAAAAAAATTCTCATGAGAAAACTTTATCCATCCGTAATAAAAAAAAAAAAAAAAAAAACTTAAATTTATTTTATGGACATTTTGTAGTTGTGGAAGAAATTGCGAAAAAATAAAATTTTATATACTCTCGACTAATTTTACGACTTTTTATTTAGCGTTTTTGAAATACCCTTTCCCGTCAGAGAGCAAGAGAAAGAGAAAGAGAAAGAGAAAGAGGGGGGAAATGAATATCGGCGTTTTCCTTGCCCAGGGTGGTCCCGCGTCTTTCTTACATTACTTTTACGATTCTATATTCTATATCCCCACATGAGTTTGAACGGTGGTATCCCTATGGCTCTTTTAAAGTCTTAAATCCCTGGAGTGCCGTGCCAACGGGGCGTTTTTCTTCCCGTCTCATACATATATATATATATATATATATGTGCAACTATGGGTCGCCCCACGAGGTTTAAACCAAGTAAAGGTACCTACTTACTTTCAACTCGGCCATTTGATCCGAAAGCAGGATATAGCTGCTTTTACAATTTTTCCACCGGCCAGTTCGCGAAACGTTAAGCTCGCTCGTATAATACCTCGTATTATAGTTTTATACTTTATAATATATATACCATAGGGTCGGCTTCTGTTGACGCATTATGACCCTCTTATACCGCATAACCATAAGGCACTCATCGTATACACGTATATGTGTAGGTACATGCATAGTACATACAAATATAAAAAGTATGTAAGTACACGAGTTTAATGCATCGCATCTGCATCCAGAATCTTTTTATTTTTATTTTTCCCTTTCACTCAATGTTGTGTACGGGATTGACTTTTTGTTCAATTCCTTTTTGCTTGATAAAAAATTAAAAGCAGTAATTGAAATTATTTTTTCTTTCGCCATATCGTATAACTGCAAGTATAGTCGAGAAAATCTATACACTTATATACGGTTCACGCGACTCGATATCGTCTTTCTCAAATCATCGATATTTGAGACCTTTTAGACGCTCAAGAGATATCCCGGCATCCAATGATCATACGCGAGATAACTGATATTTTAACGAAATAAACCCTACCTTGCACGCTTTGAACAGCTACGAATAATTTCCATTTGCCCACACCCGGACTCCACCATCGAGCTGCTTTAGCTAAATCGAAAATTGATTTTCCCGTAGCCAACGATCACATATACACACATATACAAACGTAAATGTTAGGTATTATAGAGAGAAACGCGGAGGCAGGTAACTGTTTAAATATACACATATATACGTGTTAAAATTTATCGTATATACAGCGACTTGTATACAGACTAACACCCCACTCTCTTATATGTAGGTAATTTTATATGCGCTTATATCGATGTACTGACGTACTATTTCACTTTTTAAAAACGCGATTATAGGGAGTACAGGCTGCAGTTTATACGGTGCAGCAGCCTACTATGAAATAAGATAATAAAACTAGAATATAATAATGTAAATATGTGCAATGTAACACTATGGCAGTTATCTATAATACAGTATAATAATTTTCTATACGTCTGTTATGTCGGTGTCTATACATATACCTACACACAACGACAGTTACTTACTTACTTACTTACTAGGCATATTGTATAAATATAAAGTACAGAGGTATTGGACTTACACCTTCGCGGTCCGCGATCTGTATTATACATGGACTAGTTATATCGCGAAGTAATTCTACTGCAGCCTTCGCCTCGAAAACTAATCAAGCGTTACCTAAGTCATGTGGTATAACATTCGCTGATATTTTTTGACAATCTCAAGAGCCAGTTGCCCGCACGTACCTACGTATATGTACGTTCGTTTGTTCGTTCGTTCGTCTTATACTGTGCGGAATCAGATGCCTACTGCTTCGACTCTACTCGACCTGACTAGAGTGGAGTGGAGTGGAGTGGAGTAGAGTAGACTAGACTGGACATGGCATTACACGCTGGATAATCTATCCTCTCAACCGTGACTGCGGTCAACTTTTAAACGAAATGTTCTAGCTGAAAGGCTTCCGCACTATACTAGTAGGCTCATATGTGTATAGGTATAAGACATTGGTCTAGTTGTTGGTTGTTGTCACATATAACGCATGTGTTTCGGATATTTAGCGCTGAAGAGGTTAATTTAAAAAAAATTTCCCTGTTGCTGTATTTTTTTTTTTTTAAATTTAATATCTGCGTTCAGTTTTCCAGTTTTCAAACAGCAATGCCGGGATATCTAAATCAGATATCAGATTTAGAAAAATATAGATTTCATATATAGATAAATTCATTTCTCATTGAATTAATTTTTATTCGAAGATATTTTTACGGTATCAAAAAATAAATAAAAATAAAAAAAAAAAATTTCATTCTTGACGAGTTAGTATTTTACTGATGACAAAACCACTATACTCTTTCCCGACCCAACAGAGTTATTTAACCTCATCAAATGAACCTAATTGCCAAAACAAATTCCTTACGCCAATTGCCTCTGTACGTTCACATAACTTTGAGATATTATATAGTTCTGCTGACTCTCTTTTCAAACGCAATATAATTTATGAACCTTATAAGAGTTCAAAGGGAACTTTCTTTTGTGATATTTTTTATTTTGTTTTTTCCCTTTGGATTTTTTTCACAAAAAAAATACCTTGCGGGAGGAAGGGATTGATTATTATAGTAGGTAAATTTTTATTTTATTTTCGGTTTTGTTTTTTTTTTTTTTTCTATAAGAACGATTTTTACGAGACTTATCGACATTTTGCTGAACTCATTAATCTATGAGAATCAATATTTGTTTATATATTTCGTTTTTACAATCGTATATAAAAAATCGCGTGAACGAAACTAATTAATCGGATAATGACAAAAATAATTAATTAAAGCGTGAGAGTTTCTCCCTGGAAACCTGCAACCGACAAATTTATCGACTTCTGACACGCGATATGTCGAATCTTTTTCTCATTTTCAAACATTGAGGTAAAAATAGGTAAATAAAAACAAAAAGAAAAAAAAAAAAAAAACAATACTATAATCTTATGATTTAGGAATTATTATAAAAAATTTTTGCCAATTCGTATAACAGATTTTCCTTTTTTTTTTCTCATTTCGTTTTTTGAAATAATAAACTCGCTATATATGAACAAACGTTGCAACGTTTGAGATACGAAAAGTTTTGCATATGCAATACTCTTGTCTTCAAAACCTTACAGCGTTCTGCACAAGTTGTTGACTAAAAATCATCAATCATCGTCATTGTCTATCCGTTTGTTTTGCCTGATTGTACCGATTGTTCGATGAATCAACATAATTATGCTTATTGGATTATAGCGAAGTATAATTATTATTGTTTTTCTTTAGAACAAAAAAAAAAACTTCTTTTTATGTAATAACGAAATTTTTATACAGCGAAAGTGAAAAAACGGGGGAAAAAAAAACATTTTGGCTTATCTAATAAAATTGAAAACTGAACAATTTTTCAATGTCCGTATGATTTTGAGTTTATAATCGCCAAATCGGCTTGGCACTCACTTCGCTCTTCAGTGCAGGCACAGGCAAGTAAAGGCATACTGTATTCATCCACGTGTGAAGACCCAGTGAAAGGCGGTAGACATAGACGACGCCTGTGACCGAGATCTGAGAATCCTAACCTATCGCATGATATTATGGGTATCTGTTTAGCAGCTCCTTGGCAAAGAGAATCTTCAAGTCTGAAGTTTGAATATACATATAGCCCGAAGCCTGAAACACGCCGACTAATCGAGTCATTCGTCTTGTTTGATCCGATGAAACCGTGCAAATGATTTTGCAGCGTATGCCTTTGGAATAGAAAATCCAATTAATGTTATTTTCAGTTTACAACGATCAAAGTTTCTGGATATACCTACATCACATGCTTTACACTACATATAGTTCAATAAATAAAATACGAAACGGTTTCCTCAATTACGAAAAAAAGAAAATCATTTTTTTTTTTTTCATTTTTTTCCTTTCAAAAATTTTTAACAATTTCATTGTCATTGAATTTTTCTATCGTATATTTCATTTCAATTTATCTATTCCTACGGAAATAACTGAAATGTCCATATTTGACGGCAGATTTGAAAGTCGCCTTGTGCATTCCACGATCATTTATAGGCTATTTCCAGAGTTTATTTCCCTGCCTAGTTCGACAAGAGTTTTCCTGACTCTTTCTTTCGCTATACTAATCTATTCGCCGTTAAAAATAAAATCGTTTAATTATAATCCGCAAGTGTATATTTTATTATAGTTAGACTGTATATCGTATAATAATTTTTAACGTGCGATCGGTATTTTAAATAAGGAATTTTCAAAATTATTCCTTACTTATTCCCGAATAATAAAATTTTTTAAATAAACAGAAATGGGCTCGTTTCCAAAGATCGTGATTCGCTCGAAGAATAAAATAAAAACAACCTCCCCCTCCCTTCCCTCTCCAAAAAACAAAAAAATTAAAAATAAAAACGAAAAGGAAAGAAAAAGTATAGGCGCACTAGCCCAACCACTGAGTAGAGATCAGGGAGCCTAACAGGTTACTGATTAAGGTTGTATCGAGTCTCTGCACCTGCGGCTGTTACTATTCACGTATTTCTTACGGTTTTATTTGAAAATAAACAATTTTCCCGTTTCGCGACGTATATTAGTCATTCGTTGCCAGAATATATGTATCATATAGGTATACAATTTCTCAGAGCATGCTCGTTACGTGAGACTGCTTACTATTTCTATTTCTGGTTATTTTAACCGTACAGGAATATCCATGGTGTAGAAATTTGTCTAGAATATAATTTTCCAACTTTTCTTGTATAACCGGACGATCAAGTGACAAAAAATAATTTCGAAATATTCTTACGGCAATCTCCTTATATAGATATCTACGTCACGTACACCTAATTCACTGTACTTTGAGTTAGACACCCTGCGTACTGAAGTATATATACATATATACATACGATAATTATATAACGCTTATTACATATTTCTTGGTAAATAATTATATTGTAATACCGGAAACTCGTAATCTTCTTTATAAGTTTATTTAAAGCAACAGTTTCTATATATATATATATGGATTACAGATTATGAACTCAGAGTTAACGGGTCAACCGTCTAGTAAGATAAATTTTTACCGCGATAAATAATTGAATATATCTTGCATGATCTAGCTGCTATTGATAATCATTATATGATTACATTATAGGTATAAATAATTTTTTTTTTTTCAATAGGGGCTCAAAAATTTGGTTCATTTCAACTTATCGTGTAGGTACACTTAGTTATATATATATCCCTGCGTTTTTACTATCCGATGTAAGGTTTTTCCTGTTAAAAATCGTCACGAATATTTCCTTGTTTCCTTGAATATCGATATTTCTCTTTATTTTTATTTTTATTTTTTTATTTTTTTATCAAATACGAACGGAATACACATCCTTCTTCTCAGAGCTTGACAGTGCAGTGTATCAGTTGCGTAAAAATTTTTCCTTGAATTAGAATTCAGTCGTATAATCTTTAATATACATATATAGCTTACCGCGAAATCCTCTCGGAATGATTTCATCCGATAAAATGTACGGTTTCAGTTTTTCTCATATTAATTATTTGAAAAAAAATTTTACTATCATTATCATAACTATACCTAAAATGTGTGAAAAATTATCATCCAAGCCTCGATTCTCTCACAGGGGAATTCTGTCTTCATCCTTCGTTATATAGATTACACATTTATTTACTCTTTTTTTTTTCTTTGTTTTTTGTTTTTTGTTTTTACCAAATACTGCAGCCTGCAGGCGGATGTTTTATCGCAGTTATAGTTGGTGGCAGGAACTCGAGTATAGATAGAGCAAAACTGAGATAACTCTGTCGACGAATGTCTCTTGTGTTTCGGCGTGGGTGTAGAGTCGAGTTTTTCTTTTTTTTCTGTTTGTTTTTCTTTTGGTCAAATGGAGGAGTGGTCTCATCAACAACCCGAGAAAACTTGTATATATGTATGCGCATAAACGAATAGAACAGAGTGGTTATCGATGGATTGATATAGGTATGCACTTCCACCACCGCTTATAAACCAACGTATTTATAACAACGTGAACAATGATTAACGGAGTTTCTCTCTACAATCGTTGAAAGTTTTTCCGAATATTTAACCTAGAATGCCAAACGAAAGGGCGATTTTACTCTTTGCTAGATTATTTCAAATCAAATATTATTTATATATCTGTAAGTACAAAATTTTACTTCATATATTTAGCTCAAAAGTAGAAATCATAAAATTCTACTATTCTATTCTATTATAAATTCTACCCGCGATTTTTTATATGATTGTTCACACTTTGAAAGACACTCAGTTTTGTTTTTTTTTTTTTTTTAGATTTTTTCAAATCGATTTAAATTTTTTACAATTTTTTTAAAACGACCATATTGATCGACACAATTATAAAAATCTGAAAAAATTCTGAAAAATCGTGTGTCAGATCTCAAAATTTTTAAGCTTAGAGCCGGAATGGGGAGATTTTTTCTTCATACTGTTTTTAAGATCTGTCCGAAAAAAAAGCATTGAAAAAATTAGAAGCGGGAGTTATTTTACTATGAATGGTTGCTGAATCTCTTTCACGTGTCACACGGGATTGTTGAACAATTTTTCAGATTTTTCGGGACCATTTTACCATTTGCATTTTTTTTTTTCCTTTAATCTGAAAAAATTGCAAAAAAATCTGAAAAGTTTTTCAAAAGTCCGGTGTGACATATGAAAATGTTTCAGCAACCATCCGTAGTAAAATAACTCCCGCTTATAATTTTTTTAACGTTTTTTTTTTTTTCAGAAAAAGTTTGAAAACAGTAAGAAGAAAAAAAATCTCCTCATTCCGGCTGTGTAAGCTTAAAAATTTTGATATATGACACAGGATTTTTCAGAATTTTTACAGATTTTTAAATTGTGTCGATCAATATGGTCGTTTTAAAAAATTATAGAAAATTCAAATCGGTTTGAAAAAAATGTGAAAAAAATAATAAACTGAGTGCCTTACAAAGTGAGAACAATCATGTAAAAATTCTCGGGCCAAATCGGAGAGACCAAGGGTCAGACCCAGGTCGAAATGGTATGGTATGCCCCATATATACTTACGCTTGCGACGATCGCTACTTTCAGGTTTTGAAATCGTTTATTTTACTCTCTCGTTTTGATACGTGATCAATCACACGTCATTGTAAATGCGGCAGCAGTAGCTTACGGGTCTTACGGGTATATATACATACATATATATATATATATATATATATATATATATATATATATATATATATATATATATATATATATATATATATATATAAGAATTATAGAAAACTCGATCGATCGAGATCAAACTAAAGGCTGAAAGGTTGTCTAGGGTGCAGGACGGGGTCGAGGCCTGTTAGTCTATGGCTAGCTTGTCACTTTTACTAAATTTAATATTTCTAAATTATTATCATTTACGGATCGGCTGTCTGTCAGCGCGTTTAAGCATACCTAATACGTGTAAATTAGAGAGTCGAGTGCTGAAACTCCATTGAAGATAAAATGAAAAAAAAAAAAAAAATAAAAACAATTTTAAGATATTCCGGACTTTCACCTTTTGTTTTTGCCTAGCTTATTATGCCTATAGGTATAATACTTAGTAGGACCTTTCATTTTCAAACTAAGCCTTGTTGTAACAGTGACTCATAACTTTTCACAGATAAAGCAAACCAAAAAAAAAAAGAAATTTTTTTTTTAAACGAAAATACAACGAAAAACAAACCTAAAAACAGCAAATGTTACTTAAGTAAAAACGTCACAAATTTACAATCGTCATTGTGTGATATCAGCTTATGGCTTTTTTCTTCTATCTCCAAATAAGCCAAAAATATTTTTCAATTTGAAAGTGATTATAAAATAAAAAATTTATATATAAAACGAGTCATCAAATCAAGATCGTCACGTTATAGGGCTAAAAAAAATTTTCTCTCGGTGTCATGAATTGAGAAACAAAAAAAATCAAAAAACAAAAATTTTCAAATAAAAATTTACAAATATCATAAAAAGAGTCGATAATTTCCTCTTTTTTTCTTTTAATTTTCTAATGATATATATCCTTTACATTGATACATATATATAGGTATATAGGTGTTGAAGAAATTTTGCTTAACGGTGTAAAATTATTGTTACACCGGAAAAAGTATTTCTTGAGATGAATAAAACTTTTTTTTTTATTTATTCTTAAATTATCTGCAGCTGCCATGACTGTTTCAATTCTTTTCTGCATGCATACTGATGCGGATTAATTAAGGTACCTCTATAATATACTCTTCAGAGAGTGTAACGAGCACTTTGCGGGGTACTGCTACTGCAGCAGCATACGAAGTCTCAAGTGGATATAATTAGACAGCTCTCTATCTTGCGTATATACAAGAGAGGCAGTCGTCAACGGAGATAGATGTACTATTCAAGAAAGATAAAGAGAGAAAGAGAGAGAGAGAGAGAGGGAGAGGTCAGGACGTTGCACCGTTGGCTGTGACCCAGTGTCTTCACAGCCTCCAGCGGTCCAGCCGTCTATTCACTGATTCGGTCCTCTGGCTGGAGTCTTGCTGAGTTTGAAGAGAGCGAAATAGCGTGGAAGTGTATAAAAGGACTTGCAAATTTTTCGCCATAAAAAAAAAAAAAAAAAAAATCAAATTTCGAAGGAATGCAAAAAAAAAAAAAGAAAGAAAAAACGTTTTATTAATTAATCGATGGAACATTTTATTCATTCGACTTTTATCCATCCGTTACGACTTTATCTCCATTCTCATGGTTTCCTTTCCGCTCGTCTGCTAACGCTCGTAGAGTTAGCAATGGAATTGAGGTTGTTCTGAGACGGATTATTTAATCACAGAATTATTTTTACCCGTTACTGAGAATCTGATGACTCGATGTCTACGTCTTGAAATGTTTGAAAAATTGTTTTTATTTTTTGTTCAAATTCAAAGCAATTTTGGCAATATCATATCTTTATTGAAATGGATTTTTTTTTTTTTTATTTTTTTACTACTGTCCTACTGACGAGTACGTGATGAACGGTACTCGGGTCTCACAACTCCTTATTGTGTATTTCCTGGATGCTAAATATCCTGCATCGTGTCGTCAAGGACTGCTGCTGTTTGTTTGATCAATAAATTGAGATTTCTAAACTCGGCTAATTCAACACTCCATATTTTTTCATGATTTTACTTCATCTTCTGTTTTCCTACGTTGAACTGATCGTCATAGGAAATTTTCACTTTCTTATTACTGCACCAGTTGCAGAGATTTCCGGTCAACTAAACCCTGGAAAATAACTAGACTAAGATTATTTGTTTATCCAGCTGCGTGGTTTTTAGAAGACAAAATACTTATGCATCTATATAGAAAAATGAATATATAACCGGAAGTTAGTTTGAAAAAAAAAGAAAAAAAAAAACAAAAATAAGAATTTATACCCGTTAAACATTTTCTGATTGTTTCGTTTCATTATTTAATAAAATCGGCACACACATCGCGTCTAGAAAAAAAAAAAAAAAACTAAAAATTGGCAGAAGAATGGACAACGGGGGTAACTATTTGTGTCGCAATTTTACTGCTCCACGATAACCACACAAACTTCAAGTCTCTAGTTACAAGAACGACGGTCAAGCCAAAGCGACGGTCAGCGTCGCGCTGACCACGAACAGATTTAAATAATCTTTAACGAGAAAAAAACCAGGCTTACTAGAATCGACAACGTTGCTTTTTTTCTGTGGTCATTTCCTAGCTGTCTCTATACTTCTCTGTACATATGAATATGTATGTATGTACGTACATACGTACTACGTCGTGTTAGAGTGTCTAGATATTTTTCTTTTTACCATTACCGGTAGTGAAAGGCCTCTGATTGCTTAATCAATTCACTTTAGCGTTACTGTTTTTTTTTTCTTTTTTTTTTTCTTTCTCTCCGTTTTTCTTTGAACAGATTTTCTCATTCATTAAACGAATTGTACATAGTTTATTACCTTGTATAGAAACTGGTCGAATAATGACTACAGGCGCGTGCTCATATACCTCGAATTTCAAATTCGATACATTTTCTAAAAAAAAAACAACGTTTATTAGAGTAAACATTTGCTGTTAATTTGATTTTATCTTCGTTTCACACCTAACAACACTATTTGTAAATTTTCAGAATCAAGTGCCCAGGAAATCGTGGGAATTGATGAAAAAATACGAAAATTTTTGTTTTTCGTTATTATCTCGGCAACGATAAGGAATTTTGAAAAAAAAATTTTGTATAAAATTTGTAGAGCTAAAAATTCCGCGTCAAAAAATATCTTCGAAACTTAATTTTCGTTCATTATTTACGAAGTGACAATGAATTTCTTATACTATATGCATAAATGTATAAATCGGGAAACTCCGTAAATACTGGACGAAAATTAACTTCCGAGGAGATTTTTCGACGCAGAATTCTTAGCTCTGCAACTTTTATCCGAAACTTTTTTCAAAATTCTTAACCGTTGCCGAGATAATCATGAAAAACGAAAATTTCCTTCCATCTTTTTCATAAATTTTCACAATTTCCCAAGCATTTTTGATCCTGAAAATTTACGTGTAATATTTTTGGATGTAAAACGAAAATAAAATCAAGTTTGCAACCACTTCGAAATTTTTTAGGATCAGACCTTCGTTCATTGAACTATACTCGTCTCATAAAGTTGCGGTAGATATATAACATGGTAAAAGAATTATAATGTGCAGAAATCCCAGTTAATTATACATAATCGTAAATTTCCTGTGCTTCTACCTATATAACAGCGTTATTTAAACGTACTACGGATAAGTTTTGTCTATTTTTATTGTCACTTATTGCCAATCTCTCTCAATCTGTTTTTTTAATTTATATTATTTTTTTTAATTTTCAATTTATTTTCTATCTCTTTCTTTCTCGATTTTATCATCGCATAGTTCAACTCGTTTTGTCCTTGGCCAATTGCTACACCTTCGAAGACCTTGCATCGACTATCGATGAAAGTCACCCGGGCTATTTTGCGACCATGATAATATACACCAGGATATTCTCGCCCACAGATTGTTGAGGAAAAAAAAAAAAAATAAAAGAGAAAAAGAATCTCCTTAGCCGACAATAACCGGAGCTGATTGTGTCGTCTTACGTTCTATGAAATCAGAATCAAAAGAATGTATGTAATATAAGTTTCCTATTCCCATGGGGATAGTGTGTATATTTTTAGAACACTGAACAGTTTATAAACTATCCCCCCAAAAAGCACCTCTGGTGCAAAAACCTTTCGCCAAGTACATTAATGTGATATTTCCCACAAATATAGTGTTGCAGCCATTCAATCTACAAAAGTATTGAAATCAATGGACATTGCCAAGTACAATTAAATTTTCCCAATTAATTTCTGAATGTGACCTGATCCTACTTTTCGGTAGGTATTTACATTTCGATGTACACAACTTACGTCACACGTACTAACATGCAATATATGCACTTATCAGAGAAGATCAATTGAGAGTAAAATTAAGAAAAAGAAAAAAAAAATTTGGAGGTAGTGGTACTTGGCGGGCATTTTTGTAATAATTTAGACATCAGCCAAAAATGCCCGCCAAGTACCACTACCTCCAAATTTTTTTTTTCTTTTTCTTAATTTTACTCTCAATTGATCTTCTCTGATAAGTGCATATATTGCATGTTAGTACGTGTGACGTAAGTTGTGTACATCGAAATGTAAATACCTACCGAAAAGTAGGATCAGGTCACATTCAGAAATTAATTGGGAAAATTTAATTGTACTTGGCAATGTCCATTGATTTCAATACTTTTGTAGATTGAATGGCTGCAACACTATATTTGTGGGAAATATCACATTAATGTACTTGGCGAAAGGTTTTTGCACCAGAGGTGCTTTTTGGGGGGATTTCATTACTTTTTGTACCATCTCGATTCAGACTAATTAGTCTTGTTCATAACGAATTGTATAAATTATGTCCTCTGAAAATTGGTTCAAGTTTTCAGAAATGTTAGTGGCAGTTGATAAGAGTGTGTATGAATTTCTATAGAATTGTATTTAAACAACGTTCAGATGTTAGCAGCTGATACGATATATACGATAATTGATAATATCCGTGTTTTAATTGAGTATAATTCGAAAACTACACATCGTACGAAAAATGTTAGGTGAAAAAAAATTTCAGTTCGAAGTAAACTTCAAAGTGATGATGTACAAAAAAATACGACGGTTCCGAAAAGTTGAAAGAAAATTATTATAAAATTGGTATTTAATATTTCTCAACAACCATACGTTTTTTACCATCCAAAAATTATAGAGGATATTCAAAAGAATGAGTACAAATTTTATCGTGGAGCCAGATTTCAGTTAGGAGATATATGAATTTTGTACCGAATTTATTGCGAACCAAAAGTACAACTTTTTTAGCACTGCGAAGTTGAAAGTTTTGTTTATTTAACGGTTTTTAAAGATTTTTTGAGTCGATACGGGCTTTGCGATACAAAATTTTTGTTGTTTTTGTTTCGAAATAAATTCAGTAAAAAATTCATATTTTCTAAACTAAATCTGAGTCCACAATAAAATTCATGCACGTTCTTTTCACACTATAGAGGAATATTCTCTGAAAGTCTTAGCCCCAAAAGACGTATGACTTGTGAGAAATTTCAAAAACTAACTTTATAATAATTTTTTTCCAACTTTCCGGAACCGACAAATTTTTTCGTACATAATCATTTGGACGTCTACTTTAAATTGAAACTTTTTTATTCTCAACATTTTTTTGTATGATGTATAGTTTTCGTGTTATACTTGACCAAAACTCGTGCCACGACGCTCGTACTTTCCTCATTCATCTAGATCCAGAAATATGCATCTGACAATTTGACAGTGACTATTTCCATGACCTAAAAAATCAAAACGCCACTTGGCAGAAATTGTGCATTTTAATTTTCAGGCATTATAGAAACGACTTGAAATTTTAATTTTAATTATATTATATATTATTATAATGTATTATTAAAATTCTTATTGAATTAGTATACCTACTTCATTTATATCGATCTCATAATCTTTAGCATGAAAGATGAGAAATATTACTATTTTTTAATGTCTTATATTAGCTCTTTTATCACGAAGATACGTCTATAATTTTCACGTCGTGTAAAGTGTCGTAGAAGCATATGACATGCAGACCGAAAGAAAATGGCAACATTGCTGGTGGACGACTACCTCGTTCCGAAAGGAACTGACAATGGCAACATAGCCGGTGGGCGACGACGAAGGAAACGGAGAAGGAGAATTTTTGTTGGTCGAACTGAGGGTGTCTGTAATTCGGAAATATTATATCTCAGCTCTCCGTGCACCGATTGCATAAAAATTGGGCTTAAATGAAAGCTATTTGAAGCCATATTGTGAGATAAATATTTGAATCTCGTGTATAACTCGAGTCGGAAGTTATTAAGGATAACACAGTCGCCGTATAGGCCGTAGAGCTCTCATGCGGGTATAGAGACTCGGTCGAGTCTCACGCCGTGCGTTAAAAATTCTTTTTAATGTACTTGGCGCGAGACTCTACCGAGTCTCTTGATATTAGTATATAATCTGCAATGCTTATAAGATTTTTTTTTTACTTCTTGTGCATTCGCACGTGTTCTTAGAATTTTACGAATACACGCCGCATTATCATATATGCGACACACACACACACACACACATATATACCTGGTGATGCTAAAATATACATAAATGTAGATATCTATATATTATATATATATTTTTTTCACCGCTGCAAGAGCTGCTCTTCATTTTTTAGGTCAAAATTAGTGTATCTATTAGTTTACCAACTAAAATAGTTGTACATCTTTCTCTTAATTATAATAAAGGCGTAGGATAGATATAGAGAGGCAGAAAAAGCGCTTTCACCGAACCTACATACTTCCTTTCTTTTTTTCTTTTTTTTTTTTCTTTTTTTCCTGTATTTTTGATCGTGGCAATTTAACGCCCGGGCTCAAAAGGTCGCGTGAACTATGAACACGATATCAAACCTTTATAAACCAGTGTAGTTTTTTGTACGAATCTAGTATATAATAGGTATGTATAAAGTTACTTACACGTGTCGTATGATAAAGAAATTTAAAAAAAAAAAAATATATATATATATATATATATATATATATATATATATATATATATATATATATATAAAAAATGACCCATGTTAGACCCTGCAGCGTGAAAGTGCAGACTACTATTTAACTCTTCGTCTGAACATTATATTTTCTAAATGTCAAAAACATACTTTAGCTGTTTATCCGTTTTAACGTGTTTTCCACACCCAAATTTGTTCCCCTTTAACCCAACTGGAAACTAGCTTATCTTATACATGGGCAATAAAAATCTGTAATTTAACTCCTTAAACTGGGCTAGCCAACAGAGGTGACAATGTTCCTACATATATGTAACTGTCTGTCCGTTGGGGTTATACCTACTTCTACCTAGTTACATATCTACCAACCTATTTCTATATATATACAATATTTAACGTGTGTACATATAAAAATAAAAAAAGTAAATAAAACTAGCGACACGAATATGTTGCTTACCGGCGTCTTCTTCAAACCAATAACGTATATACCCTAAAGTGAGCCCCTGGTATTTAAATCTTATGCTCGTAAAATTTTGAAAGTACGGTCACCCCATTTTAACAATAAAAAGAAGTAGAAAAATAAAAAAGTTAGATTGTAAAGGGTGGAAATATAGTGAGTCAGTCATCCAGGCAACTACCGGGGGCGTATCCTGTCTTTTATTAATTCCTATTTTAGGGGGGAAGACTGTATTGCATATATGGGAACCTGTGGAAACCGACTACTGCACCCTGCTCGTTTGTAGTTTCGTTACAGCCTAACTTATATAATATAATGAGATAAATAAATGGCAAATAATTATTCAAAAAATGGGGTACCTATATACCTTCAGACTTCTTATTTATGTATTAATTATGTAATTTGGTATAGGTATATAACGGAGATTAAATATACAGTTTTTCGGTCACATTTCTATCCACGCAAGAATTAAGAGATATAAATGTCTCATCTCGCTAAGTTGTTGGTAGCGAGAACCGGGCGTGCGAGGTAATTAATAACGGTCATTTGCTTCCTTTTTTTCGAATACCTATATAAACTATACCCTAGATCTGCAGGCAGAAAAGCACCGTGCAGAATGAAAAAAAAAAAAAAATCTAATGGAATGTAATTTGATTATTTTTTTGTTTCTTTCATCTCTTGATATTTTGCGATTATAAATTTTTTTTTTTTTTTTTTTATCGTTATAAAAATTATCATAATTTTTTGACATTATTAATGCAGCTCAGAAACCGTTTAGGACTTTTTTTTTTCTTCAACAAATGGACATACTCTTTTGACAACCAGCTGCAGACCAATACGTGATGAAAAATCATTTTCAAACGCTATCTAGATCCGACCTGCCTGCACCGCAGGGGTCCCAAGCTTGAAGCTGAAGAGATTGAGTCTTCAAAAACGGGTCTGCAGTATACCGACTGCTGCAGTACCATGTGAAAGGGGACGAGACTGCTAGACCCTGATGAAAAATAGCATGTCTAGTTATAGTGTGTTTCTGTCGTTAATACGACATCCTGTTTTCCCTGAGAAAAACCTTGATAATTTTTATAGATCTGCACGTACTGGCACCAACCGTATTATAGTAGTCACGTAGGCACACATCAGCTTATTATAGAAACTCGTTGATTTTTCTCTATCTGTTTGCATAAATTTTATCATTATTGTTGTTATTACTTTGTGTAGAGCTGCGGGTAGTAGGTACTGACCCTCTAGCCCTTCGGACCGGATACATGTAGTTACTGCAGTTGAATGAATTAGGCATTATGGTAGAGCATTGTTTAAAAATTAACTAAAGCTATTTGCTGAGTTGCTACGATTTATATATAAGATTAACGACATCACTAGTTCGATGTTGAAAAAATTTTTAGGGTATGTGTCGGTTTTGTACAAAATTTTGAAACAAGTTTCAAATGTATTATTTGTAAATTAAAAGACATCGAAAACTTGCTGTTTTCTTAGATTTACTATTCTTGATTTGGACATTTATAAAGTCACAAGATTCATGCGATTGTGGGTATAAGAGTTATACAAATTAATATACACTTTGCGAATGAAAAATGATTATCGTGATATTAGAGATAGATTAATAAATTTATAATACTTTCAGAGAAAGTATATTAGGTAGAAAAACCAAAAATTTATGTGTTCGTTAATTCGTAATTACTATTTCATGGCTAAATTTAACATTGTTGATTTTATTATACTGGTTATCAAAACTCATGCAGTTTTGGCATAGTTGTGATATAAATGAAACATCTGCATTGATTTTAATTTCGATAAAGTAGGTATAGAAGATCGTCTGATTTTGAAAAAAAAATAAAAAATATTTCAAATACTCGCCTATCTGTCTCTGACAAAAAAATGCAGTGAATGTCAGTAAAACAGAGTTAAATATAAAAAATGATCCATCTTCGAGTCTCGAAATGGCCGGATGCACGACGAACAACCCGATCTTTGAAAATAGAATCATAAGATTAATCGAGCAGAGAGTAAAGAAAGAAAGAAAGAAAGAAAGGGTGCGGTGCAGCGCAGCGACGCGATGCTTGAAATAAATTGCGAGTCATCAGCCCTGCAGACAGACTGAACGAGATGAATCCGACACGTTTAAATAAATATTTATTTTATTTTATTTTATCGAATTATAGATACGGGGTGGGGGGTCAGAAATCATCAAACTATATTCCACGTGGTGTATAAAGTCCGTTTTGATTTTACTTCTTCGGAGAAGACTATAATCCTTTCGGTATATGTATAGGAAGATGACACCCGGTATCGACGCTGGACCGACTGGTCACCCCTGTTACCCATCTTTCCTCTTCCCCTCTTCATTTTTATGTCTCTTCTTTATTTCCTTGGAACACATACGCAGAATAAGTTAAACACCTCATCCCCTAACACATATCCAACAACACCACCCTACGATGTAAAGCGTAAGGAGATGGTGTCGCGTGAGAAAAGGGCTTTGTATGTGGAAGAGCTAACCGAGGTTCTTTGTACTCCAATCTCGGTCCTGTCTCCTCATCTCCTTCATCTCCTTCATCTTTTTCATCTTCTTCTTCTTCTTCTTCTTCTACTTCTTCTTCTTCTTCTTCTTCTTGAACTGTTAGAGCAGTACGTCGAGTCTTACAGAGATATATATGAATGAATAAAATGTCTACAAAAGTAAAACGGTCGTAAATGCTGACTGGACGAGATGATGTATTTACCTATATAAGTCACGGTTAGGAAATAGAGTTTTAGTTAGTCATACATATACGACTTGAAACTTTCGAAATTGTATCGCTTATTAAGCTCGTTTTTTTTAGAATGAATTGCAAACTGCTTATTAAGTAGAAACAAAGCCATCGTTATGTATACGCACATTGTTTCTAATATTTAGGCTCCGTGCTACATTTGCCAAAAAAAATAAAAAATTAAAAAAAGGGACTTGAGATCTTCATTAGAAATACTTTCAATTCGGGAATTTAAATTGGAAACAAAAATTCAATCCATAGGCACTGAAATATATATTTCTGTGATAATTTGAACATTTTTTAGAAGATGAAATCAGGTCAATAATAATCAATTTAAATTTTTTAAAAAATATAACGACAAAATTTGAAGAAAATTTTTTCTGAAATTATAAGCAGATTAGAAGTCTCTTTATTTCTTTTTTAAATAAATTCTTCGAATAACTTAAGACTGTTAATCTGATCGTTTGGTAGAACCGAGTAGGCGAAGGTAATTGAAGAAGTTGGCGTTTTAAGTGATGACGTCCGTTCGCGATTTATGTGCGGTTGATTTCAAAGAGTTGACGGAAACACTGTGAGCATCTACATCCGGTCTGTAGACGAGATTATAATCACTTATAAATAATCTGATTGGTTAATTTTGTCGCGAAATCTTTACGTCTAGTCTCTAATTCATATCGCGGAAAAAAAAAAAATAAAATTAATAATGAAGTGTATAAATTAATTAATAACCTTTTTAGTCTCCTCATCACTTTCACTGCAAAATTTATAGCTCTTTTTTTTCTTCTTCTTCCTCTTCTACTTCTACTTCTTCTCTTTTCCCTTTTATACATTACAAGAGAAATCGAACCAGTTTGTTCGAAGTATTAGACGTACTCATTTTCTCGGTTGATTAATCTCCGTATTTAATTAACAATTTTATATATTCGGTGATACACAGGCACATGGTATTGAAAAATATTTTTCCATTCTGAGGTAACAAAAATTTATGAATAAATATTAAAAGAAAAAAAAAAAAAAAAATTAATAAAATAGATTAGAAGTAGGCAATCAATGTATGTGTATGTATGTGCATATAGGTAAGTATAAGCTTACTTACCGTTTGTATACAGTCTACTACTATAAGGGTTATAATTCCGTAACACTAGGCACAGTCTGTCACAAAAAATACAATAAAATCGGTATGCATATATCGAAGGTTAGAATTTCAATCCTTTTATGAGGTTCTTTTAGTTTTTTTGTTTTTTATTCTGTAAGCTAGACTAGCCATTCTGACAGATAATATCCCTCTTCAAAATCATTTATATTACTTTAGGCTTCTTCTTGGGTGTCTAATACCTAACTTGAAAAATTTGAGGATAATTTATTGAACCAATAAAATATCCATCGATTTCTTTTTTTCTTACTATTTCTTCAATTTTATTTTAACTTATAATTATTTTAATACACCAGAGTGTATGTCAATCTCTCATAAACAGCTTTGGTTCCGTATCTATACCTATGCGGTGTATATGTCTTTATATCTACATCGGTCGTAAATCTATATATTATACGATTATAAACGAAAAATTAATAATCAACATTTCATCGCCGCTAATTACTTCTAATTTCACAAAATTACACATCCGTATAAATTATACCAAAGTATTGAGTTGTTATTAGCTCTTTTTGATAGCATATTAAAAATTGGGGTCTTTATTATCTCTGGATTTATAGCCGAAGCAAAAGAGTCGTAGTATATGTATAGTGGCTATGATCGTCGAAGACAGAAGATAGTTTCTCTCCATTAAATCTGATATATTTTTCAAGACTAGATTTATCGTAGAGTTGACATAAGAATTTTGTCAACCGCTATATCGTGGCGACAGCTGAGAAAACAGTTTTGCTACTAAAACGTATACATATACCCTTAACTATGTAGATAGATATTTTGTCCTATATATATACATATATACGGAGCGTGGACACGTTACGTTGTCTCCCTGATATGAGGGACACTTCAAAAAAGGATGAGCAAGCTCTGACCCGACGCGGCAGACCTTGACGACATTTCTTTCAAGGACCTGTTGCTCTCTCCACCATGCGAAGAAATACGCATTATTTACAAGATTACCAGTTTCACTCTCGGAACACAACACGTTTACATATATGTATATATATATATATCTATATATATGTATATATACAACTATGTGTCTCTTCTCATATACCTAGTGTAACAAAACCACGAAACACCCTTTGCCCAGGTACCCGCCAAGGGAATTAAAAAAAAAAAAAAAAGAAAAAATGCAGAGGAGATTTTTTTCTTTATACGGGGGGGTTTATAAAGAGGCCCTCCGCGTTCGCATGGAAATTTACGAGTCGTGAAGAAATAAAAAAAAAAAAAAAAATCTATATATAGTTATGAAACGCTCGAATGCCCATGAATTGTTCAAGAGTCTTATATAAGCCTTGGAATTTTTCAAGTGCGATTTGCGTACATGGTTTTGACGAGGGGGCCCCATAGGACGTGGACACTATGGTGAAGTAAGTCCTTATATTATACTACAGGGGTAGCCGAGAAGGAATTACCAAACCTTCAAGGACGATGTGGGGAGGTCTTTCACTCAACGGCTCACGATAAGATTATAGTTATGTCTACTCGCCTCAATTCAACTGTCAGATTCTACTAAGATCAAAATTTTTAACCGAGGGTTAACGACTCCCATAAGCTATCAAACCTAGGCAGTATAACCTAAGGCCACACACATATACGTATGCATCCAAGAGTGGATCGCCATTTCTTTTGTGCAAATTTTATTTCCACCCTACGGTCTTCACGGAGACTTTCAGGAGAGTTAAAATTTTTTTGACTCAGTTTCGATGACGGAATTATTATTATTATTATTATTATTGAAATTGGCGAAATTTTACACGCTTTCTTTTTTCTGCATATATGAAACGTCGTTTTTTGATCCCGTAGCAAAACTATAATGTATTAAGTTTTCGCTCTGAGTAGGTATATATATATATATATATATATATATATATATATATATATATATATATATATATATATATATATATATATATATATATATATATATATATATATATATATATATATATATATATATATAAATATAAAAGATTTCTTAAGTTCGTCTCGTATTACAGAGCCAAAAAGAGATCCGGAGAGGACATTTAGGGTAGAACGAGAAAGAGCGGGAGAGAGAGAGAGAGGGACTAGCCTGCATGGAAGTTGACACCCCCGTGTAAAGTTCGTGGGACCCCATACCGGGGCATCGCGGTCGAGGTCGTGACATACACGGCTTAATATAGCCCCTGCAGTCCTGCGCACCAAATGACGTTATTAATGGCATGGGAAAGTAGTTTATTTTTGAAAACATTTCGAGTCTTTAAATGAACTGGTTCAATTCGCTATAAAATTTTGTGTTTATGAGTAATAAATAATAATAATTTTATACAGAATTACCTTACGTGCTATACACAGCAGGTAACGAAACGAAAGAATTATACCTATAGGTACAAGAATTTTATTTGCACTTTGCTGACGTCATTATTCACTGCATTGGGAAACACCGTTGAACTTGGTGTATAAGATTTTAATCGAATCCCTAAACGATCAATAAGAATTATAATCGCCCGTTTTAATATCCAAAAAAAAATTTCACAGGATCCATCAGCGGGACTTTTTACATAGATATTGAGGCTGCGGGAACTCGGATCGAATCTTATTCGAGGGTATATCTTCGATCTACATATGGGGAATAGGGATTTATCACGGTTCTAGTTTTAGAGTAAAAATTTATCAAAACGTATGGTTTCTAACGGATGGAGAATAGGAGGTAGCCAAAAGAAAGTAACTAAAAAAAATAAACAATAGCGTAAACCTAAACTAACCGAAAACGACCTCTCACTGCCTCCAGTACCTATCTGAAATTTTTTTTTTTTTAATGGGTATCCAATGGCGTATTATTATAAGAACGGATTCCCTGCAGTTCGGCAGGGATATTATAGGGTGTGGTTTAAATTTAGGGATTCTTTTTTTTTGTCCTTTTGGTAAACTATTGCTGATAATTTCTAAGGTAAACAAATTCTTTGTGTCCCATCAGGGTATTGTACTTTGCTATATTCGCTCGTACTAAGGTTGACAAAGAAGATCCCCTTTTTGTGTGATCATAGTTTGCAGGATCGTAGATCATCTAGACAATAAATCGTACGCACGTTGTGTAAATAATGATTCAGAATTTGGACTTGCCAGTATAAACTAACGGCGCTATTCTTCGCATTACAAATTTCTCTCCTTTCACTGGGCCAAATTGATGGATAAGAAAAAAAGCTGTATCATCGTTTTGCCAAAATCAAATTAGTTTTATTCCCAAATTTATACGTTGTTGAATAGATGATCATCAAGTTTTTTTCCCTTGAACTTTGGAATGTTAAAAAATCTAAATTATGTGGCTCGATTAATGGGATTATGGTGAACCATAGATGTGTCTATATTCCATACGTATTTTTCATAACTTGATTTGGTTCTCACGATTCTCTTCTTGTTCCTCTTATTCCCCCTATCTTAATGAAATTTTTCGCTCAATTTGACGATTAGATAGAACGAAACCAGACGGTTTACCATGGACTGTAATTCAGTGAACTGCACATTACACTGCACAAGTATCATTGCAGTATAAGAAAAGCATTTGAATCATCAAGTAACACATGTCGTTTATGAATTGCTTCTCTGTGCAGCAGATCGGACAACGAATTATTATACATCTGTGTATTTCTGTGCTAATGAAACTTCTTAGTTTTGCTCTCCAATCCGCTCCACTCGACTCGTCATGATCGCACAAATACGCGAAAGAAAAAAGACAAAAAAAGGAAATGAAAATAAAAAAAATTGCACAACGTGAGATGAGATGAACTCGACGGAGAAAAAATCACCTATAATAGAGAGTATCGATATTTTATTAGAACGTCTATATAGACGCTCAGTTGAATAAAAAGTTGCGTGTTAAAATCAACTGACATGACACTATACATAGTCCGTTATGTACAGAACCTCTTGTATCTTTTTTTTATTATCATCTAATCGACCAAAAGATTTAACAATAAGTTTAAGGGGGTTAGAGAGGCGTCTTGCGGGGTTCGACTGTTTTCTCAAAAAGTTAATCGTGCGGAAATATCAAACGGGCTTTGACAGAGTTCGCTACTTTGTCAATGCTATACGTATATGTTCTTTAGATTCCATAAGACGGTTGGGCCTGCTTCTTGAATTTTCTTCGGGTCTTAGGGACTGCATAGACCACGATTTTATTCGGGAATCAGGGTCTTCTTCTTCCTTTTCTTTTATTCTTTATATATGTACGAATGAATGTGTGGGGTGACTTTGCGTCAAAACGGGTAGCAACCCCTTTTATAAAGATTCTTAAGCTGTTGCGGTCCAGATGCAAAGATGACACGAGTCATTTATTTCGTCACATAATATAAAGTCTTGAATTTATTCGCGTTTTTCTTTCACTGCAATATGGGACCGGATTGATGTTCTGAATTAGAAGAATACCGGACGGTGACAATTCCGAATTTTAATATTACCAACTCACAGTTTTCAGAAAGAGTATTTCCTCGAAAGTCTACATAGTCGATTTAAAAAAATTTTAATCGAAAAACACCTGAGGCTTAAAATCCAACAGCTCAAGATCCGACGAGCCAAAACTCCAAAACTTGAAATTCACGCATAAAGCATCGTGCTCCTCCATTAGACGTTCTGAGTTTTTGACTTAATGAGTTTTTAGCTGTCCTCATTCCGGTATTTCTGAATTTTAATATCCTGAACTTGAACGTTTCTAAAAATTCGAAATCGTCTCAAATTAATTCGTAACTTTAACCTATTCGTTTGCAGTCTAAATATTCCGTTACTTTATTCATTTAGAAATTTTATCACAAATTTATAATACGACGAGCCAGTTGATTTTCGATTAAAATAAAAATCTACCATAATTCCTTATAGACGCGAAAATTAATAGTTAAGTATATAAATTTTATCTCGTTAATCATCTGATTTCAAATTTTTTTATTTTTTGACGCGTTATACGTATGAAATTTTATCTGTACACTTACAAGTTTTATGCCTATTTGAATAAAACATTTTTTCCGAGTTTTACTGTATTATAAAGGAAAGTTGTACGGTTTGAAACTAAGTTTAAAAATTTTCTTGTATAGTGATAATTATCCACTGTTTACCATAGCTTATCAACGTGGTATGTGGTATGTAGATTTTATATCCTAACTGCTTTCCTGTGGCATAAATAACACCAGCGTGTAGTATAGCCGTTTTCAGAAATCCTTAAGTTATTATACTGATAGCGATGCCTTCGTGGCCCAACATTTTTAGAAAACAAAAAATGAGTAGGTAAACTATTTCTTACTTCCTTTCCAATAGGAAAATATGACCAAAGATTTTCTATGAATTTATGCAATTGAAAATTTAGAAAAATCATAAAGTAATTAATAACTCCCTTCAAATTCCTGTATAACTATTTCCTCCAATTAATTTCATGGGAGGTCATGTTGCTACAGACTTTGCAATTATATACCTGGCTACTAAGAAACCAGAAAGTGCAAGCAACGATTTGATCCAGAAGTAAATATATACATATATATGTATATGTATATAATAGTTTTTAATTCGTTTGATCTGTTTTAATTAACACACAATTCTGTTTGACGTAATAATTTATCATATTAGATTACAGTTCTCATTTCCAGCCACCAGCAGACCACATATATATAGATGTACTATATGTGTATATATATATATAGGTGTATATAACACCGCACAAAATTAATGGAGTTAATTACACGACAGCTCTTATATTTACTAGAATATAATTGTCAGGTAGGTAAAATTCTAACGGTCATAAGCATAGTTATGCAGGTATACGAATAGGTATATATATATATATATATACATTTACTTACCCGTATATATACCTTCTGGCAACCGAATGTTGCTAAAAACAATTAAATTAAATTTGTTCTATATACAAATGCCTATTCGTGTAACGGTTACTTTCTCTCACGAATAGGTGTGTATAAAAAGCACAATTTTCTTCACGTCCCAATTTCTTTCTTTTTTATTATTTTATTTTTCAATTTTTTTATCATAATATGCAAAACTGTAGCAAACAGCATTCAGTTGTCTGTCATCGTATGTGGTTCCGTTCGCGTTGTCGACGTCGTATATCGCGGTTTTGTATACGTTACGTCATTTCCTCTTCCTCGTCAGTCCAGAGTACCATAATATACTTACATACCGTATCATTGATGCCTGAATACTACCCGGAATATTACGTTGTGGAAATGATAAAGAAAAAAAAAAAAAATAAATAAATAATAAAATTTTTCAACAAACTTTTATCGCGCAATTTTCTCTCTTCGGATATTTAACACCAAAATTTTACTTCAATCAACTCTGACAATAAGAATTAGTAATATCAGAAGAAGAAAAATAAACATGGCGGAATTTTTTACAGAACATTTGGATCATCCCGCAACCCTAATTTCTCCAATTTTGCTTCTGTTTCGGATTCTGTTACAATCGCATTCAGTTATTATATTTACAGTTCAATTTCATATTTAAGTAGCCTTCTATATACAAATGTGAGTATTTTGTGTAGAGAAACGCGGAGTTTTTTGTTTCCTCCGGCTAGTCTAGGGTGGTGGGTAAACTGAATCTAAAAATTGTGACATTTGAGCTGTGGCAGGCTCATCTACGCGGTACGGTAGGTAGGTAGGTACCCTAAAAATAAGATCTCATTTAAATTCTTCAACCACCGTTTCGGGTGACACTCTGTGAAATACCGTCCAACAATGCTCAGTCTTTGTACATACGTACAGTATGATGAGAACAAGAAACGGTATGGCAAACATGCTGTTGCACTACTGCGGCGCTTTTATGACCACTTTTTTTAGGTCAAAAGTAAAATTATAACCAGACTACTTCAGTTTTCTTCATGCACATAGATATATATGTATATAATTTTAACGAAGCTATATATATATATATATATATACATGGTATGATAACTTTTTCTAAAATAAACAAAGCAGAAAATTATTCAATTCATTGTCATTCAAAAATTTCGTCTCAAACGATCAATTTCAATAAAAAGGGCGAATTTTTCAAAAAGTATATATATAAACATATATAGAAATTGTTAAGTTGTTCATTTTGTCGAGTTTTTTTATTCTTCAAATTTTTAGCTTTTTCGAATCCTGTTTGAATTAAATGGGGGTTAAATTAAAGGTCCGTTAGCAAAAAATAAAAATCAAAAAAAAAATAAATAAATAAATAACGTATAACAACGACCAACTGTGATGGACGGACGGACGGACATAAATCCGGGTCACTAGTGACATCGGAACTAAAAGCACGCTTAATATTCATGAATAAATTATTCGTCTCTAAGGTGCGGGCAAAAAGCAGTTGTGTTTGCTTAGGATAAGCCTGTTAGAAAACAGTCAATGTACATCCATGCGTTATAAGGGTGAACGGCTGAGCTCCAATCGCATCGGAAATATACAATCCTTTACTGAAAAATGGATAATCATTTATCAAGATTTTAGGGGGATTGAATACCATTAAAATAAAAAAAAAAAAAAAGAATGAATGAAAATTTACAACAGATACAAAATTCAAATATGAGGGTTGTAACCCTATAAATATACACATGTATAGGACATTCAATTATTCACGGCAAAAATTATTCATGAGTATACACCAGCGATGCAGTTGATGATTATAAATAGAAAAAACGAAGGCCGGGGGGGAATTACAAAACCTATATTTTATAATCTATATTAATTTTCTTTTCTGAAAATTAGTGTCCAGACGTAGTGAACTATGTATACATACAAATACGCCTTATAGCATGATAGAGATTACGTATATCTACTTATAGTAACTATATAGTAACTATACCTTCACTTCGTTCGTATCTAGATAGCTTTCGATTGAGCGAACGTCTAAAGCGCTCATTTCCTGTGTGTCTCTCCTCGTCGGAGTTGCGCGTCGTGGTTTTTGAGGTGCGGGGAAAAACACGTACGAAGTACGAGTAGTATAAGTAGTATCACAAGAATACACGCCCTGCAATTTTAGGTCTAACTTAATAACCTGAGCCGTTATAATTCTGCCCAATTAAAACAGAAAAAAAAAAAAAAAATGAAATATATTTCGTACAAGCAGTTTGAATTCTTTGATAAAAATTTTCAATTTACAATTACTTATTTTTCAAAAATATAAGTAACAGTTAATTTATACTTCCGTCTAATTCTCCTGCCTGCAGCGGAATCTTTGCCTCTTTCTCTTTTCACCTCTCTCTCTTTCTCTCTCTCTCTTTCTCTTACTGTCTCTCTTTCTGTCTGGACAGACGGTTCTTTCCTCCACGTCGCGGGCCGTTATCTCCTTCATCTGGGGAAGTAAACGGTTTCCTGAAGCAACGTGGGGGACATATATATATATATATATATACCAACGTAGGCAAGCGCCGTTGCCTTACGATAATGCACGAAAGTTCCGGTCCGACTCCTCGTATTTTACCGCGGGTATTCGTAACTTCCGTGTTGTACCTTTAGATGCCCGCATACGTAGGTGGACACGAGTATAAATATAATACATATTTCTGTGTAATTATTATCCGTTGGATTATAATCTGAACACATATTTGGGTTAAGTTGAGTTAAGTCAGCTTCAGAGAAATACGGGATATTTTTGTTTTTTTTGTTTAAAACCAAAAAAAGAAAAATTTACTTTTTCCCCATTTTTACTAAATTTTCTAAGCAAAAATCGAGTTCGAATGTTTTCCTTTCTATTATAAATACCAGTGTTTCCGGTCGCCGTGTGTCCTCGCCCTAGGGGAGGTCCTCCGTTTATACCATATCCCATATATACCCATACCTCGTTGTGAAAGTTGCCTTCGTCGCCGAGCTTGAGCCACCTGCATATCTTAATCTGTAACTGGTTCGCGTGTGGTGTTTCTTTCATTTTCCATTTCTTTTCTTTTCTTCATTTCTTTTCTTTTTTTTTTTTTCATTTAACAAGGAATAGATACACACGATGGGGTTATTTCGGATGTTCATGATAGTCGGATTAAGTTCGAACGAATTAATTAGAAGGAATAATAAGATTTACGCGTTTTTTTTTTTTTTTCTTTTCTAAGCTAAGATGACAGCTGCTCTGAAAAGATTACTCTCCACTTTGCTATGTGATTCCTATTATACTATTATATACATAAAAGCACTATATTCGTATACATATAAGGACAATTATACCTACTCCAGTCCGTCGTGACCAGTTTTAACGCTCGAGTTTTCCGGCCCGTTAAACGACAAAGCTATGGTATATATATATATATATATATATATATATATATATACGGTAGTCCTGTCGACCCTAACCAGCGTATAACTGTAAAGCTATAATACTTAATACCCACCATATGACAACGGCCGAGCGAACAAACGTCAATTTTGTATAATTTTGATCAAACTCCATTACATTTACATTACTTGTAAGTAAGTAAGTAAGTAAGTATAAGTCGTAAGATATAGTTATATGTGTAGGTTTGGCTCTATCCTCGTTACTGCAGCAGGGAACTTGCTGAGTCTGAAATGGATCAGTTCAAATCTTGTATGTATTTGATAAAACGAGAATATATACGTATACACATGTCTAACAAAGTAGCGGATATGCGGGCCGAGTACCCTACTCAATGATCAGATGTTCGTATATAACGTATCGCGTGTTCTTTTATAACCTGATTATAAGGCGTGAGATTTTCTTCAAGAGATATAGATACATAAGTATGGCGTGTTGTTGCGTTGTCTGAAATGGTAAGAAAATTTTTCTTCAAGGTTCACTATATTATATTTAATTGATAGATAATACCAACATTGCAATATAATATATATGTACATACAAGTATTATATTATATCGAATAATGAAATGTTAACCAATAAAATGATAGAACGAGGTGTAAACTGCGTTTAGAATTTAGGATTTTAAAATCTGACGATGTTTAATTAAATCGAATTTAATTTATTAACAATCTATGAGTAAAATCATACATTTCTCTGTAATAAGTAAATGAATGATTCAGAGTACATCAATTCTGCTATATTGTCATTAGGTATATACTCATATCCGAAAAAAAAGGATGATGTTTGATTGGAAAGAAACGTTTTTGTTCTTTGCATGCACGAGCTGTACCTTGTGCATATCTAACGCATATCCAACATCTACATAAATCTAAAGTTATAAATATGTATGTGTGTCCAACCTGCATCGAAAGTGAATTATAATTATATACAGTGTACCTATGTTAAAACGTTTGAGATACTTATTAATTATGACTTCAGAGTTTGGATAATGCATATTTGTGCATAACTAGGGTATAGAAGATCGTACCTACATAACTATTTTTCGATTATATAATTACGTAGCTTAATAATAAATTTTTTCATTCGATCTATATTTTCGGTATATTGATCTACTAGAATATTGTGATCGTTGCTCTCCGTGTATGTACATACATACGTAACAGATTCTAAAAAAAAAAAAAAAAAAATGGATGCTTGCGATATGGAGCTGACTAAGTAGTATCACAGTTTTACTGCACTAGGCAAGTTCGATGCCCCCTCGGATTCAACCGACATTTTTCTTAATTACGCTGGCTGACTGCTGTAACGTCTTCTCTTATTCTACTTCTACTTCTTCTTCTTCTTCTACTTCTACTTCTACTTCTGGTCCTAGTTCTGCTTCTTCAGCGGCGGCGACGAAACGTTAGACGCATTTCATAGTTAAACACACATGTTTTATCACGCCTACGTTGGGTGAGGCGCGAAACTATCTCACATATACACATCTCGTATATTACATTGTACATATTACAGTGTCTTTTATAAGACTCAGACAACTCATATTAACGACTGATAAAGATGAAGGAAGCTGCGCGTTGCATCTCTCAACATCATATGTATGACGCAATTGTCCGGGTGTTTAGTGTCACGTGGCTAAAAGAATGAGAAAGAAGATAATTATAGGGAAGAAAAGAAAGAAATAAAGAGAGAAAGAGAGAGAGAGAGAGAGAGAGAGAGAGATTAAAAAAGAGGAAAGAAGCTGCAGGATGTCCACATCCGCCATCCTCTCGTTTTATTCTTTATTTATATACCTTATACTCTTTATGTTATTCTATATTCTATTGTATATATGTATATGATACATATACCTACTGCATGATGTTTGCCTTTTTCAAATATCTATACCTACTCTCAGAGAAGGATATTCAAAGTGTAGGTATACATTCAACCGTACAAAACGTCATGATGTATACTTATATCGAATAGAAAAAGGATAGAAGAACAAGTTAGGATAATTTAAATGCAGCGTTACTATAATGGTGGATGTATCTGTTACGATAATGACTCTTAGAAAAAAAACAGTATTTTTTTTTTCTCTTTTAATGTATGCGCATAGGTAAACCGTTCTTTAAATTATATGTGAACTTTTTCGTTTATCTTTCAATTGACGTTCTTACTATTATAAAACTCTGTTAGAATTTAATTAAGATAACGATCTTGTGTATTTATCTCATACACTGTAGTTGAGCAATAATAATTCTTGACCTACGGTCGAACGTTATATTGTTCGTCTTAGTTCAACGTCTGTTTTATAAATAATCATATATGAAATTAGATCGAGGAGACGCTAATACTTCCACCATGGTAATCAAACAATAAATTACGATTAGGAAACGCATGCGCATGTGAAATAAAAACAAAAAACTAAAAAAAAAAACAAAATTAAACAAAATTTTCTATTCTTAATTTTACATCAAAATCTTAACCGAACATACGAACGGTGGTAAAGCCTTGTCTTTACAACGAAATATCTGTCTCACTATTTCGTTGTATGTAACGTAAGCCTCTTATTGTGTAATCGTCACTTCATCAATTGAATTGAAACTATCTTTAGGTATATCGCACATATGTACAGGCATAAGTAAGCGATGGAGTAAATCTGCTTGTATAAGCGTTTTTACATACCGCAACGTAAGAGACGCCAAGGTCTTTGATCTTTTGCTTTATACAGTATATCGATCCCATGATGAGAAAGATAAATTTAATTGAACAATGAATATACTTTCTATAAAATTATCTTATATATGTATACATATAGGTACGTATAAATTTATATTTATGTCGATCGATAAGTTCAGACGGATATAATATAAAGAGGCTTGCCTAAAGTTAATTTTATTCGGAAATTAAACATCGAGTCAAAGAAACAATGGGTCGTAATGATCTTACAGCTGCAGTAGCTCAGTCGCCGGGACTTCCGGTTGGCCCACTGCTTTGCCTGCTCATGTATAACCGTTAAAAATTGTCGAAATTAATTACTGAGCAAATGTTGAATCACACAGAGGAAAAATATAATTCTCATTTTATTTTTACTTCTTTTTTTTTTTTCTTAACTAAAGACAAAGTAATTATAGTCAGACTTTAAATTCGAGTCGTTAATAGGCTTGATATCTCGAGGCGCCATTGACGCCGTTTAGAAAAATAAAAGAAATCCCTCGTTAATTAGTTTTTCTTACAAAAACAAGGAAAAATATATTTCTACGTCATTTTCTTTATTTTTATTTACTATTCTCAGTACTTAATAATCAACCAATTTCTAATACTCTGACCTTGCAGGGCTTTCGATTCGTTGGAATAAAATTTTCATTCATAACTTCGAGACATTGACCATTATAGCCTACGCATGTCTCAATATAGTGTCTTTACCATCGCTCTATCATCTACCATCTCCCACTCACAATCAGTTGATCATTAAGATCTTAATTGAGTGTATGTACGTGGTCATAATACCTAGAAGGCAAGGTCGGATAAGGCTGCTCCTTTTCCTCCGTGAATTCCAAGGTTTTGCAATATACACATTTCAGATAAAGACGATCGAGGGTCATTGCAGAATATACTCATATATATATATATAGATGTTTCACCTCCGTTTACGGTATTTTCCGTGACCTTAGAGAAATTATGACTATACACGAGCGATTGACCAATCAGACAAATGACTATCATATATCATAATATATAGAAAAGTTGTATAAGTGAGATTTATATTTTTTGTTATTATTGTATATGATATACGTAAGGCAAGATAATATTATATCCAGATAATATGGATGGATAATATGATCCAGATAATATTATGATAGTGACACGCGTCACTTTAGCTATTTGTAATTCAATGACTGTAGTATATGATTGCGCACATGAAGTGTCCGAGCTCTCATCTGTCGCGTAATCGTAACTGTTTGAATATTCATAAGAACAAGTATGACAACTGGTAGAAGATATATAACTTGCATAATTTAAATCGGAATTGTTTAGTCTCTATATATGTGTACGTATAATACATTGGATCACGAATTTATATTTACAATAAAATTTTTATACGAATTTTTGCTCACGAAATATCCGAATTGAATTTCTATATGATAGGAAAAAAAAAGGACTGAAGAAATTTGCAGAGAATGTATACCTATGTAATTAGATGAGAAATTAGTAACGGTGTCTAGACCATTATACTTGGAACGGTGAAACAGAAAACGTGCGTTTATAATTTCAACAATTCTCACCAAATGAGAGTTACAACTAATGCGTGAAAAATTTTTGTATACATATATACATTTTCCCTGCGGTTAAATATCGCAATAAATATGCTTTCCAATTTACCAGGAATAGAAATTTGGTTGGATTCTAAAAATTATCATTCTTGTTTGTAAAATTTTTGTGAACATGTAGGTATAATGTCACATGAGGATTTTTTTTGTTTTCTCGGTACAACAACTACGTGCTTTAAAAATCTTAGAAGTCTTTTGTGTAACTCTAGACTCCTTGGTCAACTGACACCGCCGAATTTACGACCGAGACTAATCTGATATATCTATTTTCTACTACAGGAGAACTCTACGTAGAAGATTTAGGCGAGCAAAGGATGGTGACGATCAGAATGGGATGGTTATGGGTCGAGGGTACTCCGATGAGACTTCCTCTAAGAGCACTGAACCTTCGTCAAGCTGCTCCAAGTTTATGTCAACCTCACGTATCCGCCCTTGGATTCACTTTGAGTAATCCTCAAAATGGTACTCTGGCAACATTTTGGGTAAGTTTTTAGTTGAAATTCATCGCCACCATTCCTAGAATCTCAATATGGTAAAAATCAACGACAAAGTGCTACCTTATATAGTCGACATGGAAATGTCCAGAGACATTGATCATGAAGGTATAAAGGGAGATTGTCAGATTCCTAGTCACGTAGTACAATTCTAAATCAATTTATCGCTCCGCGAGTCTGCTTGGCGCGGTTCCTGACCTAGGTGAACGGCTTGAACTTGGCTACCAAGATGCACCAGGAAACAAGCCAGCGTTATTTGTATAGTCAGTATTTACCCAGCACACACAGTAACAGCAGTAGTGTGTAAGTCCGTCTTTAGAATTTGTCCCTGTCTTGGCATCACTCCATCTCGTTTCGCGATGCTTGTCACGTCTCTAAGCAATACCAATTGATGATGATATAAAAAGTAGAAAAATCATTGAGTTAGGGTGACGTACAAAGCATTCTCAACGCATATACATATACATATATATACCTTTCAAACAATGCAAACTATAGAGAGATTTACTGAAATTTTTTTTCCATATATTCTGCCCTTGATGGCCACTATTTAAACCTAGACCAAAATAGCTGATGTAAAGAAATGAAAAATAATATACATATATTGTTTTGCAATTATGTCGGAATCAAAGAAGCGAAGTAATTATGGTTGGAATTTCATAATTTGTATGAATAATTGAATATAATTAAATGTAAGAATCTAGAAACCATCTAAATTCTGGACGTAACAAAAGTAGCTATTCACGTGGTTGAAACGTCATTTATGTGTAATTATATTATTATACTTACATGTTGTACGTAACTTTTTGATGACTGATGAGTCGTATTAAAGATTTGCCGCTATAAGAAGTCAAGGTCATCTGTTCCGTCATATTGTTAAAATGAATGTGTCTACTTAAGTACGTCCTAGTATACATATATCGTATAGCGTGGGAGTTTTGGGATCGCTCTCCCATGACCCATTGTTCAATATCTTCTCTATGTACCCGCAGCGTCTATTTTGCTGTAGCCATATGTGTTTCATTTAAGATGGAAAAAAAAAATTTTGAACTCCTTGAGTCTGACGGGTGTTGTGAGTCATTGTAAAGTAAAGTTAGTCGTGTAGAAAGACCCGGATAACCGCAGATACATGATATGTAAATTTGATCGATTATATAAGAGTCTGGCATTGGTGATTAATTGACAGTTAATTGAATTAGGGATAAATTAAGGTTGAACCTTAACACGTAGGATGTGATTTTATCAGTTGTTAAATTCCTTCGGTTTATACTTGTATTATACGAGAGACAATTATTCTCACTTAGTGGCGATATAAATGACAGATATGCAGGTCGGGGTTATTCGCAGGTTTGTTAATTCGTGGCCGCGGCCTTGTCAGTCTCAAACCGAGTTCGTCCAAGTTTCACATCCGTTGAAAACGCTGATATTAATATCGGAAGCTTACCGAATTCTGCTCATTCGTCGTCATGGTGCTTCTGCAATGTTGAGTAATGAAACTTTCCATTCTTGACGAAATGCCCAGTCCCAATTTATTGTTACAGTTGAAAAATAATTTAAAAGGATAATAACCAAAAAAACAAAAAAAAAACGATTCATTTTCGGTAGATAAATTTTTGCGGAATTTAACTCGAATGAAGTTAAGAATGGACAAGCATGTTATAACATGCATCAAGTTCTCCCACATCATACGATTTTTTTTTAACGCTTTTTCTTAATCAATTTTTCTTTTTCTTTTTCCAGGCTGATACTGAACCAATTTATTGGTCCTGGGTGCGAGCGATAGCTGCTGAACTTGTCCGACAAACACCTTTCCGAGCTCAACGTTGTCTAAATTTTTTGGAAATCCTAACAATATGTCCACGTGGTCCGGTGCCGCTACCCGAAAGTCCAAACGAATCGAGGAGACGTTCTCGAAGCGAGTTGCGTTCCTGGTTCCGTAATTCTTCGTCCGATAGACAGATTAACGGTTTATCAACATCTGAGGAATCGAGACGAAGAGCTAGAAGCGAGCTTCGTGGCTGGTCGAGCAATTCAAGTGACGAAGATGTCTTAGGAGAATTTCGAACAATTCCTGACTGTATTATACCAAAAGAGAAGATCACGAGACCTTGGGCTTTCAGCGAAAGCAGCGAAGGTAGTGACGACAGTTTGCCATGGGGTGGTGGGCAGTCTAGTGTGGATTCAGTAGACTCTGTAAACGGACCTACAACTATTATTCCAGAACCGGAAACAAGGGAAGAAAGAATACAAAGGTACAAGGAAGCTAGGAGAAGAGAAAACGAGGCTAGGAGTCGTAGGGTGGTCGAGGAAGATGCTAGAAGACGAAAAGCAAGAGCTGAAGAGAACAACAATAACGTATCTCTCGCTAAACTTACCAAGGCGTGCTATCCTAATTTAAATTCGAACAAGGTTGAACAGAACAATAATAACAACAATAATAATAACAAAAATAAAAACCAAAATATACTTTTACTGAGCTCGATAAACGGGAGTGAAACTTTACATCAAAAATCCAACGCAACGACGGAAAAGACATCTAGAAAAGACACGTTGTCTAACTTTTCTAGAATATCTCCTAAAACTACGAGTCCTGAAATGATTGATGAGATCGAAAGCCTTGGACTTGGAGTTGACGGTGATAAATCATCACCGTTAAAAAAATCATCCCTAGTCAAAGTACCGGGTAATTTTGTACGTTTTGAAGAACAAAGGAATTTAGCAAACGTTCCTAACTCGTTAAATACAATAAATCAACCAAAAATCGAAACTTCTTCAGCAACTGAAAGGCGAAGTCGTGCCAGGGAACGACGTAGTGTTAGAGATAGAGGACAACCCATGTCGTTAACATACTCCTCGACTATGGATACACAAGTAGAAACTTTGCGACAACGTAAAGAACGACTTGCTTCATTATCCTCGAGGATTCCAATACCGCAATTAACTATATCGCCCGAACCAGAGTCAATTTTAACATCGATAAATTCTGGAATTTCTAACCCCACACCACCTACGTCTGGTATTAACTCGACGTTAAAATCTCGCGATCCGAGATCACCGACGTCTTTTTCAGTTGCTCCTGAACCTTGCGAAGAAGCTGTAGCCAGGCTTTTGGAAAGATGTCAACGGGTTGATCATTATGTTCCAGTTCGTGATAAATTGACTTTATTTGAATCTTTGTCAAGACTTGGTGGTCGGTTAGCTCGAAGTACCGAAGATTTAGGTAGAGTTAAGACTAATCCTAGTCCACGAGGTAAACAACGAGCTCGATCACTTCATGATTTAAATAGAGCTGTAAAGTCGGTGCCGGTTAGAGAAATGTGCAGATTTTTTGAGGGTGATAAAAATTGTTATGATGAGACTGCGAGGACGGCAACAATTCAGAGGGCTAGATTAAACGATTCTTTATCTAATACACGGTCCAGGACTTGGAGTGATGGATGCGTCGTTCCTCAACTTACTTTACCGCCGTTTACGATGAACCTTAAAACTACTTCGACGAAAAGTAGCGGGTCTGGTTCATCAACGAAATCCTCGAGTAGGAGGAGGCAGTATGCGAAATGATTTCTTTCGTTACGGTTTTCTTTTGAATTTGAATTTGAAATTGTTTTTTTTTTTTTTCTTTCTTTTTGTTTGTCAAATTTAGGAGGATAAAGGAAAAATTTACATTTCAAAGTAAGCGACACAGCCACCGAATAGATGTATAATAAAACGGCGTATGTATATTGTTATTATAATATATTATTATTGACATTTAATTATATCGATATATTTTTTTACCCCTGTATACATACATATAGGATTTTTGTATCATTATTGGCTTTTTTTTTTCCTTGTATCTTTTACTTGTTCATTTCCAAAACAGCAGTATAATGACTAGATTACAGCGTACAGAAAGATTGTTGAATTTCTTTTTTTTTCTTGTTTGTTTTGTAGATATAGAAAGTATAGATTTGTACAAAAAAAGAAAAGAAATAGGACAATGATTGAAAAACAAAAAATAATAATAAATAAATAAAAATAAGAATAATAATAATAAAATAAATAATAAACAAGACGCGATTAGTATCAAAATGTGAAATAAGTGAAACAAAAGAAAAAAAAACAAAAAAATAAATCAGAAACATCAACGAATGACAAATTGTTTACGTTATCAAATGAGACTGGTTAAATTTATGTGAGAAATTATTAATTCTAAATTCCGACCGTATTAAATTGTTATTATAATTTAAATAAAATTATATGTAATTATTTATATTGATTATTAACTATACGTATAATTTGGACAATTAGTTTCATTCTAATTTCGGTATATATCGAGAATATTATACGCTTGTGCAGCCGATTGTTGATTTAACAAACCGCTTGCCCACCTTATGTTGAATAAAAGATTGTGAAGCAAATTAATTTCTGTATCCAAGTAGGTCTCTGAGTACCAGATACATACATATATGCGTACAATATATATATAATACTATACATACATACATACATATACAGTGTGGTAACGCTCTTCTAGTTCTTTTCACTTTCCGCGGGAAACTTGTAACTATACAGCGTATATAACGGAGTATAAGTCAGTATAAGTGTTTTTCTATATAGGTAGGTATATACGCTCTATAATCCACAAGAATAAATACTTTGATTTTTATTCCTCACATTTTTAAAAAATTTTTTTTTGTACTATAACTATATCGTTGCGTGTATGGCGGTCAAATTTCGCTATTCAATATTGAGAGTAAAAAAAAAAATGTATGATAATTTAAGCCGAGAAAGATTTGAAAATCACAAAACTGAACAAATTTGTTAATTGTATAAATATAAATTGAAATAAAAAAATTAAAAAAAATTTAGGCTGTAAGAAATTTATAAAAAAAAAAAATAAATAAAAAGAAAATTGAACACACAAATAATTAAATGAATTGGATTTCCTTATGTGAAAAAAAAGTAAAAAAAAAAAACAAAAAAATATTTAATCCAGAGAATATTTGTTGTGTGATCGATGGATATGGTATATTATATCGTTGTATGACAATGAAATATATCGTATAAATATTATAGAATAAATATACTAATTAATGTAAATTGTTTAGTTAAATATCAATAATACATATGTATGTTAAACTGTACAACAATCTTTCGACCATTTAATTCGTTGATTCGTTCATTCATTCGTTCGTTCGTTCGTGATTTTGGATGAATTTTGTTTTGTTGACAATAATTAGCCGACGGTTTGCTGAAGCAACCGATCGCCAAAGAGGCCCTCTAGTCCCTCCTCCACAATGTATTTATAAAACATCCCCGATCACACACGTCAATTTCGTTGATTATTATTATTATTATTATTATTATTAATATTATTAATATTATTGTCATTATTATTAATATTATTATTATTATTATTATTATTATTAATACTAATTACCATAAACTATTATTTGTATTTACGTTTGTTGTAATAAAGGAACGAATAATGGCCGTTACATAAAGTGATTGTTGTTAGAAAGTCACCCACAGCCTTGGTGCATAGCGCACGCTATTTCGTTTATTGTACAAACCTCCACCACCTACCCAACTATATTCACAATGTATACACACGTAGAATCCGCAATTTGAAACATCCATGTTATTAACGCACTTTATTCATAAACATTGATCCCGGCTTTTGGCGTCTAATCTTAAATAAATGATAAAGAATACTCATGTCTTCGATACAAATAAAAGTTCGAAAATTTCATGGCACATTATAGAACCAAACATTAATATCTATTTGTGTAAAAAAAAAAAGGACTAGTTTGGATTAAATTAAACAAAATAAATAAAAAATTTCGCAGTTTAACATATTAATTTGGATAATGTAATATAACGTAAGAACTGATGTTACTTTCATACATATAATAATGAATATATTAGATTTTTTGTACATATATACCTACCTGTCTACATGCATATGCATCACTCGTGATTACGCGTTCTTATACTTTCGTGTAAGAGTTACTGCGGTAAACCGTGACGATTATTTTCCCTTGCCTTAGGCTGTACAAGGCCCTTCCGTAAGTTGGGTGTTCGAAATCGCTGATTTACGCTCAGAAACTGCAATTGCTTGGTCAGTTATTAGTTCCCAAGTATGTACTGGTTTGATTTCATGGTACAGCTTGCGTATCCAGCGTAACTTCGTAATTTCAATCTTTATAAAAGTCGTTGCAATGGTTTATTTAGCTTGCAACCGTTTAATCATCTGTTTTTATTTAATTTTTTTTATATTTTTTCATTTTTTTTTTTTCATTCCTTACAGAAATTCTTCAGGCCGCGAATTCGATCTTTATTTCATTATTTCCGTGCAGGTATTGAGGTGAGGTGTATTAGTTGTTGCCTCGTCCGTATCAAAGAGCACGTATAACATTTACAACAGTTATGCGATAATTGCCTTCAATTTTCATCTATAGTACAACGCGCGGTAAATCTATTTTGTTTTTTTTTTTTGTTACTTCTCATTTTTTAACTAGTTGTAACAATGTTGACAATGGATTTACCCGTTTGATTTTCATGTAGGTAATTGGGGAATTATCGTCATATATGTTACGGCACGTAATCACGTTTCAAAGCGTCAAGATTGCAATGCCGTTATAAAAGTTATTGTGTTAATAATCTATGCTTCGAATATTATACTTTTTACTTGAAATCTCGGAATAACTTCCTATACCGACAGCGAATCGTCATTGAAATACTAATTAACGCTTCTGTAACAGTGAAACAAATTATAAGATCTTTAATCTCTGCAGACAGATTTACGTAGGCTGTTAATTATTACAAACGGTGTTACACGACAGTAATTTATTGCACGCCTTATTTGCTTCGAGCTAAAACATTCTGCAGTGTATATTAAAAATCGATTCAATCATTATCAGCCGCGTATCTCGTATGACAAGGTCGAATTTACATATCAAGTATATAAAAATTCATAAGTATAAAGTACAACTAATAATTCCGAGCGACCTCACGTGCGGCGAAATTGTTCGTTTTAGTATTTTCATACCTGTATAATCGTCTGAACTCTTGCTTGCCACATTTATTTTATGGCCAAACTTTCATTTCTAATTTATAGTTAATTTTTTTTTGAAACAAGTTTATAACACCGGTCAAATTCGATTGCAGGTAGTGGTAGTGCGTCGAACGCATATACAAGAAACTCAAATAATCGGGCCACTGGCCTTGATATCTTATCGAGTAAACGACAGCAACAAGAAACCCGCAACAGGTTCGACTCGGATTTACGTATACGTATAGAATTATCATACATAGACGTTATATTTGTATGTAACAGAGAAGTGCATTCAGTTACCGGCTCACACTGCGATCTAGATCGGACTTATATTCATGCACGTAGCTACCTCTCTCCCCGTTACTTTTGTTGGATGTTTAAAAGTTTGTCGCGTGCAAGACAGGTATTCGCGCCTTTTAGGTCAGGAGGGAAAAGGTTCTGGTTGCTTTATACCAACTACGGTTAAGGCATCGGTATAAAGAAGCGTTGACATCGCAACGCACAAATATATACCCATATCAGAGTTAAACGAATGTAGATATTCTCAGTTAGTTTTAATCACAAAATTACGTTACCAAATCTTTCCTTCTTTTTACTTAACTGATACACTAATCACTGCATCGCATTACAATTAACAGCACTGATTTTCTACTAAATAAAACTAATCTGGAACGCGTGCTACTTTTATTTTAGATCATATTTTCTTCATTCAAATTTATCTAATATTTTCATCATTATTTGTATATTTTTCGCTTATCAGATGAGTAGGTCAAATTTACTTTCGTTTCTATTTGATTCTGTGATGTCAAATTCCTAGTTCTTCAAGTTTCGACTTACAGAAATTTGAAGTCTCAAAATTTTTCCAAACTATATCAAGTGCGCCTAATGATATGCAACCCGTTCGACATTCATGTCATGGCTCCTTAAAGTTGGATATTATTAGGTGCATCTAATACAGTTTGGAAAAACGTTCGACTTGAAATTTCTATGAGTCGAAAAATTGAAAAATCTGACCCGAAAAGGTGTGGTGAAATTTTTGGCGTAGAAAATTCTGCGCCCTACTATATGTAACCTGCATACTTTCATGTAATTTCCTACTTACAGTTGCATATCATTAGGCGCACCTAATTTTTCGATTTAAAATTCTTGTAAGTCAAAATAAAGAATGGCAGGAAGGGGAGAGTGTAAAATAAAGAAGTAATTCATTATAGGTATATCTGAGAATTTATTGTTGCAGCATCTATACAATATTTCTCATTGTCAAGTACGTACATTTTAATAATACAAATTTATTGGGCCTATAGTTAGCAGGCACTATTTAAAATATATTTTTTTTGAAAAGTTCATGCGAGCAGCTAACGCATAATCCCCCTTTCACGATGCAGTTGACAATTTTTTTTCAACTCACTGTAATGTCAACAATTTATAAAAAACGTTTCAGCCGATGTACGATTACTTTCTCTAAATTTGTTTTTTTTTTCAAGTTCTATTCTAGAAAAACTGATCCCGCCAGAAATTAAACTAATTGACGACGTCATGTGAATCTTCAACATGGCGGCTCGCGCATGCGTGAGGTCTAATTTTCGTGGCGACCGATGACTGTCGTCAATCAGCACGAGGCAGCGGTCGGAGTAGGTTGGAGTATCGTTCGTGGTCCCGTACGTTATTATTCTCCGTCAAAAGTTCAAATAGTACCTACATAACCAATAAGGAAAAGAAGAAGAAAGTTATTATTTTGTGCTAAAATCAATAATTAAAAAGTTAAAAAGTTATTTTGTGCTAAAAATAATGATTGAAAAGTGAATAGCAAGTGATGTTATAAAACTCGTGTATAATTTTCTCGACTGTGGTTGTATTCTTTTGGCTTGCAAAACCGTCGCTGATGTGTGAAAAAAGGTAAGAGTAGTTTAATGTTGACATTGTGCGACTATTAGAAGTATAATTCAAGTCTAAGTATGTGATTTATCTCCGCTTAACGGTTTTACAAAAACATACATTTCCAAAAAAAAACATTTTTCACTCATTGAGCTGTCAATTATTTTCCGGAGTTGCCTTCGTATATTATTGCTAATCGTAAGTAGCAAACAATTGTGTCCCCGCAGGACATCATAGTGAGTTGAAAAAAAATCGTCAGTTGCATCGTAAATGGGGATGCATCAGCTGCTCGCATGAACTTGTAAAAAAAACACGTAAAATAAAGTAATAGTACCATCTCGGGGGACCAAGTTTTCTCCACGTTTCAGACGATTCTGAATCGATTGCTCCAGGTAAACAATTATCAGTTTTTTTAAAAGTTCATGCGAGCAGCTGACGCATAACCCCCCCCCCCCCCTCACGATGCAGCTGTCACGGACTTGTGGTGACCGGCGGCCCGGCGTTACTCGACGTCAGTCGGCGTTAGGTAGTGTTTGGAGCAGGTCGCAGTGTCACGCGTGGTTCCGTGGGTTATTATTCTCTGTCAAAATCTCAAGGAGGATATAATCAATAAGGAAACGTAGAAGAAAGTTATTACTCTGTGCCGAAACCGACTCCTGGTATAAATACAAATAATTGACGAATGAATTGCAAGTGACACCGCAAAGTCGTGTCTAATTTAATTCAGAATTTTCTCGAAAAAGTTGACAATGAAATTTTCTACACCAAATTTTCTTGTCGAAATCTCTACGAACTTTTCTAACCTAAAATTCAAAAAAATTTTTCACCAAAAAAAAGTTATGAAACAAAGATAAAAAACTTCTCGAAAAGATTATGTACTTTGGCCTGCAAAACAGTCGCTGACGTGTGAAAAAAGTTTAGTCTTGATATTGGATGACTATTAGAAGTAGAATTCAAGTATGAGCATTAAATTTATCTCTGCTAAATCCGTTTTACAAAAACATGCATTTCTCAGATAAAAAAATTTCACTCGTCACGTTGTCAATTACTTTTGGCAGTTGCCTTCGAATATTATTTATAGTGAACAATTCTGTATAATTTTTGCGAAAAACTATAATAACACTTGCATTAGATTCAATAGTACCAAAGTAAAGCAGCTTCGTTGATTATATGAGCCTGTTTCTATATTCCAAGACAACTTTATCTCAAATTTATTTCTTATTTTTACAGAAGAGTGTGCATCACCAGGTCAGACATCCTGAAAGTATGATGGATAATCAGGAACGGTATTGATTGCTATAAGGTCGCAGAATACAGGGACTTGGGCGTGGGAGATTGAGGTGAGAACTTATTTTCATTTACACGAATCCAAGATGAATCGAAGCAAAAGATGAGATTTCGATGAATTAATTATCAAGTTTTTCATTTGTAGTATTTGATCAGTTTTATTGCCCGATTTGCAGATTATATTTTATTACGAAAATTTTCTGAATCATTTATTTCTTTCTTAAGTAGAAGAAGAGAGAACAAAGAAAATGCAGCACGAAAGAAAGGAAGATGCCGGAAGAGAATCTGATTGCGGAAATCATAGCGTGCAAATGGTTTTGAAACGCATGGGCAATCGAATTCGACAACAAAGTGAAGTTTCATAGGTCGATTATGACAAATCCAATCTCACTGATGTAATAAACAAAAGGTAAACAGTATTTTTAATCATTTAGCATTTTTATTCTCGTTTAATTATGGCTTACATTTTTTTATTTTCAATTATTTAATTATTTGTTTTTCATGAGAGTATTTCGCTGTAAACATTGTTTGAATATTCAATTGATGAATCTTGCTTCCTCTTTATGTTTCCATTACAGTGCAACGGATCAAACGTATGGACCAGGTACGATGTAGGGATGGGGAAGCCACAAGGAACGCTTATGCAACGGTAAATGATGATGAGATATTTGGAATGATAATCTTTTGTTAAATGGTTACTCACACATTATAACATGTCCTTGGATCTTAAATTTTATCATAGGATTGAAATATAGTCGACAAGCAGATAATTCCTCGACCTTACGAGTCTACTTCCATATTTGAAATCAAATTAATTCGTTTTCAGTATTTTTCTTTTCATTTTGCAGATGTGTGTGTCTGGATCGACGGAAAAAGATGAAAACGGATGATGACCGATAGAAATTGGTAGGACACGGGATTGAATAGCAAAGGGGCAATTGTAGAGGAGGTGGGAATAAAACATTTCTCTGCCAACCTCTGTTCTTCTCACAAGATAATCATTTTGATCATCTCAAGAACCAAAAATCAGCTTCATTTTTATTCAGCCCTTTGCAACACAGAATAGAAACTAATGGAATATGGGAGAGTAAAGGTAGGAACAAGATATATAGTCGTTTGATAATCATTTATTTGTAAGAGTTCGTAATGATCACAGGTGTTTTTCACAAGTTACGGTTAACTATTATTTTCAATTGTATCTTATAGTCTACGATCAGTAAGTTTGAAATTTTTTTAAAATTATGAATTGTTGCAGGAGAAAACTTAGGAGAAACGGGGTTAGGACGAAACGAGGCTGAATTCCGAAACGATATAAGCCTTAGGATCAAGAAAAAGAAGAAGACTAACAGGCATCTCAAAAGAAATACTACGAATGCAAAGTAGTCGTCGCAAAATAGACAATGCTTTCAGTGACGGGAAAAAAGATTATTTTCGTCCGCTTTATTGAGTAATCTACGGAATCGTTTTACCAATGTTATAAAATTTGTTCTTCTGTTACCAGCGAATAAACTTTAATCAGAGTCTGAACATGTCTGTATTGTCCGTCCGGCATGGACTCTAAAGTAAAAATATCTGTCGTGGAGTCAGTAGCCTTTGTGGCGCGACAGAGTTTTTATGAGGACTGCGTTGACGAGATACGATCGACAGGTATCTGAAGAGAATTACTTCGGATGGAGAGAAAGTGTGAAGAAGGTGTGAAGGATAGTATATTATTATTATTGTAATATGATTGTCGTTCATATATTAAAACACACATATACATAACACAAAAATTCGACGAAGTGAGAAATGACCGAGTGCTTGTTTGTGTAACGATTTTCTGAGGGTGTCAACTCGCGCGATCCAAGAAACATCCCCGGACATTTTTTCCCCGAGTACGAATTTGAATCGCCTTAGAAATTCGTATTTCTGAAATCACGCGAGTTGACAGTCCCGAAAATTGTTTTTTCATATTAATTTTTACTTTCTGAGTATGTATCGATAATCTGAGAGAATGCTTCCCCCTCCGATCTAAATTGTATTCGGCAGAAGTAAACGTATCAATGATATCTTGTATGCCAGGAAGCAAATGAAGAAACTGGATCAATTGTGATGGATGTTTAATGTTTAATTTCTAGAAATAATTATAAATTATACATTACTTCGATAATGAGTAATATTGTATCATTGATGTAGTAATAAATTCTGAGATATACCAACAAACGATTGCATCCTTATTTTATACCTATCTATTCCTGTCACACTTTATTTCCTGTACCAAGGATATGTTATTTAGATTTCGAAAAATTTTAAGTAGAAAATTGCTCCGGGTATCAGGAGAACATCTGGTCCGAGGAGGTGTGCTGAAATTTTTGGCGGGAAAAATCAGGAGCACGTGTCTAAGCAGGCATGCATTCGTATAGATGTGTCTCTGTTCATGTCTCATTTGATTACGAAATTTCAGAGTTTCTGAAATCTTAAGTCGAAAAATAGCTGTAACATAGCGGTAATATATCGGAAATATAGGCGGAAATATAGCGGTAATATATCGGAAATATAGGCGGAAATATAGCGGTAATATATCGGAAATATAAGCGGTAATATATCGGAAATATAGGCGGTAATATAGAGGAAATATATAATAAATATTGAAATTTATTTTAAGTCGAAAAATTGCTGCTGGTATCAGGAGAACATCTGAACCGAAGAGGTGTGCTGAAATTTTTGGCGGGAAAAATCAGGAGCGTGTATCTAAGGAAGCATGCATTTATATAGATGTGTCTCTGTGCATGTCTTATTCGCTTATGAAAATTGGTATTTTCGAAATTTTGAGTCGAAAATTGCTCCTGGTATCAGGAGAACATCTGAACCGAGGAGGTGTGCTGAAATTTTTGGCGGGAAAAATCCGGAGCGTCTGTCTAAGCAAGCATGCATTTATATAAATGTGTCTCTGTGCATGTCTTATTTGCTTATGAAAATTGGTATTTTCGAAATTTTGAGTCGAAAATTGCTCCTGGTATCAGGAGAACATCTGAACCGAGGAGGTGTGCTGAAATTTTTGGCGGGAAAAATCCGGAGCGTCTATCTAAGCAAGCATGCATTTATATAAATGTGTCTCTGTGCATGTCTTATTTGCTTATGAAAATTGGTATTTTCGAAATTTTGAGTCGAAAATTGCTCCTGGTATCAGGAGAACATCTGAACCGAGGAGGTGTGCTGAAATTTTTGGCGGGAAAAATCCGGAGCGTCTATCTAAGCAAGCATGCATTTATATAAATGTGTCTCTGTGCATGTCTTATTTGCTTATGAAAATTGGTATTTTCGAAATTTTGAGTCGAAAATTGCTCCTGGTATCAGGAGAACATCTGACCCAAGGAGGTGTGCTGAAATTCTGGCGGGAAAAATCGAGTGCCGTATCACATGTAACCCACACGCCATTCGTGTAATCCAACTTTTTGTTGCATAGCATTAGGCGCATCAAAGTTTGTGATTAAAAATTTTTTTAAATTACGTCATGTCTTTTTACGCTTATTGAGATTCACTTACCTTATTCAATACCTGAAATAGTGTCGCAGGAAGGGGAGAGTGGAAAACAACAGAGTAATTAATTATTGGTATATCTGGGACTTTATTGTTGCAACATCAATACAATATTTCTCATTGTCAATGTTATGTCATGTTTTGTACAATTTGTAATTATTTCTTATAAATAAATATGCATATACGCATCGCAAATCATTACCGATGTCTCTATTTACTTACTGCTGTACAAGTTCCCATAGTATAAACAACATTTTGTCGGACAGAGATTTTCCTCTTGATTTTTGTCTGGCAGTCGCGCCAGTGGTTCAATTGCCAGACAAAAATAACCCAATTTCGAAAATTCACGTATTTCTTATTTAATATCTAACAATATGTCTAATACGTGACATCTGCCCCCGTTGGGAATATTTCCAATGAGGTGTCTATCAAAGTCGTCACAGATCTTCCATGTGAACTCTACTCAACGCCCCAACGTTACAGAGTCTGCTGACTGAAAATTGTAGACATGAGCTCAACTTGTATTCTACATGACATCTTGAACGGAATTATTTATTAAAATAGATGCGAGATTTTATTGAAATCGATTTTAAGGGAACTGTAATTACAGACTAGATGCAATACGGCTGAAAATTATATGCTAATACTAGTTCAGTTACACTTCGCAGTGAAAAGTTGTCCAGCAGTCATTCTCCAGTGAAAATCGTTGATCCGTAGAATTTTGAAGAAGATCTGTTGAAGATGGGGCAGAACCTTGTTTGCCTCGTTGGACAACGCCTGTGAAGATAAAAATAAGATAAACATCAAGTACATTGGATATATTAGCTTAACATGTTATTCAAGCAAATATTCTTGACTAGGAAGCAAAGATTTTGCAATTCTGATCATAGATCTGACTCGATGTCGGTAATATTATCGCTGTTCTTAATCAAATCTATTGTAATCTATCTCTAATGATTAATTTCGTAAGCCTGTCTGAACCGTTTTCACATCTAATATAAGCTTTGAACCATTTTCAACAAAAGCAAAAACTCTAATGTATGAGAATGAATGCACTGCCTAAATGATCTGATAATCTTTATCAAAGTAGCGCTTCTGCGATGCAGTTTTTAGAATAAAATAAAAACGGTAATTATATGTTGATAAAACGTGAAATGAAAATGCTGACAAACTATCTTATTCTCACCTGCGCTCCGATGCTCTGTAACCCATCCTTTGCTCCTGACAATTCATACGATTGCTGGGAATAAGTGATATGAACTTCTCTGAAAAAATAATAGAAATATAGAAAACTGAATGGCAGATAAATTTGATTATACATAGGAAATAACGTGCCTAAATTGAGGGAAAACTTCTCTATTTCGATAATTTGTCAACTTTTCAATTATAAATAAATTGATAGAATTCAAGAGAGGTCAATAGAAAAAATTTGATGAAAATATTGTTATCTAAGATATCTCATCTTACCTCTGCATGATTGCTGCAGATATGATCAGGACCTTGGCCCCCTTAGCCTCATCATATTTGGTCCACGTTTTATGTATTACACTGTAACAGAAATATAAAAAAATTGGGGAATAGTTTCAATAATTGAACACTCAGTATCGTGATTGTTAACAGAATAACAATTTACAGAATTATTTTTGCATGCGGAAAACTCATTGTCAACTCGATATCAATGAAGAATGGGCCGAATGATTCAACTTGGGGATAAAAGGCTTGACAAAATCTATGACATCACATTTTTTTTTATTGTTTAAACTGAATTTGGCTCGGTATGAATAGAAATGAAAATAAATTGCTTTTTTTATTGAAACAGGATAAGTCATTCTTCCATCATAAGACCAGAGATTACCGAAGAATTTTTTCAATTCTTACCTTAATCTACCTCAGTCCGTACCCCATTCTTGAAGCAAAGTCATCCTCAGATCCTCGCAGTCCACTTAATTGCCAGGATTCACCTGCTGACATGATTTCCTATAAAATAAGAAAATGAATGAGTAAAATTAGAAATAAATTTCATATAAACTTGATTTTGAATGTATGTAGAAACAGGGTCATATATTAAATAGAACGTCTGTATCCGAACAATTCTTCAATTAGTCGATTAGTTTATTATTATTCAGATTAGTGCGATCATATTATACTGATTATTATTCCATATATTTCTTAAAAAGATAATCAATAAAGATATTTGCATTTTACCTGCTCCAAAGGGCTGTATAATCAATGTTGAAATCCTCCACTTGGTTGTAGTATTCGGTTCGTTTTTGATTCCACAGGAATGTGATTAGCAGATGCTGGCAAAACTTATTATTTCACTGTGACAAAAACAAAAAAAAAAAAGTCAAACATTTATTTTGTGTAATTTTAATGAATAAATGAATACATTGGATTTTAATCTATCGATTTAAAAATTCAATGAACAGAAGTGAAGGAAAATAGTTTTTTGGAAATATTTAATGATCTCTTAATGATTGAACTTCAATAAAAATCGAAAATAATTAGAACTAATGTTACGATTATTGCCTTGCCTTTTCAGATCTGTTCAAATTGAACCAATTAAAAATATAAGTAAATAACTGTGGTCTGATTATTTTCGAATTTTGTCCGAATGTAAACAATATTTGCTCTATGCAACCTGCTTGCTTGTCTTTACTTCATATCTTTCTCGTCGAGACTTTTTGCATATTGTATATAATTATTATACGGAGATCAACAATTTAATCTAATCAAGTCTAAATATAATTTTGTCAAAAGATACACAATTGTTAACTATCTACGAGTAGAAATAATATTCGAAGGAAACTGCTGAAAATAGTCGACGGCGAAATGAGTGAATAATTTTATTTCGGAAATGTATGATTTTGTAAAACGGATGTAACAGAGATAAATTACATTCTCAGACTTGCAATATCAAAATTAAACTACTCTTACCTTTTTTTTACACGTCAGCGACGGTTTTACAGGCCAGAAAAACACAAATTTAGTCAAGAAAATTATACACGGGTTTTATAGCATCACTTGCAATTCACTTGTTAATTATTTTTCTATCCCCGGCATCGGTTTTAGCACAAAATAATAACTTTCTTCTTCTTTTCCTTTTTGGTTATGACACTGAGCATTTGGAGAATAATATCCTACGGAACCACGAATAAACCAACACCCTAATCCAACCGCTACTCAAGGCCGACTGACATTGGCGCAGCCTACGGTTAAGTCGGAGCTGACACGTCGGCCCTCACGCATGCGCGAGCCGCCATGTTGAAAGTCCGTATGACGTCATCAGTTTAAATTCTGGCAGAATCAGCTATTCTACATTATAATTTATCTACGCGACAGCTTTTCCGCATTCGGAATATTTCTAATGGTCATAATCAATATCATCAGGTGTACACACGAGAACTGGGTAAAGACGATACGACTGCGATGGGAAGCTTCATACATATATTTGAAACTTACCAACGTGTAAATCAGGAGGCAAATAAAGAAACTTGATTAAATCATTTTCTTGCAATTCAATCAAAACCGATTTTCAGATAAATTTCTGACACACGGATGGACTGACAATATCAGTATCATGACTCCACGAATTCGATTTGCTTATTTTGCATGCAATTCGACTCTAGGAATTAAACAATGAGCAATAAAATTACTTCTCCTGGAGTATTCGTCCTCACGAATTTTTACTGGATGGTTTATTAAAGACTCGTTTATATTATTCCTTTATTTTTGGCAAACATGAAAATAATCCCAGAATAATCACAGATTGGTATATTATACGTGTTTGGACGCCAAAAATTTGAATACATCTGGTTCGTTTAAAACTAAATTGTCAAGATCGAGGAAATTTGAATCAGGAAACTGATAGAATTATTGATTTATCTGTACAAAAGTAATTTTATTAAAAAGAATATTATTATTGGTAAAATTCGTTCAACATTTACAACAAATTGATCTAAGATACAATAATCACCTTAATAAAAGATGACACACTAAGATTATAAATCGGTGAATGTGTATCAATGCATGGTCTCCTGTCACGCTCTCGTGATAAAGAAGAAAAATTAAAAATAAAATAAAATACGTTTGACAAAAACGATAAACGGAAAACATGCAAACGATGATGATAATAATAATTTCAGGTATGAAATTTCATTCAATAACACAGCATTACGTAAAAATCTGTACTCATCCATTTGATATCCGTTTTAACACTTAAATAAATAAAAAATATCCTCTACCGATCAACATTTACATATTTATGCGTTAGAAATTAGAGTACTTAAAAATTAGTGAACGGTTTTTTATTATTATTAATATTATTACATATATATATTTTTTTTCTTGTTTTTCTTTCCTTTTCTTTCATTTTTTTTCGTTTTTTTTTTTTTAGTTCAAGTTTTTTTCTTTCAACAATAGTAAATATAGTTGCAAATTGGTTGTATGTACCAGTTGTATATACCTATATAGTCAGTAGCCATAAAAAAATTATGATATTGTCTTCGTTCGTTTTAATTCTGAGCTTTTATAATAATAATTATTCTTATATTCATTTCTAAATGTATGTGTGTATTATGTATGTAATATGTATGTATGCATGTATGTATGTATATGCACGACATGTCGTTGCTCATATTTCTTATTAAGAATCAAAAAATTGTATTGATCCTGCAGCGTGTTTTATTTTTAATTCAAGTATTTATCATTAATTTCTTTTTTTCTTTTGTAATTTTACTTTCTTTCTGTGTTTTTGTTTTTTTTGTTTTTTGTCTGCTTTTCTTCAATTTTATTTTCATTTTTTTTTTGTTTATCACTAATTTTGTTATTCAATTAATTTTGGCGATGACTTGGTCCGCTTTACCGTGCGCGAGTTATCGAGGTCAGAGAATTGAGATTCGAATTAAACGTTAGACGTTAAACAGGGGGTGATATTATACCACGAAAGATAATATTTTCATGTAACGTCTAAGTATTCTCCTTGTAGCCATTTATTGCCTCATTGATTCAGCTCTGTTGTCAAACATCGTGTTGTCTGAAAAATAAAAAAAATTTTATAAAAAGTTATAAATATATAATTATTACTATCTCAATGAATTTTTTTTTTTTTTTTTGTCACTCTGCAGCAGAAAAACACTTACGACAATCAGTATATAAATGAATAGAAATCTGTATCTAGCTGTCCCGATCTAACGAATCAAGGGTGTCGTTACTCGATGAATGAGTAAGGTCGCTAAGTTCATCCAAATGTTTTTGCCTCTTTCGTACATTCCAGTGCAAACATTCCGCCAGAGAATCAAACCAATCTGTGATTTGGTCTGCGGCGCAGATGCTGGGTACCGGATAAATCGAGGTTGTCACTCTCAAGCTGTTGGCCAAGAAATAAATAAGAGTAATGTAATATTTGCTGATTGAATTGTGCGAATTTTTTTTTTTTTTTAATTCTATTCTTCAATTTTTTTTTATTCTTTTTGAAAATTCTATAAGTAACAGAACATCACCATCACCGTTTCATCATTATCACACCACCACCAATTACAGATATACATATATATATATATATATATATATATATATATATATATATATATATATATATATATATATATATATATAATATTTATATGGGTATATGAAACAGTACAGTTTTTAGCCCAATTAGTAACTATAATATTATACCACCACCATTACCAACAACGTTGCACAGCAGTCTCGACAGCCCACGTCTCACACATTAGTAAATTAAAATACATTTATTTATTTATTGTGTGAAGGTATGGTTTTTGTGTATATGGTAAAATACGTATCAGAGGATGAATTTAATCGCGATAAAATGATGACGAAAATGAAAATGAAAAGAAGGCAGCTAGTCGACTTTCGTGTCAAAACTTAGCAATGATTATAGAATATGATTTCGAGAAAAAAGCACCTTTTCGTAAAAATTATTTGAATGGATTGAACGAGGTAGAAATTGATTGATCAAAGCTGATAATAAGATTTAAAAATAAAAAAATAATGAGAAAAAATAAAATAAAATTTTTTAACAAAAATACAAAATGAAAACATGAAGTGGGAAAAAAATATCTATTTTTGGGACAAACCTATCCCCAACTCGAAGTTCCTGCTGGTTACGTCCATCGAAGGAGACGTAGGCTGTACTGCGAGCCTCGCTGTTGGCCATAATCTGAAAAAAAAGGACAAATATTGTCCGTTAAATAACTTTCGAAAAATTATTCATTTTACCTGTCTCCGTGAAATAGTTCCTGACGATTTCTTCCGTCAAATGATACCCAGGACGTGTTTCTGCTGTCTGGTGATACCGATATCTGAGATAACGTTATAAATCAAATCTTTCAATCTATATATTACACGTCATAATTTCAATTGTAAAATAATATTATGATGTATAGAAGATAGTTATATCTGATTATGGTGATTTTGAGAGATTTAATTTCTATTTTAAATAACTATAATAGCCCTGAAATTCTCATAGTATTTTAAAAAATAAATAAATAAATAAATAAAAATAGAAAAATGGATACATATCGTACATATAGTTTCAGAGATATCAACGCGGTTTAATCAGCGAATTTTTTACTTATTTCTGACAGATAAACGCTGTCGCGTGATCTCAGTAAAAATAAAATAAAGATGTTTTATGTTAATTAAGATAAAATGTATTTAATAAAATGTTTCTTTTAATTTTTTTTTTTTTAAATAAACATAATGAGTGTTTACGCGATTTAAATCACGTGAACGTATAATAATCGCGGTTTTTAAAACTTTCTATAGAGTTGTTCAACGGTCAACAAGTCCTGGCGATAATATAAATTGATTTTCATTCGATATCTCCGACATGAGGAACGATAAAAAAAATATATATATACTTATATGTATATAGATAACTTATATGACGCAATACTCCGCCTTGACCCATTAAATATGGTTGAAGCAAAGTAATCATTAATATAATAAAAAATAAATAAATAAATAAATAAAAATTACATTAAAACAAACTATAACAATTCCTCGATTAATTTCACGCTCCAATATAATTGGATACATAGAATTTACGTGTCAAAATATGTATATCTATATGCTGCAGGGATAAATATCGTATAATAAGGGGAAGAAAAACCAACATGAAGATAAAAGAAGAAGAAGAAGAACTATGGGGTATGAATTATAATAATAAACCGCTTCAACTGCGTCGAGTATATACTACTTACGCATAATAACACATAATAACCATCGTCAGAGAGAGAAAAGTTAAAATGGAAAATAAAAAAAGTAAAAGAAAAAAAAGAGTAATAAAAAAATAAAAATAAAAAAAACTTCCTTTTCTCGTACAACGCGAATTACGTATAGGTATGTGTAACGTACTACTACATACCTTGAGTTCAACTCCAGCCGGTACTACGATCGGCCTGAAGGACAGAGAATGCGGACAAATGGGGGTGACCATGATGGCAGGAACCGAGGGATGAATCATGCTGGCCCCGGCAGCAACTGCATAAGCCGTCGACCCCGTAGGTGTGCTAACGATCAGACCGTCTCCTTGGACGCTGGTAACGTGTTTACCATCGATGAATAGATCGATATTTGAGAGGTATGGTGAAGGTCCTCGATCGACAACCACTTCGTTAAGAACTAGTAGATTTGTCGGCGGTTTGGCAGGCTGACCTTCCTCACCTTTTCGTATAATTATGCAACGGAGACGGCTTCTCAGAGTCAGAGCCGCGTGACCTGATGATTCAGAAAGGATTTAGTCCCTCGAGATTTTTAATACATGCAGTATTTTTTTTTTAAATATTTTTCAGGAATTACAAGAGGGTTTAGATATTTCGATAATTTCGGCAAAAATTAATTCACCAATTCCGAAAGTTGGATCACGCGATTTCTTAATATATAATCGATGAAAAATTCTTCAATTTTACACATTGTCTACATTTGGTGAGATCTAAAAGCTGGCATTATTTAGCCCAGATCCAATATTTTAGTTACAGCATTTTTCGAATCACGACTACAGATTATTTCAAAAACCACGCCTATATATTTCGAAAGAAATTTTTTGAATCATTAAATTAATAGGAAATAAAATGAGCATAAATTTCGCAGAAATATTGTTAAATGTAATTATTTCTTACTCATCATTTGATGAATACTGCAAATCCGAAAAAATTGACATACTGATCCCGCAGCCGTTTAAATATCATGAATATTATAATGTGTGTAATTATTTTTTCGAAAACTTATAGAATTCCAAATTTCTCATAGTTTGAAACTGCAATTTAAATATCGAATGAATTTCTAACTACAATTTTTTATTTATTTTTATTGTTTTCTATCTTATAAACGTTTTTACAAATTCGATCAAGCTTTGCAAATCTGTGTCACGCAGACGTAAAAGCTTAAAAGGGACGTTGAACTGTCTTAGACACCTGTTGCGATCCTCAGAGTAAAGCAAATACAAAATTTTTTTGAATACGTAGAGGGCTTATTCTGATTTTTTTTAAATTTCATATCAAATAGGACTGCAGATTGATTAGAAATGATAAAAAATGTATATTAACGTTATTCAGTGTGAGCTTACCTTCCAAAACGTTGGTTACTTGTTCCTGAAAGTTGTCAAACTCGAATGGTGTTAGAAAACCGAGTGAACCCAAATGGAAAGCCATAACGGGAGGCACAGATTGTTGAAATAGTAGACTGGCGTAGAGCAGCGTTCCATCACCACCAAGGCAGACGATAAAGTCGATACGGTCCTGCAGAGAATCTCTTTAAAATCCGAGAAATTTTGTAATTAACGATTCATCGATAATCAAGTCTACTGTAGACAATTAGTTAATGAAACGTTGTTCAAAAAATGACCGGAAAAAATCGAGGAATATTTCTAACAACAGCAAATATAAAACAAAAATTTAAAAACCTGAAGATCATCTGTTCCGTCTCTGAATGTCTGGAGTCTGTCTCTCACTCCTTGGAACCTGGGGTCTCTGGCCAAGGCCGGGTCTTCCAAGACAGAAGCTTCGACAAAAACGACCATCCGTTTCTCCTTAAAGAAAAAAAAAAAAAAAAATACAAAATACAAAAACCCGTTGTTTAAAATTCGTGAACTTGTAACATAAATTTTTCAGTTTACTAGATTCTCAGTTTACCTCGATCAGCCATGTGACGAGCTGTACAAACGGTGGTAAGACTGACGAATCGCGAACCTTTTTTATCACGAGTACGGTCAAGGGTGGTTTGTACCAGGTCAGCCTCTGGGAGGCAGGGTCTTGAATCGTCCTAAAAACCGAAATGAATTGATTTATAATTAGATGGTATTATGATTAAGATAAACATCGTAAGAAGGTTTGATACCTGTAACATTAATGGAAACAGATTAAACCAACGTCGACCACGAGTCTATATACTCTCGTATGTAAATTACCGACTGGTCAGTATAGTCATAATGTGACGTATGGATTAATGATCACGTGACGGTTTCCGGTGAGTAGCAAACAATGTATAACTATAAGCGTCCGAGCAAAAGTGGAATAAATTTTCTCTTCCATTATTTTAATTTTTTAATTTTTTTTTTATTTTTACTTTTTATTCCTTTTAAAGTTATAAGAATGAATTGTGTCCATTCCCAAGTGCATTGTCACCGCTTTGAATTACGTCATGAGTTCAACTAAAACTATCACTGATTTTTTATCGTCAAATGTATTATGCATAATACATACATAATATGTATATTCACCAGTATATATGTATACGTAATCTTGTATGTTGTAACTTAAACTGTGAAGAAAAAAATATATCATTTCCCTGGAATCCCCCGGCTTTTACATAAATTATTTTAATAAATATTTTATTTTATTATAATATGTGTAAAAATAATTCAATTGTCAACGATGTAGATAAGGTAACGAACCATACGAGGTTACCTGAGTTTATCCGTAATTCTATTTGCCTGTAACTATACATAGAATACATATGTAATAAATAGTAATAAAAAATAAACTTAAGAAATAAATTTAAAAAAAAAATAAAAATAAAATAAAATAACGGTAAATGTTATATATGAGCTAGAAATAAAACGCGTATAGACTAATGGATGTAGATTTTTTGCTAATGAGTATGTAATTAACGTCCGCGGTAACCGGTGGTTATAGTTTGTAATTTAAATTACTACTTACTTTATTCTTGCTTTGTCATTATTCAATAAAGTAACTTGAGGAATTTCTAAGAACTGTTTTTTTTTTTTGTTTTTTTTTTTTTTTTTTTATTATTACGAAATATCTACGTCTTATATAGTTTGCAACTATTAATCATAGAGTAATTTGAGTATAAGATCTACCACCACGATATCTTAATTAATGAAAAAATTATTACTCAACGATCTTATAGAATTTGAAAATTCATATTCATATAGAAAAGCCTATAGTCTATCAAAAATGATGAAATAACTGTGTCAAATTCAGAAATTATTTTATGTACAAAATTTTAATGAAATAAAAATCCTTGAATCGTATAAAACAATGTGGATTATTATTTCCATACGATGTGTTAATCATCGTGAAACGCGGTTTAAACTATACAAGTATATAAACTAGAATGGAGATTTTTCAGTGTTAAAAGTTCAAGGCTTCGTGACATTCGCCATAAAAATTTATTGTTTCACTTATACATAAAGATTTTGACGAGCTATAGTTTATATTTGCTTAAAAATTTAATTACAGCGATCGGTTATAACGATTTTAATAATCAAACGTTATCATCCAATTTTCGACAGTAAATTTAACCATTCGGAAGTTAAAACAATTGTTGTAATATACGTGGTCCATATAAGTATGTAGAAAATATACTCCGGCATAGTCATGCTCGTAAATTACTATTATTTTTAATTTTTTTTCCACGTTGTAAAATTGTGTATACGTTATCATTTTCGTACTCATTATTTTCTAAAATTGAAACAAAGGTGTTCACCTTGAAATACGTATACGTACGTATATTTAATATTTAATTTTATGAAAAAATTGAATTTATATTGCCCATTTCAGCCCGCTAGAGCTCGTCATAATCTCACGTTAATAATCGCAATATTTAATGAATTTTAGACTACGGCTAATTAGCACAAGATTCGATGTACAGGAGCCGAATTGAAGTTCCGAACGGTAAAAATTACGAATTTTAATATCACCGACTAAAAATTTTTAGAATAGGTACTTCCGCGAACGTCGGCATAGTCGATTCCAAAATTTTGAAATCGAAAAACACCAAAGATTAAAAATTGGGACAGCTAAAGATTTAAAGATTGATCAAAATTTTCGGATTCTTTGACTTTCGGAGTTTTTAATCGTCTCAAACGAGTTGGAAATTTTTACCGTTCAGAGCTTTGAAAATTTAAAATACCAACACGAGCTGGATCTAGATCGTCAATTTTCTGGTTTGAAAGTTCTTTGAATCCAGTTAGAAAATAGAAAAGTTGACAAATTAATTCTAAGCTTTGAAAAAAACTTTGTATATATATATTCGATCCACTGTGTCGGTCACAATTCCTCTCGCTCTGAAATAAAAAAAATAAAAAAAAGTCGTTACAATGAAAGATCATCATCACGTCTCCATTACTCTTCGTTAATTTCGCATAAATATCTTTACAACAAATGATAGACTCAGAGGCCTTCGTCTCGAAGGACACGTGAAGAGACTAAACGAGGTCCGGACGCGTTTCCACCAATTATAAGGTACGAGCAATCGCTTGAGGATATTAACAAAGTCTTTTTTTTTTTCTATTAGTTTTATTTTGCGCTTCTCACGATCAGATCGACGGAAGTCATTTCTACCTTGCTGCAACTGTAAAATTTGTGATTTAAATCTAAATTACGAACAGACACTTAAGCTTCGTTATACAAAAAGTCATGGGTTATAAATTTATTCAAAAATCAGTTCATGGAGTAAGTCAATGACCGAAGTTACTGTTTCAATTAAAATACTTATATTTTAGATCAGAATAACCTATTATGACCTTTTGCAACGTTCTACGCAAATTGTGTATATCGATTTTGGAAATACGACTAGGACTATATTGCTTTATACTTTATTATTTAGCGGTTTGAAATCGATCGATATAAACGTGACATAGATGTGTACGAAAGAAGTTAAACGTATCGTGATTATGTATAGACATATTATAAAATATGGTATATACAAATATTGGCAGAGACTTTGAAAGAAATAACCGGATGTAAAAATGTGAAAAAAAAACTTTGAGATAAAATGACGAGTTAAATCGCATCTCTTGTAATTATTTTAATAGAAAATCTGAAACTAAAATTTCGAAAATATTTTATAACATATTAAATATACCTGTAAGATACTCAAAATTCATCGACAACGATGAACAATTTTTTTTTTCTTTTATCCATAAGAGAATCAATATGATCGATGCTGATTCATTTGAAATATCGAGAAAGTGCAGTTCTGTGCATAAAATAAGAGAAAAAAAAAAATAAAACAAAAATAGAAGAAATGAAAAATCCATTATACTTGCATTCGTTGCGTGACAATCACGTGCAAGCAATTCAAGTGCATTAAAATCCTAGAAATGTCACAGAGGTTAGAGAAGTAAGTCAAATCTTTGATAACTGGATTATCTTATCTTTAAAGTCACGTTCGAGAAGAGAATATATCCAAAGTCGATGATCTTTGACACGTGGTGTTTAGCTGGAGTGGCAATCGCGTGACCGAGAGAACAAGTAATTATTTTTGTTATTATTTTTTATTTTTTAAATCGTTGTTCCTAAATTTTTTGGAAACCAAAAAAAAAAAACGATTGGGCACAAAATACTTGACGTTAAAAATCAAGACAATCATAAATTGCCCACCTGACAGACGGAGTCCCCACCATGATGTCCACCAGCGAGAGTCGTGGCCCTACTGCCGCGAGCGAGGAATTAAGTCGCATTTTTTATATTAGCAAACAATCCACCATATCGCGCATGCGCCTAATTTACAACTGAGGAAAATTCATTTTATTCTAAGTACATACATACATATCTTGTATGAGAATAGCCGGAAACTTGATAAGCACTTAATCGATAATCTAGATTAAACAATGCTTGCAGCGAACGTCTCCAGCTTCCTCCTTGTTGTGCAGTACGTCACGGTAAAGATTACGGTTTACGTCGAGACTCATAGATTATTGGAAAGTCTTTTTAAACAAATCGAAAAATATTTTTCAAATTTTTCAAACAATATACTCACATGACCATGGCAGAATTCTTCATTATTCGACCGCATGGCCCAAACTGTTGAATGGGACTTGGAGCATTGAGGCTTCTTGTTCTCCTGCAACAGAAACAACAAATATTGTTACTTAAAAAAAACATTGGCAATTAAAAAAGACTAAACTCGTCTGAGAGATGTAATGACCGTATAAAGTATAGGAAGGAAAAGACAATATGACAGATATATGTATCAGATAGAGACGTTGAACTGATGTGTAATGGTTTGTATAGTGAGATTGAAAATCGAGCTATTATCGGCAGTGTTTTAAATGATTCAACGAAAATAATTGCACAATATGTTTCAATAAATTTTCAATGCTTTGATAGGTATTATCAATTCTTAAGAGCACGTGATATATAGACATGCACGTATATCGATGAATCGAATGACGTATGAAAAACGAACAGTGAACGTCTACAGTGTTATAGGCTAAATTAAACAATCGATTTGAAAGCTTGATTGTATTGTTTTGTTTTGATTTGTTTTATTAGACGAGGGCAACTATTTGCGTAATATACATAAAGATAATTAGATGAATTTAAAAATCATTAGGGAAATATCGAACGACTTAGTTGACCTGTATAAGATTAAATTCAAGAAAAACAAAATAATAAAAATATATAAGAACCTAGTTCAAAATCTGGTGAAGAATTTTTTTAATCGAAGAATAATTTCAAATTCTGTATAAAAACCTTTGAGAAAAAAAAAAAAAAAAACAATAAAACGAAAAGATGAGCTCTGATTTTTATATCGCAGATTTATTTTTGCTATAAACTTGATGAATCACCCAAGAATTTTGTACATAAATTATTTTTGCGTCTGTTTATCCCGAGATAAGCGATTTTACTTTATGATTACTAAATTTTACAGAACTGACCGTAATTAAAAAATTTTTTAATTATTTTTTTGAAAGGTGAAACCAAATATTAACAGTCGAAAATTGGCCAGCAGAGAAGTTTTACTCGTAGAATAATTTTTTCTCGAGTATTAAACCTGTCCATATCACCGTGCAAAATTTCAACGCACGTTCCAGAGTGATAATTAATTTATCCGATGATGATGGGCTACGTCAGCGTCAATTTTATCATTCAATAAACATACTAGTAAATTTCATCTGTTATGTTACGATCAGATTTGGTATATAACATCTTAACTGGTATAAAAAAAATTAGTTTCTTAAAAAATAAAATAAAATAATAATTATAGTAACTTCTATTTATTTTCTATTTATCTTAACGGATACAAATGTCTGATGCGACTAACAGCTTTTGTGGTTATACAGTGAATCAGATATGTGCAAGTAATTTTCATCACCGAATGAATAATGGAAATATTTTTATTAACAATTCGTATTCGAAAATTGTAAAAATCTCATGTCGACTAAAGTTTTGAGTGTAACATTTTTCGAATTGAAATATTGACACGTAAATTTAATAAAAAAAAAAAAACATTTTAGAAATAATGATCGTATCGAAATGAATTTAGTAGGGCTGACTTATCAACAATGATAAATCTTCTCTGAATCATTATCCGCTACGTAGCGTCATTTTCAGACAGATTGTATATATACATTCAGTCTACAGCAGTCAACGCAACTACAATATTGTCACAATTACATCATGTAGATAATGGAAATCCTTTTTCCTTACCAAAGTCATAAAGTCACGGGCGCGGCGTAGTCTAATATATTCACACACATCATACCTACGCGTTCAAACAGTAATATCTAAGATTCACGACAAAAATTTTCTCCACGGTTATCACTATTCAGATTAAGAATCTGACAAATCAATTTTTTTTATTTTCTGCATACGGTGGGTATATAGAGCGTATAAAATTTTTTTTGTTAGAATAGAAATAAGGCTGTTCATCAAAACTGGACTACTATGTACTTGAATTTCTATTTCATCTTTCGATAAGTCGATGTTTTTTATTTTCTAGTTTAGTAATTTGGGACTAATTATCTTCAAAACAAATTATAACGTATCTAGCGTATCCTCGATCCTATCGATGAGTAGAGATTTAAGACTACCTGAGAACCCTGTTCCGAGGACATCGTAGTGGGAGTTTGGCCAGGCCATTCTCCAGCTGATCAATCTCGTATGAACTGCAGTCTGCATGTCCATTGGTTTCGGCTACTCTTAATGGAGGTACTTGGTCTCCCATTCTATGTTAAGTTACGATAAAATGTGAAACAAGAAAACGAAAAAAAAAAAAAAAAAAAAAACACGTTTAATTGAATAAAATAAAATTCAATTCACTTATGACGATTCTTCAAAAAGTTTGATATCAAACCACGCCTGAAGGTCAAAATAAAATGAATCAAAAAAACACTTTTTTTCACAGAATATTTAACGATAGGTCTGTCACAGTTAATTACACGACGTTGAATGCGTATACGTACGGATTATTAATGTCTGCGATCAAGCTCACTGTGATCGTTGTAGCTACAAAGTTTTAAACGAAAACCAAAAAATCCTATGAAATTGTCAACCAATTAGTCAAGCGATGTTAACGACCAGTATTAGTGGAAGTTTTTACAAACGTGGAATTTCACACTGCGGTTAAGCTTATCGATGTGTTGCTTGACCAGAACTTGTATGTTTACCACTAATGTTGCATACCAAATAAATTTATTAATATTATTAACTTTTAGGGTAAACGTTAAGATTTACTGCAAGCTCCGATTTACACACTCGGTTGTTTCCTCTGATGATTTAACCATTTGAGCAGGTCATGTGTGGTCAACAGATAGAATAAATCGAATACGATTATATTATCTGCAGTAATGTTCGGATTTCGAAACATAAATTTTACAAAATTCGAATTTTATAGAGAATACGAAGACGTGATACAATTTTATTTCACTGCAGGATTTTATAAGCGTTTTTAAATTCGAAGAAACACTTTCTAAACTAATTAACATTGAATTAATTTTTCCATAGTCATTGTCAAGCAAAACAAGGAATGACTCAATCACACTCTGCACATCTGTAAATCAACCTCGTAAATATGTTTAATAAAACCGATAATTGAAGTTGAAGAAACTGCAAATAAATTCTTGAAAATATTCTCAGGATTAAAACTGATCACCAAAAACAGTTCACTTCATAGGATCAACAAATTATATCGTAAAGTTCTGTACGACGATCTTTCACTCGATAATTGACAATTCGATAATTAGATTAAAATTATAAATTTATAATTAAACGAATTAAAAACTGGCAAAAGCATGATAAAATCGGCTAAAATAACCGGACGCGACTACTTGGTCATTGCCTATACCATTCCGGTCTGACGATGAACTGAGGTGCCGGGCATCGGTATACCGATCTCGAGGACGTAGGCGTCGTCGTCGGCAGCGGGGCGTCCTTGAGAAACCTTGGGACCGTAACCAAAGCGCCAATCACCTTCCCAACGAGACATCGCGAAAGCTAATATTCGTTTGTGGTATTTGTACGTGTGTATCCGTCTCTGTGTCTTTGTGTCTGTGTTAAGAACTTACAGGGAAAAAAGAGAGCTCCCTTTCCCTAAGGCCGAAACACTGACCACTGACCAACTGACCACCAGTCCAACGGAAACTTGTAGCAGGAACGCGTTTCACTTGAGGGGAATGCGTCTCTTGTTGGGTGTGGACTGACTGACTGACTGACTGACTGACTGACTGACTGACTAACTGACTATGGTAGTAATTTGCCTCGGAGCGATAGACAATTAAGAAATTCCTTCGGAGAGGGACTCCGGTGCCCCCGCATTGGACACGCGATGATAAGGTTCTTTAGACTTTATTTATAAGGTTTATAAATATTATGACACGTATACATATTTAAAGTATTTCATTGTTATACACCTTTGAAGAGAAAGTTCATACGATAAACCACCCTTTGGATTATTTCAAGAATTATAATAATAATAATAATAATAATAATAATAATAATATGCGATGTTTTTAACAGTCAGAATCAAGTGTAAGTATAACTGATTACTTTTGTACATATACGGTGATAATTAATGTCAGTGTATACGCCCCTGATTAAAAACCACTGGTTTATCTATAACAATCGGTTCACGCCACTTGAGATTATAGCTGTGATGAAAAAGATTAAATAAAATGACTTACGAAAAGTATATACCAACATATTATAAGAACAAAAATTTTCATATCGAGATAAAATGAAACAAAAGAACAAATAAAGTTTGTACACTGCAATTGGTCTTGACTGACTTTATCAGTTCTCGACCATATCGCGTGTCTAATGCCATAAGGTCGTAAGTGGCGAAAAAAAAAAAATTTGATTTTTTTTGTGGCAAAATCTTTTTGATGCAATAGAAAATGTTTTGTTCATATCCGCAAAAAAATTTCTTTCTTTGGCACTTACGACCTTATGGCATTAATCACGCGATATCGTAAGCGTACATTTATTTTTACGTTATTTTAGAATCGATCGTTGACAAATCGTAATATTAAATTATTTAATATTGATAAAATTTTGGACTCTGTATGTTAAAAAAAAAAAAAAAAATTGCAACGTGTTCAATCGCCGTATAATAAAAATTGGATTTATTTCTGTATTACATCGTAGAAAGTGAAATTAAAAAAAAAAAAAGAAAAAAAAATTTAAACAATGTCGTAATTTATGTGTTTGAAAAAGGCGTACAAACATATGTATTTGTGTATAGCTTTATTGCGAAAGCTTTGGTAACTCCGTGACGTCACAACTTGTGTTTTCAAGCTTTGACTTTATTTTTTTATTTTTTTTTTTAATATTTTTTTAGCGTAGTAGAATATGCGACGATCACCATACGGTAGAATCGACCTCGGCTTTCTCCTGATCGATGGAGAAATTTTCTATGAGAATGACGACAAACTGCACTATATACACTCGATATTAGGTTCTAAAATCTTACAGTGCAGTTTGCGGGTGAATAATAGATGCAAAAATTAACCGGCCATCGAGAGGGAAATAAAAATACGGAGTATTAAGAAGTTTATAAAAATTCGAAGAATTAAAAAACAAAAAAAAAAATCAACCGAGTTAAAAATTACCGACTCAAAAATATGAAAAAATAATCTCTTCAAATTAATCAAGAAATTTAATTAAGCGGTTTGAGTTCTGCTGCATATAAAAAAAAAAAAAAATTGCTAGATCCTGTAGTATTAATTATACTCATTCGTACAGTTTATTATTACTCTTAATTTTTATACTTTCATAATTAGCTATCGTACGTAAGTATAAAAAGTTTTTGAATCAGGTTTGATGGTCAGTATAGTGAATATCCTTCTCAAATTACTTATTCAAGGATAAATGTGGACATGCAAATATAGAAGTATAGGTACTGCAATTAAAACAAGGAAAAGAATAAAATATATTTATACCTATTTTGTTGTCAATGCCAATTATATATATGTATATGTATATGTATATTGTTTTATTGAATTTTATTTTCATTTCATTTCATTTATTTTTATTTTTATTTTTTTTGTTTTTGTAAAAACACTTTCAGCTCATTTTATGGCGATATTAATTTCAGGAAGAACCTTCAGGCACCGATTGTTAAGACACTTGGTTATTCTACGTTTTATTATAAAAACCTTGATGTATAATTGCAGGGATTTACAATATTTCAAAAAACAAGTAAAACCATTACACGAAATATTAAGAAAAAATAAAAAAATAAATAAAAATTCAACAGATATAGGTATAGTAATTAATACAAAACTCCGCGAACGACTTCTCACGAAAGATTCTACCGTTCAACTGCGCGGTCAATAGATATATGAAACTTTGTACATTAAGATACATATATCATTCTATCTCGAAATATGGGTCAAGAGGTTAAAATTATTCAAACAATATTAATCGTTTCTCTGCTTCGTGTTATAATTGTGTTGAGCAGCTATACAACATCTCTAAGCACAAACAAGTAATTTTAGTGATTACACATATGTGTATACACATACCATACTAACATATATATAGAATAAATCACTGAACTAAAAAACACTTCACTGCGTAAGTTTACAAACACAAAATTAAATTTCAGAAATTGCGTAGATTTATTTAAGAAAGAAAAAACAAAAAAAAGTTTAATCTCACTGTGCTATACTGCTGCATGTTTAGATTTACAGAAAAAGAGTAAAATCTCATTTTTTCAATTACCATACCATCATAAACCAGATTTTCAATTACAACAGCTATCTAAATTTGCATACAGAAATTTTATACACTCATTTATTATTATACAAATTTATCACGAATTAGAATTTTCACTTTCACTATTTTTCTACGAATTATCACGTTCAGTCAATATATATCTCAATATAAGATCTTCATCGCCAATTGATTATCGTCAGTTACTGAAGCGCGCGTATAATAGTTCTCTCATAATCTTACTTTCTAATCATCGATGTATATAATTATAATTTAATGAAAGATTGAAGATCTATTACCAAAAATTTTTCACATTAGATAATTGAAACACTCGACTATTTATTTATAAATTGAGAAAAAAAAAGAAAAAAAATTAATAAAAATAGAATAAAAAATTTACATTTACCAATCGATTTGAATACAAATTCATTTTCACTCGGAATAAACGGAGCTAGTCAGGTCATTCTCCTTCTTCTCGCGTGACTATCTCTAAGCCCCCGCAGCTATGCAATCTGGAAACCAGATGCCCCTGCTTCAGGGCTGTGTTTAAATACAGCAAAAAACTATATATCTACCCGTCGTATAAATTGCAACGAAATTCCACAAATGCCTTTCTCCTGATTGGTGCTGGTGCATTATAGGGACTCCGAAGGCTCCCGCAGCGGTTTCAACCGGAAACAGGTGCTAGTATAAGTGTACACATAAACGAACACGTGGAACGAGGAAACATCGAGACATGAAGGATTATAGAAAGACGCGCCTATGGCACAGGTAGAAATTTTCGAATGGTTAAAATATTCGAAAGTTTATATATTAAGGAAAGCGGAAAATCCCTTTTCAAATTTCACACTGCTTATATTCTGAACAGAAATAATAATAAAAAAAAAAAATTATTCAAACCATTTTATAAAAAAAAACTGTAATAATTAAGTCCGATTAATTGACTCGGGTGTTTTGCCCGTAAAAAACAAAGCAAAAACACGAGGCTCGAGAATAATCAAAAAATACAAAAGAAAAAAACATTTAGATAAACGTCCCGCATATATTTATTAATGAACTTTATCCTAACGTCGAAAAATATCCACAACTTAAATTTTCTACACCTCTGAACACGCGTTAAACAATTTATCTAAAAATAAACTGAGGAGATAGTTACTCGTCTCCTATGTTAATCAAGGTGAGTAGAATTAGCAAGTATACCTATAAGAGTCAATCATTTTTTCGGAACTGGTGCCTAATTTAAATGAAATGATTTACTTTAGTAAACTACAACTAATCTGGGGTCTAATATAAATCTAAGGTTAAATTGAAGCCTACCTTAACTCGATCTCTGCCTCGTCGACGAGGCTCGTACACCTCGACAACGATTCCATGTATGTATATAAACTCACGTATTAAAGAAATTTTCACGATATACGTATTCAAGCGAGGTGAACCTCATATGTATTATTATAATCATACACTATATTATTTACACTACTATATTCTCAGCTACAGTTTTGATACTGGGTTGATTTTAACTCCGACATTGGGTATAGGGAGATGGAGACTTTGGGTTGCGACGCACCACTGCATCTGCGCATGTTCACAAATTACGTACAGAGATCAATTCAAGACGGTAGATATGATATACAAGGAAAAGTTAATTTTCTTTCAAAGATTTAGAAAAAAAAAAACAGGTTTATTATACCGCTGCTTTATAATTTTTACGAAAATTATATTTCAGCCTCGATGTATGACTGAATAACTATATTTTTTTTTCTCTTTAATTACGATATACATACACATACTCTATATTATTTGCATAATTATAATTATTTATGTATGTATACCTTTTTATACCTCGAAATCAAAAATTCTGAATAAACGGAAATAAAACTACAGAAAACAATTTTTATAAAAAAAAAAAAAAAAATTTCCGGTACCGGGAATCGAACCCGAGCCTCCTGGGTGAGAGCCAGGTATCCTAGCCACTAGACCATACCGGAGGATATGAGATGAATGTGAGAGCAATCTCTGGCATTTTAACTTTATTTGCTATTGTTAGTCCAAATTTGAGATGAAAGATTCGTAATAAAGAATTGAAAATTTTACTAAGGAGATTGGCTAGTCAAAAATCAATACTTTTTGGTAAATTTATCAAGGGATATAGTCAAGACATTGGGTGAATCGTATGATTATTATATTTGTGATCTGAAGATGTCCCTAAAAATTCAATAAAAAAAAAAAATAAAAAAAATACCAAAATTATGAACAAACGGTAAGATATCGATTTTTCATTTCAAATCGCATTCAAATAGTGAAAAATCTAGTATATTGGTTTGACTCTCACTCTCCGATGGTTTTTTATGTTCAGAAAAGTATTTTCTACAATACTATGGGGTCACTTTTTTTTTATCGCATTGGTCACGTGGAATATTCAATTTTACAAGATTGGACCCCGGTCGATTCCGATCAACAAATAACGATATAGAATTGCCTATTGATAAAAAAAATAATTTGTTACAGTGAATTTGTGAAAAATACTTGTCTGAAAAAAATAAGACATCGAAGAGTGAAATCGAACCAATCTACTAGATTTTTTATTATTTCAAAGCGATTTAAAATGAAAAATCAATATCTTACCGTTTGTTCATAATTTTGGTATTTTTTTTTTTTTTTATTTTGTTTATTGAATTTTTAGAGATATCCTCAGGTCACAAATATAATAATCATACGATTTACTTACTGTTTTGACTATCCTCTGATAAATTTAACAAAAAGTATTGATTTTTGACTAGCCAACCTCCTTAACAATTTTTTAAATACATTCTTTGAGCTAAATATACGCTCAGCGATGTCTACGCTTACAATTAACACTGTTTATAGTGAATGTTAATTTACTTGTATAACCTATCTGAATCATTCACTTTCATGTCAAGTTATCACCACGTAATGTGATTATTTAAAATGACAACCGAAGAGACGTTAGAAGCTGTTTGATAACCGATTATAATCTTTAAACTGTAGCCAAACAAATGCTGATAATTAATTATATCCATTGGAAATTTAGGATAGAGTTATACGTATACGTAGGTGTAACCGCGGGTTATATAATATAACGGTTAATTTTTTTTTTTTTCCTCTGTAATATATCTATTTGTATGACATCATAATGTATATAGATATAATTGACACTGTAATAGTGTACAAACATACAATAGCCTCGGGTGAACGTTTAAGATTATCACACTGTAATTGGTTTCATGAAATTTTTCCTGTCATATTGATTACGATTATTATACGATTACAAATTCCGTCATTTTGTGTCCGATTTTATTACCTAATAATACAAATAATTTCATATATGTTATAGATTATAAGGTCCTATAAATTTAGAGAACATTGAATATTATATACATAATAAAGTCAAATTCAAATTTTCATCGAATTTTATTGAACATTTACCTGATTTTAGTGCCTAATAATAACAACTTGACAAATTATATAACAACAAAAAAGGCTTGAATAGAATTTGTTCGTTATGATGTATGCTAATCTCCGATAAATTCAAATATCTTCTGACGGTTATTAGATTCGAAAAATGAACGATCGAAAGACCAGAAAACTTTGTAATTTAATTCAAATTCATTTTGGTAAAAAAAGATTAAAAAAAAGATAGAAAAAAGATAGAAACAAAATAATAGTAATTACAGAAAAAAAGAAAATGCGATTTAAACGAGTTTCTGTGAATAGTTAGAAAATCTAATAAACCGTCTATACGTATGTTATATCGACATTATATTTTGTGCCCGCAGTAAAGAAATATTCCATTTAATAATACGTCACAAGAAAATGAAAGGTGACAATTTATTATACCTATCACATGTATATACATATAATGAGGTATAGTTATTCAAAGAATACTAAATCTGGCATTGATGTACTGGTAATTTAACCCCGCTCTGAACGAAGTTAATTGAACACAAATATTAAAACAAAAAAAAAAAAAAACTGTCTACTTTTAATTATTCCAAACTAGTGACGATTCCACGTGGAAACCGCGTGTTAGTTCCCACCTTCGGGCATTAATTGATCACTATTGAATACCGACGCGTATTATAATACCAACATCATAGGTAGGTATATATAGTGAAAATAGCTTTCTATATTCTCGTGATACAGTAGAGAGGGAGATGAATAGACCTAAGGCTATAATTATTTTCCGTCAAAATTTGACGGCAATAAAAAATATAAAAAATATATATATATATATATATATATATATATATATATATATATATATATATATATATATATATATATATATATATATATATATATATATATATATATATATATATATATATATATCCACCATGCCATGTCATATATATATCGGTACAGTATTTATGAGCAAATAAAACATACGGTATACGCTAACCTGCTTACGTATATGGATTCTCCAGTCTTTGGGGGCCGGTAAAAATAAATAAAGACAAGGAATCTGCAGGGTTTCCCCATTATTTCTTATTTCACTTTAAAAATCATGTAATTGTAAAAAGAAATAGTATATATATACCAATATATCAATCGAAAATTATTTGAGGAAAGAAAAAAAAGATTTGTTTTAATATTATATTCAACTAACTCCTGTTCAGTTTATATTAATATTATTGTTATTACATATTATAAATCAGACACATGGTGGGATGGAAACTCACGGCCATGTACCGGATCGTTTCCGGCGCCTTGTGGCACATCCGTCGTCAGCGTCTTCGTCTTCGTAGAATTTTGCTCTACGGTCGAGTATCTCGCTAACACTTCTAGTACGTTGCCTCTCTCTCATCATTTCCATTCTCTTGACTATCTTCTCTCAACACAGAGCAGATACCAGCGTGGCGGCAACAGCAACAGCGGCACACTGTCGTCGACAAAAACCATCGTTATATACCCCGGACGAGAGATTCTCAGCTCGCTCGAGGCGCAATAAGAACCTCATATACCTTCTCCCGATAAAAAGTGGAACTCGATCTCTCGATTGATACCGTAGGCAAACCCACCAGTCTCCTCTTTCTCGCTATATAAATTTCACACTGACAACACACTCACTTCTTTCGACACTTGTTGTAATTCTCTTCTGTACTATTCACTGAACTACTATAATTATAATGTTCTTTTTTATTTTTCGCAATAATTAATATTATTCATTATTTAACTATACAATATATTATATGTATTATAAATATATTTGCATAAGTTATTTTAAATACGAGTCTAAATATAATTTTCATACGTTGATCGTTTGACTCTCTCGCAGTTCAGGCAGACAGTCAGGCAGTGTGGGCGATCAGCTGATCGAAGTGGCTAGTTTTTTTAACTGCTAACGATTAGAGTTCGTTGTTGTGTATGTAAGAGAAACTTTCTTTTTTAGCAAGAATTTATTAATTTATTTATATACATATATAGGTATATACGTATACATTTAAGAAACGCGCACGTTTAAATGAAAAGAAAAGAAGAAGAAAAAAACAACAACAAAAAAAAGAACCCGTACTGTAAACAGCTCCGTTGAAGCACTTACACACTTGTACACGTTATACTCTGTACACATGTCACGACGGTACTCTATTCCGTGCCAATTCTTTCAATTGACTATAGTAACGCTGTAGTAGGCTTCTATCTTTTTATTAAAACACAACATAATTTCACTCGTTTGAAATTATTTATTATATGTATGTATCAAAGATTCCTCGAATCATTTTCTCACTTCTTGTTTATTAAAATATTAATAATTATTATACACACCATACTTATTTCACTGTCATAACATTGAGTTTTTTTTCTGTTTATTATATCCCCTAATCGTTTCGCATCATCGAAAATAATACCAACGATATATTCGTTTGCTATATTCGTATGGTAAAGGAGATTGAAAATTTTATTTTATCAGGCGAACACATCCGACGATAACACAGCGGATGAACAGAATCACTCAATTTAACCGCAATAGTGATCTAAATTTTATACTAAACAGCTTATATTGTATATACGTGATTTTTGTTATATGTTATCGCGCTACGTGGGTAACTCTAGCTTATCGTTTTACCAGAGATAATTTTTTTTTAACGGTGCTTTTTATAAGCTACATTCGAGGTGCTCACTGTATCTCACATGTTTATATACACGTTATAACTAGGTATAGTACAAAGTGTTTAACGCTCGCGATCAGAACCAGCACCTGCGAGTACGGCTTCGCCGAGTTTACTGACGATCAGAATACAGCGGCTCGAGTAAGCGAAGTAGAAGTCGCTCGTGGCCGGTTCCTCAGGCCTGCAGGTCAACCCCCCGTACTCTCTGTCTATACGTTCGCCTATCGAGAAATACATATACGTGACTGTGACTCAGAGGAGAGAAGACAAAAAAAATGTAATAAATTCAAAAATTCAAAATCTTATAATACATACGTAATGAGAAAGATTTTTTTTATTTTTCTGTTGGTATATACGTACATACATACATACATGTATAGCAACCGGAATTAAGCAATTGGAAATTTCAGGTTTCTTGGTAAATATGGATCAAATAAAACTGGATTATGCTACACTTGCTATATTTTATTCTAATGTAGCAAATACATGTTATCTGTCTGTTCTCAAAATATTTTTATCTTCTGATTCAGCAACTGATAATTTTTTTTTGTTTTTATTTTTCACGTTCATCAATTCATAATTTATATCTAGGTATATAGATATATGAAACATGCAATTGGTTTGCGAGCACTTATCGCAATTTAATCACAAGTGTGCCGTAGCGTAATTAGTTGCATGTTGACCATCATTTCTAGCTTTTTCATATTTCTTTTTTTTTTTATACGAAGGAGTTATAAGGAGGGATCAACGTGATCTCAGTCAGTCAGTCAGTCACTTACCTGATACCTGAAATATACATATTTGAACTTCCTATATAGACTTAAGAAATTGAATATAAAAAATAATATATTTATTCAAAATTGAATTGTTCAACAAATAATTACAATATCGTGATTAGAATATGAAATGCAGATAGGTCCAGACTTTCGCTGGATGAATTATCGCATTTGACACTCAATATAGTAAAGAAGCTACATAAGTGTTTTTGTGCGTGTTAGTCTCTTCGTATTTCTATATGCATATGAATATGCATATGCGTGTAAAATCGTACACGTTATATGTATAACTTATTCTGTGCCTAAGGTTTTCTACATGACAAACGAAGGACAGCTCTCTTATACGACGATATAGACTTTCTCAATTCTATGTACCTCCGAGGCCACTAGATTCTAGATCACACGCACCGATCGTGGTACACACCGACCGCTGTTCGTGTAATTCGTAGCAGTAGATATGATATTAAAATTCAGTCAAATAGCGTAATTACATAATATATGATACACATATTATCTTCAAATTTTATTATTTCTTTAAATTGATATCCGATTTTTATTTCACACATGCTTGTTGGGTTGCATTTTGTCCATGCGTGAATATGTTTATTGTATATTTGTAGCTACATGTTGTATATCACAGAGTCTACAGCAACGTTGATGCAGTTACGTAATTTAGAACTTAAACCACTTGACAGTAACTAACTAAGCGAGAAGACTAGGCTGAACGCGTGCGAGTTATTACGTAATACTTTATGGTTTATGAGCTGGTTTACCGAGGAGATATAATACAAGTGCAACGTATACGTAGTAAAATTATGTTTAATGCATACCTAAATCATCAAATTATTTTCGGTTGGTGAATTTACTTCATCCGACGAGGATATTATTATGATAAATATATTCGATTATGTAGATCTGTTACATAGCAAGTAGATGACTCTTTGATATCTATAAATTTCCATTGCCCGAAGGAATTGACAATAAATAAATAAATAAATGACAAAAGAAAAGAGAGAAAAATTACCGTTTTGATTCCCGTTTAATGTAACTTTTATCATGTATTTTTTCATTTATTTTTCTTTTGTTCGAGTTTAAAACGATTTCTATATGACTCAGGAAGATGATTACCGTGAAAAAAATTGCAACTCGTTTTATACCAATTTAAATAACGCGTATTTAAATGGATTTGCTTATTCTGGATTCTCAACGCAAAACTCAACGAAATAAAAATAAAATAATAATGAAATAATAATAATAATAATAAGAAGAAGAACGACCATCGGTAAGCGGGAAAAAATTCATGCGTCATTCCCAACCGGAAATCACCTCACGTCGAGACTTCCGTCTGATTAAAGCAGCTTCGGGAATTACGCTAATCACGTCAATGACCATAACCTTATTTACTCCCTAAAACGTACGAACGATCGTCACTTATCAGTCTGTTCGATGCTTTTATATTTTATATTGTATACCTATTTATGTATGTCTGTTTTACGTCAAACAATAATCCATTGAAATCCCAAATGTATACTATTTCACACTCTTTTTTTCTTTCTTTCTTTTTTTCTATTGTCTTTTGTAACATAAATAAATGAATAGGATAACAGCCATGAACTATAGAGCATAAATATCTTGACGTGAACTATTTTAGGCATAAGTAAATTAGCTTGGGAGGTGTAAGAGACAACTAATTTCAAAGTAATTAAACCGCAATTTTACTAAGCCAAATAACAGATGAGCTAATTCTGCGAAACACGATTATTTACTCTCCTTTATAAGACGAGAAATAAGAGAAAGAGAACAAAGATTCGGAACAAAGCCTACAAATAATTGATTATTTTGAGCTTAAGTTATGGGGTTATATTGTAATTTTTTTAAAAGCAATTTGTATGTATGTAGTTTGTTATATCAGTGAATATCGTTTATTAGTTAACGAACGACTGAATAAAACTTCGATATTTTTGTAACCGAGAGAATAAATTATGTTTATTCATATGTCATGTGCGATGGTGGTGTAATGGTCAGCATAGTTGCCTTCCAAGCAGTTGATCCGGGTTCGATTCCCGGCCATCGCACTTAAATTTTTGTTAATTATAAATTCATTCCCGTTTTTCGTTGTAGAAATTTTTATTTTACTGCCACGTATGTCGTTATTTTTTTCCCCTTTAGAATACTGAATCGTTAAGAAAATTTTTTTGTTTATTTGAAGATCTAAGAATTTAGCCTCTCGTAATCAAGAACGCGCCGAATATTCGACTGAAGCTAACAAACATCTATTCAACTACGATTTTAAACATTCTGAAGAAAGATCATAAGATTTAAAAAAAAAAAAACTTTTCAATACTTACGCTTCTCTATCAAATACAATATGAGTTTAAAATGTCAGAAAACTTTCCGTAAGCACTGCTGGTGTAGTGGTATCATGCAAGATTCCCATTCTTGCGACCCGGGTTCGATTCCCGGGCAGTGCACACTTTTTATTATAATTTTTTTTTTTTCATTCATTCATTTTTATCTTCTGTTCTTCAATTTTCTTTAACCAAATTTTACTTATTCCTAATTCTAATATTACGATCAGGGATCATTCTATTAGATTATTTATATTCGCAAATATATATAAAACTGAATTAATAAATTTAATATACCGAAAGGAAACAGAACATCAAAAGAAAAAGCAGAATCAAATTAATTAAGCCAGCTAATTTAATAAATGATAATTTCTATTACATGGCGATATATTTCGTATAGTCTTTATTTTTCCCCAATGACTGAAGAGACTCCTTATGCTGGTTATAAGATCGATTTCAAAATTCATCGTCCGGCGCAGGAATGAAGCATGCGTTTGAATACAAATCCGTATTGTATATGAAGAGAATGATTGAGTTAGATTAGGATATTTATCAATTAATGTCTATTTGAATTTTTTGTTAAGATTAGATATTAAGCTCGGTTTATATGCGATTAACTTTAGTCAATCCGTAAGTTAAAAGCTGACTAATTAGACGTGCAATAAATACATAGAGAAATATACTTAGACAAGTAACGATTCGAAAATTATTACGTCAAATAATGAAATGAATATATTGTACCTGATTGCGTTGTCGATAATGACGGTTCGTGTTCGCAGGGCTGCTTTTAAAATACTCCTTGTATATAGCATCACAAACGACGTGATCAGAGCTCATGTCTTTAGCTCATATATGTATATATCTGAAGCAAAGACCTCGGTCGTGCGGCCTCGAATATTTGCCTAAGATAACGCGAACTCATTGATAACCCGTAGATTTCGCGAATAATACCATTTCCATAATAATATAATACATGCTTATATTATACTTTATAAGACAATATATTTACAAACAAAATAATCATGCGGCGCATTCATTATTTTAACTTATACATTAATTATCATACGATAATAGCAACGATATTTTAAACACAACAGAATTGTAGTAAAGTCACTGTTGCAGTAGGTAAAGGATGATTATATTTTTCGTTATGTGTCTTTCTCAGATTACGTAAACCATAGACAAACGTGGGTTTCGATTTCATCAAAACAATAAACTTCACACTGTATGTATATTATTATAAGTAGCGTGTATGGACGCGTCGATTACGTTAAACCACATGAACTTGTTCGTAGCTCGCGAAGAACTCGACTGCGCATGAGTATTAAATATTATATTATATTATATATCTGTCATGAACTGATCGCGAGTGAGTATTGACAATGAGCGTACAACGAGGAGACTTTGATCGACTGCCGTAACGTATAGATCGTATTAGACAAATAATGACTACACACATTATCGTGTTAATTCCAAGGTCCCGCGCTGATGCATTCTATTACCTTGTACAGACATTAGAAGTCTACACTTGTACATACATAATCATATTAGGTATATCTAATCCATATTTATCTACTTCGTAAATATAAAATTTAACTAAGATTAAGTGATCATAGGTCTGATGTATGTACATACACATTTGTGTTATACTGTGTAATGTGTACATAGGAACTTCCTATTTTATATTGTAGATTCTTATTCTACGGAAAAACAACAAGCACGTATAACTTTTGTACGAAATATTTTTTTGTGAGACACCAATTTTTTATGATATTCAGATGAATAATTAAAATTTATTGAACTTTTGATAAAATTTCACCTCTAAACTATCAGATATGGTGAAAAATCGCAAAAGACAAAATATGCGTAATTTCATGCAAAGAATCTTGAAGAATATTCTTTCAGAATTTTTGTTTCAACAATTTTTGACTTTTTTCACGTAAAAATTTTGATATTATTTTTCGAAATTTTTGGCATAAAATTACGCACTATTTGTTTCTTGCAATTTTTTTTTTAAACTTGATAGTTTAGAGGTGAAATATTTCTTAAAAATTCAAAAATCTCTAGTTGTTCCGCGAAATATCATACAAAATTAGTATCTCATAAAAAAATATTTATCACAAAAGTTACGTATTTTTTAAAAATAGGGAAGTCCATTAGAAAAAAAAAAAAATTAGGTCTCAATGAGTCCAGCATAACCCCAGAATCAAAAAACTGATATGATCATCTGACGTCCCTCTTCATATACCTACAACAACTTTTGTCCCAAGCATTTTTCAATTTAATGCTCAGTTTTCGATATAATTGAGCATAATTTTTTAAAATGGGACACCCTGTATAGAATATTGATCTAGAAACGACCAAGTCTAAATCTACTCAAATATACCGAGTAGATCTAATCCATATTGTATTGGTATACGTGTGTACATACGAACACATACTTATGTACATAGATACATACATACATGTACTTATATACCCACTTCGTCACAAGACACCTTAAAAGTGCTTCAATATGTCCGATTAACTCATCGTCAGCTCTGCAGATCTTGGAAAAGTTCAGTGTGTAGTCAAGTAGACTACAAAATGACATGCATAAAAAATCGGAATAAACTGTAGTGTAAAAAAAGGAGTAACTGTAACTGAGAAACGGTGGCAATATGTCCGACTAACTATATATGTATATGTTTTTTGTACGACTATAAGAACGCCTATCTTCGATAGTTGGCATGACAGTAATGACTGTACGTTGATTAATGAAAAAGTGAATGTGGTTCAAGTCATAATTATCGAAGATTATAGTTAGGTTTAAAAATCGCGATGTATAGGACGAGATCACGGCGATCTGCACAACTTACATTACTAGGTTAGTTAGTCTTTTCGCGAGATGTATGTACCTATAATACACACGTCCGTAACATATATATATTTTTAAGAGAAAGCCGGAAGTGAATAAAATACATAAACGAAGAACTGTACGTAGACTTATGGTGTGGAGGAAAATTAATAAAAAAATTATCAAAACTCACGTGTCATATATTCTATTTACAAGTTAATTCCCCTATAACCCCTATAATTCCCCCTTTCAATAGATTTATCGCAAAATAACAATAAATATCAAAAAATAATAATAAAAATTTGGACATCGTGAATATTTAAGTACATATACATGCATTTGTATATATTCGAAATTCTGAGTGTATAATTGAAACCTATTTGGCTGCTCACCATACGGCGAGATCTTCCAACGAATGAAATCCGCTGCTGCTTGATGGGGAGAGTGACATATCGCCTGATTTTTAGGATATGCGAATAAATTTGTTACAAATATAAATATAGGTATATACCACTCGCGTTAACTAAGTAGTATATATATAGAACTTTTATCGCGACGATTTTATTACGTGTAATTACATTTATAATTTGACGTTTGGTCCACCTCGACGTTATACCTCCTCGCGCAATACAACTATATAAACTCGCTGAGAAAGTATTTAAGTAAGTATGTTGACGAGTTGAGCGTCCCACCCCGTTCCTCAACTCTCTTATATTCGTTCAGAGCTGATATCTGCACTGACGGACACTTCCGTGTTTTAAAAAATTTCGCACATGACCGAGCTAATTACATTACTTATCATTATTATTATTATCATTATTATTATTATCGTTATTATTATTAATATTTATTTTTGCTCAATATTTAACGGTCATACGGTTAGTTACGTCACTCACGAATATACCACGTTCAGAGTTTGATAAATAGTGAAGCACTGAAGCATTCTATACTAAGACTTACCGTAACGTACAGTGTTGCACATGCGGGGTACTCGATAAATTGATTTTTAACACTTTCGTGGATCAATATCAGGTTTTAGGTCAGTTTATGTTATTTTCAATGTCGTAGGTTCTGGACAGTTGCAGAGATCAACGGATTGCAGATATATGGATTGTAAAAAATAATTGGTTCATCCAATTTTTCGAAATTATTATGTATGTACATACACATTTCTGATTATTGTTGGAATATTAATGATAAGAAGTATAATACGAGAATGAGTGTCGCTGTTGAACCGAACTTATGAAACTTTCGTGAAATATTTTGAATCTGTTCCAAAGATAGCTTCAGGTGGTTGAAAACCAGGACGTGTGCTAGAATTACGCCATCGCCCTCGTCTAGACAAATTTCAACTTTCTAGTTTCTGCGACTAACTAAGAGTTATTGCTATAATGCCTATTATATATATTATTATACTTTCCTCAGGTATTTTAAACTGCATTGTTCCCGAATATAGAAATCAGAAATTGACCAGTTTTTACTAAAAATAAAATTATTCATTTTTACTATAAAGTTACTGGCAATGTAAAGTGATTTTACACAGAAGATATTATCGTTGAACAATTGAGATTATTTTTTCAATTAGATTTTAAAACACAATGATATACATATGGTTGTATATATGTTCAAATCATTTCTCTAACATTCTGACTACGCTAAAGATTTGAATATGTATACGACTATGACTACGACCATAATACACTATGCACAGAAAATTTACGATACGTTTCTTAACGGTGCATCTAGATTGAAAAAAAAAAAAAAAAAAAATATGAAATTATTAGGAACGGATAAACTGTACAAGAACCTTTATACGTATAACAAAAAACATGGGAGACAATAAATAAACAAGCAATAATATTGTTATTAATTATAACACAACGAACAGAAAAACTATTTGGTAGGGATTGAAGTAGGTGAATTTTATTTTTTTTATTTTTTTCGTTTTTTTTTTTTCAACTATACGTCGTGCAGCGATCATTTGAGGAAATATAAAAAGAAAAATTTGCGTGAGAAAAAAAAAAACTAAGCAGTTGATAAAACGAAGTAATTGATAATAAAAACAAAAAATAACGATATATAATTGCAAAAAAATAATAAAAATTTATTAATAAAATAATCAGCCAAATGAAAAAAATAAAATGCGAATACAAAACAACATGCAGATGGAGCCAGCAGTCAGCTACAAAGTGCAAAGTTACAAACTTTTACCTTCGTGGCTCCAATGGCTCGACCGATAAAGTGGTCTGCAATTCGCTTCAAGAAAAACAAAAAAAAAATTTCATTAGAAACTTTGGTCAGAATTTGGTGAATATCAATTATTTGATAACATTATAAAGTCTGTCGGAATGAACATATTTGAAATAAAATTTCAAAGAATTTGTGGTAGTTACTATTCTCGTCGATATTTTTCGAAATTATTTTACATAATTCGGAAAAATT